>JARHVA010001120.1:1195000-1810000 GCA_037957365.1 Torreya grandis
TGTTATCACATCCACCTTGACAAACCTGGGTCTATAGATTTCAAAATTTGGATGATGGGAATGATTATATATTCTAGAATTTTTTATCTAAAATTTTGGTTTATAATTTCCCTTAGCTCTATAATTATCTATTTTAAATTTTTAAACTTTATGGAAGACTAGTTTATGGGCTCAAAGGGATCCTACTTTAATGTTGCTTTATTTTGTTGGTCAAGAGTAGAGGATAGAGGAATCCACTCTGGTCTTCTTCAAGTTATGGGTTTATGTAGGTAGATCAAATTTAGAAAGGACCTACATCATTTTAAGTCATTTTAGTTTGGGATGGATATAAGATTTCTAAGCAAATCCTACTTTTTAGAGTGGATAATAGAGGAATCCACTTTTGTGGTAGCTGTGCAAATGTCTCAGGAAGCATAAGCCCTCATTTTCTAGTTAAATTAATGTTCTATATTTTGTTTATTATTGTGTTTTTATAGGCTATGAATCTTAGAGGAAATATAAACCCTCTCATTGTAACTCTATTGTATGGTAGATGTGTTGAAGACCCTTAGGGTGAAAGACCCCCCTCTCGAGTGGACCTTCTCATGTGCAGTACCCTCTGAGAAGACATGACTAAGGGAGATCACCCTTCAAGATTCACCTTTTGATACTTCTTTATGCACTATAGGTTTCGTCCCCCTCATGCTCTCTTATCTCACTTTGGTCAAGGGACCTTTACTCCACTTGTTAAAGGTTAGGGGAGTCTTCAAACCCTCTTTATTGTACTTTAGGCTATGGGACCTTAAAACCCATGGTTGTAAGAATCCTTAAAACACTTTAGTTTTCTAGTATTTTGAAGGTCATGGTACCTTTAACACTCTTGTTTAAGGTTGGGGGATCCTCTAAACCCTCTTTATTATTCTTGGTTGTTTGGGGGTTCCTTTACCCTTTGTGTTATACCTAGATGTGGGTCCAGTTGTCAAAACCCTCACTCTTTGGTTCATACCTCTGGTTTCAAAAGTGTTTTTACCCTATCAAATAAAAATGTTCTATATATATATATATATATATATATATATATATTAATAATTTTGAGACATACATAAAGCTTATACTTATAAGTCTATTTCATCAATATTGTCAGGGTTTAGATTTGAATGTATATATAAACATATAATTAACATAGTAATAATATTTTGATGTGGAGTGGAGATTTGAATGTAGATGCACACCTGTATATATAATAGTGTATAATTATTTTGATATGAGGTTATATATTGGAATTGAAACAATTATCCACTTTTGTGTAAAGAATACAAGATTAGTTCTTCCTTTATTACCATTAGGAATGGACTTAGTCCATGAATAATTTGGAAATTTATGGGGATTCTTCACCCAATATACCTCTTCAACATAGCCTAATAGATTTATAATGAAAATTCTCCTTATATTAAAAATTTTATTCTAATTGTTAACTATACAAATACATAAATCTTAGTAACAATACCTTATTTTGAGGCTTTGATGGTTTAGTTCACTTGAGGGTACCTTGGGAATGATGTTAAAACTGGGTCTCGTCTTAATAGGTAGGTGATGAGTTAACTTTATTTCCTTTTGATTTCAGAAATTTGTGAATGGAAACCAATGTAGAAGATCCATTTTTTTTCTTGTTCACACCCAGAGGGGAGCTTACAAATTTTATGTTTTTTCAATGTTTGTATAAATATTTTTAATATGGTAGTATTGTCATGTTAAGTGTGATTTGATTGTTTTGAATTCATATTGGTATATGGTGTTATTATTATATTAAATTTTAATTATCAACATTAGATGATGATGAGCTTGGGTACCAATCAGATAAATTTCATCTTGAAAAGATCAACCCTCTTTGTTGCTTATTATGTAAGTTATCAAAATATGTTATATTTTATTTATTTAATATTTATTTTAATTTGAAATAAATGAAGTATTTAGGAGGGAGAAATCTCTTGCTCAGTGGAAGCTTACCCCTTCATTGACTATTTTGTAGTGTAAGTTAGTGAGTACCAATATTAGTAGAATATAAAAATTTAATATTTGTTATGTTGTAAAAGTTAAAAGTGGAAATGAGAGTATTAAAGTGACTTATTTCTTATACCATGATTGGTGAGGAAGTAGTTGTAATCTAACCCATAAGTGAGGGTAGGCAATAAATGATTTATAAATACTTGATGTATAGTTTCAGTGTATACACATAGAGGTGTATGTAGCTAGAGTATTTTATAGCCTTGTGATTCTATCATTAATTTATTGAAATGAAATTAGTGCATATTATATTATAATACAAGAGTTATTGGTTATTCCGTAATTTGATATTCCTTTGAATATTATGAATTATTGGAATTGTCATGATGTTATTCCATTCTAGTAATAATATTCTTATGTAGGGTCGAGTTTATAAAACCATATAATTATATCAACTCATTTTGTAATACAAGTTCCTTTTTAACATAAAAACACAAATTAATAGCTAAATATATTAATAGCTCTATAAATGTGGATTTAGGATTGTTGCATGCTCATAATTATAATGTATCAATGGAAGATTTAACCATATAAAAAACATTGGCATTGATCATAAAATATTTCATTGAATTCCTTAAATTTGAAATTCTTAATAAATTAACCAAACCAATAATTTATGTAAATCAACCATGCATCAAATAAACTAATTTAAAGTTCATTTTAAACAACTAAAATCATAAGCAAACATTCCACTCCCTCAATCTCCATTGTTAGTGTTATCCTCTTGGGTGGAATTAATACACTATTTTTTATCCTAATACAATGGAACAAACATTTTTGTAAATTAAAGAATATATTTCCCAAACTATTTTCCTAGTGGCAATAATTTCAATGTGTTTTAGCCTATAGTTATCTTTTAGAAATCAAGTTTTAAAACTAGCTAAATTGGTCTAAACTTGAAACTAAAAACTCAACAACAATTCTTGATAGCTAAGAAAATTTATTTCTGGTACCACAATAAATTATATATCATCTAAGTCAAAATGGTACCTCAATTCTAAAATGATTTCATAGAGAAATTTATTTTTATCTTATTGATTCTTATACGAATGCACTCTATAATCAATGCTTAATAAATGGTTAAGAATTGGATCCACAAAAAATGAAAACTATTTTACAATATTTTTACCTTCATATAGATGTTGGAGCCTTTGGTTTCAAATTTTATCTATATTTTCTATTTTAGTGACACCTTTCTAAATTAAATTTATTCAAAACTTTCTATTGTTCTTAATTTTAATCTATGAGGTCACTCCAGAAAAGGTGTTGTAATAATTTCCTGATTTAACATTTATTTAATCTAAAACTTGTAACCTTTTTATTTGAGTTTCATGTTCACATATAACCTCTCATAATTATCTTTTAGCATAATTTAATATTTTTAGTGTGTCCTCATTGAACCCTATTTGTTTTTGTTTTTTGGGAATGACAAAAAATATCGTTAAGTGTTGTTTGGTTTGGTATTTTTTTTTTAAATTTTAGTTATCCATGTTCTAAAATAATACTTCTATAGTGATGATTTTATCATAAAAATTTGATCCATTACATTTTAATAGTGTAAACCTTTGTTTGAGTACTTATTCTAGTATCATTTTGTAGCCCACTTAGCCCTATTGAACTTTTGTGACCTTAAGAGTAATTTGGGCATGTTTAATTGTGGAATTAACCCAATTGTTCTTGTGATTGTCTTTATTCATAAATATATATTTGTAAAAGTTATCAGAGTTAGGATGTGATCTTTCTTTATTTACGAAGTTGAAATTATAAAATTTATATTTTTTTTCGTTGTGGGGTTCTTTGCAAAATTGTAAAGAGAACTGAAACATGTCTAGACTTAATTGTCTATGTGTGCCTTACAATCACTTGGAAATCATGTTATGTCAAACCTATGGCACCTGAATCACTAATAACTATTCCAATTTATAATTTAGCCTTGGCTCATTTTGCATTTTTCTTTGTGTGGTAGATCAAAGTGTAACTGGTTGGATCACAACTTTTTAGCAACATTGTGTTTTTTGTGTTTGATTGAGTTGTACTCCATATTAGTGTTATTGTCCTTATATGCATAGGAGTTAGGGTGTACATTGGATTGTTTTAAAAAAATGGTGTGGTTTATGTGTGCTTGAGATATAAACTTTGGGCATTACATTTCAATATTAGAGCATAGTTAAATATTGGGAACTCTAGATTGTTGGTGTTTTACTACATGCGTTCTACAACTTTTGCCCACATGTGTGTACAAGTGGAATAGCATGGTGAGAATGTATGTATTTATAGACATAAATTACATTGAGAATAACTGAATTTTAGTTACATGATTCATTCCATTAGTGGATGGGAGCATCTTGTTAGAGAGAATTTACTTATTATTTGTTTGTTATTATGGTGGAATATCTATCCACCATGGACCATTAGACCCTAAAGTGAATAAAATGATTAAATGTTGAACTTTTATAGATAATTGTATTTATTTTGTGTCTCATTAATAGATGTTTATGCTGATCAGTCTTCTATTCTTTGGTAGAAAATAACTATATATGGATAAAATTCATATGTATGTATGTTTGTGTATGGTAAATACTTACTTAAATCTATTCCCCATATACTTATAATGATTAGGTATTAATTCATTTATTCAATATGACTCTAATAATGAAATGCATCTAGAATCAAAAACATAATAAAATTGATTGTTTTTAAATCAAACTATTAGCAGTGATAGCTCTAAGCTAGTATGCTCTAGTTAGTGTTTCATTGTTTGTATTGGTTAAGTGTAAGCCACGAGGTTATAAAAAGGCCTTATTCTATTATGTTATGGTTATGGAATTTAGTTAATCATAGTGCATTATTAACCTTGTGTAGTTATGGAATTTAGTTAATCCTAGTGCGTTATAACTAAATGTTACCTAGTATGGTTTGGAATGCCTTACTTTTAGAACAAAAGTGTTGTATGTCCTAAACCTATCCTTGAGTTATGTAGTTTGAATCATGTGTGTAACCATAAGTGATTTAAGAGTAAGTGTGTAGGTAGGGTCTTTCTATAATTCTTTTGTTTCACCCCCCCTCCTTTCACTATGAATAATGGTTGTACCTTCCCACTTGTGAGAGAAAAAGTAAGCTATTTGGTTTTTTCTTAAGATGACCATTGTGTTGTAGTTACAGTTCACTTGGGTGTTCATTATAGCATGTAATAGTGGTTTTAAGTGCAAGTATAGATTTTCTAATATATATATATATATATATATATATATATATATATATATATATATATATATATATATATATATATATATATATATATTATTACTCTACTTTAAACGCATTAATAAATATTAAACAATGATTTATCCCTATGAATCAATAATTACAGTGTAACTATCGAGATCCTTGCATTATTGATATTACATGAGAGTAATTAATACATAATATTAATTTACATTAGAACAAGATAACTAGGATTAAACATAGTGTTTTCTAGGAAAGAAATTGAGTTATGTGAAAAAATTATAAATGACATATTATTTGATGAGAGACTCATGTATCAATTACTTCAACAACTTTAGTATAGTTGGTAGATTTTCTAGAGTACTTTTAGAACTAGGTTCCAGGCATGAGGTTTACACTTGGTTTATTTCTGTACATTTACATCAGCATTTTTTACCAGGAAGCATAGGGAGGATTATTTTTATTCTTATTTCTTCTACCTTTGGGAGGTAGTTGAGTCTTACCTTATTACCTCTGAGAGGTAATCGTGTTGCTCTTTTGAGAGATATATGAAGGATGATGTGATGTTTTTTCTACCTTAGAGAGGTAGTTGAGCTAATTTTGTTCTCTCACATTTGGAAGGTGATTGAATTTTACTAATTCCTTTTCCCCTTGGGTGACTTTTTATAGTCATATAGTTTGAGTAATGTGTTATTTTCAATTTTTCTTTGAGAACCAACACTAGTCCTTGAATTTGAATTTGTATTTAATTTTTAATTTTAAATTTTTGAACATTTATAAGTTGTTTTATTAAACTTGAAGTAAATTGATTTACATTTGACTTCCATTAACTTTAATTTTTTACTTGATGATTTGATAATTGTGACTTGGACTTGTTTTCTTAATGGGTGCCAACTTATTTTTAACTTGACTTGCAACTTCTTAATTTTTTTTTTGATTTCATTGAATTATTGAATTGTAAATTGATTATTTTGACATTTGATCTTTCAAAATGATTATGGTATTTTAGTTTTTGATAAATGTTGGTTCATGTGTTTTCTATATATATGTTGTAATGTGCATAGTGTGCAGTATGTGGGGGAGAATAAGTAGCTTGAAAAAACTATTGGGTCAAGATGGGAACCTATGTAGGAGATGTTTATGACACCATCTTTTCTAACCACCAGATGTGATATATATATATATATATATATATATATATATATTATGGCCATTTATTTTGGAGGTATAAGGAGGATGGAAGGTCTAAGGAGGGAATAAGGAGGTTTGTCGAGATGTTGTTGATGATGTAGTTAATGGAGACTAATATTCTTTTCACACTAGATTGTTCTTGGTATTGTTCCAGCATTAAATGCTTTCTTATATGACTTGGTAGTTATTTGCATTATTATTTGTTACATAGTGTATATAATATTATCTTATAGTGGATCGATAATTATGCTATTGTTAGTGATCTTGATAGTTTATAATATCAATTGGTAGTGTATATTATATATGAAAATTCTTTAGAGTTGTGATATTTTGTTTAGTAGGAACATGGTAGCATGTTTTAGTTAATAGTTGGCTCAACATTACATAGCCAATGGTATTACAAGTATTACATTAGTTCCATGTTTTAACACTATCTTTCTTATTTCTATTATATCATGGGATGGCACAATGGTTATTTGGAATAATAACTTATGTTCTAACATATCAGAGTATTGATAGAAGTATTTTAGTGTTATCACTTTTTGAGACCATTTGGAAAGTAGCTATATGGGTTTTAAAATATCGTTAAGGTTTGTTTGGTAGTAGATTAATATAATTTAGGAATATGGTGGATTCTACTACATAATTTTATTTTAAAAGCATCAAGGATGATGCATTTTTCAATGGGGTAAATGTAATACCCTTCTCAAGCTCTATAGTGTTCTCTTGTTGATGTGACATCATTTGGATTACTGGTGTGTCAAGTGTGTCCTTGCACATAATATGCGAGTAAGATATCTTGTGATTGATTGTTAGTCTTTATTTTTGTTACCTTGTTGTGGTGACTTGGAACTAGGTTCATTACAACTCATGTAGGACCGCCTTAGGTTGTGTTGTTTAATGCCAATAATAATTCACAATATCACTTTATGTGATATTTATGCCTTACTAAAGGTTTCCTTGTTGATGAGTTACTTTTGATAGATTTATCCATAGGAATAAATTTTCATTAACTCAAATAGTTTGCTTGAACCCATTGAATAGCCATGTTATGTCAAGTTGGTCTCAATTCATTGATTTATATATTTATTGGCATTTCGATAATAAAACTTATTTTTTTAATGGAAATAATAAAACTATTATGATCGTGATTGAGCCCTAATAAAATTTCATAATGGGAAAAAATAAGACTATATATAAATACACATTTATATAAATATATGCATATTAAAATGGTATTATGTAGATAAGTAAATTAAATGAATAAATGTACGTATTTATTCATAATCTAGATAAATGAATAAAATTGGATTAAATATTGCTACTCCAACATCTATACATATTTGTAGAAATGTAATTATATATTAGTTAAAATAGTTTTAATTAAATGAGAATAATAATAAATTCATATATTTGTACCTGGCTATATATATGTATATTCTTACTAGTTCTGGTAATAAATGTAATATATATTTATTTCCTAATTTTTAGGGTAATAATTAATCTAATAAAAATAAAAATAAAATTAATGGTAAATATATTAATAAATTAAAATAAAGGAGTGAAAACATAACCCTAAAAATAAAATAAAATAATATACAAGCATCCTTTCCATTAAAAAGTTAACCTATTGGAGAAAGGAGCCATTTTGGAGATTTGCTAAGGAGAAAAATAGGTGGAGGGAGAATGAAGAATGAAGATGGAGGAGGATGAGGCACCAAATAAAGTAATAAGCTTCAATAAAATAAGGAAGGGTTTTATTCTTTTTAAATTCTTGAGTTTTTCCAAACTAATGAATAGGTTAAATATTGGATGAAAATATAGAGTTTTCTTTAGTTATGATTTTGTTAATAAATCTAGTTGTTTTCTTGTGATAAAAAATATGTAAACGTTGGATCTCTTGTAACTCCCTGATATATTTTTCATTTTCCCTTATATATTTGAGAATAATATATTTCTTGTTTTTAATAAATGTGTGTGTGTGTGTGTGTGTGTGTGTGTGTGTAAATATATGTACAATCTTATTGAAATATATATATATATATATATATATATAAAGAATCAATGAAATTTATTTATAAATTTATCTATTTTTTAAATGGGGGGTGGGAGGTGGCTATGTCATCCCATCCCCCTCCCATAATAGGGATGGGAGGGGAACAGTATAACTATCCCACCCCATCCTTGGACCAAGAACAGTCAATGGCCATGGCCACAACTAGGGCTTTAGGCCTTAGCCATCGACCATGGGCTGTCAGCCACTGACCACCAAACCTGTAGGGTTTACACTATATATATATATATATATATATATATATATATATATATATATATTTATATATATATTAATAATGTAATATATATATATATATATATATATATATATATATATATATATATATATATTTAATAACCTAATATTTTATTTTTACTCTTCAATACTAAGTATGGATAAACTATTAAATTATATATGTGTACATATATATATAAGCAAATGAAATGATGGATTTATTCTTGTCAATTATGCTTCATCAATATTGTCAGGATTTAGACTTGAATGTATATATATATATGTATAATTAAAGTATTAAAATTCTTTTGATGTGGAGTGGAGATTTGAATTCAGATATATATATATATATATATATATATATATATATATATATATATATATATATATATATATATATATATATATATATATATATATATATATATATAATGGTGTATACTTATTTTGAAATGAGGTTTTATATTGTATTTGAAACATCTATCCACTTTTGTATAAAGAATACAAGATTGGTTCTTCCTTTATTAATTTTTGGAATGGACTTAATCCATGATAAATTTATAAATTTATGGGGATTCTTCACCTAATAAAATACCTCTTCGACATAGCCTAATAGATTTAGAATGAAAATTATCTTTTTATTAGAAATTTTATTCTAATTGTTAACTATACAAATACATAAATTTTAGTAACAATACATTAGTTTTAGATTTTGATTATTTTTTTCACTTGAGGGTACCTTGAGAATTATGTTAAAACTAGGTCTCACCTTAATAGGAAGGTGATGAGTTAGCTCCTTTGTCTTGTGATTTTAGAAATTTGTGAATGGAAACCAATGTAAAAGATCCATTTGTTTTCTTGTTCACACCTATAGGGGAGCTCAAAATATTATGTTCTTGCAATGTTTTTATAAATCTTTTTGCTATGGTAATATTTTCATTGTAAGTGTGATTTGATTGTTTTGAATTCATATTGGTATATGTTATTAAAATTGTATTAAATTATAATTATCTATATTGGGTGATGATGAGCTTGGGTACCAATCAGACAAATTTCATATTGATAAGATCAACCCTTATTTTTGCTTAGTATGTAAGTTATCACAATATGTTATGTTTTGTTTCTTTAATCCTTATTTAATTTTTCTTTTAATTTGGAAAAAATGAAGTATTTAGGAGGGAGGAATATCTTGCTCAACATAAGTTGACCCCTTCATTGACTATTCTATATTACAAGTTGGTGAGTATAAGTATCAGTATAATACAAGAATTTAATATTTTTTTAGTTGTAAAAGTTAAAAGTGTAAATGAGAGTATTGAAGGGACTTATTTCTTATTCCATGGTCGGTGAAGTAGTAGTTGTAATCCAACCCATAAGGGAGGATAGGTAATAAATGATTTTTAAATACTTGACATATTATTTAAGTGTATACACATAGAGGTGTACGTGGCTATATTATTTTATAGACTTGTAATGCTATCATTCATTTTTTGAAATGAAATTAATGCATCTTGTATTACAATAAAAGAGTTCTTGGTTATTATGTAATTTGATAGTCTTTTGAATCTAATGAATTATTAGAGTTGTCATGATGTTATGGCATTCTAGTAATAACATTCTTATGTAGGTTCAAGTTTATAAAACCATATACTTATATCAACTCATTATGTAATACAAGTTCTTTTATAACATAAGAACACAACTTGATAACTAAATCTAGTAATAGCTCTAAGAATGTGGATTTAGGCTTGTTGCACACTCGTAGTGATAATTAATCAATGAAGGTTTTAACTATATAAAAAGGATTATAATTGAGCATAAAATATTGCATTGACTTCCTTAAATTTTAAATACTTAATAAATGAACCAAGCCAATAAGTTATGTAAATCAACCATGCATCATATAAACTAAGGTACAATTCATTTTATACAACTAAAAATTTAAGCAAACATTTTTCTCCCTCAAGCTCCACTGTTAGTGTTATCCTCTTGGGTAGCCTTAATAAACTATTTGCAATCCTAATACAATAGAACAAATATTTTCAAAAATTAAGCAATCTAATTCACCAGATTATTTTCTTAGTGGTGATAATTTATGTGCATTTTAGCCTATAGTTATCCTTCAAAAATCAAATTTTAAAAATAGCTAAAATGGTCTAAACTTGAATCTAAAACTCAAACAAAATTATCACTAGTTAAGATAATTGGTTTCTAATACTATAAAAAAAATTAGATCGTTTGATTCAAAACAATACTTAGATTCCAAAAGGCTTTCATAGGGAAAATTATTTTTACCTTGTTGATTTTTCTATGAATATGCTCTCAAATCGACACTTAATAAATGGTTAGAAATTAGTTCTATGAGAAATGAATAACTATTAGACAATATTTTTACCCTCATATCAATGTTGGAACCTTTGGTTTCATATTTAATATACATTTTTTATTTTTAGTGACCCCTTTCTAAATTAATTTATAAATTGCTATTGTTCTTGATTATAATATCTGAGGTCATTCCAGAAAGGGTGTTGTAATAATATCCCAGTTTAATGTTTCTTGAATATAGAAGTTATAACCTTTTTATTTGAGTTTCATGTTCACGTATAACCTCTCATAATTAACTTTTATTTCTATTTAATATTTTTAGTGGGTCCTCCTTGAACCATGTTTGTCATTATTTTTTAGAATGATAGAAAATATTGTTAAGTGTTGTTTTGTTTGGTATTCTTTTTCTTCATTTTAGTTATCTATGTTCTAAAATAATAATTATGTTGTGATGATGTTATCATAAAAATTTAACCTATTAAATTTTAATAGTGTAAACCTTTGTCTGGGTACTTATTCTAGTGTCATTTTGTAGCCCACTTAGCCCTATTGAACCTTTGTGACCTTGAGAGTAATTTGGGCATGTTTAATTGTGACATTTACCTAGTTATTCATGTGATTGTCTTTATTCATAAATATATATTTATGAATGTTACCAGAGTTAGGATGTGATCCTTCCCTATTTATGAAGTTGCAATTATAAAATTTATCTTCTGATTGATTATGGGTTTTTTGGCAAAATTATAAAGATAATTAAGACTTGTCAAGCCTTAAGTGTATGTGCATGTCTTGTAATCACTTAAAATTCATGTTATGTTATAGTGATGGAATTTGAACCACTAATAACTATTTTAGGTTGTAATTTATCTTTAGATCATTATGTGTTTTTATTTGTGTAATATATCAAAGCATAACCGGTTAGATCACAATTTTGTAGTGACACTATGTTTTTGGTGTTCACTTGATTTGTACACCATATTAGTGTTATTGTCCTTGTATGCATAAGAGTTAATGCATATGTTAGAGTGTTTCAAAAAAATGGTGTGGTTTTTTATGTGTCTAAGATGTAAATTTTGGGTATTAAAATATACATGAATTTTATCTCTCTAACCACTAGATGGAAATAATATGCAAATTACACATACAAACCCAGAATCATTTGTGCATAATTAAGGTTATCAATCCTTATTCTACCCTACTTCTATATACAACCTCTATAACATTCCTAAGCTTAAATTACTCAAGTTTCTAGTCTCAATCACATTCAAAACACTCAATCTAACATTCATACTAGTTTCACTTGTACTAGAACTTAGGCTAGAGCTACATCAAGCTTGATCCCTCTTTAGAGTATTGGTATGTAGGCAACTCTCATCACAATGAGGCATTGAGGATGTCCATCATACCCCACTAACAACATATTTTATTACTTGTATTAATAAGATGCCATATAAATATGGAGGATTAGTGTTTACACATAAAATTAATCAAAATAGGTCATATATAGAGATCCAAAATTCATGTGCATAAGAACAGGCTTGACAGACCCAAACATAGGTTCACCCAGAAGTTCATAATAATTTTGCACAAAGGACACTACCACCAAAATAAGGATACTAGTACCACATGGTATTACTCTCTAGGATATTTTTTGAATCTTGAATCCTATTTGTGATACTCATACCATCCTCTATATTAGTTTTCAACCTCCAAATCTCTCATTTTAGTCATTTTCCATCTATGTTCTTATTTAGATTATTTATTATTATTTTTATAAAGGTCAAATTAAGTCAATTCATTTACAAATTAGTGGTATCATTTATTACATATTTATACCCTAATTTACTATACTCAACCCTTTAACAATATAGGATTTACATATAACTAAGTCCTAAAAGTTTAAAATAATTATTTAAGCCCAATCAATGAATTATTTCCTAGAATAATTGGTATTGGTAAACATGCACATCCGCTTATGAAATAAGTTAGTTGTCTCATTCCCTATGAATATATTCAACAATGTGATGTTTATGATAGTTATTATTTTAATTCAGACTTGTATAGGGATTTAAAAACCTTGGGATTTATATTTATTTTTTTAGTTAACTAAGCTTGAGTCAACATGTTTTCTCATATCTCTTGATTATCAACCCATAATCGTTGAACAATATTTTTTTAAATATATATAGTTTTGTAAAGAGTTTCTATGCTAAAGATAATACCTATGGAGAGTGCATATAATTTATAAATCAATTAATTATTCATATTTCTTACTTCCATCTTCTCTGAATCATAGTACTTTATGCATACAAGTATTAAATATGCACACTAAAAATATGTTGGAAAAGCAACATCATGTACAAGCCCATTATCCAAGATACGTGGCCCCATTGTGGTGATTTTTTTAGCATCCCTTATTTCTCATAACATATCAATATCCATATGTTTAATATTTTTATCATTGACATTATCAATATCTATGTTTAGAATAGAGACATGCTCATAGCCCATGTACTTGAATTTCATTTTCTCAGGCACATTTGTGAGAAGCTAAATTTGAGAAAGTAATATAAAATTATTTAAAGTGAGGTCAAGGGGTAAAAAAAAAAAAATTGGATTAAACATGGTCTTCTTAAATCATTAAACAATTTTTAAGAAATATTTTTAGAGTTTGTTTATGAGAAGGATGAAACCTAGGGTCTATCCAATTTCACCAATAACATCAAGGAATAATTATATCTATATAATTTAGAACACAAATAAGGAAAGGAAAAAAACTAGATAAGAATGAATTTTAGCACAAATATCATAGGATAAAAAATCTAGAGTTTCCCCTAACTAAATGGAAATAGAGGATGAGACAAAATCCCTAGTTCAGCATGAAAACTCTTAAGGAAAATGATTGGTTATTTTAGACTAACCTATAAAATGGATAATCTGTAGAAATGGAGGAGGTAATGGTGTGATCAATGTCATTAGAGTGATTTAAATACAAGTAGAAGGTTTAAATGAAAATAAATGATCCTTTTTTGAGATTATATCATTGAAAATGATGTTCCTAGCCTAATTTTGTATTTTATCAAGCCGTCCTCCTTGTTAGGATTTTAAATTAAAGATTTCAACTAATTTTAAACCTCTCCAAGTTCCCTTACCTTATTATTCATTTTATCCCAATGTACATTTTATGATATATTTATATATTTTATTCAATATCTAATCAAGTTTTTAATCTTGGTTTACACTACATTAGATCTCATTGCAACTTATTGACTATGTTGAGAAAATTTGTCTAATGAAGATAATGTTAATTCATTTTTATAAATTAGGTATTTTAAACTTGATTACCATTGTGTTGAATTTCTTCAAATTTTCTAAGACTTAATTGAGTTTTGTAACCTAGTTATCATTGCAGAGAATTTCATTATCACCTAGAAGACATTATTAGGGTTTTTGGCATGATTAATGTTGTATTAAAACTCTTTTAAAATATTATTAACCTAATCAGGTGAAAAATATTTATTTACACCTTATGTAACCTCTTGACCTAATCGAATGAATTTTTTTGATTAACACTATGATGTTTCAACTTAGTGACGTTTTTAATTTTTCAAGAACTAATTGAAGATTTGAAATTGATTAAAATTGAGTTGATCTTGGTTGAAACTAAGAGACCTAATTGGGCTTTGAAGTATGATTAACATTGAAAAGTTTATTTAACAACTTGGAAGACCTAATTGCAATTTAAAGTTTGATTAACACTTAATTAAATTTATTTAAGTTATAGAGACCTAATCAGACTTCAAAGACTATTTAGCACTATGTGGCTTCAAATTTGAAACTCGTTTTCTTAATTGGAACTAAAGATTTAAACAAGACTACAAAAAAAATTATCTTATAAATTTTCTCAATAAAACCTTCAAATTTTTTGATATAATCTAAGAAATGACAATTTTTCATAAGTATTCAAAACCAAACTTGAGTTTTTTAATGTAGACAACATGATAGTGAAAAAAATTGATAGATTTTGAAATTTCAATTTTTGGGTGACAACATGACCAAAATAGAATGTTATACTTCCCTGGTCAAGTATATTAAGTTTTCAAAACTCTCTTAGAAGTACTAGGTATGTCCATCACTTGTCTAAAATTTCCAATCGAAATAAATGAAATAAATACAATGAATATAATGGATATTTATTGGTACCATTTAGGAAAGCTTAGTTCACATACAAATAGGTTTTTTCACTCCTATGTTATTTTTATTAAATTTAGTCTTTAAATATATGTTCACTGTGATATTGATATGACATTAACTACTTCTTTCAATTGGCCATTTTATTCAGGTATGTTCTATTTTTCCATAGAAACAATAATCCATATGGATGTAACCTATGTCAAGTATCATTAAGTTCCTCCATCATTCCCTAAGTAAGTTGAGGATGTTCTTAAAATTATTATGTTTATACTTGGATGTACTCATGAATTTACTCACAAATGCACATCAAAAGATGGGAATTATGTAGAAACCTGTTTTTGGTATAGGACCCTTTTTTATAGTGTTTTTTCCTTATTTTATCACACTTGATACACTTGTGTATAATTAGTTATTTTTAGGATATTTCTTACCCCAAAATAGACTACCTTAATATTTTTATCCTTCTCGTTGTCTTCAATATTCACCAAATTTATCTATTTTTAGCTTTATGCCTAATTTATATATATATTGAGCTACTTTCCACATTTTTTGCATATTTTTATACTAGGACTGATTCAATGGTCTATTGAATATATCTTAGATTAGATTTGGTGACCCAATAAATTTTTCATGTGTGTTTTTATTGATCTTTCCCACCTTAACCTAATTTACCACATTGTGGATTTAGTTTATCACACTATTCCATGATTGTCCTTAGCATATATCATGCCTTATAGATCCTTTTATATACCAAGTCATCTAAATAAATTTTTCAAAGAGCAAAGGTACTGTTTAGGTGTTAATCCTCTCCAACCTTCAAATTAGAGGCTACACTTCCATATCTATTGCTAGAATTTCTAAAAAGATATTCCATCTTAATACTTCAAAATTTATTCAAGTATTAATACATCTTCCACTTGTACCAAAAGAGGGTTTAGGTGAATGTTCATGTACTTGCATTTAAAATATATGGAAGAGGAGGCAAAGCTATGACTTGAGGTTCCATTTACTTGGAATGGTAACTCCATTAGGTTGGATTCTAGCATGTGAGATATGTATCTATGTAGCTACAACTCCCTTGAGGATTACCAACCCCTAACCCTAGTTTATTTCATTTGAGAGTTTATGGTAGACTAGGTAAAGAAGATAAAGAAGAGATAAAATTATAAACTAGAGCTATAAATTTAAAAAATATAAAACATGTGACTATACAAAATCAAAGATTACACCTGCATAAAGAAACTCAAGATCAAATTTAAAGTAGAGTAAATATTTAATGAATTAGTATATATTAAATGGAAAGATAAATAGGTAAAATATAATAACCAAATATATACAAAAGTATATTCTCTAGTAAGTAGACAGACATGAAATCTATCCTTTGTAAGTGAGACTTCCAGAGTTCACATAAATTTGCATGGGAACCTACATAACCCATATCTATTATATGAGTCCCAATATTTTACCATGATATATTCATTCCATCACTTTCACTATTTTTCTTAGTTCATTATTTTTCAAAATGTTTTATTTATGATTTTTTTATTATTTTAGCACATTTTTTAGGTATGAATTCAGTTATTATAATCTTTCATGTTTGATCTAGCCTATGTAAATTCATTTATCTTATGTCAGTAATAAATCATCTTAGTGCACTTAAAATATAAAAAAACTTTCTATAATCCATGATATTTACATATAATTTATTTTTTGTGGTTGTTCTTTTATAGTATGTTTGATGTGTTTGCTTCGTGTGCTTACAATTTAGTTTAATTCCTTTGTATCCCTATGACTGATGTGTGTTCCTTATTTACGTTATATACCTTCCATCACTTTATTATTATTATTATTATTATTATTATTATTATTATTATTATTATTATTATTATTATTATTATTATTTATTATATGTGATCTTATTTTTATTTTTCTCTGCTATAATGTGTGTGACATTTTTAGTTATAGATGTGATATATACTATGTGCATGATATTTATTTATATGTTTTATATGTTTACTTTGTTCTTGAATTTTTATTTTATTTTCACTTCGTGGGTGGGGTTATTAATTTATGTTTAGTTTCCCTCCCTTATTTTATATGTTTACTATGTATTTTTATATTATTAGTGTCTTAAATACATAAAGTAAGTAAGAAAATAAGCATAACGTAAACCCATGAGTTGTGACATAAAGTTATCCATTCCTATTTTCTATATCCATGACCTATGACCCTTCCATACTATTTTCTCCTAAATTATAGGATAGTAAAATATATTTCTATGATACATACACAACATAAGATAATTTTTCCCACCACGGGATACCACCATATTTAACATAGGTTCCAAACTTATTTATAAAATCATCCACATATGTTCCAACCATACCGAGTGCATCATTTCTATTATTTTTAATTTTTTATTTCAACATGTTATATTTTTAAACACTTATCCATGCCTGTGTTGTTTCTTATGACTCACAAGAGACACACACCATATATTGAGATACTGAAGACTCACATTGGGATTACTACCAAAATTAAGTGTATCAATTTTAGTTCTCCTTTTATTAATTTTAATAATTTATTTATTATTTATAAACTTATGTGTGCATGTTTTCACATATTTATATGAGCACATTATTTTCACTATGGAAATTAGGAGATCTTTCTCTCATTTTGACCTTCAATCATTATTATTCCTACTTTTACTTTGATAAATATTACATATTTTTATGGGTGAGGCATATCCTAAAAAACATATGTGTAAGATTATTTATTTTACTTTGATATATACAAACACACATTAAATGGGGGTATTATATAGACCCATAAATTTGATTCAGGGGTAGTTTTAATTGTTAAATTTTGTGGTTTTAGGGCACTTATGTGTTTTTTATTATCAATTCAAATTAATTTCATATTTGTGAATTTTTCACATGTTTTGACCCTATGTTTCCTTTTTTTTATTCCTCTTTATCTCTCCTCTTTATATTTTCTCACTATCTATTTTTTTTGTGGTTCTAGATTACTACCCAAAATCATATGTTGTATGCTTCTAGGTCACCAACACCATATTGTGTACAATTCTAGTTCACCATAACCAAACTATGTACAATTCTAGTGTTGGTAACTGTGACCCTTATTTTAAGTCATGCATGCCTTGTGTTTTAATTTTCACCTCAAAAGTAATTATAATTTTTTCTCTATCATGAAAATTTCCATTTTTTATTATTCTTCTTTCAAGGAAATTTAAAATCATATCAAAAAAATAATTATTTTATCATATCACAAAAATGCATGGAATTTTAATTGTATGGTGCACATTTTTAAATGTAATATTTATCTATGTTTTGAAAAAGGAGGTAAGACATATTATTTAATAATGGTAAAAATAAATTAAATATCTCCTTTTAAAATAAAATAGAGAATATATTATTCTTGTAAGAATGAAAGAAAATAAAAATATTATCCTATGAGGAATAATGAAATAAATGATTTACCTTTTTTTATATTTATCTCTTGACTTCATGGAGAGATATTATTAAAAAAAATAGTGGAAATATTCTTTTTAATCAGGATTAATAAAGAATTTCAATTTTGTCACTTAATCTAGTATGCAATCTAAAAATAGTTTTAATATAATTTAATTATTTTTAGTATGAAATTGAGAGAAAAAATCATTATATGTTACACATAAAAATATTACCTAGTCTTTTCCTTCATAACAAATAAAAATAATATCTCTATTTTATAAATCATTTCTTTTTTATATTGAATATTTTGTCCTTTTAATTTTCCAACACTTTATGAAAGCTTTCATTATGAATTCATAACTTTAGTTTTTAATTTCTATTTAATTTTAGTTTATCTTAGAGCTATATACATATTTTAAATTTGAAAAACTTAATAAATATTTTTTACCTTAGTTTGTACTTATGTGTGAATTATTCAATCTATTTGGAGTGTTTTAATTTGTTAACTCTTACATTTGGTTGTGATTGTTAAATATTAAATTGGGCTAAATAGGTTTTTTTCCTTGAATTCCTTTGAATGAGAATTAGATGGTATATTGTGACACTTCACCTTTTATTTCTTATTTTTTGTATTTTTTGTATTATTTTTACCCCAACTTATATGGAATTAGGCTTAAATCCATGAATTACATGTTACATTGCATCAATTATTATTTTTTAAATTTTCTCCAAACAAAAAACTTTATAATAGTGTAGAGATAACACATGACTTTTATTGATTTCATTATTTTTATTGTCCTATGATAAATTTTTTGAGTTAAATAGAAGGAAATAGATTTCCTAAAGATCTTCACAAAATATAGAAAAAGTGAGTGAAGTTTCTTAAGCCCCTAAGTAGGCAAACAAAATCTTAAAATTGTAATTTAGAAATGAAAAAAATATATAACTATCCCAATGTTTCTAAAAGCATCCTTATCTATATATTATAGATGAGGAGCCTACTCCATGATCAAGTTATATTTATGGGTTTCATTCATCTCACCTGATGAACTTTTTTTTTGTTGATTGGCCCTTATTCATAAAAAGTTAAATATTATTTTATGCCCTTATATTTTCATATATTTGTGATTCTATACATATTTATTATTGTAATTAGGTTTGATTTTGATGGTTTATTAGGGTAGATATCATTATTTATATTTTTATGTTATATTTAGGTTTGTTGCTTTTTTATGGAAATCCAATTTTTCCATAAAACACCAACACATTAAAATTTTGTGAACCAAGTGCATATTTGATGTATATAATCTCTCAGAGATACACTAGTAAAATACAAATTAGATATTTTTAATTGTTAAATTCATATATGATATGTTGGTAAGTAAACTAATGTACCACATTTATTTTGATATAAAATTTCAATGTGCATATGAATTGATTGGAACACCATGTATCTTTATAAATATTATGTCAGCAAAGAAAGGTGCTCCAATTCTCCAAACAACATATTATTGTGTTGATAAAATTTACATACACTCAAAAAATATATTCAAAACATAATCTAAAACCTTCTCTAAAACCTCTTCAACAAGCTCCTTGAATAAAAAATATCCCATAAAAACTTCTCTACAATACCATATGGCATTGTTGAATTTTCATATATGAACACAGAATGTCATGTTTCATGGCACTATTGAAATTTAATACATAAACAAATAATGTCATGTTTCAACATTAAATGGTCATATGCTAATTAATATTATGTAATTTTCATCTTTTAATATATTTATATTTAAACTAATTACTCATAAACCAATTAAAATAAGATATTTTCATACTTAAACAAGATTAGAATATTTCATAGAGAATAATATATTTGAACACATTTGAATCAATTTTTAATGCATTGACATGGATTATACCTTATTGGTTAGTCATAAATAATTTAATCAAGTGGATTTGAGTCATTTTTGACAAAAATGAACTGATTTCTCATTAATTAATCAAGAGTACAACATTTATATATTTTAGCACATTAAGTTGTCTTGGCCCTAATTAGTCATAAATCAATTGAGAATGTTTTGAAACATTGATTTGGTTTAGATTTTATTTTTAATAAAAAAATATATAGTATAAAATTTGTATATTTGAATACATTTATTGGTCATAAACCAGTTCAAATTATGACATTTGCATCTTGGAAGACATTGATTTGTTTTGACAATGATTGATTTTAAACCAAAACATAGTATGACATTTGTTTCTTTGAAGACATTCATGTAATTTAAAACCAAATTGATTTGAGAGAATGAAATTTAAATAAAATTTTAAACTTATTTGGTTTAGCTTTGATGTGTCATAAACCAATTTAGAGTAAAACCTTTGTATGAAGTTTCAATAAATTATTTTTTCACCCTTATTGGACATAAACTAATCAATAGTAACTTATTTACATCTCTAATAAAATTGATTAAATTTTATATTAATTATTCATATATTAATTGAGATTAAAATATTTGTATATTTGAACAAAATGAAATGGTTTATCTTTTATTGGTTATTAAACATCAAGAGTGCAAAATTTACATTTTTGAACATATTGGTTTGACACTAATTGGCTATCAATTAATTTAGTATGTCATTTTAATATTTAAACATAATGATTTTATTTGGAACCTAATAAAATTTGAATCAAGTTTTAAAAAAATGATTTGGTTTAAAACCAATGGGTCATAAACTAATTGAGAGTAAAACATTCGAATCAAGTTTCAATATATTGATTTGGTTTACTCCTTGTTGTCCATAAATCAATTGAGAGAAACATAGTTTCATGTCCAAAATTTTATTCTATAAAAGTACAATACAATTTTTTCTATTATTTATTTTAATTATATTTAATTTTTTATTGATCCTAAAAACATATGTCACATGATAGTGTGATGTTTAAAACTAATTTTAATAATATCTCTTGTTAAATTCTAAAATTTAATGGATTCTATCAAATAGACGAATTGGTATTTCATCTTTTAAATAATGAACATTAATTTAATTTATGGATTAATTAGAATATATTTTTATTTAGTTTTCATATCTAGCTTAGTAAGGTTATGTTATGCATTGCATATAAAAAGGTAACATAACACTATTTTTTTGGTAACTATGATGCACGCACATCTCATTGAGTCTAAAATAGGTTCTACTAATTTTCAAAATGGAATAGGGACTTATTTTAACAAACATTAATCTTTATTTCATGAAGGAAGAAAAACAAGTGAATTAAAGATACCAACAAGACTCCAAATCAAGATATCTCATTTAACTATTAAATTATTTTCATAACTTAAAGTGTAATAAACTAATATCATTCTCCTCAAGTTAATCATTCTAAAGAGGCATTAATCACACTAGCCAATAATTATTACACCTAGGTTATAATTTATATTCAATAGGCATTACCAAATTGTGGCAACCATAGAATAAGGTCCTAGGAAGATGTACATCACTTTAAAAGAATACACAACCAATAAAATGTGTTTACTTTACTACACTCAAGCATAGTTATGCACACATAGAGTGGGGTTTCAATTAAGACAATAGTTTCATTTGTTATTCTTAGTTTGGGATAACATATCCATTCATGAGATCCAAATCATAAAATAATGTCGAACTCATCACACAAAACCATTCCCTTTATTCAACTTGAAGGAAATCAATAAAATTATGCACGATTAAAATATAAATTCTTGAAAATAAATTGTGACAACATCATGCTTCACCCATGTCAAGAGGATATAAAATTAACACTATCAATTTTTAATCCTCTAATTCTAGCAACCCAAAATGAATCCCCCTACAAATGCCATTTTCCCTTTAAATCAAGAATGGACTAACCCAACATCTTACCTAGGTGGCTCTTCACCTTCTATGGTTTTTTATCTTCCCAAACAAACCAAGGTGACTTTGAAGAGTTAAAAAGGTCTAATAACTTGTTTGAATCGCTACAGAAAACCTACATGGTCTTTCATGGACAAATTTATTAACACACACTTTTTAAATTTTAGACCTAGGCAAAATTTAAAAGGATTTACAAACATTTTAAAACATTTTTGAAATCACCCCCAAAACAAAAAGGGATTCATAAATAACTAAGACCAAAAACTATGGAAATTCCACAATCAAAATTAGAATCTTGCATATAACTGATAATGTCATCGATAGAAGTTTTTACCTAGGTATGTTTTAGGATCCTATGTATAATAGATAATGTCACTAAACCATAAATGATATCATGATTAAATTAATTTCCTAGATGGATTTTTAATCCTATATACCATTAATAATAATATATAATAATAAATTATATCACCGATTAAAGTCTTTACCTAGGCAGGTTTTAAGACCCTCTGTATAATACACAATGTCATTGAACCATCTATGATATCATTAATTGAAGTCCTTTCTTAGGTAGATTTATAATGACATGTATTATTGACAATGTCATAGAATAATAAATGATGTCATCAATGGAATTTATTTCCTATTTGATTCTCATTATGTCATGTACCATTGACAATGCCACTAAAAGAGACCAAAATAATAGTCTACAACCAACACACCAGAAAAAGGCAAAGCAAAAAAACACTATGTTTTTTGGTTTATGTATGATAACATATCTTCCATGGATGATATTACATTAGAAACACATGGTAAATGAAAAGGACCATGATATCTCACTCATGAACTTGTAGTTTTCTACTGGATAGTTTTACCATGTTTTATAACTTTAGATGCATTCATCGAAGTTGCATCTTTATTTGCTCTATCCTTCCACTTGACTAGGTACTCATAGTACTTGAAACCTCATGTATTCATTCCAATTCAAATATTTTGAATAGATTTAATCACTTCTCAAGCTACTCTTGGAAACTGATCCTTCCAATCCTTAACTAAAAAATCCATGTTGTCATTTGTTTCTCCTTCAACATATAAGTAAAATTCAGCCACATTAAAGATAGGAAAAATACCTACTCCATTTGGAAACTCAATCACATATGCAATAGATAAGAATGTATTAAAAATATAGTAAGGTAAAATATTTTTCCACTTGAGTTTGTTATATTCACCTTTCAAAAATATCTCTTGTGAAAATGTACCAGTACTAAGTCATCAACTTGAAAATTCACCTCTTTCTTTCATATATCAGCATGTTGCTTGTACTTTATATCAGTCACCTCAAGTCTTCTCAAGACTTCTTGATACATATCATTCATAACTTAAGTGAAGTATTCACCTATTAAAAGTTTTATCATCTTAGTTTTACTCCTTAATTCACATATGCCTCTAGGGTTTCTCCCATAACCTATCTGAGTAAAAATAATAACTATAATTTGGTTGAATTAATCATTGTAAGACAATTCTACTTAGACCAACATCAAGTCACACTATTTGGGCTTGTCACCAACCAAACATATTAGTATATTAAAAATACTTTAATTCACTACCTTCATATTTCCATACATATGAGGGTGTTATACTAAAATAACTTCTAATTTAGTGCCCAAATTATTCCATAGTTGCCTCTAGAAGTATCCAACAAATTTTTTGTCTCTATTTGATACAATACTCCATATAAATCCATGCAACCTAATAATTAATTGAAATAATAAATTTACAATATCTATGGAATCACTAGTATTCATGTATGATAAAAATTGATCCATATTCAAAAATATATGTAGAATAACAAATATGGATTCATTATTATTGGCCAAATTTGGCCTACATACCAAAATTTACCTAATATAGAATAAAAAGTTGAGTAGGGTCCTAATTAAAGGGTGATTCAATAATGGAAAGAGTATAAGAATTTTAGGAGAATATAACTTGTAATTTTCAACCTTTTAAAACACTTTAAGCAAGATTAAAGTGTGAATTTGGTGATCTTAGACAACTAGACCATCACAACATGTCTTGTAAGAATGAACATGTCAATCTAGTTGCACATTTGATGAATCCACCTAGGAGGACTCTCAGAGCCAAAATATCACATAGACATGATGTTTTTCATGCCTTTATCATCTTTTACATATTTCATATCTTGATGTCTTTTATATCTCAAGATATAAATCCTCAAAGTTGAACAAGTAGATCGAGACATTCATGAGGATGTCAAATAAAATCCTCATGAAATAGCTATTTAAATTTAAACATTCTAAAGTTGAAAGTGAATCTAACAAGTGTACAAATCATGGAAGCTCAACTTAAGATCCAATGACAAATGATGATTTAATGAATCAGTGGTCCCAAAGATCTAATGGTATGCATTTGATCATGCATTGAAGATAAATAGGGAGAATCAAGTCAAAAGGTTAGTGGATCTTCAGATAAACATGTGGCTGACAAGTGTCAAGATATCAGGTACCTAAATAGACATTTAATAGTGCATTTTGACTAACAGACCTAGTGGGCCCAAACAAATCAATGGTTCACTATCCATTATATAAAGTAGATCTAATGGTGAGAAATGGGTCAAAAGGTCAATGAATCTTGAAGACAAATGCATAGTTTCCAAGTGTCAAGATCATGGTAACTACCAGATAAATTAATGGAGCATGTTCAATCCATGTAAAATCATATCTATGGTTCACATAAGGTTAAAGGGTTAACAAGATATAGATAATGAATGAAGAGATGTTAGGTGGTACATTCTTAGAAACCCAAATCAAGATTAAGGGCCCATATTGAAAGTCAAAGCCAAATATGGTCGAGGTTGAACCAGATAAAATATTTCAAAGTGATGCCATGGAGGAAGATGATCCAAAACTCAAAATATTTGGTTGAAATATAAATCAAGAAACAAGAATAAGATAATTCAAATAATGTTATCTCTGAGAAGAGATGTTTTATTGATCAAATTTGCATACCCAAACATATGCTTATCTCTGAGAAGAGATGTCTAATTTCCATTTTAGGTTACATATTCATTTATACATTTTTTTAAGGTGGTGGGAAGATGTGTAAGGTCACCAATCTCGAGAGAGATGAATTTGTTTGACTTCCATGATTTACAAAAATATATAATTTGAGGAATTACTATATTTAGAAACTTCCTATTTTTAGATTGCACTAATAAAATTTAAATTTGGGGTACTTCCATTAGGTTTTTTGGGGTCAAAATTCATCAAGAAAATCTCCATGCCATCTCACTATGTTCTCCTCATGCTTAGATTTCTAATGGTTCAAATAGTGAGTCAATTAGAGCTACGGTGCAAAAGTTATGGCTCTCAAAAGTTCCATCATCAATTAGGGTAAACCTATCACCTAAATTGTCACCTAAATTATTTCCTAGATCATTCCTCCCTCCTTGAGAAGCAATGGTCCCCATTGCATCAATATTTTTCATCAAGTGTGGTAGTTATACTTTGATTTTATTCCTAATGCAAACTTGGAATGGATTGTGATTTATGGAACTTTACAAGGCTTGATTGTTCACCATTTCTATTTGACCATCAGTCTATAGATAGAAGGCCATGAACTTCTTTAGCTTGGTATCTATTTGCTTCTATTTTTGTGTTTTTTGTGTAGTCAGGGCTACAATATCACCCATTTTGGATTCTTGTGGCTTGACCACCATGAGAATAATTTCTTAGCACTAATCAAAGAGATAGATGTAGAAGGTTGTACCTCTGGTACCCTGTAGCACCATGTTCCAAGAGTGAGAGTAATCCTTCAAGTTCTTGATTCATAGATGCCATGTCAATCATACATGAATAAATGACCAAAGAGTACATCACAAACATCTATATTGACCACATCACTTAAGACCTCATCTTGAAAAGGTTTTATTACATATGAGAGAGGACATTGGTGGGTGACACAGAGATTTCTCCATGGACTCAACCATCCAATACTATATAGCTTTAGGTGAGGCTTCACAGACAGATTTAGGCTTTTCACAACATTAGCAGAGATTAAATTTTTTTGACTTCCACTATCAAGAATGAAATACAAAGGCTTACCTTTTACCTATAGCTTAGAGTGAAATAACCTTTCCTTGTCATCTAGCCTCTCCTCATGGATCTGTGGTGAAGCAACAATGGCTTCGGGCTCAGTGTCTATAATCTCTTCAACTTCAGGGTCTGTATGAAGCAAAGTAGTGGATGTTGAGGATTGTGGCTCAGAAAGTAAGGACTTGATGGCTCAACATTCTTCTTTAGAGTGAGTTCCAGATTTGTGATAATCACACCACTTCCTAGTCTTTCCTTCCTTTTGCTTCCAATTTTGGCTTTGTGTTTGACCTTCTTTGTCACTTTTCCATTTTGAAGGCTGACTCTTTGTATTCATTCTTTCATGCTTCTACGTAATCTTCACTATGAACTTGTACGCTTCACCAAGGGTTTCCAAATTGAAGAGTTCCATTTCTCCCCATATGTACCATTGTAATCCACCATGATATTTGAGAACCTTGTGTTTCTCACTTTCTTGGATGCCCAATCTCATAGATAGAGAATGAAAAATGTCAGTGTAATCTTGAACAGATTGTTTCTTACCTTGGAAAAGTTTTTGCCACTCTATATATAGATTTTCATATGCTCTAATGGGGTAGTATTCTTCCTTTACAACTTCTATGAAATCATCCCAGGTAGGTTCCATCTCAAGACCAATATCATCTGCACTGAATCTCTTTTTGCACACTTCCCACCAATTTTAATAGGTAATAATGCTTTCAAAAGAGAAAAAGTGATCTTCTCTTTATTAGTGAATTTATTTATAAAAAAATAAGATGATAATTGATCTAACCAATTTTTTACTACATCAGCATTGATTTTGCCTTCAAATGTAGGGATATCAACATTCACCTAAACCTTGAAGGGTGTTGGGGCACTGAAAGGATGTAGGGGTGCGGATGAGGAGCCAGAAATTCCCATCAAGATTTGTTGGAGAATTTGAGAAAATTATTGTAGCATATGTGCTTGCTACTGTTAGAGGGATTCATTCACCATTTCCTTGAAAGGATTAGATGTATCAGTGTTGTATGCCATTTGAAGTTGTTTGGAACAAATAGGTGGATAGTCTATTGGTTTTATTTTCCACCCAAGCTTCCTATAATTTAACCTCATCCTCAGGATCATACACTTTAAATAAAAACTACTATGATATCACTAATCCAAAATTTGAAAGCTTTGGTTGAAATATAATTCAAGAAACAAGAACAAGATAATTCAAATAATGTTATCTCTAAGAAGAGATGTTTTATTGATCAAATTTGCAGACCCAAACATATGCTTATCTCTGAAAAGAGATGTCTAATTTCCATTTTAGGTTACATATTCATTTATACATGTTTTAAAGGTGGGGGGAGGATGTGTAGGGTCACCAATCTCTAGGGAGATGAATTGGTTTGACTTCCATGATTTACAATAATACAAAATTTGAGGAATTACTATTTCTAAAAACTTACTATTTTTAGACTGCACTACTAAAATTGAAATTTGGGGTACTTATATTGAGTTTTTGAAGTTAAAACTTCATCAATAAAAGATCATGACATCTCACCACATTATCCTCATGCTTATATTTCTAATGGTTCAAATTGTGAGTCAATTGGAGCTACGGTGCAAAAGTTATCGCTCTTGGAAGTTTTGTCATCAATTGGGGTAGACAAATCACCTGAATTGTTGTTTGGTACATTCTTAGAAACCCAAATCAAGATTTAGGGCCAATATTAAAATTCAAATCCAAATATGGTTGAGTTTGAACCAGAGAAAATATTTCAAAGGGATGTCATGGAGGCAGAAACATCAGTTTTGACAAGTTTATCACCAAAGTTAGTATCATGATTATCACCCTTTTCTCCATTCTGACATGCCACAAATGAACCAGTAAGGAAAAATCCATGTTAAAACAAGATCACAGTAAATTGATTCAGCTATTATAATTGATTCAATGTCATAATTGAGCTTTCAAATGACTTGATGCAACCATTGTAATCATAAGGAGCATCAATGCAATCCAAAAATGGATTGAAAGGTAATGATATGGTTGTTATTGCCACCTTCTACAAGTAATCTTATGCATTATGATATTTTATAATGGTATCAATTCTAGATGATTGGAAATATGGGTCATTATATTCCCTTATCCATCCTTATATGCATTCATCTATGTATCTCTCATCCTATTCTACTATAAATACAATATTTTGAGCCTTGAAAAGGATCCCTCTTTATAGCATGATTAGAATCTTGCAAGATTTGTATTTTAACACCTATTTAATGCAATAAGAGATTAAATTCCTCCTTTTTTAAGCTAAGTTGAAGTGTGTCTTATGAATTCATTGATGTGGTTAAGTTAATGTATACTTTCCTTACCTCTATCTAAGTTTTCACACCTTCATACAGTGTTTTAGTAGTTCTCACAGGTCATACTAAGTGCATATATAGTTTTTTGGTTAGTTTAGAAGTAGACAACTACCCTCCCATGCTAGGTTAATAGATAGTACATGCCTTTAAGTGAAATAATTATGTAAGGCATGATCAAAGAGTGAGTGAAGTGATATTATATAGTCTTGAGTGCATCCTATAGTTTTTTTGTGTGATTATATGGATCAAAATATTTGTTGCATCACCTCCCTTTTACATGTTTTCATGGATTATCATTAATCTCTCTCCCCTTTTCCCAACAAAAATCTAGTTTAGGTTTAGTATAGGTGATAGACCCAAAAATAAGTTGACATTCTCTAGAGTTTTGACCCAATATTAGGTAACCCATATCCTAGGGTCATTCCCATGTTGGAGTAGGTTTGAGCAAGAGGACTTGAATACTCCCATTCTCAACTAGGGTGCAACCTAGGATGAAAATAGTTATGGTACACTCAATAGGAAACATTCTCTTATAAGAACTAAAATTTAGAGCTATAGAGGGAGACACCTACCATCATAAGAAGTTTAATATTATTTAAGTTGTAAAGTTCATATCATCGTCTAGATAATATTCTCATGCCAAAGGTCACTACAAGGTCAACTAGTAAAGGTATTCCTCTTGAGTTTATTTATCTACCTTCTATTTATTATAAGAGGGAAATATTTAATAATATAATACCTTATCCCCAAAATCAATATTCATCTCCTAGTCATCTTATTATTTTAAGTAGTGTAATCCCCACTACCCAAATGGCCATCAAAAATCAAGTGTTCATCCCATTCAATAGAGGTAGTCCACTAAATTTGGCCCATTTTGATGAAATTATTATGTATACCCTTAAGATTATCCCATTGTTCTTAGGATAAGGCCAAATAATTTCTATTGAGCACATCCAAGATGTTGCCAACCTTTGCTTCATTCACAATGTTGTTCAAGATAATGTGACTTTCAGATTGCTTATTAATTTTTTCAAAGTAAAATCATTTCATTGGTATATAAATATTCCTTTGAATTCCATTACTACCTAGGATGAGTTAGGTGCAACATTAGTCAGCTAATTTGAAGATAAATCTGATCACCTATCATTAGTTGAATAGTTGACTAACATAAAGAGATATACTCATGAGTTCATGTCAGATTTCAATCTCAAATTCAAAAAAAAATAGACTAAAATACTAGTAGTGATGAGACCATCCCTTTAATATTCCTTCTTGTATTATTTAAGATCCCTTAATTTTGATATTAGTATGATGATACAGTCCATGGGTGGCAATACCTTATCAGATGCTTATGGAGTTGCAATAAGAGTAGAAAATAGTTTGATACAAGCTGGTAACATTTCTCTAAGTCCTCCAATGCCTATATTCCTAGAGTTAAAATTTATTCCACCCCCTCAAGTTCTTTAGTTTCCATCATTATCTCCTATTCCACCTCCTCAAGATCAAGTTGTAACCCCTTCTAGTCAAGTCAATGAGCTTGGTGAGCGAAAAGGTTTGCTTCAATATTTTGGAAATGAAATATTTTAAATCAAGAGTAAATATTATTCAAATAATAGGCCCTATAAACAAAAAAAAATACTTATCATCCCTTCAGAGATCAAAGGCCTCCTTATCAAAGATTTAGAGAAAATAGACCACCCTACCAAGCATAAAAAACCATAGTTCTAGCTAAACCATATACATCTCTTGATCCTAATGCACCTTCCACATCAAAATTTATTGTTCCTACACCAAATCAAAATAATTTTATTGATGACTCAATTTGGTAGCCCTCCAACTTTAATGATGCTTAGGATCAAACCTTGGTATCATAAAACATTACTATGCCACAAGAAAAGTTATCTCTTTAAAGAGATCAGTATCAGGAGACAAGTTTGGTACCCCAAAGAGAGGATTAATAAGTTAAAATTAAGATTTATGCCATTAATTTAAATTGTAAAATGGATGATTATGTTGCTTTCAATCATGGTGGTGAGACTAACAATTCAAATGGTTAAGTTGTAGTTGTAACTAGATCTAAAAGAAGAGACATTAATGAGGTTAAAAATGTAACTAATTATTCAAGTAATCCTAATGTTTTTTCTAATAGTACCAAATATCAACTTTCTACCCATAAAACATATAAAAATTAGAATGTAGAGGCTGGGAAGGTCCCTCAAATACCTCTGGTCCATGAACAACTAGTGGTTCAAAAGGTGAAACTAAAGGTTAGTGTAGCTTCATTCAGCATAGTGGATCAAATGAATAAATATAATATTATCATTATCATGTGGTATTCCCTTTCTATTACAAGGTAAAAATGATGCTCATCTAGGAGCTTTCAGCTTTTAAGGTGTCTCCAAAACTAGTTGGTAAACAAGGAGTTATCCTAATTAATTTAGACTAGACAATTAAGCATCAAGTACAGTAGGTACACAAAATGGAAAAAGGGGAAAAATTTGAGGAAAAGTAAATTAAAACTCCTCCCTTCTACCTCTTTCTAATATTTTGTGGTTTTTAAGTTCATAACTATATGGTGGATAGTGGAGCCAGTAGCATTGTCATGCCTAAGCAAATTATAGACAAGCTTGTTCTTGTATATGAACCAAATACTAAATGAGTATTAAAATTAGATGGGTCACCAAAAAATAAATTAGGCATCATTAAATATCTTAATTTGACACTACATTCTTATCCCAATGTTACCGTTCATCAAGATGTAGTTGTGGTGCACTTGCCTCCATATTTTTCCATGTGTCTTTCAAGGGACTTCACCTCAAATATTAGAGGATACTTATCAACTGATTGGACATATTTTATGTTCAATACTAGGTATGTTACCAAGGTAACCATACATTCTAAACCTATTTCATGGTTCCATTTGGAACCATATATGCCAAGTGTTGTGAACACTAATTGCCTCATCTCAGATGAGGTGATAAAAGATAGTGTAGAGGAAACTGAATCACCTTAAGATGAGATTCTAGATTTTTTATTTGATGTGTGGGCCTATATATCACATTCATGTTATCCTTATAATATAATTGAATAATAATGACTTGGTTTTTATTTCTTTCATGATAACGATGCACCAATTCTAGCCTTGATGAAGGATGATGAGTCTAGTGATGACCTTTGGTAATTATACTTTGATGGGTCAAGGAATAATCATGGTATGAGGTTCAAAATGATGTTTTTTTCTCCAATAAATAAAATTTACTTCTCATCTATTAAATTTCAATTTTTTTTTTTATAAAATGCTATAGAATATGAGGCACTAGTTCATGGTTTACAATGGGCTAGGAAGATGAAAGTCAACACCTTACAAGTCTTTGGTGATAGTGAACTTGTAGTTCACCAAGTGAGAGGTCTTATTTCTTAAATATTATAAGCATATGATATAGGACAAAATTGAATATTTTTAGGCTTTTAACATTTAATCAATTCTAAAAGATGAGAACAAACATGCAGATATGTTAGCTACCATTGGGGTACAATTTAGTATCCAGCTAATGTAAGAAATGAAAAGGTCTAGTCACACATTAAGGTGATTATAAGGCCTTATATCCTAGATAATAATGATAATTATCAAGTGTTTGAAGATGATAATCATATTGTTAGTTTTTTACAAAAAGAGGTTGAGTTTTCTTCAAGAAATCAATCAAAGTACTTGTAGTAATATGTTGATTAGATTGTGAAACTAAAAACAAATAATTAGCCCAATGGATTGGTCACACTTGAAAATATATTCAGTGGTGATGATGAGTTGAGGAAATAACAGTCATATTTGTCAACAAAGGAAGAACACTATACTAATGTGGAAGTTTCACCTAGTGAGAACCTAAAGTTGGGTAAGGTATGTACATATTTAGAAAAGGAAGATATTATTGAGTTATGTGCAAGTTTTGTTGATGTATTTGCATGGAAATATAGTGATCTCAAGGGATTTGACCCAAGTCTAGCTCAACACACCATTGAGCTAGAAGATGAAACTAAGCCACTAAGATAAAGACAAAGGCCTATTAATCCTAAGCTTGAGCCTTTGATGAGAATTGAGCTTAATAAGTTCATTGAGTTATACATTATATTTCCAATCAAGCACTCAACTTGGGTGGCAAACCTTGTTCTAATATGGAAAAATAATGGTGAAATTAGACTATGTTAACTTCTATGACCTGAATAAGGTTTCCCTTAAATATCACTATCCACTCCCATCTATGGAACATATTTTACAATTTGTTACATGTTTAGAAAGGTTCTCCTTCTTAAATGGCCATAGTGGTTACAACTAGATTTTTGTCAAGGAAGAAGACAAATTCAAGATAGCCTTCACCACAAAGTGGGGGAAATTTGCATATAGAAAGATGCACTTTGGTCTATCCAATGCTAGAATAACTTGTTAGAGAGCCATGGATATGGCATTCCAGGGCCTTCTCAAAAACTTTGTGTTGATCTATTGGGATGATGTAAAAGTGTTCTCAAAGGATGCAAGTGAGCACATGGTTCACCTTGAGAAAGTGTTTGAAATGTGTAGGTAATTTGGGGTATCCATGGATCTAAAAAATTGTGTCTTCTTATTTCATGAAGGTAAGATCCTTGGACATATAGTTTCAAAGCATGGTTTAATCATAGATCTTGAAATAATAGCTTCAATTCTTTTACTTTCCTTACCCAATCACAAAAGAGCTTTGCAAAATTTCTTAGGAGAGATCAATTTTATCAGAAGATACATCTCAAATTTTGTCACTTTAGCTAAGCCACTTAAATCCATGCTAATAATAATCAGAGCTTCAATTGGTCCCAAGAAGGAGTAAGGAGTTTTAAATAAATTAAGAAAGCCATGGCTAGTGTTCCTATGCTCATGAACCGAAATTTCTCAAAGGACTTCATTTTACACACCTACACTAACATTGACACCATTTCAAACATTCTTATGTAATAGAACCATGAGGCCTTAAAAAATCCAATAGACTTATTCAATAAAGGATTGAAAGAATATGAAACATGTTACTTTTTTTGAAAATCATGTACTTTCAATCATAAGTTCTCTCAATAAATTTAGATAATTATTGTATAACAATAAGATACACCTAATGGTTGCACATCCAAGTGTCAAGGAGTTTCTCTTGAACAAAGACATAAATGAGAAAAGAGTTAGTTTGATAACAAAGGAAATGGAGTATGATGTGGAGATCAATGTCACAAATCTAATTAGAGGTAAAGGACTTTGTGAACATCTAGCCCATGACTTACAAGAAACTAATAAGGTGGTTATGGTTTCAACTGATGAAAAGTTACCTCTGATCATACCTTACCTTCTAGTTGGTATCATGATTTGGTAAGATATCTCTAAGATGATATTTATACTTCTTATGTAACTCCTTCAAAAATAAGATATTTTATATTACAATCCATTCCATTTCTTCTTTTTGATGGTGTTTTGTTCAAAAAAGATATCAATGGCATGTTGTTAAGATGCATTGAACAACATCAAAAGGAAAGGTTGCTTGAAGACTTTCATGATGGACATGGTGGAGGGAATTATTTAATAAATACCATATCCCACAAAATCATTATAGGTGGGTGTTATTGGCCAAGCATATTTGGTGATTTTCATGCATGGGTTAGGAAATGTAGATAGTGTGCTATGTTTATTGGAAAGGTGAAACTTGTATCCTTACCTCTATAACCAATTACAATAGATCAGCCCATTGTCCAATGGGGCTTAGAATTTATTGGTATCAGTAAACCCCCTTCAATCTTAGGACATAAATAAATACTAAATGATATAGATTACTTTACTAGATCGATAAATGTAGTGGCATTAAAGGAAGTAAATGAGACAAATGTTCTAGATTTTTATGAAGGTTTGATTACTAGATTTGGAGTCCCTTCAACCATTATTTTTGACTATGTTATGGCCTGTATAGGGTCTATAATTATCCAGTGGGAAGTTAAACATAGTGTCTTTCTCAACACTTCATCAAATTACTATCCATAAGGCAATGGCCTTGTTGAGTCCACTAATAAGAACCTGTTGAAGATCATAAGAATAAAAATTGAATATAATCAGAGGTCATGGCATCTCAAATTAAATTCAACTGTATGGGTTAATAATATCACCTACAAGAGGTCAATATCTAACTCTCCCTACAAGATAGTATATGGTAAATAAGAAAGAATGTCTATTTCTCTTGAATTTCCTATGCTAGAACTAATGCATCAACTTGAGTTATTGAAGAATGAACCTATGGATATCAATTATGTTGAGCTTAAGGAGTTGGAAGAGATAAGATATCATTCCATTCTAGCCATGAAAAGCTATTAATCAAAATTAAAGAGAGAATTTGACAAAGGAACTTCTTCACGAAGTTTTAAAGAAAGATATTTGGTCCTCAAGTGTGATGAGGATAGAGATAAGACATGAAGGAATAAAAAATTTTACTCTCTTTGGAGTGGTCCATACATAATCTCCAGCTGAAATTTTCATAATGAATTCCAACTTACAAGGATGGATGGTGAGGAGCTTCCTATTCAATTTAATGGGACACACTTGAAACATTGCTACTGAAGGTTAAGTTCCCTATACATAGTTAATTTGTTTTGGCTTTCCTCTAAGTGTTTTCCTAGCACATTAGTTTATTTTATTTTGCTTTATATAGTTAGCTTCCCTATTTTATTTGTTCCTTCCCTATTTTTGTGGAATTCATTATCTTTTCAAGTCAAAAGGTTTCTTGTAGTCATGGATCAGACTCATCATTATTGGTGAATCTAGGAGTCATGTAGATGGTCTAATTTCACAAGCATAGTGGGCATGTTGCCCACCTGAGTTGCCAAAGATGTTGGTCAAATTTGGCCTACATACCAAAATTTTCCTAATCCAAAATAAGAAGCTAAGTAAGGTCCTAATGTAAGGGTGATCCAATAGTGGAAAGAGTACATATATTTCAAGAGAATATAACTTATCATTTTTAAGATTTTGAAACACTTTAAGCAAGTTTAAAATGTGAATTTGGTGATCTTAGACAACTAGACCATCACAAAACATATTTCAATAATGAATAGGTCAATCTAGTTTCACATTTGATAAATCCACTTAAAATACCTCTCAAAGCCAAAAGATCACATGGACATGATGTTTTTCATGCCTTCATCATCCTCTATAAATTTCATATCTTGATGACTTTTTTATCTCAAGATATAAATCTTCAAAGTTGAACAATCAGATTGAGACATTCACGGGGACGTCAAATAAAAGCCTCATGAAATATCCATTCAAATTTAAATTTTCCAAGGTTGAATGTGAAGCTAACAAGTGTCCAAATCATAAAATTTTAATTCAATATCCAATGGTGAATAGTGATCTAATGATTCAATGGGTTTCAAATATCTAATGGCACACATTTGATCATGCATCAAAGATCAATTATGAGTATCAAATTAAAAGTTCTATAGATCTTAAGATGAATGCACAAATGAAAGATGTCAAGATCTTAGATACCTAAATAAAGCTCTAATGGTACATGGTGATTTACAAAGACAGTGGGCCCAAGTAGATAAATGGTACATGAATTATCATATAAAATAGATCTAATGGTGAGTGATGGGTCAAAAGATCATCAAATATCAAAGACAAATGCACAGTTGCCAAGTTTCAAGATTGTAATAACTACCAGATAAATCAACATAGTGCATTAAATCCATTTAAAATTATATTGATGGTGCATATAGGGTCAAAGGTTCATTAGGATCTTGAAAATGAATGAAGATTTTCCAAGTGGAACATTCTTAGAAACCTAGATCAAGATCAAGTGCCAATATCAAAATTCAAAACCAAATACGATTGAGGTCAAACTAGAGAAAATATTACAAAGAGATGACATAAAGGTAGACACATCAATTTTTATGGGTTTATTACCAAATCCAATGGCATGATTATGACCCTTTTCTCCATTCTTACATGCCATAAATGAAATAGTGAGGAGAAATCCATGCCAGAACAAGATCACAATAGATTGATCTAGCTATTATAACTACTTCAATTCTAGAATTTAGCTTTCAAATTACTTGATCCTACCATTTTACTCATAAGGAGCATCAATATAGGTTAGGAACACATAGAAAGGGATTGATATGATTTTTATGGTTACCTTACACAAGTAATCTTAGGCATTATGATCTTTTCTAACAACATCAGCATTGGATGATTAGAAATATGGGTCATTATGCTCCCTTATCCATCCTTATATATATTCATCCTCATCTCTCTAACCCCATTTTATTATAAATATAGGCTTCTAATCCTTGAAAAAGGATCCCTCTCTTTGGCATGACTAGACTCTACCAAGATTTTTATTATAACACCTATTTGATGCAATAAGATATTGAATTCCTCTATTTTTAAGCTGAGCTGAAGTGTATCTTATGACTTCATTGATGTGGTTAAGTGAATGTATTTTTTCCTTGAATCTATCTAAGTTTTATCACCTTCATATAGTGTATTGGTAATTCTCATAGGTCATTCTAAGTGCATATATAGTTTTTTTATCAGTTTAGAAGTGGACAACTACCCTCCCATGCCAGGTCAATAGTTAGTCCATGCCTTTATATGAAATAGTTATGTGAGGGATGATCAAAGAGTGAGTGATGTGATCTTCTACAATCTTGAATCCATATTTTAGTGTGTCTTGTACAAGTATAAGGATAAAAATAATTGGTGTATCACCTCCCTTTTACATGCTTTCATAGATTATTATTAATCTCTCTCCCCTTTCCCTAGCAAAAAGCTAGTTTAGTTTTAGTAAAGGTGATAGACCCAAAAGGAAGTTGGCCTTTTCTATAGGTCTGACCTAAGATTAAGTGACCCATAACCTAGGGTCATTCCCATGTTGGACTAGGTTTGAGCAAGAGGACTTGAACAATCCCCTTCTTAGCTAGGGTGCAACCTAGGATGCCAACAATTACCTCATTGTGTTCACGATAAACCAAGAACAAAGTCCATGCTCAATGCATCCCATATTCTATATATAATGGTAAATGGATGATACAAACCAACATTCAAACTCTTATATTTGTAATATTGTAAAACTTTGCATTAATCCACAAACTTATTCACATTTATACCCATACATGGCCAATAGTATCTTTTATTCAGATACACCAAAGTCTTGTCATATCTAAAATTACTAGAAATTCCTCCACTATGCTTCTCCTTCAATAAGTTATTTCTCATGAAACCTTGAGGTATACATAATTTCCATCTTTTCAATAACAATCCATCTTATATCATTTTCTCTAACCATAGAGTTATTTTTCTATTCATTATAATCCTACACACTACCCATGCATCTTGGAAATCCAAGTATTCCTCATACAACTCCTTCATGGATTCAAATCCAATAACCTCCACCTTCAGCTCTTTCATTACAAGAGCATGCCTACTCAAGGCATCTACTATCTTATTATACTTTCCACTTATATGCTTCAACATAAAAGAATAACTTTCAATAAATTCTACCCATTTCATATGTCATTGATTTATCTTACCTTGGTTATTTGTGATATGAAAAATCATGGTTGTTTTTGTATAAAATAAACTCCTTTGGCATCAATTAATGCTGTCAATTCTTGAGATATTTCACCATTATGTATAATTCTTGGTCATATATTGAATAATTCCTCTTCACATCATTCAAATTCTATCTAAAATAGGCAATGGTCTTACCCTCCTGACTCAACACCACTCCTATGTTGTTCCACTTGCATCAAAATCAACCTAAAATAATTTCCAAAAATCTAGTAAGGCTAACACTAGTTATCCCATCACTTTTCTCTTCAAAAACTATATTAATCTCTATGTTACAATAGTCCAATAAAATTTCTTCTTATCTCCCTTCATAATATTAGTGATGGGTGTATATATGTTAATGAAGTTTCAAATGAACATCTTGTAGAAACTTGCCAACCCATCGAAACTTCTCACTTCAAACATATTTTTTGGTGAAGTCTATCCCATAATTTATTTCACCTTCTTGGGGTCCAATTTCAACCCATCTCTTGAGATTACAAATCCAAAATATACTAGCTCATTTTTCATGAAGCTGCACTTCTTAAAATTTACTATTAATTGATTTTCTTTCAAATTATCCAACACCAAATTTAAATGATTTAAATTATTCTCCTTATAATGACTAAAAATTAGAATTTCATAAAAATATATTATCATAAACTTACCTATAAAATGTTTCAACACTTGGTTCATGAGCCTCATGAACATACTTAGAGTGTTTGACAAACCAAATGGCATGACCAGTCACTCATACAACATGTCATTCATATTGAATGTGGAATTTCATTCATCATCTTTGTGTATATAGATTTGATGATCCTCATTATCCAAATATATCCTAGTGAAGTACTTAGGTTCAGTTAGTCCATTAAGTCATCCATTATTGGCAATGTAAACCTATACTTAATGGTGATATTGTTTACTCACTATTCAAATCTATCCTAATGAAGTACGTAGCTCTACTTAGTCCATTATGTCATCCATTATTTTCAATGGAAACCTATACTTAATGGTGATATTTTTTATTATCCATGAATGCATTCACATTCTCCACTCTCCACCTTTATCTAGTGCTAACACAATTATAATTGCATATGGGCTTAGACTCTCATGGATTAAACCCTTATTTAATATCATATGTACCTACTTCTTAATCTCCTCATTCTATATTTAACTCTACCTATAGGCTACCTTTTTAGGAAAAAATCACTCTTGGCACTAAATTTATATGATGACTAATGTTCCTTACATGTGGTAGTCCTCACTTGTCACAATATCAACATATTCTGAATCTCAATAGGAAAATCACTTGCCATAGTGGTTATCATAACTCGAATAGGATTTGAAATCAAATAAAAACATATTTATTATTATTTATCCACATTGAAAAACTCTTACCCAGATACTAAAATTGATTTGTAAGTTTTTTTCACCTTATATCCTTTATCCTTTAATGGAGTCAATGTGAATCTCTTACCATCCTTTGTCATTGTGTAGGTGTTTACTTGTTTGTCATGCACAAATATCTAATCAAAATACCATGGCCTACTCAATATAAAATGACACGTGTCCATGGACATGATATCACACAAAAATTCATCCTTGTATGAACCAATCTAAAAATTCACTACACAATGTTCATTCAGTAGCACCTAATGTCCTTTGAAAAATAAAGATACCTTGTATAGTTTAGGATGTGTCGAATGTTTCAACCCAAGTTTTTCTAATATTTCCTTAGAAACCATGTTAACCTTGATAGTGTTATTAATCAAAACTCTAAAAGACTTACCTATATATATATATATATGAAAACATTTTGGAATAAATTATTTCTTTATGTCAGTTTATTCACCTCCTTAGTTGGTTTCAAAAACACTCTTTTCATCAATATATCCTCTCCTTATTCTATATCTTTTGTATGACTTGGAGACCTAATGCTCTCTTCATGTCCAAAATATATATGATTTATGCCTTTAGCTCTCTTACCATTATTCTAATCATTTTATATATAATCTTGATCCTTATGACTAGTATACTTATTACACCCAAAACACTTACCATATAATACTCCATCTCTACCTCATCTATAGAAGCCTCTTCATCTAGAAGAGTATCCTCCTCTCATGCCTAAATTTTTATTTTTTGAAATTATCACCTATCCAATATTATTTTTTTGACCTCTTCCACCATTGTTATATCCTCATCCTCTTGAATAAATTCCTTTACCTCTAGAGTCTATTTATTACTTTCTTATTATATTCTCCTTCGCATTAACACATTGATTGGTTTCTTGTACAGTTCCTAGGTTTAATGAATTGATTTCATATCAAATGGAAATATACAATCCATTCACATACCTTACAACATTTTATAAATCTTCCTTAGCATTTCCATATCTTATTATAATTCTATTAAATTCCCAAGTGTATTATTTAACATTCATCTCTTTCTATCTCAAAATTTATAGCTTTCTAAACAAGCTCAACTGATAGTTTGAGGGTAAAAATTTGGCCTTCAATTTATCCACCATTCTATCCCAAAATTTTATTTTCTCTTTATTATTTCTTTGTCTATCATCCTAAACATGATCCCACCATAAAGAGGCATGAATCTTAAATTTCATGCATGTAAATTTCACCTTTTTGTGTTCCTCCATAGACTCATAATCAAAATATTTTTCCATTTCAGCTATCCAATCCACTAGTTATTCAAGATTAAAACTCCCATTATAATAGGGTGTATGTAGCTTTATCTTAATACCAAGCCTGACCATAAATCTAAGAAATATTATCTCAACCTCATTTTTCATATCTTCTAGCCCAACCTCTTGAGATTATTCTTCTTCATCTTCGCTAACGTCACCAACATGATCCACACTCCTTTGAGCTAATTACATTGCATACAAACTTACTTTTATACCTCTAATCATCTCATCCAAATATATAACTAGAGGTCCTCTTAGTATTTACCCTCTCTAAACAACATTTCCTTAGTGTTCCATCTCTCCCATGATGTAAAATTCTCTTTCATAGCTTTCCAATTGACTCCACTTGAGTCTTCTTAATGCACACTCTCATAGTGATAAAAATGTAGGTCTGATATCAATTGGTGCACATGCATATAAAATTTTAAATTAAGGATATTCATTTCATCTATGATGCTTAGTTTGGGAAAACACATCCATTCATGAGAACCAAATCATAAAATTAATGTCAAACGTAGCACAAAAACCCATTACCTTTATTCATCTTGAATGAAATTAGGAAAATCATTCAATTTTACAATAGTAGGTATTTCATATAAATATTGGTAGCATCAAACTTCACCCATTTAAGAGGAGAGAAAAGTAACAATATCAATTTTGAATCCTCCAACTTCAACTACCCAAAATGAATCCCCCTATAAATGTAAGTTTTCCCCTTCAGGTGGGAATGTACTAACCCAACATCTTTCCTAGATATATCTTCACCTTCCATGGTTTTTCACCTTTCCAAATGAACCAAGGTAGCTTAAAAGCATTAAAGGGACCCAATAACCTATTTGAATAGCTATAACATCTTTCATGGATAGATTTAACATATTAACACATAATTTTTTGAGTTTTAAACCTAGGCAACTTTAAAAAGGATTTATTAATATTTTAAAACATTTTTGAAATGAACCTAGACCAAAATGTTTACCCCAAAAATTTAAATAACTAACACCAAACACTTATACAATTCCACACTCAATAAAAATTAGAATCCTCAAATAATGTCACTAATAGAATCCTTTACCTAGGTAATTTTTAGGGTCCTGGTCCCATGTACAATAGACAATGCCACTAAACTATAAATTATGTCACCAATTGAATTAAATTCTTAGGAATATTTGTAATCTCATGTACCATTGAAAATGTCATCGAATAATAAATGATGACACCAATATAATTCCTTACCTAGGAAGGTTTTAGGATCCCACATATAATAAACAATATTAATGAACCATAGATGATGTTTCCAATTTAATTCATTTCTTAGGTGGATTTATATTACCACATATTATTGACAATGTCACTAAAAATAGACAATTCCTCTTATGGAAGTTGTTTCTTGGGTGGGTCTCATAATGTCATGTATCATTGACAATTTAGTAGAAAGAGACCAAGAAAACAAATTGTAATCGGCACATCAAAATAAAGGACAATTAAAACAACATAAAATAACCAACACTCTATTTTTTATTGATGCATGATAGCCTATCTACCATGGATTCTCTTGCATCACATAAACAAATAACATCAGTTTATAATATTCTTAATATTAATGTTGATAGTACTTAGGACCTAAATTTTCCATATATGATTTAACTACTTCTTATAATGATAATCCTTACCAAATATTCTTATTAAAACTTGAGGATTTGATATTTTAAACCCTAACCTAGATTAATACCTAGGATCCAAAGATCGAATCCAATAAGACAACTTACATATTCACTCCTCAGAATCTGGATTAGATGTAGTTTTTCACTTGAATGAGTGAAGAACATTATCCATAGGACATCATCACCAAAGTTTTTGGTGATCAAATGGAATGTGATAAATAAAATTATTATGATACTAAAAATAATCTATCTCTAGACATGAACATTAAAACCATAACATTAAATTTTAAAAAGCTTTAACATTTATTCTTATATTTTGATGTTAGAGAGAGCATAATATCAACCACTCTAACTTCATAATTTCATTTCACATTCATAAAATTACCATCTCATATGTAAGCTCTCAACCATTAGGGTATCACTTTGGCTCCAAGAGATTTTCACCAATAACAAGATTTATTTAGTTATTTCTATGTTTATAACATTAATCCAATAATGAAACAATTACCATGGCATAACACAGTTATGATGTTAGGTGCCACACACTAATTATATTTACATCTAACATGGTTATCAAGTAATAAATTGGGCTTAGAGCACAAGAAAAAATCATCATAAAAGTTATTTGTTAGTGCCCTTGCCCACTCCTTAGGTTGCCTAGATATTAGATTATGTGTGCCTCCATAAGTAGAATCAAGGCCACTATATTTCACTTGTTCATCAAATGAGTGTTAGATATGCTATCAAGGAAACCAACCTTCACCACTTAGCTTCAAAACTTTCACTTTCACAATTACCCTTGTGGGTAATATTATGACCACTAATTGGCCCATACATAGTTAGATCTTACTAAGGGTTAAATAAGATACATCCTTAGAAACATATATAAGGATTGATTAAAATATTATTCTAAGCTAATAATATTGGTTCTATTATAATAACACACTCAAATACATAGAAATATGTTTTCCTTTTTAAGCCTAACAGAGTGTAACTGATACCCTATCAAAATAAAATACCTTTACAGCCAATATTTCAAAATATTGATTCAATGTAAATTCCTAAGCTATAAATAATGTGTACTAATCACCAATCAATTATATTTTTGTAAGTAGGTACTAAACCAATCACCAAAATGATAAAAATTTTAATCAACATTTTCCACATAATTTTTAGGTTGATAAAATGTGTATAAATCCTCCAATAAATTAACTCTCAAAATAATCAATAAATTATTGTAACAATTTAACTACATTTTATAAGCTATTAAAAACATGGTTACAAAATTAGGAAAAAAATCCATGATAATAGGTTGTGAAACCACCTAGCATTATTAGGTGACTTTTCTAAGACTAAATTGCATTAAAACTATCCAAGAAATTAGTTTTTGAATCCATCCAATCTTAATATTAAAAATAAATAATAAAATTATTTGATTAATGGAATGGAAATTTCAATCCATCTAAAATGTGTTTCAACTCTTAGGTTTAATAAATATCATTTTTGGATATTTATATTGCGTTAGTTCCAAAATTAACATTTGTGAGCTTGAAAAGCACCAAGCAAAAATGATTATTAAAATAGTTTTGAAATCCATCGAACTTTAGTGACAATTGTTAGTAATCAAACTATTTGATCATTAATCTAGTATTTACAATCCATTTATAAGGTAGATTAAGCCCCAGTCTTAACAAATTTAGATAATAGGTAAGTATTTTATTCAAAATTATGGTTCCTTTCATTAGCCTAATTAAAAGCAAAGTTATATTTTTTACTAATTATCTATATTCCCAATTAAGGAGTGGTAGCACACTTAAAATTCTAATTGATTATTTAAATCTTTCACTTTTTACTTATTTTTAAGTGTTTATGTTATGCAAAAGCATCATAGTTACAAATCTATCTTGCATATTTTTTGAGTGCATATAAGCAAGAGTATAAAAAACATAGAACAAAAGTGTGTCAATTTTTAAATGAACTCACACCCACATAACTTGTGATGCTCACACATGATAAAGCTAAAGGAGGGATAACTAATGTTTAACATTAGCAAAAAATATCTTAGACAGAGTCACAAGCACAACTTGTGCACATGTCTCTACCATGTGGCAGAAACATTTAGACACAAGTGCACAAACAAGGGTGAAATTTTTTAGAAGGTCAATGAGATTGAACCAAATGCCACATCACTCTAACAAGACTACCTAACTATAAAATTTTGAATTAACACATGTTTTCACCAAATTAATGATCCATAAATAAATACAAATAAGTCTATTAGTCAATATTTTGAAAATTAAATATAATTTAAATCCCCAAACTTCTGACTTGGCCAAGACACATTAGTAGGTAATTAATATGGTAGATGAATCACCTAGAGGGAAGTATATTTTTTAACCCAAATTGAAGGTATATTAAAAAGGACTAGATGGATCATTTGAAAAGAATAGCTAAGTGGAGATTAAGGAGACCCTACCAAAATTTATAGTTGAGGGAAGCGGATATTTGGAGAGAAATAGAGAGACAAAGAGTGGAGTAGTGAAGAATTGATTTTGTTATGATTAAATCCATTATAAAAAAGTCATAGCTCTAACTATAATGAAATTAATATACCTTGAATTGAATTTGAAATAAAATATTCTTAGTTTTATGTGATCTTGTTTGTGTGTGTAAACTCTTGGTTGTATAGATTGGATTCTCATCATTGGGAACCTAAAACCATGACTAAATAAAATAGTATAAGAGTAGGTTTTGAACCATACTTAGTGTGAAGGATATTACCTACATAGGATTATAATTGGAGGAATTATAATAGTAGCATGTGAGATTAGAATAAATTATTCTACCAAAGCGGGACACTAACAAATGAGTCATAGCTGGAAGAATAACCAAGAAGATTGGATGAAGTCATAGATGTGTTATATGTTTTGAAAACATGCCTAGATTTTATTAATAAGGATTGATGATGAGGCTTCATTCCAATAAATGATGAGAGTGATGATAAATGGAAAGATAACATGCCAAAAGATAAAATGGTGTTGAAGGTGGGGAGGATGCTAAGTAGCATTCTAAAACTAGTGAGGAGAGGATTTTAAGATCTATATTGTGTATTGGCAAGGGTGTTAAGATAGAATTTCCTTGTTTTTCATTAATTCTAAATTTGGTAGATCTTGTCAATTGGATTAATGACATGGAGAATTGCTTTGAGAATGAGAATGTTGTTGACCCTAGTGCATCAATATGACACAATTTTTTTGAAAAAAAATGCATCATAATGGTGGAAGGAAGTTTAGAATGAATGGCACAAAATATGAAATACTAAGATAACAAATTGGGACAAGATGGTTGTTAAAATGTAAGTAAAATTTTTGCATGGAGACTATCAGATGGAATTGTTCAAGAGAACTTAGAACCTTAAGCAAAAGGAGATGTTGGTTAAAGAGTAAACTAAGTATTATTTTAAGATTATCATCAGGTCTATACATAATGAGGTGGATAAGGGAAAATGTCACATGATACATGAAAATATTACACTTTGGAATCTAGGAGGAGCTAAGCCTAATCTGGATACAAATAGTTGAATAATCTTATCAGTTAGAATTTAAGGATGAATATAAGTTATCATGAGTATAAAAATGTATCATGTGAGGTAGAGGAAGATCCACACAAGGAGGAATATGTGGTGGAAGGAACCAATTGAGACAAGGCATGAAAGTCACAACATGAAGTGACGTGTATTTTTGAGACAAAGGTGACACACACAAGTTTGAATAAGAGATCCCGTGTGGAAAAGGTGGATATTACCATTTTTGAGTAAGAGGTAAATTTTTCTAAGGAAGGGGAAGAACATTCACAATAATATGTTTCTATTATAAAAAACTAGGGAATCAATCCTACAAATGCCCATAAATATATGAAGGTAGTAGAAGGATTGATGTAATCATGCATATATCACATGGAGATGAAGGATCTGTTGGATCTTTTAAGAATTTAGAGACCCTGAGAAAGGATAACCATTAATGTGAAAGAGAGTCTTTTTAAAATTGTCAAGAGAAGATAAGGAACATGCACAAAGGAAGAGTATTTTTAGGACCATATGCAAGTCAAGTTGCAAGTGATACAAAATGATAGTTGATAATGGTAACATGGATAGTTTAGTTTCCATAGATATGGTTGATAAATTGGGCCTAAATAAGGTATCACATTCAAAAACATATAAATCTTCAAGGCTATATAAGATTCAATAGGTATTGGTCAACGAGCAATGATTGGCGAAGTTAAAAATAGGTGCACATTAGGATGAAGTATGGTGTGAAGTGATGTTGATGAATGTGTGTCATGTAATTTTTGGGAGGCCTTGGAAGTTTAACCTCAAGGTAGTACATTGTGGGTGATAAAATACTTACCACTTGGAAAATGATGGAAATAAGTATACTTTGATTCCCCTAAATGATGAATAAGAAAGAGGATACTACAATGCATGCACAAGAGTGTTGATGGTTTTAGTAAATTAGTTCGTAAGATAAGAGTGAGAAGGAGAATTTTATGAACTCATTCCAAAAATGGCACAAGATACTATCATAATAACCAAAGATAAGGTAGAGGAGACACTTCCACAGGAAGTCAAAGAGTCTTTAAATGAGTTTACCAAAATTATCTCAATTGATTTTCTAGAAAAGTTACCAATAATAAAAAGCATTAGCCATCAAATGGAATTGATTATAAGAGTGATTTTTCCAAACAAGGTCATGTGAAGGATGAAAGCTATGGAGAATGTGGAATTTCAAAGGCAAGGGCACACATTATTGAAGAAAGGGATAACAGTGGAAAGTTTGAGCTTGTGTGTAGTACCTAGAGTACTAGCACCAAATTAAAATAGAGAATGGTGCATATGCATATACTAGATACCCACAAATAAAATAATGATAAAGTATATGTTTCCATTGGATTGAATGTATAATATGATGGATTATTTGAGTGACAAATTACTTTAGTAAAATTGACTTGAAAATAAAATATCACCAAATCAAATATATGGAGGAGATGAATGTAATATGACATTAAAGATGAAATGAGGGTTGTACAAGTGGTTATTTATGTCAATTAGATCAACTAACATGCCTCATATGTTCATGATATTGATGAATGAATAATTGAAGTCATTTCTAGGAAATTATGTCATTGTGTACTTAGATGACATTTTGGTGTTTAGTATAACAAAGGAAGAACATATATTGCATCTGAGGAATGTGTTGGAGAGGTTTCATGAAGCAAAGTTCTTTATCAATGTGAATAATTTTAGCTTTATGAAAGAGGAACTAGTATAATTGGGTTTTATAATTTCCAAGGAGGGGTTGAAAATGGGCCCTGAGAAAGTGCACAAATAGTAGAGTGGCCATCACCAAAAAGTGCCTTCAAGGAATGAAGATTTAATTGTTTAGAGAGATTATATAGGAAGTTCATTAGGAAATTTAGTTTAATATGTGCCACAATCAAAGAGACATTGCACAGAGACTGAAAGGCATTTTTATAGATGAAGTAAGTGGAGTGAAGTTTACAAACACTAAAGAATGTGATGAATCAAATGGTGTTACTATTATCTAACTTTAAAAAAGCATTCCAAGTAGATTAAGACACAAGTGGCATAGTGATAGATGTAATATTAATCCAATAGGAAGACCCATAACCTATTTTAGTGAGAAATTAAATGATGTGAAGTATAGATATTTAATTTATGATCAAAAGTTCAATAAAATAGAGTGAGTGATCAAAAAGTGGAGACATTATTTATTTCCTTAAGAGTTTTTACTATATAGAGGCCACCATTAACTAAAATTTATTAATATCCAAGGTAAGTTAAATCATATGAATATCAAATGGGTAAATTATCTATGAAGTTACACATTTGTGTTGAAACATAGAAGTGCAAGATCACAAGGTTATAGATGCACTAAGTAGGAGAGTGTTGGTGATGAATGATATGAGGATAAAAGTATTTGGTTTTGATTAAATAAATTATTTGTATGCATACTATTATTATTTTTGATAAACATGAAAATCCTATACATAACTGATGAGTATAGATCAGATAGCATGGCTAGATTATGTGACCTAGGATAGGATGGTTTTCAAAGGATCTAAATTATGCACACCTAGAGGGTAGATACATGAGAATTAAATTTAAAAAATTAGGATTGATGATAGTCCAAACATTTTACAATTGATAAGATTCTTTTACTACTGATTAAAGGCTATTATTGGCCAAATATGGGTATAAATGTACATGCATATGTGCAAAGGTGTCAGTTTTGTCAGTTGGAGAAAGGAAGAATCTAAAATATGGGTTTTTATAAACCATTAACCATGTCAAAAACACCATGGGAAGATATAATCATGGAATTTGTGCTTGTATTTCCCAAAAAATAGAGAGACAATGATTCCATTTTCATTGTAGTATATTGATATTCTAAGATGGCACACTTTGTTTCTTGAAAAATACTAGCAATGTGACAAAAATCATTAATTTATTCTTCATATATATGGTACATTTACATGTAATACCACATAACATGGTGTTAGATAAATACACTAAGTTTGTAGGCCATTTATGGCACACATTTTGAAAGAAATTGGGGACAAATCTAAACTACAATTTTGTTTACCATTCAGAGACTGATGGAAAAAATAATGTAGTAAACTAAGGCATTTGAAATTTGTTTATATTTATATTTAGAGATAAACCTATACAATGGGTCATTATTTCATCATAATTTAAATTTTCATACAATAATTTAATGAATTGGAGCATAGGACTAACACTTTTCTAGGTTATTTTTGGATACATCCCAGAGGAGTCACTGATTTGAGGATAATAGAAGAAGCACATTGAAGGAGCACAAAGTATAATATTATGTTTAATATATGAAAAAATTTCATGAGGAATTGAAATATTAAATTCAACAAAGTATCCAAAGTTATAATTAATGGCATATGAAAGGCATAGGAAAAAATAATTCTAGGTAGGAGACCTAGTTTTAGCAATTTTTATGAGAGATTCTCACAAGGCACCTAAAATAAGTTGAAGATAAAGAAGATAGGACCATGTAAGGTGTTTTGAAAATTATTGAAAACATGGGCATATCATTTATCTTTAACATAGAATTGTGTGATTTACATAAGGTGTAGGAAGAAGGAGAAGAAGAAAAAGGGGAAGCACAAGTTCTAGACTAAAGGGTGAAATTATTAGAAAAGGATAGGGAATAAATATAAGCTATATTATATTCCAAGATATTAAAAATGGCATGTGGAAAATAATATAATAATTATTTGGTAAAATGGAATAATCGCACGATAGAAGACACATCATGGCTAGATCTTGTAGAGATTAGTTGATATAGGTATGATCTCACAAATTTAAAATCATGAGGCACAAATCAAATTTAATTTAACTGGGGTGTCTGATGTAAGAGCATAATAGGTGAAAAACCCATATTTCATCATTTTAGAGTTATAATTGCTTTGTTCAAAGTGTTAAAGTACATCTAAACAAGAGGAATATAAATAACATAGAACAAAAGTGTTCCAAGTTTTGAATGAAGTCATGCAAGTGTAACTCGAGATGTCCATGTGTGCTAAAATTAAATGAGGATAACCAGTGTTTAAAATTAGAACATAAAGTATTAAAAAGGGTCACGTGCATCTCTCTAGTGTGTATAATAAACTTTTAGATGTGATCACATAAACATGGATAGAATTTTCTAGAAGGTCAATGATTCTAACCTGGACACCATGTCATTTTGACAATTCTACATAACTGTAAAATTTTGAATTAGCACACATATTCACCAAAGGTAGGAACCATAAATAAATTAAATCATATATGTTAGTTTATATTTTGGTGGCCAAATTACATTTGAATATTTAAACCACTGACTTGACTAGACACATCAACATGCAATTGATATGGTAGATGAATTGACAGGTAGGAAGCATATTTTTGAACCAAAATTGAAGGTCTATAAAAGGGGACTAGATGGATCATTTGAGAAGAGGACATAATTGGATAGTAATGAGGCTTTACCAAAAAATGTATCTTAGGAAAATGGAATCTGGGAGAGAAATAGAGAGAAAGGGTGGAGTAGTAAAGAATTGCTACGTTCAACTCCATTATAACAAGTCATAGCTCTGGTTGTAAAAAAAATTAATGTAACCTACTTTGAATTTGTAATAAAAAAATCTTAATTTATTGTGATCTTGTATGTGTGGACTCTTGGCTATGTGGATTAATTTGTCTTCATTTGGAACCTAATACCATGACATAATCATTATGCAAAACTCATTTTCACTAAAGACATGAGGTTTATTATAATAAACATGTCTTTTTGTAAAATTTTGTATTTTTTGCTATAATTTGTACAAGAATTTAAATAAAAAAGTTAATTATAATTATTTTCAACAACACTTAATAGAAACACACATAATTTTAAGAAAATAATGATTAAATTCATGTTAATAACTTTGTATAATATTATACTTGTGTTGAAATAAAATGTTGACTAAATATTTTCAACAACTTATGATTATTATATTTCAAGTGTGTTGATCAGACAAACCCTAGTACTCCTTAGGATGATAGCTTATTTACACAAGTTAAAAAGTATATTTAAAAATGTTAGGTCTTGAGTTAAATAATTAGGAGAATGAAAAACCCTATACATATGTATCATCAATCAATTGAGATAACAATAATACTAAGTGGTCCTATATATTATTGGGTTTGGTGGATGAAATTTTGAAAAAAAAAAACATTTCATTATATTTTTTTTCTTCATCTAAATTGTGACTCTATCTTGTAATTTTACTTATACATGTCTAATAAAAAATAATTTGTTTTAATTGCATTCCCTACCTAGGTCTAATTATCTTGTAAATGTAAATCCACATTAGCACACCAAACCAAGCTACTTAGTAACTCAATTTTAATTTTTTTTATTGTAGCCTCTATAAAGTGGAGGTTTCTATCTTGCTTGGCATAAAAAATACCATTTCCCATTTATGGGATTTTCACTTGATCAATTAACTTGTAAATTTAAGTCTAGACCAAATAGAATTAACTACATTACATATCATATCATAAAGATTTCATGTGACTAATTCCAAGTTTAATATCGATTGTCTAAGCACTAAAATCAATAAAGAGTGTTACACCATTCAAATATAAAATAAAACATAACATCATCAACAATAAACCTACATACATTATAAGATAACAAAAAAATCACACACAGTCATTGATTTATTATAAATAAATTCATTTAATTATCTTCAATTTAATTGGTAATAAATGAGATTTGAATATTTATAAATGATCATACCTATGAGGTTTAAGGACAAAATACCAAGTGTAATATCCAATCATGACTTGGTATTTTGAAGGCACCAATGGTAATTATCATCATGATCATAGATGGCCTCTTCATGATAGGAATTACCCATAATGGTGAGGAGCATAAGGCTCAGATGTGCACAACATAAAATGGGGTCAATCAATTTCAGCTCATTATTTTTATTGATTAAATTCATTACATATATAGGTCCATATATCTCCTATAAATAATAAGTATTTACCTATCTCTTATCCCCAAAACTATCTCACACTTATCTTTTAAAGACTCTCCCTAAATCACTCAATCTATCATATCTTCTACAAATTCTATGTGATTTGTTATAATAAATCACTTGCATTATTTTCTCCTCACATTTTTTTCACACACACAAATTAATTAATAAACTAATGTGGAGCACTAAACCCACATGTGAGGACTAAATCCTAACATTCCTACCTTAGTGTGAATACAGGGAGAGGAACTACATGGACTAAATTTATTCGTATTACTCCCCCCAAAAGAATTTTAACTTATGGATGTTGGGTTCGTCTAATAATGCATCCTTAAAAAATATGGGAGTTTATTAAATATAAGATCTTTTTTTAACTAACAAAACATTTGCCTATCATCATATGCTTATTTATTATGATTGAATCAAGAAGATGACCCACACAAAATAAGACACAAATACATGAGAAAAAGACATGACTAATGACTCACTAAAGATGTCTAACTATTACTAAGATGAAAATTATGAAAACACCAAAAAAAATTAATCAAATGACACCTTAAGACCTAAAATAATAACCATATGACATATTTAGCATTAAAACCCTATAACTAAAATCAATTAAAATAAATGACAAAGTATATAAATAAAACCTACAATAACCAAAACACTAAACATATTAAAAAATTCAAACCAAATTATTTAAAATAACTAAACTTAAAATAAATTAAAACGTATATATAAAAAATTAAAACAAAACAATAAAAAAAACTTTATAAAAACTTTAAAACATATAAAACAAAACTTAAACTAAAACTTAATGTCACTTAAATACTACTTAATAAAACACCAAGACCACTATTCTAGATACCACATTCACCCTAAAACAAAAAAAAATAATTTAATACAAAAGAAAAAATATAAAACTAAACCTAAAAATATTAGAAAAAACATGAGGTCCAAACCTAAACTCTAACCAAACAAAGTCAAAACCAAAAACTTAAAAACTGTTGACTTTGAAAATGGTTTTTCCATTAGAAGACTACTTTAGAACAAAATTTGTGGTTTCCTCAAAGTGGATTAGAAATCCAATATCAATTATAAAACCATTGTGAAGTTTAAGTTGGTCATGATGCTAGATGTGGTCATAATCCATAGTAGATTAGCTTGAAAGGAACAACTTGGGATGATGCATGGAGGTGGTTTTCATGCTTAAATATGTTAGTTGGGATAGTGGATCTTAGTGGCATGGTTACGGATATTGCGAGTTGATGGGAATGAAACCTAATGTCATATTAAAATGGAAAGGGAGCTTGATACAAGCTCATAGGGTACATCAATCTTGCCTATTTTGATTAAAAGTTGATCTAACAAAATGATCATCAGAGGAACTTGAACATAAAGGAGACAAATATGTGTAGGAGTTGAGATTGATGACTTGAATATTGGTAATTGGTTGAGCTATGAACACCAACCTAAGACACCACTTTGGTATGACCATTTGAATAAAGGTTTAATATAAATCAAATCCTTGAAAACCTTTTAGATATAAATTTTTAAAATTATTGAACAAGATGGCCTGATCCAAAAGATTTCAACAAACTATAAACACACAAAAAAAATGGTATGAAAAATGTGAACAATATGGAGTGTAGATAATGGAAATATTGAATAAGTTGTAAGGAGAGAGGATGATGCATTTATATGGCCTATGTCAGCAAATTTTCACATGGTCTGCACTAAATTTTTTTTGATAGCATGCAATTAAGGTGGATGGAAAAAAATGGAATTTGCATGTGGGTTGCATTGCATAGCCACTAAACCATTTTGTGAAAAAAATAATGGAAGGAAAATAGATATTTACACAAGGAACCTAATCTGATACCACTAATAATAATTAACCCACAATGGTGAATATTTGAAGGCTCAGATGTGCACAACACAAAATAGGGGTCAATCAAATTTAATTCATTATTTTTATTGATTTAACTCATTACATATATAGGTATATATAGTTATTATGAATAAGGAGTCCTAACCTATGTCTTATCTCAACAAATATCTCATAATTATCTCTTAAAGACTCTTCCTAAATCACTCAATCTATCCTATCTTCTATAAAATATACGTTATTTGTTCTAACAAATCACTTACATTATTTTCCCCTCAAATTATTTGTGTATACATACTAATTAATTAATAATCTAATATAGATCACTAAACCCACATGTGAGGACTAAATCCTAACACTTCAAAATCCAAACCTTCATTAGGCTTAACCTTATGACTCATGTCTCCTCTTATGCTAAGGCATAACTATCTTTGATAAGATTTTATTTCTCCCAACTATACATTCACGGGTTTCCAACATAACTACAATAAAACTAACTCTTTTCCTAAACTTTTATCACTATCAATTAGTTTTTATGACCTAAATTAGTTTATAAACCCTAATAAGATAGAAATGATTATAATAATAAATTAATTATTATTTGCATAATATATACAAATTTGCATTATAAAGATGGTAATGAATGTACAACAATAGATAAGAAGAATTATAGCTTATTTTTTGCATTGATTAATGTTTAGATTATCTAATTTATAAATCTTAGGATTAGGCCACTACTATTTATATTATCTATTTCTCCATGTTTTCTTCTAGTTGTTTGTGATAAGTTTGGTTAGTATCAAAAATTGTTATTCATTATAGTGGTCTAAATTGACCCTACACATTATGAGTAACTATATTATTCTAGATCTATGTGACTATGTTTGTAATGTTTTTTTTTTTGTCTTTTATATACTTATAAACTCATTCAAGAGTAGTTATATCTTCAATCCCTAGTTGTGCATAATAATTTTTATATTAAATAGGAGGTTGTTAGGTGAGAGGGTTGAGTTGGACTGACCTTGGTCATTCAGTATTGATAGAGCAAGTACTACATTACATCACCAATACTTTGAATAAGGTTCAAACATTAATTTAGAGCTCTCATTATTATGTGTGTAATTTTGTGTGAATTCTACATGTTATTTCTCCTAGATTTCCTTTAGTATAATCATGCATATATGAATTGACCCTTATAAACTTCAAACTCAACAATAAATTTTTATGTGTAATATGTAATCTTTTCCAGCTCTTTATAATTTAATTATAGATTATATTTTATTATTATATATCACCTAAGTCTTTTACACTTTGAAAACTTAGACCTTGGTTTCTCCTCTCAGTTCTATACCTTTTCTTGCTTTTGTAAGTCTCACATTTCTCTATCTTGTGCCATTTGGCCTATCTCTTAGTCTGACCAGTCTCATCTTGATAACCCAATTATTCTATCTTATCTAGAATCTTTAAAATGTACTTATCTTCCATATCTATAAGTTTTGAACCTATAACTACTTTCATGTTCTTTAGACATTAATTTTTAGGATGAACATTATCATTGATGCTAATGTCCTATCCTTATGTAATTTTCTAGTACCCTAAATTCATCCAATTTTCAAATGAAATGTATCTTAATGGTCATTCTAAGTGATTTAATGCATGTTATATCTCTAAAGGGATTGATATAAATACAAGATAAACCATCATTCATTCCTAACCTAACAATACCTTGCAAAAGATCAAAGAGACTAAGGTAACTTACCAAGGAGCATTTAAAAAGAATTCAATTAAATAAATATTCATATTTCCATACTAGTAATAGGCAAAACACATCTATAGATCTAAATTACTAAATGAAGAACCCAAAAACCCAATTTGCCAAGTTAAAAATTAGGTCATTACTTTACTTGCTTTACACATATTGTATAATTCATACACAAGCCAATATAGAGGGGATAAATACATGAGTTTGAGGCCCTCTTATAGAGTATTAGATATGTAGTTAGTGACCTATTATTTAGGGGTCTTTGGTTTTAGATTGACACCATCTACCCACTAAACCATTTTCCCCCAAGATCATTATGAAGATGGAGAACTAGGGTTTTACTATTTCATATGGAGTGACAGTCCATGACCCATATTTGAATGCATCAAAGTGAAGGTAAAGTCAAAAATAGAATCATCTAAGTGGTCACATATTTTTTAGTTGGTATTTTTTACATAACACTTATGTTGAACCCAAACAGTAGTGTCAATGTAACTATCCCAGGCTGACATAAGTGTCTAGAGCACCTAAAGCATCAAATCTAGAATCTAATGACTATTATAGAATATCCTTCCAACCTAATTTCCACCCATTCTAGATCTATAACTACATTAGCATCATAAAAATCTAAGTACATCATTTATTTATCATTTTTATATCTAAAATAGTTATACTTTCCATATTTAGACTATCTCAACATAATAGATTAAGTGTATGTTTATATTTGAGTTTAACATCTAATTATCATGTTATAAATGTGATTATCACCCTTTTTCCATTTCATTTCTATATACCTCTTTAATCAATATCTATATTTAGTGATAAGATCACCTTAGATCAACATTTTACAGTTAAACATTTTTTGAACCCGATATTTTGAACATCAAACCTTAGGTCATTTAGGGTTTTCTAATTTTTCTATTGCTAATCCCTAAATTACTATAAATTTTAAATTCACGTTTGGCATGGATATTTATGTTAATTATTTCATGGTCCAATACCTTATAGTAGTTCTTATTTGTTATATCTCATGCTTGATTAAATCATTCCAATCTATAAGGGATTCAAAACATGCATTATTTTAGGCTCTTCCTTGCTCATATAGGCTCTTCCTTATTATAATGTTTACAATAAGAGGGTTTTAAATATCAAGTAACACTTGATATCTCTTTAAAATTCATTTTTTAATGCCACATAGCCATAATATAAGGTATATGACATTATTGATCAATTTAGTAATAAGCATACAAAATTATAATCCTTGACCTCCTAAATCAATCTAATGTCTATAAGGATATCATATATGAGGCATTGTATGAGACATAAGTTCTAATTTGATATTGAGCCCACTTGTTTTGTAGATATTATAAATAATCTCAAGCACTATAATAAACTTGTCACCTTTGATCCAAAATATTTACCATCCAAAGAGATTATTGATAAAAATTTGTCTTTGTTCATACAAGTGACAATACAAAGTAAATGTATCAAAAGAGTGTTTAACTGATAATGGATCAAAATTTTAAAAAAATAGCATATATTTATTAACCACCATGGGTTTTAACCTAAACCTTATTCAAAAAACAGTTAGGCACATAAAAAGGTTTGACAATTTATAAATCCCTCTAGTTGGTCAAATTACATTAAATATATTTATGGGTCCCCATACATTGCCCACTTTGTGCCAAGTTATGTGAAATATTTTTAACTATAACATTCTATTGGGAGAGTCTTAGATACATAAAATTTTGTCATCAAGGAATCCTTTACACATGTCAAACATACCCCAATCCATTCAAGAATTATGCAATGGTCCAATAAATAGATAATCCTAAACTATAACAATTTGAATATGAGTCCAAATTTGATACACTAGTATAATAACCTAATCAACTAGTCTTATCTAATATACCAAGGAGAAAATTTACATATTTACCTAAGTTCCCAGATTCATTACTCCTATGGTTACTAGAGTATCATCTTATATCTCTCCTTCATCCTATCAATGTTGATATGAGTTGACCTCTAACTACAAGATATGATGTGAATTCTTATTATTATTATCATAAAGGACCACAACATTTTATGAACCATTGTTTTACCTTGAATCACATGATCCAAGATCTTATCAATTATTAAAATATTACATTTGAGGATCCTCAAAATGAATTAGATTCACAACGACCAAAAAATCATCCATGCCAACAATATTTAACAATTAATTTATACATGGGTGGTGCTTATTTTTGGCATAACCATATTTATCATACACAAACAAAAACCATTTTTAATATAAATCATTTTCAATAGCTTAGTTTTGGACTACAAGACTTGTAAAATAAGGTCAATTAGAAATAATCCTTTTCCAACATAAAAATACCAATTACTTGTGGTCCTAAAGTAATTAAAATAGGGGTTTGGGTTATGCCTACCACATCTCCATATGCACTTACACTGGGAACTCTTTATCTATACCAAATGGAGTCAAAAATTTATCCCAATCAGCAAGGTATTTCCTTTCCTCATGAAGTCAAATATATATATATATATATATATATATATATATATATATATATATATATATATATATATCAAATTATAGCATTGCTTCTTCTACTACACATGGAAAATGTGAGGAGGAACATGCTATGTACCATTTCAACCTATCTAATCATGATGTAAACAATGTAAAAGATCCAAATTAAGGTTATAAGGTTCACACTGGGGAGATATTTATGACCATCCACTGGATGGCATCATAATATGATCTTTATTCTTCAAAAAATTTAAAAATACCAAAAATACAAAAATACAAAAACATTTTCAGCACTTACATTTTCTATTGGATCTTTGGAATCTATGTGTTAATTCCATGTTGATGGATGACATACTCAATTAATCCTACATACACATGTGTGTCACACTTCTACTTGAGTGTGATATAGGCATACACATATACATGATACATTCATATTTTAAATGTTTGACTTTCCCTATACTCATGTCATGCAGACATTGGGGAGATCCACTTCTTTGATCTTGGTATACCTAATTTATATGATTTGATGATAAATATACATTATCATGTTTAATCTTACATATTTACTTACATGTGCCTATTATCCATTATTATATCTTACACAAGGTACTTGATATGATATACACTTGAATTTTTTTAATATATTTGATCCATGAGCTATTATGACAGGTTTATGTTAGTTGTTTATGCTTTACTTTATGTACTTATTTGAGTGTCTTACCTTTCTATTGTCTTCCTTGTTTGAGCATTTGAATTTTCTCCTTTTCTTGTGGCCCCTATGACTATATATGCTTTCTTTGACATTTTCATATGTCATAGTTTTTTTTAAAGATATTTTAATATGTCATTCTTGATTTTATAGAAATTTTACTAAGTCATGTCCCTTCAATTGTGTGGCATTTGAACATGCCCCTTATTTTTTATCTCCTTAGACCATTTCATTTTGACTTATGTGTGTGCTTATTTACTTGTTGAACTTGTATTGTTTTTTTTGTGTGTGTTTTTTATAGATATTGGTTGTGGTTGGATCATTATCTCATTGGATTTTGATCAGAGATCCAACCAGTCTGGGAATTAATTTGGGGCCTAGATCCCTAAGTGATCATCTATCACAAGTACTAAAATTACTAATAATGGCCACAACTAGCCTGATAATATCAATTAATGGATATAATAGGCTTGAGAATACCATCAATGGCCAAAACTGATCCAAGAATATCAAATATCATCCAGAAACATCCCAATAATACCAATGATTGGCCATAATTAGCCTCTGATACCAAACTCATATTTGAACCTAGGTGGTGTTTGAAGAAACCAATTTACTTTACCAACTCATCCACATCTCATTGGTGTTGAACTTGTATTGTTACTATCTAGATGTCTCCATGATATTAATCATACATCTTAGGCTTACATGTGATTAGATTGGTTTTATGTGCTTCAATGATATATCTACCTAGACATGTTCCATTTTAAATGTTACATGGTTACATTCACATATTATACAATTGTCTCATCCTTTTGAGGTGAGGTAACTACCAATTCCTATATTTTTATCACCTCAAATGGGTGTATAATAGTGGGGGCATGTCATAAAGGCATGTTTTCTACACTTGGCACATTTTTTAGATTTAGTGAGGGCATGTTTTGGAAGCATGTTCTCCACACTCCTTTAGTATATGGTACTTATATCAATTTTTAGATTCAATGGGGACATTCTTTGCAAGCATGTTCTCCACATTCATTTAGTCTATGGTACTTATATTAATTTATATATTTAGTGGGGGCATGTCATATGTACATATATTCCACACATTCATTTCTCAAATTTATTATGGGCATGCTTTGGAAGCATGTTCTCCACACCTATTCAATATTCAATATATCTTCATTATAATGGGTGCATGTCATGGAAACATATCCTCCACATTGGTAATTATATTATTTTTTAAATTTATCCATATATAATGGGGTAATGCTTTGGAATCATGTTCTCCTCACTTACACAGTTATCCAAATTGGCCAAAGCACACAATTATATGATTCAAATTCATAGTTATGGAAAAATTCTAAACATTAGTACTATTGTTATACATGTTTTCAACATGAGACACATTTAAGATACATATTCTATGAAATAGGTGCCTAATATTGTAAAATACAAATCATTTTTAGATTCTAAAACTCTTTTATGGAAAATTACCACATCATAAACTTTTTTGTACTGATAACCCACAAACTTTTATGAATTTTATTGAGCCAATATATTGCAGTAATTGGTTCAATTTTTGGTATGGTTTAGGTGATAAAATCACTCAATATTACCAATTTTTTAGGTTGCACTTGAATTTATCATCTAGCCTCACCAGGTTATAAGTATCATTAGGTTGCACAATTAAGCTAATCTCAACATCTAGGTAGTAACTCACTTTTGCTCCAAATTTAGGGGCATGTGCCTTCCAATCTCTCTCTCTCTCTCTCTCTCTCTCTCTCTCTATATATATATATATATATATATATATATATATCCAGAACCTCTCTTTTAATTTAAATATATTTAAAGTAATTTCAACCTAATTTATATGCACTAATTTTATACTATAACATGCTCTTGGTAGTAGGTCAATCACCAACAAAGTAATAAAGTTAGGTACATATAAATAAAACATGTGCATACACACCCAAGTATGAATTAATTTCATTTAAACTATAAATTTCATTAATAAATTAAAAGGGGGGGAAATGTAGATAATATTTTATGATTATATATCACCTCAATCTTATACACTTAACAAACATAGATCTTGGTTGTTCTACCTAGTTCTATACCTTTTCCTACTTATACAAGTCTCACATATGATTTGTCTTGCTCTCCTTGGCCTATATCTCCTAGTTTTACTAGTCTTATGATGATGACCCAAGTCTTCTATCTAGTCTAAAATGTTTAAAATGTACTTATCTTCCATTTCTATAAGTTTTGAACTTATATTTACTATCTTACTCCCTGAACACTAACATATAGGATAGACAATAACGTTGATGCTATTATCCTATCCTGATGTAAATGTATAGTGCCTTAAACTCATCTAATTTACAAATGAAATTTATCCTAATGGTCGACCTAATTGATTTAATGTAAGTTATTACTCCAAAGGTATTGATATAAAATAAGATCATCCCTCATTCATTCTTGACCTACCATTACCTATCAAAAGACCAAAGAGACCAAGGCAACTTACCAAAGTACAATCAATTAAACAAACATCTACATGTCTAAATTATTAAAGGAGTATCCCAAGAGCTTGATTTTCCAAGTTACAATCTAGGTCACTATTTTACTTACTTTGCACATATTGTATGATTCACACATAATCCAACACATAGGGGAGAACTGCATGAGTTTGAAGACCTCTTTTGGATTATTATCTATGTATGCATCACCTTCAAAAAATGAGGTATTTGGGGTCAACTCGACACTGGGTGCTCACTAACACATTTTCCCCAAAGTCACTATGAAGATGGAGAACTAGGGTTTTTCCATTTCACAAAGAGTGGCAATCCATGACCCATATATGAATGCACCAAAGTGAAGGAAAATTCAAACCCAAAAACATCCAAGTAGTTGTATCTTTTTCTAACAAATATTTTTTACAAGGCACTTGCATCAAATGTAGATAGTACCATCAATGTAACCATCCTAAGCTAATGTTAGTATTTAGAGCACCAAAAGTTTCAGATCTAGAATCTGATGACTATTTTAGAATATCCTTCTAGTCTACTTTCTTCCTATTCTAGATCTAAAACTACATTAGTATCAAAACAAATGAGTACATCATTTCTTTATCATTTTTATATCTATCATAGTTGTACTTTCCATATGTATACTATCTTAGCATAATAAATTTAGTGTATGTTTATATCTAAGTTTAGCATCTATTTGTTCTACTATATATATGATATGTGTCATCTATTTATATATGACCCTTTAATCAAGATCTAGTGTTAATGATAAGATCACCTTAGATCAACATTTTAGGGTTAAATAATAATGTACTTTTTTTAACATACCTTACTATAGCTTTATATATAGGAGTCTCTAAATTTGAATTAAGGACCTAGTGGTGTGAAAAATCTAAAAAAAAAATTGAAATGTGACAAAACAATAGTCATAAAGTGAAACATACCAAAAATAAATTAAAAGGCGTACCTGGGTCAGTTTCACTATCTTTAATCGATAACAACAGTCAATATTGGTTGTAAATGATGATACTATCCCACATACTAAAATGACTCCATGGTGATATGGAGGGTTAGATTTATATGTAATATGACATGTGAAGTTGGTCATGAAAGGATAAAGGTGTCACACAATGAAATATAATTTTAAAAAAAAATTAAAATATCAATATAAAAGTACCAAAAAATACTTGGTTTATGGGTTGATATTTATACTTGAAAATTTTTCTAAAAGTAGTATAAAACAAGGCTTATACCAAATATAATTATCTACATTCCCCCCACTTTAATCTAACATTTAGTTGGAACTCTATATATTGGATAAAATGGATAAGAGAATGAAAATTTTCATTGGTTATAGTGAATCTAGGATTATTTTTTGTTCCTATGATGTCCAATCATTATTGTAAGAGATCATGTATAGGATTAGAAAAATTTATGCTTATATCAAAAAGTATAGTTCTAATGAATAACATATTCAAAGAATAACTACACTTATATGTATGTCATATGGTGTTGTTCATGGAGTATACCACTAGAAGTATACTCTAGTTGTGATGAGTGGATTTGTCAAGGGTAAACAGTTGACCCAATCATTATGGAGAAGAAGAGGGAACTTATAGTCTTATTCACTTCCTTACTAGGGAAATTGACAAGTTTACAAGTGGTTATTTTAAAATTCATTCCAAAATTTAAAATGAAAACTATATCTTAGGTTAAGGAGTGATGTGTTAAATGTCGTTGAACCTTAACACATCCCTAAAATTTAATAAACCATTGTACATGATTTATAGATTTAATTTGTATATTTTCACTCAATTTTACTTGATGCATGATCGACAGGAAATGAATAATGTTCATTCACCCATCATGACTGCAAGTTTTTTTTTTTTAATTTCACTCAAGTTTACTCAAAATAGAATAAATACATGACCAAAAGAGAATGGACAATGTCCATGACCCCATAATGATAAAAAATATAATAAGTGTGAATTATAATGATAATCATTTTCTATTTAACTATAAAAATTTATGTTGTGTATGACAAACACATGATTGAAAGAGAATGGACAGTGTCCATGCCTCCATAATGAACATAAATATGATAACTGTGAAGTGGAATGAAACACATTGGTCATTTAATTTTAAATTGTGTTTTTGTGTATGAACATGAACCAATATAATACTCTATAACTATGATAAGGTGTATATATGTTCACAAATCAATTTCATGCCTAAAAAATATGGAAATGGGTATATGTTCATGAATCAGTATCATGCCTCCTGATCTGTACCAACTAATATAGAATGATACACATGTATATACTAAATCTAAGAAGTTGTATCTCAAATGTATGTGTATGTAGGAACATTTAATTCTTGTTCCTATAAAATTGTGTGTATATGACCAGGTATTTACATCTAATTATGTATGAATTTATACTTAGGTCTCTATGAAGAGAGTGCATATACATGGAATATACTCTCATAATCTATATTGATGTGTCAATATGTAACTATACCATGTGATTTATGAATCACTATGACTCAAATGTAATGTGATAACTGTGATAATTTGAATCATGTGTAATATTCCAAAATATGTTAATATGAATCATATGTAATGTCCCAAATCTAATAATCTAAATCATGTTTAATGTGCCAAAATTTGATAATTTGAATCATGTTTAATATTCTAAAATATGATAATATTAATCATGTGTATTATTCAAATATATAAAAAATTTAATCATGTGTAATGTGACAAAATATGATAATATATAATAACCCCAATGAATGCCCCCCTTCCATGCAAGTGATGTGATTGTCAGATTAATCATATCAAAATATAAATTTAATTAGATAAGATCAATGAAATGTATGATTTTATGAATTGACTTGAATTAATTATTTGAAATGTTTTTTGTATGTATTTTTATAATTTTATTTTGGATTTCACATGACTTGATTTCTACGAAGGTAGAGAGAGAGAGAGAGAGAGAGAGAGAGAGAGAGAGAGAGAGAGAGAGAGAGAGAGAGAGAGAGAGAGAGAGAGAGAGAGAGAGAGAGAGAGAGAGAGAGAGAGAGAGAGAGAGAGAGAGAGAGTAAATTAAAGTAATGGCATTTATCAAGAATTAAAAATTTCCCCCATTTTTAAAAGTATGGATTTTCTTTAAAATGAGAGTATTCAATAATTTTTTGGCATATTATAGATTATCATTAATAATTTTTAATATATTATTATGTAGGAGAATGTGTTTTCTAATATAACTAATGTGAATTGATTTTGATACATGGTGTTCGAGATACCACACACAAAAGGTTCATAGACATTAATTAATAAATTGGATTAAGTATAGTACATAATTGAAAATCCAAAACATATATATAGGTCAAGTTTTTATAACTTCTTAATTCATATGCACATTACTGATTGTGATTTGGTGCTTTGATACATTACAATGGAAAGCTACTAGAATGCATTTCCTCATTGTTTGAAGCATTTACAAATTGTCGTAGAGTCCCACCAGCCTGAGAACCTAGTATGTATAAAAATATCTCCTTTTTAATTTTTTTTCTAGTTTTAAAAATAATTGAAAATTTTTTATTTTTTATTTTTAGGTGATTTTAGTCATTTTTAGAGTAATGTTGATATTGATTATCAGATGTCAATAGTGTTTGATAGAACTAACCTATGTTCTAACAATAGTGACTATTATAAAAAAGTAGTTGTGATGTTGATTTCCAATAATATTTATCACATCCGATCATATATGACCTATTAAAATTATTAATTTTACTTAGTATTTTTTCACATTTTTTTAATATTTTATTTTATTATACCTACATTAATTTTGTTTGTTTTTTCAAATGGACTTACATTTGATAGAGTTTTATTATGGTTGACATATGGAGAGTATGATTGAGCTTGGTTTAGATGTCGATTTTAAGAGACTTGATAGAGATGATCTTGAACATGTGGCCCATTTAGGGTGGATCCCATATGATATGCATATTATGACCACCTTAGTAGAGAGGTATAATTTTGATACATGCAAGTTTTGTCTCCTAAATATGGATATGACTGTGACATTAGAATATGTATGGTGAATACTAACATTCTAAGTGGTTGGAAAGAGAGTTATAGTGTGTGGCATGGTTAGGTGAGTCTATGTTCTTTGTGCACAACATATATATGATTCACCAATCCAATGGTGATCAATAAAGTACTTATGGTTCTAAAATATTACTCAGGGATATGTTACTTCCAACGTTCTATGATTATAAAAAATTATATGTTTTTATTTATTCATTTATTATTGTGGATGGAAGTTATATGGTAATCTCATATTAGATGTATGAATTTGTGTATGTCATTGAGGAGATGGGCACAAGGTATTCATGTAAATGGCCCACTTATATAGGAATTTATACAGGTTCACTTTTGAGGGCCATGCTAAGGACATTGGTGTTATGACTTTACTACATGTCTATGACTAATATCATATTACTATGATTCAACTAATTGAAGGGCCTTGTGGTAGTTGGGTCCACCCATAAATTTCTATAAATTAATGGGTTATAAAGAGGTATTTAGGGTTGAGCATGATAAAATATCATGTAATCCTTGATAGGATCACACTTGTTGGCATAGTGTGAAGGTTATATAGACACTATGGTAGGTGGCCTAAGGATTTGGTATAGATATGTCACATTTGTGTTATTGTTTGATTCCATGACCATTTTATTTATATTATGGAGAGTTTTAAAATTTAGAGGGTAACTTAGAGGTTTGACATCTAGTAGGATGTACATCTAGCATCATACCCCTAAACATGGACCATGAGATAATCTCATCATATAGGTGATATGCTAAGGTTGAGTAGTGAAAATATAGTGTTTGTACTTATAGGGGATATGGATACTTATGGATATGAATATTGATGATGTAGGGTGTAAAACATTGTATACTCAGTAATGGATAAATGTGTGATGGCCTATCCTCTTTCCCATTGTGGTAGATTTCATTGTCTTAAATGTAGATCGGGTAGGAGGAAATGAAGTAGGTGGATGAGATGGAGGAACAAGTTAGTCTACCCTAAAACCAACTCTTACTGATTTTATAGATACTATTATAGTTGCATGTGAGTATATATGTATACTTATGTGTTTATTTTAAAGTTTTTTCTTATCACTTATAAACTAATAATATATCAAGATTTTTTTATGTTTATGGTGTAGGTGATTAGTATTGGGATATGGTGGTAGACACATTAATTCAAAATTTGATGTGAGTTATCCATTTTGATAAAGTCAACAATGGATTGGTTAGAAGGCTAGACCACATTGTGAGTGTACCTACACCTTTTTTTGACCTTGCTTCCATTCCTGCCACTACTTTAACTATAGTTGTGGGTGAGTGAGATTATCTACATGTAGAGCAAAATAGAAGACCAATGGTCATACATTAGGGTGATTTATTGAGGGATATATTATCTCATTATATTACTATATAGATAGAGCATGCATAAAATATGGTGGAGTTAGGATTTTTTATAGAGTATGTGAGGCACCAAAGGTCTTGCTCATGTGGTTTTAGAGGAGATAATAGAAACTCTACTTATAAAGATAGTAGATGCAATGATAGTGATGATACATATGCTTCAAGAGATGTTACCCTAATTATTTATTGAATTCTATTGTATTGAAAAAGCTTATTTTGATTAGATATGATGAGTATATTTTTAATAATAAAATTATTTTTTATTATTGATCATCTCAAAAGGCTTTAATTTTTGCATTTAATTTTTATTTAACACATGTTTTTTTGAATTTTATGATCAATATGGTATCATGTTATTTTAATTCATTTATATGTATTATCCTGGATTATATGTGGTCAGTAAAGTAGTTTAGTATACAAGGATATTAATTGATATTACTATATTTTATCATTGATACTCAACACCGATTTACCCATCCACTAGGTAATAATAAGATATTTTAATCTTGTGAAGCTAATTGTTTATTATTTTTTTGAAAAAATGAATGAATTTAGTTTTTTTATGTTTTTGTGAGATACTTTTAACATGCACTTTTCTTTTATGTGTACATTATTCAATTCCTTTTGGTATCCATACTTGTTTAGAAGGAGATGTAATTGTGACCACATTATATTGTGCCTAATTATTTATAATTTTTCCTTCTCAAGGTTATTTTCTATTTAGAACTCTAATGACTATTGGTTATACAATGGGAATGGATAGATAAATATTAGTATAATTTTAAATAGAATAAGGAATTATTATAGAAACATCATTTTCAAAAGTCTAATAAACTATTTTTTCCTTTGTAAGAACACCCTGGGATATTTTAGTCTTCTTCAAATGAGTAGTAGAAGTAGATGGAGAAGGGGGTCTTGTTGACTAGGTGTCAAATTTTCCAAATGTAATAACCCCTCTATCTATAAGTTATGTAATCATTTATCATAATGCATATCAATCATTGTCTCAATGTCCATTCATACCATGATAAATGAAAAATGGTTTGCCTTTGATTTTTTTGAGACAATAAAGAGGGTGATAATAGTTAAATGCAAAGTGATTAGTTTTGTATCTAATAATTTATGTATAATATCATGTGATTAATATCTAAAACTATCAAATTTGAGTGTTATCACTTGTAGAATGTAGGTTTATTCACTTTGGGTACTATTTTTTAAACTGATGCTTTCCTTTTATTTAGGAGCTTGACATGACTTTCCTTGATTGGAATCTTTACCTTATGAGGTGGGATAGTTTACTTAGATTCTTTATGTGGAACATCATTTTTTATATTTATGTCTTCATGTGCCTTTTTTGTATTTGGATTAGGTGTTAACTTCTCTTATAGTGTGAGAGTCTTATAAAAAAGAGCTTGAAATGAACCAAAAGTGTCATAAAGTAGCTTTAATTTGAGATGATACATGATGCCTCTACAAAATATGTATTATGTTTGCAGATCTATTAGTTGATATATCAATTGGTGAATAAAAGTCTTAAATCTTAGAATGTAATCACAAACTCACATTATTTCTTCTTGATGAAGAGAAGATAAATATTCATATGTAACTATTAGTCCCTTTTTATAGATGTATCACATCAAAAAAAAAATTATAACTCAAGATAGGAGTGTAAAGACCCACTAGGAAAAGAGTGAAATGAATTTAAAATCTTTTATAATTAAACTTTTTAGAAATATTTTTAGTAAAATTTGACTACTTTCATATATGTCCATAGAAGCCCTGAAATATATGAGATGTAGATAAGTATCACTAATTCTGTCAAACATTTGGAATGTAGGCATGATGAACTTATGGGGTAATGTTTCATTTACAATGTTTTTCATAAATGGGTTTCCATATATATTAAATTAGAATCAAACCAAGCATGGTATGCTTTGTTTTCTAAGGCTAGGTGATACATTTTATGTTACAAGCCACCCACAACATGCATTAAGGAGATAAATTCTTGAGAAGGCATGTTAATATCCTTAATAGGTTCATTCAATGGTTGAATCTTATTATTGTAAGTTTCCATACGTACATTGTTATGAATAGGTGAAGGATATCTAGGCAAAAAAAATTGTATACTAGGCATAGGTTGAAAAAAGTCATCACACTCATGTGTAACATTATTTTCCATAGATTCTCATTCTAAAGATGTGTTATTATATATTATGACATTGTCATAATATTTAGTGTTAATATAAGGTTCATTTAGAGAGATTTTAACATTATATTTTAGGATAAGATAAATAATCATTCCATGTGTTTGTATAATTTAATATTTCTAGATGTTGGATTATTTATCCGAAGGTCTTTTATTTAAGTTCTATTTATTTTTTGTTTGTTGGGTTGGTTATAGCTGGTGGTTGGTTTTATTTAACCAAATTATTCTCCCATAAACTTTTAAATCTAACCATATACAAATATAAAAATAAGTGATTGACTTTGAATATACTTTATTTTTTATTCCTCCATTCTAGGTCTAATTAGTGGTATTAGAGCACAAATAAGTTGTGGTGGATTGAAGGGAAGATAATTTATTCAAGATAATATAATTTTATTGTGCTTGAGAGGAGGTCTACAATGCTTGAGAGGAGGATTGAAGAGTTCTTTTTAAGCAAACTCTGAAACAAGAGTATTTTACTACAGGGGGTAAAATTGATGATGACATGTTGATTTCCATCACATTATGTCACCTTAGTTATACATACACAAATTTTTTTGAAATTCCATAACTTAGTGATAAGATTGTTGGTGCCACATTTGACTCTATTTGTGATTTTTTGACTCAGCATGAGTGATAATTTGTAAAGAAGAAGAGTATGCATACTGAAGAGGCTCAATATACAAAGAATAGGTCCCATAATAGATATCATTAGCATGTATAGTGATAGTTTTAGAAGAATTATATGAAACACTCTCTGTGACATTATCCAAGTCATTCTCTGAGACACTCTTCACAGCATTCTATATGGTCTCCATAGCATTCTCATCGACAATCTCCAAGATATTCAAAATGCAAACATCACCATCAGTATTCTTATCACTCATGTGGCTCTTTTAGTCATTAAACTTATTCTAAATCTCTTCATCCCAAGAAAGAGCTAAAATGTTTCAAATGTGGAGGCATTGGACATCTTACAGATGTATGTCCTTCTCAATGACCCCGCTCTCCACATAAAAAGAAAGCTAAGGAAAATTATGTAGACCATTATATCGGTAGATATTTTTATTAATCCATCTATTATTATTATTATTATTATTATTATTATTATTATTATTATTATTATTATAACACTTATTCTAATTAGGAGGCATCCTATATGACTAAGGTCTATGGTCCTGATGGACCTGACAACTTATTCTGAGTGATCAATGATTCACCTATCTTATATGATCTACTAGGCTCAATAATGAGATATATTGTGGCACAATTTTTTTTCTTGTGTTCTTGCTTTTAGTTCCATTTTTATCTTTCTATATGTGATATTCATGACATGAAACAGATAGAGTTAGTTTGATTTTTTTATTCTTGTTGCATAACTTCTCACCTCTCACCTGATAGGGGAGAAGATTTAGCATTAGTTGGCCTTTGATCAGTCATTGATGATAGTATAATTTAAAAATGGTTGATATAACCTTTATTTTTTAGCAAAGGTCATTAACATTTATTGGACATCAAAGGGATATTCCATACATAATATAGGTTGGTCACATTATTGAGCTTTTAGGTGGATCCTTATGTGGATCATTATAGTTAGTTAGGGTTTGATTGTGTTCTAATATAGTATGGTATGATGATCATAGGGGGTGAGAAGGATTTTATTGTGCTCATCATCCATATTTTTTCCAAACTCATAGGGGTGGCTTCTTTATGGAGTGGCATCAATTTTTTATCAGTGTTAGAGGTGCAGTGCACCACTTGAAGTTACAAAAGAGTTTCTTTGATGAATTCAAAGTCATTTCTCTAGTTCTTTCATATTTTATACCCATTTAGATCAAGGAGGATTTTGATTATTTATCCAAAGGTCTTTTATTTATGTTTTGTTTATTTGTTAGTTGTTGGGTTGGTTATACCTAGTGGTTGGTTTTCTTTAACTAACTTCTTCTCCCATAAGATTTTAAAGCTTACTTTGTACAAAAGTAAAAATAAGTGATTGACATTGAATATATTTTATCTATTATTCCTCCATTTCAGGTTTGATCACTGGAGAGATAGAGAAGGTTTTGATTTCTTCACAATATTTTACTATTTTTAGAGATATAATTAAATTCACTTTCTTCACATTCTTTTTCCATTTCTAGAGAGAATAAATTTCATTTTATTTACATTATTTTTCCATTTATAGAGAGAGAAGGAATTTCATATTCATCACAATCTGTTCCATTTCTAGAGAGATAATTAATTTCACATTCTTCACATGATTTTTCCATTTATAGAGAGGAATTTCCCATTTTGCACATTATTTTTCCATTTCTAGAGAGAGAAGAAATTTCATTTTCTTTATATCTTATGCCATTTATAGAGATAAGGGAGGAATTTCACATTCTTTATTATTATTTTCATCTTGTTCTAATGTAAAATTTAAAAATGAATGCAAAGAGAAAGTAGGACAAGGAGGATATTCTCTTTCATCATTAGTGTATTCATTTTATTCCTCACTATAGTTTTGACTATCATACCAATGCTCTTGATGTTCATGATCGGATTCCATTCCTTCATTATTTTATTATTCATGTATTTAATTAACATTATTATTTTCACATGTTTGGTTATTAGTCCAATCATTATCATGCACATAAGGGATGGAGCTTATAGATAATAAGAAGTCTACATGATGCTAATCACTTGGGTTTCTGATTGATTGTCCATTTTTTATTTATTAGGTCTTAAACAAGTTATTGTAATATGTACAATACCTAGTCTAAATAAGAAAACAAACATGGAAAGATAAGACCAGATGTCAAAATAAATTTTTTGAATGTGTAGTCATATAAAATGTCATTTTAATGTAATGAGTGTCACTTGAGACCAATCTATCCTTAGCCTAGACCTAGACCTATCTTAGGGCCTTTTTTGATCCTTTTCCATATTTTATGTGTGTTTAGCCTATGCTAAAATATACCAAGATCCATATCGATCCATCACCTAGGCATCCCTAATCCTTTTTCATGCATTCTAGTCACCTAGATAATATCACAACCCCATTAGTCTATAGCATAATGCATTATTGGAAAAGGGGTAGATTTATTGACCCTTAACTTCCCTTTCCCCTAATAGATATCTTTCCATTTCCTGAAGTGTATTAGGGTTGGCATAGACTCATTTCATGTCTTGACAATCATTATAACACTATATAAAAACCACTCTCACTCATTTATCATATAAATGGCAATTCTCATGAATAAGCTCAAAAACAATTGTAATAATTGAGGTTATTGATCCCTATTTACCCTTAATTATGCCTACATCCATATACAATAGCCCAAATCTCATATTTAATTATATTTATAGTCTCAATTCACACTCAAATCATTCAAATTAGCATTCATACTCAAGCATACTAGCATCACTTTCACTTACATCAACACTTAGATTGGGAGAACTACATCAAGATTGATCCCCTTTCAAGGTATTGGTATGTAGGAATATCTCAACACATGAGGTGTTTAGGTCATGCCCTAGCTACCCTAATAGCACCACTCTATTTTTTATTACACAACATGCCCCATTTTTAACCTAAAAATGGGGGCCCTCTTTTTTTGGCCTTTTGCTCTACTCCCACATATGATCATGGTTCATTAGTCTCAACACTAAAACTTGATTTAGTGGTCCATATTGATTCACTCATGAAATTAGGACTTTAAACCACCATTTTTGGAAAGACCAAATTTATGTGAATGAACTTGGTATTTTACACTTAGTGTAAAAATGGGATCAGGGCCTCCCAATTTACCTTTAAAGCCTAGCTTTCATATATTTCCTTGCTTTGTAATCCTATTCCTAGGATTTTCTCATGGTGCGATCAGGTGATGGTAGTACCATCAAATGATAGTAATGTCTTCAAGTAATGGTAGTGTCATCAAGTGATGGTAATGCCATCAAGTAATAATAGTGTTTTCAATCAATCATAATGCCATTGAGAAATGATGCTACCATTTGTTGATCATAATGCTTTCAATCGATGACACTTATGTGGGATGATGACATTATTTTTGGGTGACATCAATGTCACTGTTTGACTACATCATTATCTAATGGTTGTATTTTCATTAGTCATTTGCATTTCTATCGACCTACTATTAGGTTATCAAACAACCCTGTTATCATGGTTTGATTGCATTGTTGTCTATCAACCTAAATTTTATGTGTTGTCTTTTTTATTCTCCATTATTCAAGAAATTTTCATAAACATTTTTCTTTACCTTATATAGGTGGTGAACAACATTAGGCAATGGTGAGGGGAATAAAATTTTCATAAAGAGTCATCAGATGACCACTTTTCTGCCATCAAGTGATCACATTACCAGTCATTGAGAATTAATGAAGGTGGTTTGCCATTGTTATAAAGTTTTTGTTGTAGTAAAGGTAGTTTTTGGTGGCCTAAGATATATATATTAGATCATTTTATCATTATAAGGGTTGGTTTTTCTTCTCCAAAAGAGATGGGAGAGCCAACCACCCCTTCTTTTTTTATTTTTGTTCTTTTTTTCCTCTTGTTTTGAATAGGGAGATGTTATCGAGATTTACACTCAAATGATTATTATAACCCTATTATGTTAATCAAGTAATATTTTTATTTAATATAAATAGTTATGGAAGATTAGTTTTGCATTTAATTGCATGTGGTATACAATAATAGTGTATCTTTTCTTCTTGGGTCTCTTCTCCTCAGATTCTAGCAATAGTTTATGTTGTGGTTCTCTGAATTTTGTCTGGATGCAAGATTTTTTTGTGGGTTACAAGTGATAAAATGAGTATATATTTGATTATGTCTTCCTAAGAATTTTTCTCTCTTTCCTCCTTTTCTTTTTCCTTTTTTTAATTAGTAGGTTAGTTTAGTTTTTGAGTTACAGTCAGATTTTAATGCTTATCTTTATTGCATGCTCTTATCTATTGCTCATTTATGTATTTTTTAACTTATACGTAGTAGATGTGTCTTTTTTAATAAACTATTTATTCATAGTTAGATCATTTGGCTAGTTACATAAGCCTAATCTCTTTATATTTTTAATGCATATTGACATGGATGAAATAGACACATAGGACCCTTGAATGAAATGTTCACAACAAGCCAACTTGGTTACCATATATACCAAGACATGGGAACCAAGACCTTGGGGATATTTTCTCACATAAGTATCCTTTTAGGAGAGGAAGAGACTAACAACCCTTGCCTAGGTTGGTATGTTGAAAGACCCCATCAATTTATTGGTGCTATAAAGAGGGCCTAATTGGAATATTTTAGTCTTATCATTGGTTTCTTTAAACCTAATGCCCTCTAATTTATGCTTATCCAAACCTATTTCATGCTTAAAATATTCATCAACAAATTATTTCTAGGAGGGAAAACTTTTGTGTTTTAGACTTGTCTTTGTTTTAAGAGATTTTACCTAGTTATTTTCTAGGTTCTTATATTGGAAAACTAATTATTTGAGTCTCCCAATGGATTTATCTTAGATATGAGGATGAAAATATCCTATGAATGTTCTAGGTTCTTCCCATAACCTGCCTAAAACCCCCTAAAAATTCTATGTGAAGTATATATATGGTGGGAGTTCAACTACTAAGGAACACATCTAGGCTTTTAAAGAAGTTATTATCATAAAATAGATTCAGCATGAGGATGTGGCTTGTTTCCCATTCCCCTTATTATTGGATCAAACTAATTATTCTTGATACCTTAGTCTACCATAAGGGTGAATTACAACATGGTTTGTCCTTGAAAACCTATTCATTAACCATTTTAGTGTGTCTATTGACCCTTCTATCTTGTTCTATTAATTTTTCATATCCCGTAAGGGGCCTAATGAGACAACTAGTGTATTTAATCATAGATTTAATCAAATATACATTAGGTAGAGGGATCCTTTCTTTCAAAAAGAGGATGCAAAAATCAAGTTATATCTCCAATACTTGGATCCTCTAACTACCATAATTATTAATATGAACCCCTCTACTCTCACCTCATTAGCATCGATCTAGCAAGAGGATGTCAACATAGGGAAATAATAAATAACCCAAGGTATTTGTGACCAAAATCCTTTAGCTCACATGCCCACAAGTCATCCCATGGATTAACGTGCACCTTAAAATGAAGTATTTCCCCAAGTCTTCAGCCAAACAAACCTCCCCATGATGAATGAGATTCATGCGTGTTTATTTGATACATATAACCTAGTTAATTTTATATACAACTAGTAGGTTACTTATCATAATTTTAGTGATATGTGTATTTTGAGTCTGTCACTAATCAGATACTATTTTTTTTAGGAGACAATTAGGATTAAATGTATAATCTAAGATATGAAGCTACGTACCCTTATGCACCATCTAGAGTCGGTGATTATATCTACACTACTAATGTAAAATTGATCATGTACACTAAGGACATCCCATCTCATAAGCATGATCCATTATTTGAATGATACAATAATATTGGTGATGACTCTAAGGATGAGGAAGCAACATTTAGAGAAATTAGCTTAGCAACTAAAAAATAAACTGATGAGAAGTTATCCACCCAAAATAAACAAATTGACATCTCTTGTGATTAGCTAGAAGAATAATTAGAGGATTTGGAACTATTGGATGAGGAAGATACATCCTTTGCACATGAAGCATTATTTTCCTAAGCTTCCACCTCTCCATTTGAAGAACTGATACATGATGGTCAATAACTTGGTGGAAGTATTATGTCTTATTCTTCATCATTTTATGAAGAGGTAATAAGAGAATAAATCAACATTGAGTTAAGTTGCTTAAATAAGGAAGAAAACTAAGAAGAAGGTGGTTATCCCTCTAAAGAGAGCAAGATGTGAGATTTAAAAATTGATTATATCTCTCCTCAATTCATCCTTACCTCTAAAGCAATTGATGGTACCCAAATGTTCCTCTCAGCAGAAGAGGTAATCAAAATGAGAAGGCATGAGCATAGTAACTTGAATGAAGAAGTCATGCCAAAGTAAGTTCAAGCTAAAGATGACCTTATTCAATCCAACTCACCACATAATTTGGCCACTAATGAAAATTTTATAAGGTTTATGATATGGGAGGAATATAAACCATTCCCATGACTTTCAAATGCCAAAGACAATAAAGAGGATGTTATGCAAGCATTCATTGGCAATAAAAAGTAGCCACCAAGTGACTCATCTACTGGATACCATCAAGAACATGCCATATTTAGGTTATATCTTCCATTTGATTTGGTATATATGAATACCCATCCTTATACCTCATTGAAATATAAAATTTGGGTAGAGGTATTTTCTAAACCCTATCTTTCATATAATCTACAATCTAAAGACAAACCTAATACAAAATTTTATAATCCTAATTTGCTTGAATTTATTGAGAAGTATATTGACTAATCATTATGGGATAAATTTTTCCATTATAGAGGGAAATATATAGTAAAGTATGTGTTCCCTCTATCCTTCTCAAAATCCTATAAAATCGGGTGTCTAACTAGTTCAAGCATGCACTTGATTGAACATTTACTATGAATACCTTTTCTTTTTCCTTATTTTATTTTCTTTTTATTTCCTTCTTGTCCCTTACATTGTTAGTTTAGGTTTTCTTTTATTTTGTTTTATTTTCATTGTTAGATTGTCCCAACTATTTTTTTTCCCAATTACTCCTTGTTGATCAAATAAATGAAGTAAGGGGGTTGTGTAAAAGTAACATGGATGGCACTCAAAGAGCCTCATTTTGATTTTAATCAAGTAGCTTATGTGAAATGATATTATTTCTTTGTTCATTTGTTGAATTGTAAGGGTCAATGATTCATAAAAAAATTATGAATTTTAGAATAATTATTTTCTTGTTTGAATCCATCTAATGCACTTAAAGAAATACCTAAAGAAAAATATAGCAATGCTTCAATTCTAATTTGTCTTAAGTTGTCATAGGCTTGTTAATTTCCTTTTACCCATGGCTTGGTCCCCAACCCTCTATGGATGTAAATGCAAAATCTCCTTTCAAGATAACTGAGTTAAAATGTGAAATCTAAAATTCTCCTCAAAAGGGTGATCTTGGTAACCTCTACCATAGGGTTTTTGGATTGGTTGGTAGTAGATCAAGGCCTTTAGAATGGATCAAAGGTATCTATCTCTATTGGGGTTATAAACACCTAGATGGTAGGAAATAAATTCCCATGCCACTTCCCCCTAAACTAAATTATAAAATATTTTCCTTTAGTAGTTATGGCCTTATGTAAATATGAATTAATGTATGTGAATGCAAATAAAATGAATTAATCACTTAATCACACACAGATAATTTTAGTAGGATTATAGCTTAGTATGTCACTTGTTCTTATAAACTTTAGTGCCTTTGAAATTAGGTCTATTCTGGGTGATAGCTTACAACTAATGTTCTTAATTCTTATGAAATCATAAATTATGGATTCTCAAAATACTCAATAGTATTTTCCAGCAAGAGTCACCATTTGTTGTTGCTTGTAAAACATGCCCCATTTTTAACCTAAAAATGGAGATGATCTTTTTTGGCCTTTTTCTCTACTCTAGTATACATTTACAGTCCATTGGTCTTAGCACTATAACTTACCTTAGTTTTATTTCTTGATTTACTCATCGAATTGGGACTTGAAACCATCACTATTAGAAAGATCACATCCATGAAAATCAACTTGGTATTTTACACTTCATATAAAAATGGAATAAGGGCCTCCCAATTTGCCTTTGAATCTTGACTCTCATGGATTTACTTGATATCTTAGCCTATTCCCAAGATTTTTCTTATGGTTTCATTGGGTAATGGTAGTGCCATTTAGTGACAATAATGTCATTAGGTGATGACAACACTTTAGGGTAATAGTAGTGTTGTTTTCTGACTATAATATCATTGAGTGATGATACCACCATTAGTTAACAATAGTGTTATCGATCAATGACACTATTTTGGGATGATGATGTTATATTTTGATGACATCAATGTCACTATCTGACCACATAACCATAAAGAAATTATGTTGTCATCGATCAGCATTATTTCCATCAACCTACTATTAGGTTATCAGATGACCCCGTTGTCATGGGTCGAATGTATTAGTATCAATTGACCTAAACTCTCTATGTGTTGTATTGTTTTATCTCCATTATTCTAACACTTTCTAAAAATTAACTTAATTTATTAACTTGTGTAGGTGGTGAACAACATTGGGTGATGGTGAGGGGATAAAACTCTACTTGAAGAGTTATTAGACAACCACTTTGTATCCATTATGTAACCACATTACTAATCGTTGAACATTAATAAAAGTGGTTCATCATTGTCAAAAAGTAGATGGCACATTAAAGGTAGTTATCGGTGGCCCAAGATCTATATATTAGATTATTTTGTCATAATAAGGGTTGATTTTTCTTCTCCAAAATATATGGGAGAGTTAGCCACCCCATTTTCTACTTTTTGCTTTTTTTTCCTACCTCTTATTTTGCACGAGGAGATGTCAATATTTACACTCAAATGATTATTATAACCCTATTTTCTATTAAAGTAACATTTTTATTCAAAAAAAAGAGCTATAGAATATTTGTTTTACATTTTCTTATATGTGGTATATAGTAGCAATGTATCTTTTTCTTCTTGGCACCCTTCTCCTTATATTCTGGCACTGGTTACCGTTATGATTGTGTGAATGTTGGTCAGATGCAAGATTAGTTTATGGGTTGTAAGTGATATAATAAGTGTTATTACATCTTGATTACTCATTAATAAAAGTTACTTAATTATCTATGGATATTTATATTTTGTGATTTGATTTGATTATTAATTTATTAAGTTATAAGTCATATGTTATTATGGGATAGATGTATGTTGATTTGATTTCATGATTGTATTTCTGTGATTTAGTTGTATTATATATAATTTACATTATGATCATGTTGATTTATTATTTCAATAGTATTTTATGATATATATGTCATGATGTTAAGGACTAACTACTTGTTTATCATTAATTTGATGCAGGAGATACTCATCCCTTAGAGCATGATGGAGGGAGAGCATCATCAATGAGGGTGACATAGATGGAGGTTTTGGGGGATGATAGAGGAACAAATAGAACCCTTTCACACACCACATTAATGGCACTCATTATATGCATAGTTGAGTGGTTAGCACTAGTATGTTTTTGATGATTGTTTACATTTAGATAATGGTTTGTGCATACTAGTTGTGTGTTAGTTTAAATTTATGCCTATGTAGAGTTAATCTTGTGTGGTTATGTTTATTTTGTGATAATGTTTTCATGACTATTAATTATTTTAGAAATATGAAATTGTAATAACATGTATGTAGACTAACACTCATGACTTTGTAATGTTTTAGAACATAAGCTTGCTATCTTTATGATACTTCAAGAAGGCTAATTATTGTTGAAAGACATAGATAGTCTACGTAATGTGAATTACCATTTTTGGATTAAATAATATTATTGACCTTATGTTAGTCATAATGTTAAGTATTTCATTACGATTATTATTGATTATCTATTTTTAAGTCATATCAATCATAGGTAATTGGAGAATTAAAAAAACATAGGAAAAGCCTCATAAAAGAAATAAAAATGAATAAAGCAATAAATTAATAAAAACATAAAAAGAGAGAAAATCCATTTAATAAAGATGGAGACTTGGGAGTTTTTGGAAAAATATATTTAGGAAAAAGAATAAAAACAAAGAGAAAAACATAAAATAAAATGATAATAAAAAAAGAAGGTAGCTTTAAAAAAATTACTTACTCATAAAAAAAAGAAGAAGGAATGAAATGAAGCATAGCATAAAAGAGGAGGAGATATAAAAAGGAGGAGAGTGCAGAGTGGAGAAGAAAAGGTAGTGGTTGAAGAGAAGGAGTAGCAAGAATTTTTTGATAGGTAGGGGAAGTAATTAAATTTATTGTTTAGAATTTATCAAGAGTCTGTATGATCCATATATGTATTTAGTATATGAGTTAGTTGTTTAGTGATCTGAATAATGTAATTTGAACTATTCTAAATAATAGTTTATTTCTTAATCCAATCAAAACTATTTAGAGACTTTATATGACCAAAAGTTCTTAATCTAAACCACTGATAGTGTGATCTATATTTTCATGATAACAAAAAAATATACACATATAGTGAATAGTGGAAAGAATATAGTGAACAACATATAATGTGATCTATATTTACATACTCATTATTCTATATTTGCATACTATGATCTATATTTATAATTTTTATATAGTGTAATCTATATTTGCATACTTGTGAATAGATATGTTTTACTCCAGCAAACCATGTAGATGTACAATGACTTATAGGTAGAAAGCATATAGTAAGTAGCAAATAATAATCATAATAGTAGATTGTATGTAGCATGTAGTTTTTATCAAAATGGTGATCTGCATTCAAGGTATAATGAATAGTGAATTGTGTAGAGGAAAAAAAATAAAGATAATAGTGAATTGTTACAACAAACTATATATAAAACATAACACTCTAGGTCTAGTATAAAGCAATTTGTGTATAATGTTTTGTATATATAGCGTATATAATAGTGAACTATACAGATCATCAATTATAATTTATTGGTTATTAATTCATCAACATAACTATATATTAAATAGATCATGAGAATATTAAACATAATGAATAACTATCCATGAATGCTTGAATCTTTCAAAAATAACAAAGATAGACTAAGACACTATAAGTAGATTATAAATAACATAATGTCTTATGTATTTCTTATTTATATATTATTGAACTTATAAGTAATAGATGTGTCTCTTTGAATTAGTTATTTATTCATAGTTAGAACATTTGGTTGGTTCCATAGGCATAAGCTCTTTATATTTTTAATGCATATGAACATGGCTAACTTTCATACACATGACTCTTGAATGGAATGGTCACAATGAGCCAAATAGGTTACCCTACATATCAAAACTTGGTAACCAATACCTTAGGGAGATTTACTCACACAAGTTTCCTTTTAGGAGAGGAAAGGATTAATAATAGCTACCCGATTTGGCATGTCAAAAGACCCCATCAACACACTCTTATTCTACTTTTGTTCATAAAAAAACCTATCAATAATGGAGGCTTAGGGTTTCATAGTGAAATTATTTAAATCATAGTAAATAAAATGATCTAGGTCTCAATCATACAGGCACAAGCTTTCCAAAATAGAGTGAAGGTTTGCCTAGATTTTCACTGCTTCACCTACACAGGGTCATTAGCACTACATAGAAGGTTTTGACACCTGTTCTTCACTAAAAACACTCTACCCTACTCTTGCATCACTTCTTATCCCACCGCTTGTCTATCTCAATCATATTTTCTAGTTAAATACAATTTTTCTAATTCATTGCTATTCATAACATACTCAAATAAATTAAATATTATGAAAATTAGTAGTTGTTGGCATTATAGTATTTTATTCCCTGATTTATTACATAGTTATTTATCAACCTAGGGTTACATTTCATAATCCTTAAAAAAGATAAATTGGTATGGAAATAAAAAATCAAATCAATGAAACCCTAGGAAAAAAATCAAGGAAATATTTTTGTGTAAGGAGATCAAAAATGAAATATGAGATGTTTGGAAAAAATTATAAAACCCTGTAAGGATGGTTCAATCAATATTTAGGTTCACTAATAGTTTTTACCCTAATTTAGATTAATAAAACTAATAATATATAATTAATTATAATAACTTAAGTATGATTTACACAATATTTACAAATATACAAGCTAAATATAATGATGAAGGTATAACATGAGGTAAGAAGGCTTTTAACTTATTTTTTATGTTGATTTGAGTTCTCATGATCTGAATTCTACATCTTAGGATATATATATATATATATATATATATATATATATATATATATATATATATATATATATATATATATATATATATATATATATATATAATCCTAAGATGTAGAATTCAGATCATGAGAACTCAAATCAACATAAAAAATAAGTTAAAAGCCTTTGATTTGAGTTCTCATGATCTGAATTCTACATCTTAGGATTATGAAATTGATATATGTGTGTGTGTGTGTGTGTGTGTGTGTGTGTGTGTGTGTGTGTGTGTGTGTGTGTGTGTGTGTGTGTGTGTGTGTGTGTGTGTGTGTGTGTGTGTGTGTGTGTGTGTGTGTATAATATTTTCCCCCTATTTTATTCAAGTTAGTTCCATTGGGTTTTGTCAGTATCAATAATCTATACCAACTATAGTGGTTTAAATTGACCCTACACACAATGAGAATCTATTTTTTTAGAGGTAATTTGATTATGTCTTTAATGTTTGTTTTTGAATTTATATACTTCCAAAAATATGTGGGAGTACCTGTATTCTCAAACCCTAGTAATGACTACGCAATTATATAACAAATATGGGTGTCAAGAAAAAGGGTTGAGTTGAACTAACCTTGGTCACTCCCTGTTGATAGAACAAGTGTTACACTACATTGCCAATACTCTAAATATGGCTCAAAATTAAATGAATTTCTCTCATTAATGTTTATGTGTGTAATTGTATATAAAATCATAGATTTTCTTTACCCTATATTACCCTTCATACAAGCATGAAGATATGAATTGGCCCTTGTAAACTTCATATTTAGCTCTAACACTTTTATAGGTAAAATATATAATATTATCTATCCATTTATAATATAATGTACTCATTTTAAAATACCTAATAATAAATTTTTATATATAGGAGTCTCTATCTTTGAATCAAGGACCTAGTGGCATAAAAAATATAACAAAAAAATTAAAACATGCCCAAACAATGATAATAAAGAAAAAAGTGACCTAAATAAATTAAAATGGGACTTGATTAGTTCTATTTTATTCATTTCATGCATGTAGTTGATAATAACCGTAAATGATAGAATTGACCCTTGGCTTAAAAAGACTCTAGAGTGACAAAAAGGGCTATAGATCTCTATAATATGACATGTGAAACTGGTAATGATAGGATAATGGTGTCACACAGTAAAATAAAATTAGTAAGATAATAAAAATATCAAGAGAAAATAACCACTACGTATTTAGTTTGTGGTTTGAGATCTATACTTGAAAAGTTCCCTAAAAGTAAATATCAAACAAGGATTATACCAAATATGGGTATATACATAGGTGTGAAAACAATAAATATGCACTTGAATCCCTCTAATCTCATGAAACTCTAAAACCAAATGTGGATTTACTTTGTATGTGTTGCAACTATAAGTGTGTTGGTAAGCATGTACACACAATGTGGGAACATGGACATAGCAAGTGAATTACATGATGAAATGCCTTGATAAATGTGGTTTCATAGAATTTGATGATCATAGGATCAACCCAAAAATGGTGTTCTTGATGAGCATTTAACACATTCCAAATAAATGTCTTGGCCATATTCTCTAATTCTCATGAACTAAAGACATGTGACATCAAGATATTTGCACTAAAATATTGGGTTCAAAAATATATTTATGGAAAATGAAGTGATTTAGATCACTAACACAAATAATTCAAAATCAAAGACACTACTCACACTATCCAATAGGGGACATCACACATAGGACACAAGGACAAGGGAGTCACATAATGCATCAAATGTAAAAAATAAACTAATATCAACAAGTGATAAACAATGCATAAAAGTTATAAGACAGTCACACTTCAATGACATAAACTAGAACATATTCAAAATACTTTAAAGCATCACAAATTGGGCACATTTTTGACAAAAAACAAGTTAGTTCTTGCATTTTAAGGCCACATGGTTAATTGTAGCATCAATTAACATTTTAACTAGCTTTAGTTCTTTAAAGTGAGATAAAATTTCTCAAAGTTTTTTAATAAAATATTTACATGAAATATATTTCACTATAATTCTTCCAACTTTAATGATTGAAATAAGGATTTCTTATTTAAATATTATAAAATTTTCAATATTTAACATTATTTTTACTATCAAGAAAAAGGGTTATCTCCAAGAAGTAAAATTTTTATGGTTTACTAATTGTTCTAAGTCAATTGGATAATGCCAATCTCCTTATGTAGTTCTATTAGTGTAATATTGATGCCTAAACTCCATCATAAGTCAATTGATACCCAAATAATCTATTATATGAATCATTTGTCTAACTAATCAAATTTCAGCACCATTCTACGACAATAGCTAAAATAAGAGAGAAATCACTTTAGCTGAATATTTTATATAATCGCCATGTCTAGTGAGTGAATAATGGTGTCAAGAACCTATCAATGTATGTTCCCATCTCAACCCTATAGCTTTTTCTGTTACATCCTAATTTCCTCACAAAACCTGATTTGTTCATTAAATAGATATTAATGGGGTTAATGATGTTTAATTATTGTTGTAGCAAACTATTTTTATTTATATTGATGTATGAACAGATATATAATGATTATTTTGTGTGACTCATTACTTATTAGTTAGTTGTACATGAGTTTCATATGTATGTGGATTAACTTCATTTAGTGTTATTGTGTTTTAGTAGCATTTTAATTGATTATAATTGTTATGGGATAACTATTATTTACATTTGTGAGGTGGATGTAGGAGATAGTCCACTCTCCAAACAAATATGGAGGGAGAGTATCATAAGGGAAGGTGTTGTAGATGATTATCTTGGGGGTGGAGAGATTCAACAAGGAATCCTACACATACCACATAATACAAATAAATGCATGATTGCTTACAAGTGAATAGTTATATGTTTAATCTAATTTTAGTGTGTTTATTTATTTCATGTTTGATCATGTTGACTAGTTTTTTATCCGTGATTAGATTCTATTGTGGTCATGTTTTAATTTTTTACTTTTCTTTATTATTATTATATTGTTTCCATTGCATAATATTACAATCATATATGTCTTTTAGATGAATTTACTTATGAATTGCTAACTATATGACTCCTTACAGGCATGTACCTGCAAGCATTCAACAAAAAAGTATCGTTATAAAATATTTATAAATAGAATGGGAATAAATTACATTTGTAGTTCATTTAACAAATTGATTTTATAAACATTAGCTAACTAGATTTTAGATGAAGGTGATTATTGTGGAACCTAGGGTGGCATAGTTTATGAATACCTAAGGGGTTAAATTAGGTATGAAACTTTATTTTTAATGTTTAAAATTATGATATGCATTTGAATTTTTAAAATAATTATTATATTTATTTGAAAAATGCTTTTGTCAACCCCAATTTTGGGTGAGTCATCATTATGTTTTGTTTGATTGAGCCATGCAAAAATGGAAGATTTAGGGTTTAATTGTGAGTTGAGTTGAGATAGTGAGCTAACTTTATTATTTTCATGGTCAAAGTTGGAAGTTATTAGTCATGTCAAGAATTTTGGTATTATGACAAGTCATTCTTGGGTATTTATTGATGGATAAGGATTCACCATGAAATTAATGGTTTTCGGTGGCATGCAAATGGCTATGGTAATTATAAAATATGGAGTTCTTCAAAATGAAGTAGGACATGGTTGACAAAGGGGGATAGAAGAAAAACAAGGATATATTTTTCACATTCAAGGACGAAAACCTACATCAGAAGCATTCAATAGGTAGGGTTTTTCTTTTGATTTACCCTAAAATTCTATGTTGATGTTATAAAATTGTTTACTCAATGATTATATGGTTTTTAAAACAATTTTTTTGGAATATAAAAACCTTATGAAGAATCAAGGATTCAACCCTATGGGAGGAGAAATATTCCACAGAATCAAATCAATGATTTGACACAAGTGTAATATGAATGTGGGAGGTTAGGTTAATTGGTGAAAACAAGTTTATTTTTGTGGATATTATTACTAGTTGTGTTGTATGTTTCTTTCAAATGATGACAGGATTGTGTGTTATTTTTATTTTACATACGGCTATGTATTAGTATATAAAGAATGGCTTAGAGATATTATTATGTATATTGGGTTCATTTGTTTATTTGGAATTACTTTGAGTTTTTATGATTGTTTATATGGTTGTGATGTTTGTTCAATTATTATATTGAAATGGCTTTGTGTATTAGCTTAAATGGAATGGTTGGGGTTAAACAGTTACTACCAAGTGAGTTAGGATAATATAAACAAATTGAAACTATAATGAGAATGTTCATTGGGAAGAACTAGGTTATTCTATTTAACTTATGACTACTACGTTGATATCAATCGTAGGTTTGGTATGCATAAAATGACTGAGTTTGTTAAATTATGTTAATTGTTTATAACAAAATTGTTATTATATATTGAGAGATTGATTGTGTTAATTTTATGTTGAGTAATAGATAACAACTTGGTTGAGTAATATATAATATTACTATAGGTTTACATTGTCTTGAACATATATGCATAGAAATATGTAGATAAGGACCTAAGTTATGAGTTGAATTGTCTCATAATTTTAAATAGATGTATGTAATATTATTAGATGAACAATTGAAATTGTTTAACTAGTTTTGCTAAATGTGCAAACACTGAGTCAGCTTAAACATCTATAAAAATAGTTGAAGTTGAATTATATTTGTGACATGAATGTTTAATATAGGGGTCAAATTTGTGTTGAATAGTTTCCAATGAGTCGATGTACCATATGGTACACAATAGAATATTTCACATTTAGAGTTTGTGTTTTAAGGCATTTAAATGGGACATTAGGTGTTGTGTGGTGTTAATGTGAATTATATTTTTGGTTAAAATTGAATTAATATTTTCTTAAGTTGGGAGCTTAGGATGAAAGATTAAATTTAGAATATATATATATATATGTATGTATGTATGTATGTATGTATTATACATAAAAAACATTACAATATCCTTTATGAATAATTCATAAAAATGTATATACATATATGACCATTTATATGTATATATACTAATACATTAGAAGCCAAGTGGCTAAGAGTTTTAAAAATTGATGAATATGTATATATATATATATATATATATATATATATATATATATAAATGGATATATAAATGTGTGTGTGTGTGCAGATAATTTAGTATGTATATAGATGTTTGTATATAGTGAATAAATGTAATCATACGAAAATCATGATGCATTCCATTGACTTATAATATGTTTTAGTTATTAATAGATTGGAAAATAATTAATTATTGTTTAGAATAAATAAACATTGTGATTATAGTATTTGTTTAACAGCTTAGGATTTAATGTAAAATTCTTGAATTGTTTTTAATTTCATTATAATACCTATGGAAAAGATGATTTTACATGAAATGGTAAATATTTAACTAGCATAAATATTGTTGATAATTAATTTACTTATAATATTTCCTTATTTTTAAATAGTTATTAGGTTGTATTGGAACTTAGGAAATATGACAATAGGTTTTACGTTGTTATTATATAACACGTGATTATTTCATATTATTTCCTTTGGATTTAAATAAGTTGGTATTATTATTAAACCTATATAAAAATTCATGGAATCTTGTACATGACTTATTTATTAAATTATGGTATTAACGACACTAAGGAAATAATTAAGTGAGAAGGTTTTCACATATTTATTTAGACTCAATAATACACAGAATAAATGAAATCTAATTGAGTGTGCATGTGAATATGATTGATCTATGTGATCTTTAAACTATATAAAAAATTGGCCAAAGTAAAGGCTATAGTTAGATGTTATCATTTCACATGTTTGATTAATATACATATATGCATGATATCATGTTAGAATATAATTTTTGATGATATGTTGTATGTGATAAATATATTACAACACAAGAGTTCTAATTGACTTCTTGATACCTACATCATTATCATCTACACATTCATGAAGGGAGGGCCATTCACTAGTTGGGTCGTTGTGTGGAGGATATATGGTTTGTGATTGGTGTAGAAAATCACTCTAATGATTCTCTCCCTCTCCTCCAACAGTCAACTGATAGATAATTTTACTCATGATTACATTTTATATATTAGTGATTTTGTGGATACTCATTTGTTTCATGAAAAAATGTATATATCTATATTCACTTTGATGTAAAAATCTTATATTATTGTACTATGACTACATTTAAAATAATTATTAGCTGGATGCTCTTATAATATAATTTATTGTTCAAACTTTCAGCAGTTGGTTGAGATAATATTTAGTAGATATACAACTTGTGATGGATTGATTTTTTAATACTTATTGATGTTGTTAATTTGATCATTATCTAAAATAATCATAACCATTTATTTAAATAAGAATATTTAGTAGATATACAAGTTGTGATGGATTGATTATGTAATACTTATTGATGCTATTAATTTGATCATTATCTAAAAGAATCATAAAATTTTATTTAAATAAGATGCATTTAGTTAAAGATAAAATATCTTAATTTATTTTAGAATATTTTATTTCAAATTACTAAAGTAAAAATTTTAAAAAAAAATACCTTTTTCAAGTTAAACCTAGTGGGGTTCTAACATTATGATATTGTTGAACATTGTCATTGATTAAGGAGGAGATTGTTGAGCATTGTCATTGATTGTTGAGTTTTAGAATTTAATGTTATCATTAATGTCAAAGGTTTTTATGGAAGTGCATAGATATTTCATTGATATCAAAGGTTATTATGAAGGTGCATATTAAATTAAACTTTGAGGTATGTGTATGATGAGTTCTTTTGCCAGCATAGTGAGTGGTGTTGTATGAGAATAGTGACGTGAGAGTACTATTTGAAGAATGTTCTTATGTCATCATGAAAAATATCATTGAGATCAGCATGAATAAGTATAGGTCAGTATGTCATGTGTCAAGTAACATGTAATGCTTTGTCTAGACCTTGTGAGATAGTATGTGCAATTAGCATAATGAAATGAGTGATATCCAAAGAATAAGTTGTGTGCTCTGAAGATCTATGTAAGCAGTTTTGAAGATGCTCTGAATGAGTTACAAATATCCTTAGTGAAATTCCAAAGAATTTTTGACATTGTTTGATCATGAGAGATGTTTTTTTTGAGTTTATACATGAGGTGTTTAGGACTTTGAAAATTATTATAAGGTTAGATCTAAATATTTGTGTATGCAATTCTGAATATGCTATGAAAATCTTTAGTTGAGCTCCAAATATATGTAAGAAGATCCAAAGATGCTCTATTTTATCTCCAAATACGAGTGAGTGTATCAAGTTGCTTGAGCATACATAAAAGTCATTGGAACATAGGATATTTTCAAGGTAAATTATACAAGGTGGCTAGAAGGTCAAATTCAAGGCCTAATGAGACTTGTAGGTCAAGGCCTAAAACGTAAAAAGAGAGATGATGGCTATATGAGGTATCTGAAAAAGTTTTCATGACATGGGTGAGCAAGTAAACATTGAAAAAGGTGAGTCAATTTATTTTAATCATGTGCATAAATTTTTAGGACATGGTTTGTAAAAAAAGGCTTGAAGAAGTATTTCAAGGTCTCTCGAGTGCATAGAATAAAGAGTTGTCTACCCGAGAAGGTTTTTCAAGTACTCATTGGAATATGTAGTATTTACATGATAATATAGTATATTAATGGTAGATGAATAAGGATTATAGATAAAATTTCCAATCATTGGTTTCTAGAAAAAGGATCTAAGTTTTACGAATGATTGTTAAGATTGGAAGTTGATCTAAACCCTCAAAGAACCCTAATAATGACTCGATGTTGAAGATATTATTCTAAATATATCACAATAGTTTGATATAGATAGATAAATGATTAGATTTTTATTTAAATATCTCATGAATATTTAGGTGTGATTGGTTTCTCAGGTGAGTGAGTAGACCTTACAAGCAAGTGCTTATTTTTTGGAGATCTATTGTAGTAGGTAGAGTTGACAGAGTCAAAGTTGCTAAGTGGATGAAGATAAAAGTGAGATAATTTTTTTTGTCCATGAATTTTTTTATATAGGTTTAAAATATCATGTGTGTAAATTAATTAATCCAAGTTGGCCAGTCATTAATAAATATAGTGATGCAAACAGTAATAAAATCAGCTAGAAGTGAGATGATTCTTGATATGTTTTCATGTAAGAGTGATGGATTGAAGTGCATGATGATGTTATTTTGGAATTGAATAATATATTCATGTTTTTTATAAGATCTAAGTTAGTGTAAGATGTTGGAACATTGAAGGTAAAATGTCTTATCTGGCTGAGTGGAATCAATGAGAGAGAAGATCAACATATTGGTCTGTAAGACCAATAGTTTCCATTAAATATTATGATCTGATTAATGGATGTTGATATAAGGATGGTATAATATATTTTTAATTCATATAAATCAATATAATTCATACAATCAAGTGTCATAGTTTCATATTTCCTTGACTATGTTTTGAAGTCAATTGGCAATTCTGAGTGAGCATCTTGTAGAGAAGAGTTTGAATTTGTATACCCTGAGTTGAAGCATCTAATGAAGTATATATGGCCCTGAGTTCATGAGGTTTCTAAATATGTCAATTTTTTCCATGATTTTTTTGAAATTTTGATTTTATGCCTCAGTTGTTTAAGATAGAGTTTATGTATATGTATAGGCCTTTTACGTACAATGTTTTAAGAAAGGGTTTAAATGGTGGTTGGACCTAAAAAGTGTTATGTACCTAAATTGAATTTGGATAAGGTATATTGGAGTGTCATATAATTCATTCCTTCCATTTTATGTGTTTTAATATGATTTAATAAATATTAAAGGGTAATGTATTGTTAAGAAGACCTATTAGGTCTCCTTAAAGCCTAAAAGAGGAGTAAAGGCTAATTGAGCTATAGATGACCTAATGTATTGATTAATTCATTATTAATTCATGTTATTTTAATATTATAAGACCCATTATATTTATGACCTAAGAAGATAATAATGTATGGACAACTAAGAAGGATATGATCAAGTGACTTATATAAATACTAGGTAATTTAGGCCTATTTGTGTGTGCTAAGAGAGAGCAAAGAATAAATGAATGATATAGATAATTAGTGATTAGAAGGAGGTCATTAAAACCATAATATATATTTCATGAATATCTAAAATAGGTTATGCATATGAGAATAAAGGTTAGAAGACCTAATCAAACCATGAAGAGGGCTAGTTTAGTGAAGAAGGCTAAAGGCCAGTTTGAGAGTGATAAAAGTGAGCAAAGAGTTGAGGAAGAATATCATCATATGTAATATGAAAAAAAAATTATAAAGGTGATAAATAGTTTTCAGTGGTTGAATTGGTGTTGATTCATCTATGGGGTTGGTGCCTCCTTGAAAGTGGGAGCTTTCTAAAACCTAACTGAGTTGGTGTTGAGCCAGTTGGGTTAGTGCTCCATGTGAAGTGGGTGCTTCACTAAAAATTTATGTTTAACTTATAGGATTATAGTCCATTTTCTTCATCAATGGATTTTATTTCCTTTAAGGGTTTATCATGTATTTGGTGTGTTCATGTGTTTCATGTTATTTGATTTGGTGTTTATGCTTGTTAAGACGTACATGCTTGTTAGAATGGTTCATGTATGATTAAATGAAAATGAATGAAAAGTGTTGAATACTGATTCACCCCCCCCCCCTCTTAATAATCTTGATTCCAAAAAATATTATATTTGAGGCTCAAACTTTAGGACTTAATGAGTCCGCTAAAAGATTTATATTATCTTATTAATTAGAAAGGAGAATTATGTGTAGTAGACCTAGAGGTGAGGGTAATTCAAACACTAACCCTATAGTAGATCCAAATCAATTTGTCATAAATCAAGTTTTAAAGTTAGATTATATCCTCACATCAATGCATGAAAGTAAGGATCGAATCATGGTGTAAAATGAAAATTGCATAGGCATGTTGAGGAAATAAATCAAGAAGATCCTAATGAGCATCAACAAGAAGTTCAACAAGAGCATAGGCACGATGAGTTGCCATACGATGTGAGGGCATGTAGATATAAAACGTACACATGACATGAATAAATTTAATATTCCTAAGTTTGATGGAACTGTATTAGGGGATGGTGTATAAGCTTTGTTAACAAGAATAGACAATTACTTTGAGATCTATAATTACTTGAAAGTCATCAAGATAATTTAGGAAGCATATTAACTTATTAGATAAGTAGCAACATGGTGGTAAAATAAGAAGCTCGATATGAGCCTCGAATCTACTACCATCACATGGGAGAAATTCATGGTTTTGTTAGATGATGATGGTTCCCAATTGTATTTTGACTAGACGCTGACAGACTTTTAGAATCTAAAGCAACGAGATATTTCAATGAATGAATGTTGGGAATAGTTCATGAAGCTCCTAAAATATATTCCTCAATATCAATTAGATGAAAGGTTTTTCATCTAGAAGTTTATTATGGGATTAAAACATAAAATTAGATGTGAGGTAGATGTGCATGGGCCATCTACAATGGATCAGGTCTTTGAGAAGGAAGTTAAGCAAGAATCAAAACTAAAATATCTTGCTCAAATTAGAGAGAAGTTCAAGAAAAAATTGGGAGGGTAAAAATCCACTCTTAAAAATAAGATCTGGAAAAGGAATGTTCCAAAAATTAGTTCAAAAACTAGAATGCTAAATTCAGTAACTTCTTAGGTAACAAGAAACTGGATGGTGGGTTTAAGACTAATTTTGAGAGGAACCAACAGTTAGAAAGGAAAGGACCATCTAGAGGATGTTTTATCTGAGGGGATGATCACTATGCCATGGAATGTACTCAAGGAAATTTTGAAGGTAAAGCTAAGGGTGCTACACAACAAATTTTTAACAGATAATCCATGTTAATGTTAACAATCATTAAGCTGACTTTCAAGTCTCACCTATTGAGGTTTTAGGTAATATTTTTGGTTAACCCATTTCTATTTTGATTAAAACTAGAGCTAAGGAATGTTTTATTTCTCCATGAATGTTATCTAAGTTCTCTATAAAAGTTGGTTTTATGGAAAATGCATGGTCAGTACAATATGGAAATGAAGCTAAGGTTAAAGTTGATAGGTGTTTGGTGGAAGTTGAGATTAAATTGCCTAAATTCATATCAATAGTAGATCTTTATGAAGCACCACTAGGATCATATGATGTAATCCTAAGGGTAAACTAGTTGTTTAGGCCTAAATCTAAAGTAGATTATTATCTTAATAAGGTAGAATGTTAGGATGATTTTGGGAATCAAACTTAGATTTAGGTAAGAGAAGAGAGTTGAAACTTAAGCATATTTTTGTAATTTATCTTAAGAAGGTTGATAAGAAAGGATGTTAGGAATTTATTTTTAAAATAATTAAAATGTAAGAATATAAGGAATCGCCCATTGAGGATTATCCTTTTCTTAGGAACTTTTAAGATGTGTTTCCAAATGAATTATCAATTTGTTACCCAAGTGAGAGTTTGATTTATTTATTGGCATAATACCTAGTTAAAAGATTTGATCAACATCTTTCTACCCAAACAATTCGTTACCATCAAGAAAAGGATCTCCAAACAAATCTACATGATGTATTACCTCTTTGATGTCATTCTTGATTCCATCACCTTCCATGACATTAAGAAATGGTCCCTAGAGGGTAAGAAAACTATATCACACCACTACTCCAAGCTATAAATTTTTAAGTATCAAAATCACATGCAGTTTATATAAGCCAAGCCACCTTACATGATGATAACTACATAATTGGTTGAGTTGAAATCTCAACTATAGGATTTATTATCTAAAAGGGTTGATTCAACCAAGTGTGTCACCTTGGGGTGCACCAGTGGTATTTGTTAAAAATAAGGATGTTACTCTTTGCCTGTGTATTGATTATAGGATGTTGAATAAGGTGACAATCAAGAATTGGTATTTATTGCCTCGCATTGATGATCTCTTTGATCAAATACATGATGCAATATTTTTATCTAAGATATATCTCCAAGCAGGTTATCACTAACTAAGAATATGAGAAGAAAATATTCCCAAAACAACATTCTGAACTTAGTACAAACACTATAAATTTATAGTTTTATCTTTTGGATTAACAAATGCTCTAATAGCATTCATGAATTTCAACAACTATGTGTTTAAGGATTATTTGGACCACTTTGTATTAGTTTTTATGGATGATATCCTCATTTATTCTAAGAATGAGGAAGAATGTCTACGGTATCTAGAGTTGGTTTTACAACATTTTTGGAAACACAAACTATATGGTAAGTTATCAAAATCTACATTTTTTAGAGGAAAGTTCAATATTTAGGACACAATATCTCTATAGATGTAATTTCAATTGATATAGTGAAAATAAGATCCATAATTGAGTGGCCAACACTTAAAAATGTGCATGAAGTGAGAAGTTTTATGAGATTAGTAAGTATTATAAGAAATTTGTTCCAAATTTATTAAAAATAGCTAACCCAATTACCTCTATTCAATAGAAAAATTAGAGCTTATTTAGGTCAAAAAAGTGTTAAAAGTCCTTTCAGGAGCTAAAAGGGAGGCTTACTTTAAAACCTATCTAAGAGTTCTCAATCCTAATGGTCAATTTTTAGTAATCATTGATGCATCTGGGGATGGTCTTGGAGGTGTTCTTATGCAAGATGGTTTAGTTTTAGTATATGAGCCCAAGAATCTTAAGCCATATGAAGCAAATTATACTCCACACAATCTAGAACCTGATGTAATAGTGCATGCCTTACAAGTTTGGAGGCATTATCTATTGGAAAATTTATTTGAACTCAAGACTGAAAACTTGGGGCTCAAATATATATTCACCCAATCAAATTTGAATGTCTATTAGTGATGTTGATTAGCATTCTTATATGAATATGATTTTGATATTAGCTACATTAAGGTCAAAGAAAATAGAGTTTTTGATGCCTTAAGTTGTAGAAGGTACATAATAAATGTGGTTACTATCATAAGTAATTTTTATGATCAAGTTATTAAATTCTCCCCTAGAGATGAATTCTATGATTATATTAATAAATCTTTGTCATAGGATGCTAAGAACCCTAAGTTTAAAAGATTCAAGTTAGAGAATGATGGTATCTTGAGGTACAATGGTAGAATGTATTACCTAATAGAGAGAATTTAAGGAGCATGATGATAAAATAATTACACAATGCCCCTTATTCAGATCATTATGGAGTGACTAAGATCATGGATGAACTAAGACCTCTCTATTTATAGAAGGGAATTAAAAATAATGCAATATATTTTGTCATGTTGTTTGGAGTGTCAGCGTGTGAAGGTTGAATATGTCCATCTGACAAGATTGTTATATCCTCATGATATACGAGAATGGAAGTGGTAGGTAATTAGTATGGACTTTGTCCAAAATTTTTAAGTATCATAGAACCATCATGACATGATCTTGGTAGTATTTGACAAACTAACCAAGGTAGATCACTTCACACTAGGTAATGTAATCGATGATGTACCAATGCTTGTGAAAAAAGTCATGAAAGAGATGTAATAGTTAATGTGTTTTCAAAGAATATCATTTCTAATCGAGATCCAAGAATGACATCTAAGATTTTATTGACTCAAAATTCAAATTTGGGCACATAGTTGAACTTTAAAACTACATATCATCCAAAAATGGATAGATAAAAATAGAGAGTAAACCAAGTTTTAGAATATCTTCTTAGAATGTATTACATGGATCAAAAATACAAGTGGGAAGAGTATCTTCCACTAGTAGAGTTCAATTATAATAAATCTCACTAATTACCTTTAAATATGGATCCATTTAAAGCTTTGTACAGAAGGAGGTGTTGAACATCAATCAATTGGGACAAGCTTGAAGAAAAAGTAGTATTTGGTCCTAAAATACTTATAGAAATGGAGGAGTAGGTCAAGTCAATTAGGCAAAGGTTGGATGAGGCCAACGATAGATAGAAAATTTATGTTGATCTCAAAAGGACAACAAGAGAGTTTTTTGTTGGCGATAAAGTATTTATGTGAGTTAATCCTTAGAAGAGTTACATTAAGTTTGGTAAATTAGTGAATCTTTCACCAAGATATGTGGGACCCTTTGAGGTCTTGGAAGTGGTCAATCATGTAGCATATAGGCTTGATTTTCCACCAGCTCTAACTGTCTTGCATAATATTTTCCATTTGTCCTATCTTAAAAATTATTTAATTGATTCTTCTCATGTATTGGTTTGGAATGCTTTACAAGTTCTAGATCCTAGGGTGGTCATAGTAGAACTAGTCAGAATAATTGACACTCACAAACTTAGTTTATGTAATAGGTATCACAGTGCATGGTCTAGTCGAACCAATAATTTGAGGATAATGCCACTTAGGAGAATAATGATGAGTTCTATAATTTGTTTCCACATATATTTGTTTAAAGCATTTACTAATGTTATTTAATTTTTACTATATGTTGTTTAATTTCAAAACTTTGGTTTGAAATAAGTGTCATTAGGATAATGACTAGTTTTAAGGGAAGGATGTTACATCTTGATTTCCTCACTAAACATGATTTGCTCATTAAACAGATATTAATGGGGTCAATGATGTTTAATTACCATTGTAGCAAACTATTTTTATTTATGTTGATATATGGACAAATATATAATGATTATTTAATGTGACTCATTACTTATTGGTTAGTTATACATGAGTTTCATATATATGTAGATTATGCTCATTCAGTATTATTGTGCTTTAATAGAATTTTAATTGATTATTATTTTTAAGACTCAACTCTCATTTACATTTGTGAGGTGGATGTAGGAGGTAGTCCACTCTCCAGATAGATATGAAGGGAGAGTATTATTAGGGAGGGTGGTGCAAATGATTATGTTAGGGTGGAGAGATTCGACAAGGAACCTTACACACACCATGTAGTATAAATAAATGCATGATTGTTTACAAGTGAATAGTTATATGTTTTCTCTAATTTCAATGTGTTTGGTTATTTCATGCTTGATTATGTTGACCATTTTTTGATCTGTGAATAGATGTTATTGTGATCATATTTATAGTTTTTATTATTATTATTTATTATTATGATGTTGTTACTATTGTATAATATTACATTTATATATGTATTTTAGATTACTTGACTTGTGAATTTTTAACTACATGACTTCTTACAGGCATGTACTTGCAAGCATTCAATAGAAAATGTATCATTATAAAAGATTTATAAATAGCATGGAAATAAATTACATTTTTAGTTCATTTAACAAATTTATTTCATAAACATTAAATAACCTAGATCCTAAGTGAAGGTGACTATTTTGGTACCTAGGGTGACATGGTTTTCAAACACCTAAGGGGTTAAATTGGGTATGAAACTTTATGTTGTTTAATGTTTAAAATTATGATATGCATTAAAATTATTAAAATAATTATTACGTTTATTTAAGAAATACTTTTTTCAACTTTAATTTTTGGCAAGTCATCATTATGTTTTGCTCGATAGATCCATGTAAAGATGGAATAACTAGGGTTTGAGTGTGAGTGTGAGTTGAGATAGTGACTTAATTGTGTTGTTTTAGCGGTTAAAGTTGGAAGTTTTTAGTCATGCTGGGAATTTTTGGTGTTATGACAAGTCATTATTAGGGATTTATTGATGGAGAAGGGTTTTCCATGAAACTAAGAGTTTTGGGTGGCATGCAAATGGCTTTGGAAATTATAAAATATGGAGTTTTTTAAAACAAGGAAGGCTTTCATCGACAGAGGGGGATAAAATAAAAAGAAGGATCTCTTTTTCACAGTCAAGGAATAAAACCTACATTAGAGGCATTCAAGAGGTAGGGTCTTTATTTTGATTTACCCTAAAATTCTATATTAATGTTATATAGTTATTTGTTGAAAGATTATAGGGTTTTTAAAACAATTATTTTTGGAATATAAAAACCTTATGAAGAATCAAGGATTCAACCCTATGGGAGGAGGAATCTTCCCACTCAATCAAATCAATGATTCGATACAAGTATAACATGAATGTGGGAGGTTAGGATAACAAGAGGAAAAAAGTTTCTTTTGTGGATAGTACTACTGGTTGTGTTGTATGTTTCATTCAAATGATGATAGGATTGTGTGTTATTTTTATTTGACATACGGTTGTGTACTAGTAAATAAATAATGACTTAGAGACATTATTTATGGATATTGGGTTCATTTAGTTATTTAGAATGAAATTGGGATTTTGTGATTATTTATATGGTTGTGATGATTGTTCCATTATTATATTGAAAAAATTATGTGTATTAGCTTAAATGGAATGGTTGGCGTTAAATAATTACTACCAAATGAATTAGGGTAATATAAAATAATTGGATTTTTCAAGTTATCTAGGATTTATAGATGTTTATGTGTAATTTTAGATGATTATATATAGTAGGGATAAGATTATTTTGTAAAAGATAATTTTGAGTGTTGTATAGTTGTATGGTTTAGGGGTTTGGTCATTTAGTTCATGATAGTAAAAGGGATATAATTGGGTTTATTGTTTTAAGATTAACTATTGTGAGAATGTTCATTAGAAATAAATAGGTTAGTTTATTTAACTTATGAATAATGAATTGATATTAACCATGGGTTTGGTATGCATAAAATGATTGAGTTTGTTAAATTGTTTTAAGTTTTTATAATGGAATTGTTATTGTATATTGAGAGATTGGTTGTGTTGATTTTATGTTGAGTAATAAATAATGACTTGGTTGAGTAATATATAATATTACTATAGATTTCTCCTATCTTGAACATATATAGGCATTAGTATGTGGATAAGGACCTAAGTTATGATTTGAACTATATCGTAATGTTAAATGGTTGTATATAATATTATTAGATGAATGATTGATAATTGTTTAACTAGTTGTGCTAAATATATGAATAATGACTGAGCTTAAACATTTATAAAAATAGTTGAAGTTGAATTATATTGGGGACCTAAATGTTTAATAGAGGGGTTGAACTCATGTTGAATAGTTTCTAGTGAGTCGATGTACCATATGATACCCAACATAATATTTCACATTTAGAGTTTTGTGTCTTAAGGCATTTAAATGGGACATTAGGTGTTGTGTGGTTGTAATATGAATTATATTTTTGGTGAAAAGTAAGTTATTTTTTTCTTAAGTTGGGAGCTTAGGATGAAAGATTAAATTATAAATATATATAAATATACATGTGTGGTTATGAATTATACATAAAGACATACAATATTCCTTATAAATAATTCTCTCTCTCTCTCTCTCTCTCTCTCTCTCTCTCTCTCTCTCTCTCTCTCTCTCTCTCTCTCTCTCTCTCTCTCTCTCTCTCTCTCTGTGTGTGTGTGTGTGTGTGTGTGTGTGTGTGTGTGTGTGTGTGTCCATTTCAATGTATATATACTAAGCCATTAGACACTAAGTAGTTAAGTGTTTTAAAAATTTATGAATATGTATATATATATATATATATATATATATATGGACATATAAATATATATGTATATGCAGATAATTTAGTATATACATAAATGTTTATATATAGTGTATAAATTTATTCATATGAAAACCATGATGCATTTCATTGACTTATAATATGCTTGAATTAGTTATTAATTGATTGAAAAATATTTTGTTGTTTAGAACAACTAAACATTGTGATTATAGTATTTGTTTAACAGCTAGGGATTTAATGTGAAATTATTGAATTATGTTTACTTTCATTCTAATACTTATGGGAAAGATGATTTTACATGAAATGGTAAATATTTAAATAGAATAAATATTGTTGGTAATTAATTTACTTATAATCTTTCTTTATTTTGAAAAAAATATTAGGTTGTATTGGAACTTAAGAGATATGACAGTAATTTTTACATTGTTATTATATATCACATGATTATTTCATCTTATTATTTTTATTTAAATATTGTAGTATTGTTATTAAATCTATACAAGACTCCATGGAATCTTGTCTATGACTTATTTAGTAAATTATGGTATTAATGACACTAAATAAATAATTAAGTGAGAAGGTTCTCATGCATTTATTTAGAGTCATTAATACACAGAATAAATAAAATATGATTATGTGTGTGTATAAATATGATTTATCTATGTGATCTTTAAACTATATAAAAACTTTGGTATAAAAGTAATGTTTATAGTTAAACATTATCATTTCACCCATTTGAATAATATTCATGTATGTATGATATCATGTTAGATCATAATTCTTTATGATATGTTGCATGTTATGAATATATTACAACACACAGGTTCTAGTTGACTTATCGATACCTCACCATTATCATCTACTCATTCATGAAGGGAGGGATATTCCCTAGTTAGATGATTATATTTGGGATCTATAATCTATGGTTGGTATGGAAAATCAATCTAATGATGATTTCCCTCTCCTCCAACAGTCAACCAATAGAGACTTTTAATCATGATTACATTTTATATATTAGCAAGTTTGTAAATACTCATTTGTTCTATGAAATAATATATATATCTATATTAACTCTGATATAAAAACTTTGTATTATTATACTATGATTTAATTTAAAATAATCATTAGTTGGTTGCTCTTATTGTATAATTTATTATGCAAACTTTCAACAGTTGGCTGAGATATTATTTAGTAGATATAACTTGTGATGGATTGATTATGTAATAGTTATTGATGTTGTTAATTTAATCAATTTATAAATGAATCATAATTATTTATTTAAATAATATGCATTTAGTTAAAGATCAAATATCTTAAATTATTTGAGAATAATCTGTTTCAAATTATTAAAGTAATATTTTTTTTAAAATACCTTTTTCAAGTTAAACCCAGTGGGGTTATAACATTATGGTATTAGAGATGAGGATCAAACTATAGGAATTAATAATTCCACTAACATATTTGTATTCTTCTATTAATCATAAATTATAATGGTGCATGGTAGACTTGGAGGTGAGGGTACTTAAAACACTAACCCTCTAATAGATCCAGATCAATTCGCCACAGAACACATTATAAAGTTGGATTAGATCCTCATAGCCATGCATGAAACTAGAGACTAAATTACAACCTTAGAACAAGAAGTTCATGGACATGTTAAGGAAATCAATCAAAAATATCTTGAAGATCACCTTGGTCATCAAGAAGCTCAGCAAGAGCATAGGCATGATGAGGTGCTACAGGATGCGAGGGCTCGTGTAGCTACAGAACTTGTACGAGACATGAAAAAATTTAATCATCCTAAGTTTGATGGAATTGTGTAGGGGATGGTGTGGAAGTTTGGTTGATAAAAATAGAAAAATACTTTAAAATATGTAATTACTTATAAGTCATCAAGGTAGTTTGGGGAGCATATCAACTTGCTATAAAAGTAGCAATATGGTGGGCAAATATGAAGATCGAGATGAACCTTGAATCTACTCCCACCACATGGGATAAATTCATGGTTTTGTTTAGATCATGATGGTTTTCCCAATTTTATTTTGATTAGAATCTAATATACTTTCAAAATCTGAATTAGGGAGGTCTTTCAGTGAATGAATAATAGGAACAATTCATTAAGCTCCTAGAATATGTTCCTTAATATCAGGCAGACAAAAGGTTTCACATCCAAAAGTTTATTATGGGATTAAAACCCAAAATTAGATGTGATGTAGATGTGCATGGGCCATCTACAATGGATAAAATCTTTGATAAGGTAGTCAAGTAGGAGTCAAAGCTGAAGTCTATTTCTTAGGTCAAAGAGAAGTTTAAGAATAAGTTTAGAGGGTTCAACCCCACTCTTAAAAAAAAAACTAGAAAAGGAATGAAAATTTCAAAAAAAATTTAAACAATCATAATGTTAAGTTTAATAATTTATCAAGTAGCAATAAAATGGATGGTGGGTTCAAGATTGGTTTCAAAGAGAACCAGTGGTCAGAAAGGAAAAAACCACCTATAAATTTTTTCATTTATAGGGGTGATCACTATGTTAGGGAATGTACTCAAGGAATTCCTAAAGGTAAAGATAAGGGTATTATCCATCAAAGAACTTTTCAATACATAATCCATGTGACTCTTAACAATCATCAAACTAACTTTCAAGTCTCACCTATTGAGATTATAGGTAATATTTTTGGTCAACCCATTTCCATTTTGATTGACACTAGAGCTATGAAGTGTTTTATTTCTCTACGAATGCAATCTAAGTTATCTAAGAAATTTGGTTTAATGGAAAATACTAAAAAAAGGTAATGAAGCCAAGGTCAAAATTGATAGGTGCATAGTGAAATTTGAGATTGAATTTCCTGAATTCACATCGATAGTAGATATTTAAACAACACCACTAGAATCATATGATGTAATCCTAGGGGTACATTGGCTTTCCAGGCATAAAGATAAGGTAAATTTCTATCTTAATAAGGTAGAATGTAAATATGATTTTTGGAATCAAACTTAGATATAGAATGAGAGAAGGGAGTTGAAACTTAGACATATTTTCATAATTTAGCTTAAGAAGGCTCACAAGAAAGGATGTCAAGTATTTATTGTTAAAATAAATGAAATGGAGGAATTTAAAGAATCATCCATTTAACATTATCCTTTTCTTAATAAATTTTAGGATGTGTTTCCAAAGGAATTATCAGGTTTTCCATTTAAGTGAGAGTTTGATTTCTCTATTGACACAATACCTAGTTCAAAACTACAATCCAAAGCACCTTACAAGATGATGACTATAGAATTGGTTGAGTTGAAAGCTTAACTACAAGATCTAAAGGGTTGATTTGACCAAGTGTGTCATCTCAGGGTGTACCAGTGGTGTTTATTAAAAATAAGGATGATACTCTTCACCTATGTATTGATTACATGATGTTAAACAAGGTGATAATCAAGAATAGGTATCCATTGCCTCGTATTGATAATATTTTTTATCACATGTGTGGGGTAACAATTTTCTCTATGATAGATATCCAAGTGGGATATCACCAACTAATAATATGAGAATAAGATATTCCCAAGACAATGTTTAGAACTCGTTATGAACACCATAAATTTACAATGTCGATATTAATGAATGTTCTAGTATCATTCATGAATCTCATGAAAAATGTGTTTAGTGATTATTTGGACCACTTTGTATTAGTTTTAATGGATGATATCCTCATTTATTCTAAGAATGAGGAATAACATATATAACATCTGGAGTTGGTTTTATAGCATTTGCCAAAGCACAAATTATATGGTAAATTGTCCAAATGTGCATTTTTCTAGAGGAAAGTGCAATATTTGGGACAAATTATCTTCATAAATAAATTTTCAATTGATCCAATGAAGATAAAATCCATAATGGAGTGGCCAACACCTAAAAATATGAATAAAGTGAGAAGTTTTATTAGATTAGTAGAATATAACAGGAAAATTGTTCCAAATTTCTCGATAATAGATAACCCAATTACCTCTCTTCAGTGGAAGAATTAGAGTTTTATTTGGAAGACTTTTAGGAGATTAAAAAGGCTTATTTTGGTACCTATGCTAAGGTTTCTTGATCTTAATGGTCAGTCATTAGTAATCACTAATGCATTTTGGGATAGTCTTGGAGGTTTTCTTATGCAATATGGTTTAGTTGTATCATATGATTCAAGGAAGCTTAAGCTGTATGAGGAAAATTATGCCCCACATGATATGGAACTTACTGCAATAGTGCATGCCTTTTAAGTTTAGAGGTATAATCTATTGAGAAAGTCATTTGAACTCAAGGCTGACAATTTGGGGCTCAAATATATTTTCACCCAACCAAACTTGAATACACGGTAGTGGCATTGGTTAAAGTTATTTTATGACTATGATTTTTATATTAGCTATATCAAGGGCAAGGAAATAGAATTATTGATGCCTTAAGTTGTAGAAGGTACATAGATGTTTTGGATACTATCAAAAGTACTTTTCATGATCAAATTATTAAATTCTTCCTTAGAGATGAATTTTTTGAGTAGATTAAGAAACATTTATCAAAGGACACTCAAAACCCTAAGTTTAAAGGATTCATGTTGGAGAAAGATAATATCTTAAGGTACAATGGAAGAATGTATGTACCTGATAGAGATAATTTAAGGAGCACAGTTCTAAAATAATTATACAATGCCCCTTATTTAGGTCATCTTAGAGTAACTATGCTCATGGTTGAGATAATACCTCTCTATTTATGGAAGGAAATTAAAAAGGATGCAAACAAATTTGTGTCACATTATTTTGAGTGTCAATGTGTGAAGGCTGAACATGTGCATCCAGGAAAATTGTTATATCCTCATGATATACGATAATGGAAGTGGTAGATAACTAGTATGGACTTTGTCCAAGGTTTATTATTATCATGGAACCATCATGACATGATCTTGGTATTAGTTTAAAAACTAAGGTAGTTCAATTCATACTAAGTAATTTAACTGATGATGCACCAATGCTTGTAAAAATATTCATGAAAGAGGTGTACCAGTTACAAGGGTTTTCAAAGAATATTAAGGACAATGAGGGATGAATAATGAGTGATTATCGATAATGAGGTATGGTGAATTTCAATGAGGGAGTAATCAATGATGATGAGGGAGTGATTAGAGATGATGAGGGATAATGAGGGTCAATGAGGGAGCAAATAGGGATAATGAGGAATGAGGAGAGAGTGATTAGGGGTGATTAGGGATGAGTATAAAGTGATTAGGTATGACAGAGGGACAATGAATAAGTGAAATTAACACAAAGAGGTTGTTTGATATGTTCAGGTCATCAATGTGATCTATGCTACCCCAATCACACCACCATTGACCAATTTCAAAGGGAGTGGTTTGCGAACTTTGATTTTGACAAATGTAGAACTTGTAAAATACCAAGAAGCAATTTAGAAGGCACAAAAACAAAAAAAATGACTATATGTTCACCAAAAATAGACAAATTATAAAATTTATGCCTTGAAATTCCTAAGTTCAATATTTAGACTCTAAAAATGCTTACGTATTGACTAGATTGGATTTTAAAAAACTATTTTCTACATTATAAGGTGTGTAGCTATGTGACCAACTCTATCAGATGCAGAGTGACCCTAACTTTTTATATTTACTAAAATAAATTTAAATAATAAGAAATAAAATGTAACAATATAAATGTAAACTTTAATATTTGGAGTAGTAAATATAAGCTTCAGGTCAAGATTAGCTTCATGTACATGTTCACATGATTTTATGTGCAAAACAATAGGAACATGATCATTTTATTAATTTCATAATAATGTGATTGCATTATCTATTAATGTGATTGCATTATGGCTCGGTAATTGCTAGTCCATAATTTAAATAATACGATCATTTTTTTAATAACACATCACGTTATGGGAAATGTCCATATAATTATTCCCTAAGTCTGTGCACATACTTGGGCTTATTCCAATATGCCTAGCATTGATCCCTCAATCGTAGTACACATGATTACACTCTATCCTAATACAAATATGGTTAAACAAAGAAATCAAAAAATCCACCCCAAAGTTGTTCTTTTAGTCAAAGATGGAGATCCAATGGCTCCTTGATGTCAGTTTCATTTGACCAATTATTCATCTCCAATGGGTTGATAATATTATCCCTATTATAAAACCTAATGGCCAAATCTGATGTTGTTGTGATTCTAGAGATTTAAAAAAAACATGTTCTAAGGATGATTTTCCTCTACCTAACCCTGATATGATAGTCAACTCCATAATAGGCTACAAAATGCTCTCTTTTATGGATGACTTCACCGTTTACAATAAAATCAAGATTGTTGAAGAGGACCATGAAAAAACTTATTTTACCATACCTTGGAACACTGTCTACTATATAGTCATGCATTTTGGATTAAAAACATAGGAGTAACATACCAATGAACAATGACTCATGTCTTTCATTATCTCATTCATAAAATAGTCAAAGATTATGTCGATGATGTGATTTCAAAATCAAAATAATGATAACACCATGCAATAGATTTACGATAGATTGTTTAAAGATTAATAAAATATGATGTACAATAAATCCCAAAAAATGTGTCTTGGGGGTTTCATCAGGTAAACTCTTGTGATTTATAATATTCAAACACGATATTGATGTTGACTGAAATAAATTCAAAACCATAATGGGCATGCCTCCTCCTACCAAATTAAAGCAACTTCACTCCCTACAAGGCAAGATTCAGGAAATACACCACTTTATGGCATAACTCGTAGATAAGACTCAATCATTCACTAAATTATTTAAGAAGGATATAAAATTTGAATGGGACATCACATGTCAATAAATATGTGACACACTTAAAAAATACTTGTTGAACCCACATATCCTAGTACCACCAACACTTGACAAGCCACTTCTCCTTTATCTCTCAATGATAAATAATGCACTTGGTGCACTCTTGGCACAACACAATGATCAACATAAAGAGCAAGTCATTTACTACATCGATCATACACTAGTTGACTATGACCTAAATTATCTAACCATAGAAAAACTTTATTTGCCACTTGTATTTGCTACTCATAAGCTTTGATATTATATGATTAACAATGAGACACAAGTCATTACAAAAGTTTATCTTTTAAATTTCCTCATGTCAAAACCACATCTCTTAAGATGTATTGTAAAATGGGTTATGTTACTCATAAAATTTGACCTCAAGATCATCTTAAAAAAATCAATAAAAGGCCAGATAATTGTAGATCAATTGGCAGTAGCCCCATTATTGGACACAAATCTATCAATTATGATTTTAAGGATGACTTACCAACATATAATACCACTTCTGACACATGGATAATGCTCTTTGATGGTTTTAAATGTGCATATGGTGCTAGAGATGGAATTGTTTTCATCGACCAACTTGGGCACACATTACCCCTTTGCTTATTGACTCAATTTTTCATGTACCAACAACATCATAGACTGAGAATATTTTCTTAGGCCTTCAAGTAGCTCAGGTTATCCAGATCAAATCAATTAAATTTTATGGGGATTCATAATTAATTATCAATCAGGTTGTAAATGTATACCAAACCAAAGAAGAATGCCTCATTCCCTATAAGAATATGGTTCAATGTCTATAGGCTCAGTTTGAAAACTTATTTATTAAAACATTTCATGTAAAGATAATTATCATTCTAATGTAATGGCTATTGCAACATCATTGACCCCCATTGACATAGATAAAGACTAGGATATCTTCACTATCAAACGACTACAATATCCATCGATATCCCATGTAGACATCATAGATCTCACAATTCTAATTACCACACACATTACAATAGCATCTCAATGGTTCTATGATATATACAATTTTCTACATAAATCTATTACACCAGACACTTTCACAATAAATGAAAAGTGAAAACTATAGTGAAACTCCCACCGATATGTCTTTATTGATAGGGAATTACTCAAAAGATATTTTGAGAGACACTTACTCTAATGTTTAACAATCAAGGAATCTAAGTTGGCTATCAGACAGGTGCATGACAATGAATGTGGTGGTCACTTCAGTAATAAAGCAATGTCACACAAATTACTCAGACAAGGCTACTATTGTCCAACCATGGAACAAGAATTATAGGAATACACCAAGTTATGTGATAAATGTCGACACCATGATAACCTACACCATGTACCTTTATAGTAAATACAACCCATAGTATCTCCATGGTCATTCATGTTATGGGGTTTTGATCTAATTGGTAAGATAAATATGGAATCCATAAGAGGTCACAAATTCATTATCAAAGCTACAAAATACTTTACAAAATGGGTGGAGGCCATTCCATTACAATCCACAAAGGGAGAAGATATATGTCATTTTATTATGACCAACATTATTTCCCATTTTGGCCTCTCAACAACCATCATTCCATACAATGGAACTTTTATTAAGAATAAAACAATGAAGAACTTTTGTGCTAAATATAAAATTTGGTACACATTATCTACTTTGTACTACCCATAGGGAAATGGTCAAGTAAAAGAAATATACAAGACAATCAATAATATATTAAGTAAAACAGTTACCAAATTTGGTGATAATTAGCACAATCAACTCATTTATGCATTATGGGATTACCATACCAGTGTTCACACATCAACGAGAGCTACTTCTTATTCACTAGTATATGGCTCAAAAGTAGTTATCCCATTGGAGTTAGAAATACCATTCTTATGGGTATCCTTAAAAGGTCTCATCACATATGATCAATACAGAAAAAGATGTCTCCATGAATTAAAATAGTTAGATCACACGCATTCAAGCCACCGATCATCTTAGGGCATTTTAAAAATAAATCTAGTGGACCTAAAATAAACATGTTCATAGCAGAGAATTCAAAGACAACAATCTAGTTTTTAAATAAAATCTTAAAAGCATCAATGCTAAAGAAGAGAACAAAGGAAAATTCAAACCAAAATGGTTGGGCCCATACTTATTCACAAAAAAGCTTATCCCAAAAGTACACCATCTAGCTTCACTTGATGGAAAGGCAATCAAAAACTCATTAAACATCATGCATCCAAGGAGATTTTACATAGAAAAAACAAAACTCTTTTCATCTTGCTTGTACATAGCTTATATCCATATAATACAAAAACAATACAATATTTTAAAAACACAAAAATATTTAAATTTTTACTCAAAAAATACATAAAATTATAGATTGTATGAATTATCATGTTTATATTTCTTATATTTTTCATACACTACACATGCTAGTTATCTTAGTATAGTCAATTTTATTATACATATATGCTTCACTTGATCTTGTCGAGTGTTTACAGATTGCTTACAAGACTCAAGTCCACTACACCGATCCAGATTTATTATTATCTACCCACTAGGGGCATATACATAGATATATGGGCTCTTCATTTGACACATTCACCCATTTGGGAGCATCTTATACATAATTTTGATTGCCAAGTTACAACTTTATAAACTCAACATCATAGATTTAAGATTTTTATATCTTGATATTGATTGTGTTACACTTACTCGGATATTTTTCCAACTACTACTACTTTAGACTAATCTTATGTGCATCTTAGCTCTTACACATATTTGTATTACATGTTCATGCATACTTTCATTTATAGCTTTCATAGTTTAGACTCGATTGTGTCTATATGTTTCTTCTATTCGAGGGCATTTGACTATGGCATTGCTCTATGGATTTATACCACTTCTTTTCACTGTATGTATGCTTTGGACATGTGCCCATGTTATTGTGTGTGCTTTCTTAATTGTGTATGCAAACATTTGAACATATCCTTCTATGTGGCTCTAAGATAACTTGTTCATTATTTACATATGTAGACATTTGAACATGTCCTTGCATGTCTTGACTTCTCAAATTTAGTGACATGTTTCCATGTCCCTTGTATTGTGGCCCCTTAGCCTACTTTATGTGTGTTGTATGTATGTTTTCTTTTATGCATCATGGCCATGACACTTGTCTCTTGATTTTTACACACTCTAGTTTTAGATGCCATGAGGGACCTCATGAATCTCCACTTCCTACTTGGGTGCCTAAATGGACTTCATGCCCTATCCCCCTAGGTAGCTACTCAATTATTACTCAAATTTTTTGTTTGCATACATTGTTATATCTACCTTGACAGTATTGTGAATGTTAGACCTAACATACATCATACATTATACACTTATGCTTAGATTATCTTATATTATGATGTTATGTATGAAAATTATATTGAATTATTACACAGATATTATATATGCTACAACTAACACATATTTCACATGTTCAACAACTCCCCTCAAAAGTAGGGGTACTCACAAGGGTTTGTCACAAAAATCAGGCTATCATAATGCACTCAAAGTACAATTTTTAGTACAGAGGCTCAAATTATATAAATCAAACTTAGATAAACATAGTGGGAAACAATGATACATAGATCAATTATAGTTACAAAGAAATCATAATAGTCACACATTAGTGCCCAAATTGGGACACTAGTGCCACATGGCACTATTATCCAAGATATGGTGCTACTTTCCACTAACCTTAGTTTTAAGAAATTATAGATTGTCTAAAAAAATATAGTAGGTACAGTCCAAGTTTGCACATGTTCAGTTACACATTTACTAGTTTTGGATCAGTTTAGCTTAGATTCATACTAGTTTTCTTAGATTGGGGGCATCATGCACGGTATGATCATTCCCATTTACATTTCAGATACTCATATACAAATTATTAAAACTCAATATAGAATCTATATGCTCAAATATCAGATTTAGGGGCATGTGTGTAGCACATTATTTTTATATGCTCACTTACACACCGATTGATTAGATGGAATGGAAAAATCTTTGTCATTCTCTATGCTTTATACATTAGACACCATGTTCCAAGTTAAACACTAGATTCATGCCTTACTATATCTATAGTGGTTGGCATTCCTAATTTGCCCAGAGTCATCTAATATACTTGAGTGGCCATAGAGCCGACATATCCAGTTAGACATATCTAGTTAGACAATTTCACTTACATCGCATAGTTTCAATTTTAGATGCATCTACTACACATGGGTATTCAATGATGGATTCATAGTCTACTTGAGTTCTTGAGACACCTACATGAGAGGGTTGGACACACCATCAGTCCAATCCAAGTTATTCATAGGTCATGATCCACCAAGCAGGGATGGGAAATGATGGAGTCAAAACTAGATTGAGTTCTTGAGCCACCCACATATGAGGATTGAACAAGCCATTAGCTCCAAGTTATTCACCGATTGATCACTATCTACATGCACACACACAGGTTATCACTAGGTTTATGCATTGGTTCATGTACCCAATGAGGTGTATTTGTTCATTTCCTCTCTCTTATCTTTTTACTCAATTTTATCTCTTTACTTAGTTTTATCATTACTTTTGATATCTCTTAAGTAAGGATTGATTTATGCACATTTCATTTGCAGGATATGTAATGGATCATGCTTCACATACTCAGATCCAAATTAATAGGCTTCACCTCTTATGTAAATCTAGGTACGCTTCTTTTTTTTATCCTAGTCATTTCACTTTACTACATTTATATAATAAAGGGGAGGGGGGGCAAATGCAATCACCTAACAATGACACTTGAGTGCTAAGATTGCTACTTGATATCACCTATCCTTAGCTTAGTCCTAGACCTATTTTAGGGCATATTTTCAAACTTATCTAATCTTTGTGTAGGTCACAAGTGCCCCTAGACATCCCTAAAGTAGTTCCAGACCCTCATTTTGATATTTGTCCCTTCGTGCCTCAAGTTTTGCTATCTGGACACTGGCACCATAATAGGGACAATAGCACTACATGGTGCTAGTGTCCCAATTTTAGCACTATTGTTTGTTCCCTCCCTTTTTCACAAATGGATATCTTTTTAAATTTTAGACCATCTAGGGTCAGCCTAGACCTCTTTTAACACCTGCACAAGCACTAGAACTATATATATATATATATATATATATATATATATATATATATATATAAATTTTAGCCCTTTAACTACTAGATAAAAATAAAATGCAAATTACACATACAAACTCAGAACAAGTTGTGCATAATTAAGGTTATCAATCTCTTTTCTACCCTACTTATGCATACTACCATCTACAACATTCTTAAGCTTAGATTACTCATATTTCTAGTCTCAAGCACATTTAAATCACTCAAGTCAAAAATCATAGTAGCTTCACTTGCACTTTTACTAGCACTTAAGTGGGGATAACTACATCGGGCTTGATCCCTCTTTGGAGTATTAGTATATAGGCAACTCTCATCATAAAGAGGTGTTGAGGATGTCCAACCTACCCCACTAAAAACACAATTTAATGCTTGTTTCAAATAGATGCCTTAGTAACATAGATGATCAGTGTTTGCACCTAAAATCAGTCAAAATAGGTCATATACAGAGATTCAGAACTCGTGCATGCACGAACAGGCTTGACAAACCCAAACGTATGTGCACCTAAAAGTTGGAATAGTTCTGCACAAAGGACACTACCACCAAAATAGGGACACTAGCACCACATGGTGCTACTATCCAATTAAGACACTATTGTCTCAGAGGGGTTTTGACATCTAGATCATGTTTGCGACACTCAGACCAACCTCTGCCTTAGTTTTCAGTCTCTACATCATCTATCTCAGTTTTTTTCTTGCTAAGTTCTCATTTATATTATTTATTGTTATTTTTAGAAAGGATAAATTCAGTTAATTTTATAACAGATTAGTGACTATATTTATTACATATTTCTACCCTGATTTACTATACTCAAGTCTTTAACAACATATGATTTACATTCATCTAAGTCCTAAAAGGTTAAAATAATGGACTAGAAATTTCAAGCCATTTAAAATTTGTTTCAACTCTCAAATTTGATAAAACTCATTTTTTAATATTTATTTCACATTTGTTCCAAACCAACTTTGTGAGCTTGAAAAACACTATGCAAGACCACTTGTTAAAATGATTTGAAAATCTATCTAATTTTAATTACAATTTTTGGTCATGAATCTGGCATTCCCAATCCATTTAAAAGGTAGATCAAGTCCTAAACTTAATAAATTTCGACAATGGGAAATTATCTTATTCAAATTCTTGATTGCTTTTGTTAGCCTAATTATCTTATATAAATTATTTGGTCATGAATCTGGCATTCCCAATCCATTTAAAATGTAGATCAAGTCCTAAACTTAATAAATTTCGACAATGGGAAATTATCTTATTCAAATTCTTGATTGCTTTTGTTAGCCTAATTAAAATCAAAATAATACTATTTATTAATTTGCAATGTGACTAAAACACTTGTTTGAATAATTACCCAAATTCCTAACTAAGAAATGGTAGAACACTTAAAAGTCAAATCACTTAATTGTTGACCGTTTTAAAGCTTTCACTTTTCATTTATTTTTAAGTGTTTATGCGAATATCAAGGTTTATTATAACAAATATGTCTTTCCCTAAAATTTTTTCTTTTTGTGTTATACTTTATATAAACATATCACTGACAAAGTTGACTAGAATTATTCTCTCTAAAAATATATATTTTTGTGTTATACAAAAATTAAAATTATCTTTTGGAATTTTTATTTATATATATTTTCGTCATTTATTCAAATGACCCCCATGAATAATAATTTATAGAAATAATATTTTTAACTTATATATTTTGGTAATAATTACAAGATAAGGGGACCCATTTTTTTAACTTAACATTAATATTGATTAAATTCACATAAATAAACTACTATTAATATTTAAAACATATTAATGTTGAAAGGAAATGTTGAATAAATACTATCAACAACTTATAATCATTAGATTTAAAGTGTATGAGTCTAATTATCTCGTAAATGTAAATCCACACTAACACACCAAAATGGGATATTTGATAAGCCGTTTAATTTGTTTGTTTATGTATTTATCTTAGCCTCTTCAAAAATGAAGATTCTAAATAACTTTGCATAAAATATACCATTTCCTATTATAAGTCTTGCATTAGATTCATTAACTTATAAATGTAAATTCACCGAGACAAAATTAATTCCATAATTCCACTAAATATCATAACACAGAGATTAAATTTCATGAAAATAATTATAAGTTTAAGTTTAATATTGGTTGTCTAAGTGGTGTAATGAACAAATAGCCACTTAAAGTAAATCAACCATAGCCCCACTCACATTATAAACTAACAATAAAAGCACACAGAGCATAAACAAACTCATTTAATTATCTTCAACTGTATTGGTAAGAAAGGAGATTCGAAAAGAAATGAGGCAATGACATCACAGACGGGCTCTGCGCATACAAAGAGCGTCTCCCTTTAATCTCATGAAAATTGCGTGCTTCCCTTGTACCCTAGATAAGTAGGGCAGGGGCAGGGGCAGGGGCAGGTCCATCCCTTGCCCATGCCTTGTATCTTCTACTAACCCCGATGGCTGTCAAGGTGCAAGGTAAGTTTATATATTGACTTTAATGTGCCAAGTCCTTGCGGATGGTAGAGGGTAGAGCGCAAAGGTGAAATATAAGGAATGAAGTCATCTAAGTAAACTGCAGTGAACACAACTTGAAAAAATGATCTAATCATCTCTGTCTTAATTAATTGTACTAAAAAAATCATGACAGAGTAACCTGAATGCTAAACCAATCTATTCTACTAGTTTGTTTTGATTCTGAATAACTACATAGTATCAAAGAGAATTAAATTGAGTACAATCATGCTGCATCTATCATCTCTAACATCCATTTCCATAAAAAAGGGTAAAAATCCTTAATTCACTTGTCCTATTCTGTACAGATAAAACAACTTCCTCTCTTCCCAAGTGATGACGAACCTATGTCACTACTTGTTGTTTACCACCATGAATTTGGATTGTTCTGCATTTTGTTGAGTTGATATTTTTTCCTCCACTCATTAGAGAACTTCCCTACATAGAGCAATAATTTTGAGCATTAATTTGAGAGCCAACATATTATTGCATAATTCATTCATAGGGGAAAATTTTCGATTTTTTTTTCCTTATGTAACAAGCACATAAAGTTTAATTGATTAGCTCACAAAGATATGTTTATATTCTGGTGCAATCTATAAACTATCAATCAATGAGGAAGGAAAATGGTGATCATAATGACATTTTAAATAGTAGAAAATTATTAAAGAAAAAGGGTAATTAAAAAGATATTACATGCAGAAGGTGCAAAAGTTTTAGATGAACCAAAAATGTCAAGTTCATAACCTTCCTGAGCACGTTGAAAACAAAATGGTTATTAAAATTACAATTGCAATGCCTTCAACACAAACTAGAAGCCTCGATAGGTAATTAATCAATGCAGGAACTCATTGGTTGTGGGGTAATAATTATGGCGATGTGATTGTAGCCTTGTTACATATGCCCTGACTACTGTGATTTTAATTTAAAGTCCATTTGGTCCTTATATTCAAATGATTGACATTAAACTTTTTCCCATTATCTGGGCACACTAAAGAAAACAAAGATAAGGAAAATAGACATTGAATTGTTTTTAAAATTAAATTAGTGATTTGACCATTTTTGTCCCATGCGAAGGGAGTTCGCATGAGCATTTTGGGAATTATCTTGAAAATAACAAGGCTATAATTAGCGCATATGAAAGGGCATTCATTGCTTGAAACGAATACATTATCATTTGTTAGAGATTAATATTTTCATTGTTTGGAAGAGAGATATTGTTGAATGTGTGAAGAATTTAAGAGGATTTTTTTTTTGCTGCTGAATGTATCAAGAATTATATGTTAGTACATGGCAGCCCCTTTCATGCATGGCTTGAGAAACCAAGCTCATGAGTCCCAAGCTATTTCTGTTGTAACAAACCAAAAAAAAAATTAGTTTTAACAATCACATATGAAGATTTGATCATTTTCTATGCTTAAATAACTCTAAAATATTGAAGATTTTAATTTTATGTTATAAATTTAACCATGATTTAAAAACCCTAAAACATCAAAATTTATAATTAATAAACCTCAAATTTAGAATTTATTCATCAAACCTAGTAATTTGGATTTTCATTTAATAAAATTAAAATTTAACATGAAATTGTTGTGCAACCCCACAACATTGAAATTTTTATTTTATAACCTTTGAATTTTTAGTTTCTTCCCCCCCCCCAAAAAACTCGGAGATCCGTTTCATTTGGCCCTAAAAATTACACACATGCATATTCTTCCAAAAGAAAAAACATGATAAATGTTTTTAAAATGCATTAATTTGTCTTTATCCAGAAAGTAATTGTAGAGAGCTCATCTTAAAAGAATTTTTAATTTATAAAGAATGCGGACAATGCTTGATTGAAAATGTACTTAATTTACGACAACACCACATTTCAGCATTAATTAGTTTGTGCCGGCCAAATACATTTCAGCATGAACGAATTGTACACAGATAGACAAGGAAAAACGATATTTGTGGTATGAAAAACAAAAATTGATATCCACACCTTATACCTCATTCTTGATGCATGACAAAGGAAAAATTTGTGAAAATAGAAATGGAATGAAATGATATTCAACATTTAAAAGACTTTTCATTCATTCAATTATATTCGATCTGTGTCTCAACAATGTCCAAACGAGCTTCAGGTTGACCATTCCTAATATCATCATCCTTGTCATTTGGTACAAAATATTCAATGAACTATAATTAATAAATGAATGAGCAGGCCCTCATACCTACTTTTGATTTACATTTTTATCCACCGAAGAACATTAAAACTCGCCTCTAACTATGTGAGGCCACCCATAAGATTCTTATGAAAAAAATACAGCCAATCAATATATAACAAATAATAATATTATATTTCATTTCAATGTTTCAAAAACTTACATCTTGACTTTGCAAAAACTCCATTTATGGAATGCTCTTATTGACCAAAAAAGCAAGCAATAATAACCGTCATCAATATCTATGACAAGCAAGCTTGGTTATTATAAGCCAACCTCTACTATGGCTTCCTTTAATATTATTTTAAAAATATTCATACATATTATATATTTAATAAATATTAGCATTTTAAACATATTTAATAAATACAATCATATTTGTTTAAAGTATTTATCCCCAATGTTTATATACACGTTTTTATATATAAAGAATTTCACAAATATTTTAAATGTATATTTTTGAAAATGTCAAAAGGTATTAATATTGATGTAACTATCTTGGATTTATGGTAAATTACATCGATCAACAATTATATTGTTGTCTTCTCCAATTCGTTCGAACCAAAGATAAGTGATATCAATCTAGTTGCACTATTGTCTTGGTTCAAAAATCCACCATATACTAAAAGCAATGCAATTTAAATCGCTAACTCAAACAAGTTGGAACCAAAGACATTGTTCACGATAACCAATAAGGGGCATCACACACAAGACACGAACATAAAGGAGTTACATAATGCAACAAATAAACTAATATTGAGAAGGGAACAATGGCCCAACACAAAAGGTGTTACACATGGTAGATGTTTTAACAATTGTTGCTAGACCAAAAAAATATATTTAAAATATAATCACATCAATGTCTCAATCCCAATCCATTTACAAGTATATTTTAAAATACAGATTATTTATTTTTAATAAATATTATTAAGAATACCAAACATATTAAATTACACTCTCATATTGCCAATTCATTCTAGAAATGAAATGTGTAATATTTAACTACATTAGACATTGTAAGATTTGGTGCATTTTTCAACATCATGCTTCGACTTACTTTGTATGATGGAGAATGCAAGATAGGTTGATGATCGCTAAAAGAACCATTAAGTCAAACCAAAGCAAAAAGGAAAGCATATGAGCAAATAGTAAGGACAAAAAAAGAAAAGTATACTAGAACCCGGAGAACATAACTAATTTACTTAGGAAAACATGAACCAAAAAGATTTTGGAAGGAATTTCACAAAGAGAAAAAGTAATATGAGAATAACATAACAACAATACACTGGTTAAAGTACTAAAAAATAGTGGTATGGGCACGAAAGTGAACAAGTTGCACCTCCCACAATTGGTGTTAATGAAGAGTTTTTCACAACATAAGACATCATACAAGGGATTAAAAAGTTAGCAACAAGGAAACCCTGTGACATAGACAACTTACAAGTGGATCATCTAAAATGGTGGCAAATATCATAGTACTTCAAATCAAAGATTTTTCTAATAATATCATCCAAAAAAGCTTTTTGACAGAATGGGCATAACCATACATCTGTTTAAAGTGGAGATGTAAATAACCCCTCAAATTATCGAACTATCATGGTCAATCTGCTCTTTGCAAAACTATTTAGGAGTATGATTGAACACATAATTAGTAGTTGGGCTGAGGAAAAATGAAGGAGGGCAAAGGGACAAGTAGGTTTTAAGCCCAAACACTCTACTATTGACCACTATGTCATGCTTAGACACTTCGTTTAAAAGGTATGGAATTAAAAAGGGGATTTATATTGTTGTTGTCAACTTCAAAAAGGCATTTGACACAGCACCATGAAGACAACTATGGAGCAGAATGGACAAGCTAGAGATCCCAATGCATTACAGGGCAGCAATTCACAAATTGTATGAGCAAGATAAAGCTAAAATCAAAATATAAGAAGGGTCATCTGAAAGTTTTGGTAATAATATAGACATCGAACAAGGTTGTCCTCTATTCCCGACTTACTTGGACTATATATCGATAAGCTAGAGGATTGGATAAACAAATTAAAAGGGGAGGGGGTCCACTTAGCAACTTATGTGGTGAAACTTTTGCTTTATGCCGATGATCTGATCCTAATGGCAGAGACAATCCAAGACTTAAAAGACCATCTTTGAGCTCTAGAGTTCTTTTTTAGAGAAGTAGGGATGTAAGTAAACATCGATAAAACCAACATTATGATTTTCTCAATGAAAAGGAAGGAACAACACCTTAATTTCTAATTTACAAAAGGGTATTTTGAATTAGTGTTAGAATACAAGTATCTCGACCTCAACTTTCACAACAAGATCAGATGGGATACTTACAGGACGAAAAGAATACAAGGTGGCTAAAGAGCTTTCTATGCACTTCAAAATTGATGTAGGAATGTTGAGTTATGAGACCGGAAGACCACCAGAGTCTTATTTGGGTTACTTGTCACATCAGTGGTATTATATAGTTGCAAGGTGTGGGCTAGTCGAACAACAAGTTTAAAATGGAGGCAAATTGAAAATATTCAAGAGCATCTAATGACAAATAATTTTAGAATCAAGGACTTAATCCCATATTAAATTATTCTTGCTAAAAAAGGGACTTTCCCTTTAGAGGCAACCGCTATGAATAGGGTATTATGTTATTTGAAAAAAATAGAAAGCATGAAGACCAACAAATGGCCAAGGGCAACAAAAGAAGAAAAGTTACGTCAAGGGGATGACACTTGGATGAAACAAAGCTACAAGTGGATGAATAGGTTGGATATCAACCTAACCTAATGTCCAAACTGTAACAAAGACAACGGATTACGTGAATAAAATGTTCAAAATGGTAATGTGGAGGAAAAGAACAAGCAATAAAAGACAACACTATAATTCAATGTTCAACCCGACTTATGAGCATAATGAAAAAGCATATATAGGGGCCAAAATCACTTAGAGAGAAACGATCCTCATTGCTCAATTAAAAACTAGTTCTTATAGGCTTCAGTGTGAGACAACGAGATGAACAAATCTTAAGGCGAAGTGGGGTGAGAGGGTGGTTGTTCTTTGCACCACAGGGGTGGTCAAAATAGAGGAGCACTTCATCTTTGAATGTCCTCAGTACATGGACATACAAGCCAAGTATGTGAAAAATTTAAGAGTTGGCTGCATGGTAAATATATTTGATGAAAAAGATTAAAAGTGTTGGGGGAGATGTTAATTCAATTAAACAAAAGAGAGAGCAGTGTTTTAAAAGATGTCTCATGTCACAGGAATCTTTGAATAGTTGGAGTAAGCGGTGTAATTGGTAGTCCCATAGACCAGTCGGTCTCGTGGGCGTAATTAAAACCATTTCAATTTCAACATTTTTGTCTAAAAACCAAGGCATGTTTCAACAAAAACACATTTTTTAATATTTTCACTATATGGATGTTGAAATATCAACTTCCACATTTGACATGTGGTATTTGTTTTGCCAAGTCAATGTCAAGCCATTATGTCCATTTTTTCTTAATTTGAGGACATCACAATTTCAATATTTATGTTATACGTGAAAAATACACAATGGAGATTTGATGCGTATTATAAAAACAAAGGACTCTCCGAAGGTCCTTACTAAGAAAATTCTTAAAAGTGATGTGGTGGCTCTCTACAAAGCTAGACCTCAATTATTGAGTTAAACATAAGTGTAAAACGAGTATTACATTTTCCCTTGGGATATGATAAGTCAACATTTGTGAGGATGCCAGGCTAAAAATTAAATAAAGAACATACACAATGCATAAAAATGTGGAGCCATACATGCCCCTGCCTTTGATGATCAATTGTGGAATAAATAGCAACAAAAATGTCTGATGAATGTACAATTACATACTTTGCCAGCGTTTATAAAAAAGGAAGCAAAACTATGCTCGAAGATAATCACGGATATTGTCCACAAAAGCATCAACTTTAGTGTTTTGAAATTGTGGGACACGTGAGATCTAGAAAGTGACAAAGCAAATGAGCAAACCACAAGCCTATTGAATGAGGGCAACATCTCAATGCTTTATATGCTTAGACACATGTAAGCTAGGATACTACGAGTAGTGAGGCAGAGCGTGATTGCACATGTGGCACACCCATCTCGAAGTCGTCCATCAATGCCTTGATGATATTTTGGTATTCCACTAAATTGTGTCCCTAGGAACGTAGAAGGCAATTGTTGTGATCTTGTTACCTCAAGATTAATCAATATTCTAATTTGTTGTCGGTCTAAGATTGCCTCAACTCCCTCCATTTGTGTGAATAGCCACATTTGTGTGCAAATTATCATGACTTGTAGAAGAGAAACAACATCTGACTTACTTAGGGGATCTCAGAGAGCCTTCTGCAAATTTGTTCTTGGGTAGCATTCGCTGACATGTGGCTACAAAATCTTATAAGATTCTACCAATTGTGTGTCTAGGGAACATGAGCCAAGTACAATAGGGGCCTACAACGCTGAGGGTATCGAGTCTCAACATGAATTGTGCAAAAATTGAAACAACCTAGCCCTGAAAGTAGCACAAGGTTAACACATCCTTTTTCATTTGTAAAATTAAATGATTTTTTCATCCTAATAATGTAACTCCTCTTACTTCCAAATTTAAACATCATATTCTTTACCTTCATTAAAATTTACAAAGATTCAAACAAAGGGTAAATACCCAACTTGTGGAAATTAAACCTACATGTAAAGGATAGTTTTGCTGAATTCAAGAATTTATACCAAAACATTATCCTTGCGGAACATACCAAAAACTTCCTCGTGATATTAAACTATTTTGCATATTTTATGAACTTAAGTACTATAAGCATCTTCCCATATCGAACAATCCCAAGCTATATTTTTTTGTAGTTTAATCAAACCATCCACTATATTAATTGAAATTAATAGGAATTGGTTAAATGTCAGTTTCTCAAACTTAGAAGAGAACACTTGGCTGTATTATTTTTGTTTCTTACTTGGATGGACTCTTTTCATACTTCCTCGTCATTTTTCAATTGAAATTTACCAGTTAATGCGAGTCAATATTATATCTTTTTAAATCTTTCTTTCTCATGCAGATAATGAGAAAATTACTATAATATCGTATCTCCTTTCAAGGCTTTTAATCTAACTAAAATAACTCTATTTAAATAAACATTTGCTGCTACAATTAAATCCATGATTAATATAATAGCCAGATTATATTTATCCAATATATATTAATTTTCCAATTAAAAGGAAATATAATCTTCATCTCAAAATTGTAGCATGCTACTAATCCCCTGGAAGATCTATCAAACTTTGATCCTACACTGTGTGAGGGCTTGAAGGCTTTCTTTTCCTTTAAATCATTGACAACATCTTACCTCCCGTTGATGCACTTGGTTAAGCATATCAAACATAAAGTCCAACAAATAAAATGAAGAAAAAATATTGAAGTCAATGCTTGCCACAATAGAGGAGTTTTAATATCCTTAAATAAGCCAATGGAAAAGAGGACGGGAAGTAGAAGATAGCAGAAAGGTGAACTCGGAGAGACACAAAAGAAGAAAGAAAACAAAATTGGAACGGAAAAATGGGCAGGGGAGGGGAGAAGGGTACGGGATAGGGCAGCAGGCAACTAACCATAATGAGATTGGCTTGAAACATCAGACTAAATAATCACCACGCAAGTTTATTCCAGAAAACCTTCACAATGCTACAAACTGCAATTTGTCACTGAAAAAAAAAATAAAAGAAAATCATGACCTAAAACTCATTTCTCACATCAATGGCATACTGAGGGACATGCACACATGGTGTTGACATTAGAAATACATCTTAATGAGATACTCAACTTAATTAAGATTTAGGGAAGACATTTTTAGAGAACAATTCCAGATAGATGATTTCGATGGGGATGTATCACATAATTTGATAAAAATGCACCATCAACAAGGTTAAAAATAGTCTGTCATGCTGTATTGATAATGCAAGAATATTTTCTCTGGAATTATAACTATATGGTTCCAAACCTCATATTTTTCATGTACAACTGATGAAAAATTTTAACCCTCATTTTTTGCCACTTTACGAGAGTACTCTGAGAAGGGCTTTAGCCACATTTACAATTACAACTTGGACCATTTTAGTGATTGGTAAGTTTATACAATTTGGTGGAAACATTTGACTTTGTATGGAGAGATCGGTACCTTCAATGCAATTCTGCAGTGTATGTTGATCACAAAAACTAACAAATAGTAGCATTATCTGATCATGTGTACAATCGGCTAAGTTGAAATTACAGCTATATATAATACATTTGCATTCTCGTGACACTCGAAGCTAACACAGAGATCTTAAGAAAGCCTTTTCTGTTAACTACAGAACAAGGCTCATTTCAATTCTGCTCTTACATATGTAGAAATGAACGCTTAGAATGTGATATAAAAGGAATCAACTTATAACCATAAGTTATACTGCATATCAAAAGCCACAATCACTGCAAAGGCTGCATTCTTTCTTGCATTCCAGAAAGCCCGAATTCCCTAGAAGCATAATGGATAAGTCTTCGCAACCGCTGCACCATATCGCAATGTAATGGGAAAGCAGTACGCCGGTCTATGAATGCAGGACTTACTGATAACCATGAAAGTGCATGTAGTTCTGCTGCCACAAACTCCAAAACCAGACGAGCCTCAGCTTGATAGTCCTTCACTTCTATAATTGGTAATCTACTCTGCTTACTTTTCCCGATAGATTCAGATGTCGTAGATACTTGCTGACTAGTTGGAATGATATTTGTTGCCCCATAATAATCTATCAAGTTGATCATAAGGGTTGATGGCCATTCATCTTTGGCAACACGCTGCATGGAATCTTTCCTGATGGATGGAGTTGCTTTGGATACTACAAAGCCGGTAGCAAAAGGGAATGCATATCCTTTGCTATGCAACAAGTGTGCCAGTGGTGGAGACTCAGATGTAAGGCATGTTGGCAGCTGTAAGGGTATTGGAGGAAAAAAATGAACACTGTGGGAAGGAACAAACAAGTTGGACACGGTTGTTGATACATGTGAATTTACTGAGTTTAACCCATCAGTAAAGCTTGATATTCCCGACGAAGCACCTTGGTTTCCACCTGCAGGAAATCAAAAAGACAATTCCAGATACATGTAAGTACAAAATTTCCTTGTAGTTACTTGGAAACATATTCAACCGACTACAAAATGTTAAAAATATTTAAGAACCATATACTTCAATTTTCCAAGAACCCAGAGCAGAATAATAGAAGTTTTTTCCTCCCGACCTATTTATGTCATACCAGTTATACTGAAGATTACTTCAGAATAACCTTAGCTATAAATCAAGGGTAAAAGCACATGCAAAGGAAAGAACACCTAATGAAGCCATCTCAACAGGGGAAATTAGCTGGAGAGAGTGGTCTATACACAATCCAACCAGACTAATGTTTTGCACCCAATGAAAAGCACCCTTTGAGACTTCTTGTGAATGTCCAGACATAGCCTGTTTTCTTGTGTTTGGTTGCCCAAGACTGCCTTTGATGAAAGTAGATGTCTTTGAATGTGTGCCATAAATAGTAGATGATGTACTCGGAGAAGGTGGCAAAGTTCTATCATGGATCAAATTGATTTCTTGTTGCTGATGGGTACTTCCACCACCACTTACAGAGGTGCCTTCAGGGGCAAATCGACGCAGTTGCACAGGCCATTTTTTCATTTCATTTCCTCCTACTGCAGAAATTGCTTTCTGCCATTCTGCATCGATCAAAACTTATATTGAGATTTGCTAAACTTTCAAAAAGGAAAAACATACTGCAAGAAAAATGTCTTGAATGAACAGCACTATATGGGTTACAAGCAAAGTAAAAGTAATGTACCTTGGCACTCAAGATCATAGAAACATCCAATGCGTGCAATTACAAGACTCCTTGGTCTGCCACCTCCTACATCACGAGCAACAGAGAGTAATCGGCATCCTTGCTGCAGAACTTGAATAAAAAGACTTTCAAGGCCCTTAGTATCCTGCCGACCACTAATGCCACCAAATGGAAATATATGGACATCTAGCAGTTCGCCACGAGCATCTGTCCAGACACAAACAAGCCACTGCCAATCTTCAGTCCAGCCATAGCAACAATGAAGACTAGGTGCTCTCTGGTTCCCAGCCCGTAAACAGTCAGAGTCTGATCCTTCTGTGACTATATTCGAGCCAATGTCTCCCAGTACGCTAGCAGTTGAAGGCTGTGTACTTACACTAGCATCATCAGACACTGTTCTCAATGAATCTGGAGTAGCAGTGCCAGTCATAAGAAGAGAAACACCTTGATTTAGGGAACCAGGTTCTGCCAATATAAAAAGAGGCTCAAACAAGTAACGCACATCATCCTGGAAAATAGATTCTCCAGACCCAGTCAAATCACATGTAGTTGACTCGCCATGCCTTGTTTGCCAAGAATTATCCCAAGTACCTGACCGTAAGCATCCTGTATCAAGTGCATTGTCTCTTGGTAATGATGGTGTTCCTCCTGTAGCACGGGTTGTGCCACAATCCTTCCAAAATCCTGAAATGGACAAGCCCATGTGTACAGCTCCTGGCCGGGCCCTAAGCGATGTAGCTGCTAGCGATGTGTCACAAACAGGTGTGTAGCGAGGAATCCGACGAGCCTTACTATACACAGTAAAAGCTATTTCTTTAAGAGCAACTAACTCAGTCACAGGAGGACGGCTAGCTTTGAGAATTGTTTCTGCTGTGAGGACTTGTAAAACAAGTTTTGGAACACTGAACCCAAACAGAGTAGGAACATTTAAATTCAGTGTTTCATCGAGTGTAGTGGCATAATTCAGAGATTTTCCAACATTACTATAGGTTAACAACCTCCTTTCTTTATCAGGAGGGTTAACAATGGCTCCAAGAGAACTGCAAGCCTCAATAATAGTCTGAAGCAATGGAGCTGGTTCAGCAAAGGGGCAGATGACATAAAGCACCTGAAAGGAATGAAAAGGAAAACGAATAAAAAAATTAAATGCAACACGAATTCTGATAAACAAATGGAGCAGAAAACTGGCCATATATATGAATAAAAAAGCATCATTGATAAACTAACATAGACCAATTGAAAGGTTACATGAAAGACTAACGAATACAGCTTTGCTTGGAACTCAACCAGACAGATGCTCATCATGACTCCAATTTGTTTTCTTCCTTCTCAGAACATGCATAAAATATACACAGATATTCATTTATCTAACACAAATTCTAACCAATGCACTCTTCAAGATTTAGGTCACAAAACCAGCAACATTTTACATCACAGCTGCTCAAGTTTTGCCTCTTTTTGCTAATACAATACAACTTTTTTAATCTGCTAAAGGAATATTCACTCCTAGAAATAAGGTAATTTTCACTTGTCGTGAATCATTTTATTTAAGGCAGTTCAATAGTGTGCAAATACCAAAATTCCAAACACTCCTCAACAGGGAAACATTTAAGGATGAATGTAGAATAAGACCTTTGGAAAGACCTGTGTGATTTTTCAATCGGCATTTCAGATCACCCTATGTAATCCATCATCAGAATATGGGTGTGAATTGGATTGCAGAATCATCTCAGATAGACTATGTTGTTTGGAAACGGCAATGGAAACGCCGTGGAAACATCCGTGTATATATATATATACATATATATAATCAATGCATATTACTCTTTTTTTTAGTAAAACACTTGAAATTTGAAAATACATAGTATTCATTCTTTCATTGCTTCAAAAGTTCAAAGTAGACATTGCAAATACATTCAAATCTAGAATAAATCATCTCGATTGCCCTTGAAGTCATGAATGCCACTTCCACTTTTTTTCAACTTTATCATTTACTGATGCTTTCTCTCGCAAGGGCTCATCGGTGCATTGTATCTCTCAGAGTACATGCCTTAAGGGGTGCACAGGGAATGCGGTGGGATCGGCTTGTGGCACTTTGCGAGGGATGTTCTCATACTATTCTATCCAGATACATCCCTTCAGGCAGCCTTCATCCCTCCTATGATGCCTCCTTGAAATCTTGAAACCCTAAAATATGGCCTAGTCTGAAACACTGAAACCTTGAAATCTGACTAAGTCTGAAATATGATAGAATCCTCCAAACCTAGAATTTGCATTATAGCTCCTAGAGGTCTGAAACCACTCTCAAACATCCTAGAAGTATAACAATAAAATATAACTTACAGTATAAGTTTAATGTAAACTTATACTTAAATGTTTATTTTATTTATATACTGTCTGGTTCATGTTTTTTTTTTGTTGCCATAATCCATCGGAAACGCCCCAGAAACACCCTGGAAACACCTGGACATTTCCTGGAAACGTCTTGGATGTTCCCCAGTGTTTCTGGTATGTTTCCAAGGCATTTCCATACCGGAAATGTTTCCAGACAGGAAACAGGCGCGGGGGGCAGGCGCGGGGGTGCGGGGCAGTCCTGCAACACAACAAACATATCATTCAAAAAACACACGAGATGCTAAGGGGGACCCACCTATGAGAGAAGCATCATAAAATAATAAAACTAGCTGTTAAACAACTAGCCCTTATAAAAAAATTAATTTAATATTGTAATATTAAAATATTAATTAATGAATTTCTCTAGGTTTATAATCTGCCTTACGATGAAGGATTATAGGGTTCACAACTTTACCACCTTGTTGTGAAGAACATTTGTTTTGTGCTCTTAAGGATAGATGTACACCTAAATAAAACCATTAATTAACATTTTAATGACAAATTAATAATTTAATTTTATAAAAATAAATTAAAAATCTTTGATAAGGGCTAGGTTTAATGGATAATTTCTGCCAGTTAGTTTTATTAATAATTAGGATTCCCTCATAGGTGGGTCCCCCCTTAGTATCTTGTGTGTTTATTGGAATGTTCTATTGAAGGTGCTCTTAGTCTGCAATCCAATTCAATTCTATATTCTGACAATGGATCACATAGGGTAATTTGAAACGTCAATCAAAAAATCAATTACACTGGCGTTTCCATGAGCTTTTTTCTATTTTCATGGACTGTCTAAACTTGAAAAATTATAATTTAAGGATGGTATTACTGACTCAGTAACCTAAAATAGCTTACACAAGTATCGCAGCAAATTACACTCGGATGTGTCCCCCACCCATTTCCTTAGCAAGAATGGAAAAGCTCCTTGTACAAACAGTTAAATCTTCCTAAGCTAACCAAATCAGACTTGTAATTTTAAATTCTCCACAACATAAATTCAACTTTCACAAAAAATTGTTGTAAATAATGGGAACATCAGTATGAATCATGAATTCATCATTAAAAGGTACTTTAATTTCTCAAAAGGCATGGCAAACATGGAGAAACCCCCTGGGGCTCTACACCTCCCAGCTGGGGTTCCCTTAGAACCCACTCCCCCGTTCCAGGACCATGACATGAAAAGGACAGAAGGATGGGGAGATATGGCTGTAAAACAGAAGATTAGTGGCGTAAACTTTTTGCATGAATCTGTGCTTCTCCAAAATTGAACAGATATTGGCTTTGCCTTGCCCCAGCTGTCTGGGCATAGAAATAGTCTCAACTAAACAGGCCTCTAAATATGTACAGATTACAAGGTCTTTCTAGATCCAACAATCAAGTTGACAAACCACAAAGCACTTGTGACTGTAAGTAATGGACTTTGTAAGCCAGAGCTATAAGCACAGAAAATAAGGGGGTGATAAACAAGGGTATAATCTAAGTCTAAAGAAGGGTATATACTGTTGCAAAGTTATGATTGTCCAAATAAATCTAAGGCATAATTTTTGGAGGTTTTAAAATTGTTGTTTGGAGGTTATAAATAGGGGTGAGAACCCTTCAATTGTTATTGTGCAATATGCAAATTTAAAAAGAATTAGGGCTCTAAGTGACCGTTTGTAGTGAAACAAGAAGCTATGGTGAGGGTACAGAGACATGGATGGCAGGCAGTGCCAGCTTAGGGAAAGGCGGCAGTAGAAGGAAAAATAATTTTTTTAATTACTATTTTTAGGGTTGGGAGTGGTGGTAGAATTGAAAAATGTGCCCTAAGGCGAATCCAAATGAAAAAATGTGTCATGGAACCAATTTACCAGACAGAATGTGCTCCAAATGTAGATGGATTTCTGTTACTTTTGCTTTTGGTAGCTCTAGGTGATTGTTAGGAGCCAGAAACGACGACTGGCACCATGCAATAGCACTAGCCATGGCCGGTGAAGAGTGATATTATTAGTTGCTGATGCATGGCCAATGAAATGGATGACATGGCTGGTGACATTTCTAAGGATGTCTCTTGGCCGGTGACGTTATATCAATGACGGTGAAAGTTTTGGCTTGTGTAGTTGACATGGTGGTCGGTGAAGAAGAAAAAGCTGATTTTTGGGTGATGTAGTTAGATATCTCGCCATTGAGGAAGAAATTTTGCAGACTTTTAATATTTTTGTTAATTTTTTGCATTTGTGTTGATATTGTCTTATATGTTTTATGATTAGATTATTAAATGTTTTGTGGGAATTTTACTCGTGTGTTTAAGTCTTCTCAAGATGACCTCCAAGAGTAGCCATTTTTCCTCATGTATTTTTAATTATAATCACAAGGAAATGGGACCCACTTAACACACAAGCACTATAAGCATTTGTTATGATGTTTTCTGATTAGACAAATGATGTTTACCTTGTGTTTTTGTTTTTGTAGGAGGAGATGAAAGTGCATCTTTGTAGGACCATAGATTTCTCTTGGTTGTCAAGATTCATTGAGGGGTTATTAGAGGTGGATAGGGTTATTTTGGGTAGCCTCAGGTTTGGTGCATTATGCAGATAGTTGGATACCTTTCGATGCCAAGTTGTTTATTATGTTTTTGGATTGTTGGGATCTCTAGGCGAACACTTTTCATTGGAGGGTGGGCGGAGATTTTGAGGAGTGCACAAATACATTCAAGGATGTACATGCAATATTGGGTTTGTTGGTTATTGGGATACAAGTATCATTTGATGACCCTAATTCAAATGCTGGAGTCAAGAAGGATAGAAGAAAACCCAATGGACCATAGTCGGGGACTCCAAAACCCTAGTGTACATAGTTGGCTAAATCATCTATTTTTTATTCTCCAAGACATTTATTGAAATTTGTCTTCGTCTGATGATGTTCCATTACCTTAATCCTTTAATAAACCCTAAGGGGGAATCTTGATGTTAGTGTAGAGTAGAGCAAAGCAATCCAGCCATGGTTAGTGAACTTGGCTACTACTAAAGCTAATAAAAAGGAAAATATGCTTCACATTCCATGGTTGGTGACCTCATTTAGACAAAGTTTTGCAAAAGGGACCTAAAGGAAAGATAAGGAAGGCCCAAGAAGGCTTTGGACATCATTAAGTAATTAAAAAAGGTATAAATGTTGAGCACACATCACACTGAGAATCAGTGTGTAATAATAATTTAATTTCCTTTTAATTAACTTTCATAAAGAAACCATTCACATAAGAACAAGTAAATGCACAACACAAAATTTAAATGGAAAACCCTCGGTGGGGAAAAACCACACTTGAAAGGTTGCTTGGATCTACTGTCCAAATCCAGCCATAAGATTAATAATTCTTTTGACAAAAGTTTTGTAGGCACCAACCTACTTGGAGACACCAATCCTTAATGCCAAGCACCAACTTAGCTCTAGACACCGATCTCTTTGAATTGAAGCACCAACTTCACTGCCAAGCACCAACTTAGCAAAAGACACTAATCTTTCTATTCTGAGGCACCAATTTCACTTAAACAATTTCCACATTCTCGTTGTTGCTTTGTCAACAAATGATGGCACAATCAATTTCCTTCTCCCTCTTCTTCCTCTTCTTCTCCTTGTATATAATAAAAAAAATTATTTCTTATTATTTTTTTCCAACATCTTTTCACCTTAATAGCCTTCAAAGGCTTTTCCCAATGGGGGCGTCCCATTAGCAATGCACCTTTTCATTAACCAAAGTGTCTTTTATTTTATTTTAATTAATTTCAATTAACCCTCCAAGATGGGCGATTTTCCCAAGGCAACAATATAAACAAAGAGAGTCGGCCTTGTCATTTAAGCATTAATGCTTATAGCCATAAAACTCCTTGCTGCAATTAAACTTTATTGAAAGTTGGTCCCATCAAAACAAAATCGTAGCTGCGATAAATTAAATATATTTAACTGCTAATCCTTATTAATTAATGTTGGTCCCTTCCATACTTGGGTGCTCAAGCCAATGCAATTGGTCCTTCCATCCTTGGGCATTGATTTCCGAAAAGGTCGTGCTTTTTATGGGAAAATTCTTTCAGATAATTTCGTTACTTTTTGACACTTCCATTCGCTTCCGGCAACAATTCCGTTTGACACTTTCGTTCATATCCGTTCCTTTCATATCAATGACAATTATTCCAACAATCTCCCCCTCTGTCATTGATGGCAATCCCCATAAATTAGTCTATGAACTCCCCCTTGCTGTGGTTCTCCTCCCTTGCTCCCCTTGTCTTCAATCTCCCCCTTTGACATCAATGGCAAAGGAATGTTCAAAACAATCACAATATATTTTATCAAAATATATATAAGGCTAAATAATGCAATGATTAGCTCCCCCTTAACTCATGCTCCTTATGACGGATTTAGTGACTGAGTGAAGAATGGATCACTCCCAATTCTTGCCTTAGAAACTCAAAAAGTTCTTTTGGGGGAGGCTTTGAGAAAATGTTTGCAACTTGCTCCTTTGTAGAGACATGCTCTAATTTTACCTTCTGAATAGCAACCTACTCTCTTAGAAAATGATACTTGATGGGAATATGCTTAGTTCTTGAATGCATAACTGGATTCTTGGATATGTTTATTGCACTTATATTGTCACAGAAAATAGAAATTGGATTGACATACTCAATTCTAAAATCACTCAAGGTTTGTTTCATCCAAAGAACCTGTGTACAACATGATGTTGCTGCTATGTACTCAGCTTTAGTTGTGGACAAGGAAACTGAGGGTTGTTTTACTCAACCATGACACAAGATTCTTTCCAAGAAAGAATGCACCTCCACTTGTGCTCTTTCTATCATCAATGTTCCCTACCCAATCTACATCAGTATAAGATGTCAAAGTGAAGCTCTTTCCTCTTGGGTACCACAAACCAAGATCCATAGTGCCTTTGAGATCCCTGAATATCCTTTTCACTGCCTACAAGTGTGTTTTTTTTGGTGTTCCCTGAAATCTGGCCACTAGACCTACTAACTACATGATATCTGGTCTTGATGTAATAGTATACAATAGACTTCCAATTATTGATCTATACAAGGTTTTATTGACTTCTGTTGACTCATCATCTTTGTTCAACTTACACCTTGTTACAATTGGAGTACTTACTGATTTAAAATCGTCCATATTGAATTTCTTCAACATTACTTTAATGTATTTGGTCTGAGAGATGAAGATTCCTTTACCTAACTGATTAATTTGCAATCCAAAGAAAAATGATAACTCTCTTAACATAGACATTTCAAATTCTTGTTGCATTACCCTTGCAAATTCTTGAGACATTTTCTCATTGTCTCCGCCAAAAATAATGTCATCAACATACACAACCACAATTAATTGGTTCTCACCTTTAGTCTTGATGTATAGGTTACTATTAGCCACTCCTCTCTTGAAACCTTGATCAAGCAAGTATTTGTCAAGGCTAGCTTACCAGGCTCTAGGGACTTGCTTTAATCCATACAATGCTTTCTTCAACGTACACACAGTTTTTATTCCCTGATAGAGAGAAACCTTCAGGTTGCTCTATGTAAACCTCTTCTTCAAGATTCCCATTGAGAAATGCAGATTTCACATCCATCTGATAGATCTTGAAATTCTTGAATCCAACATATGCTAAAAATAGTCTTATAGCTTCTAATCTTGCCATAGGTGCAAAAGTCTCCTCAAAGTTAACACCTACTTGAGCATAGCCTTTATAGACCAGTCTTGCCTTGTTCCTTGTTACCTTGCCATCTTCATCCAGTTTGTTCCTAAAAATCCATTTAGTTCCAATTACATTCTTGTCCTTTGGTCTAGGAACAAGTTCCCAAGTTTCATTCTTCTCTATTTGGTTCAATTCTTCTTCCATGGCAATGATCCAATGCTTATCATTGCTAGCTTCTAAAAAGATCTTCGGTTCTACCTTCGACAATAGAGAGAAGTTTACATTTTCCAATGTATTCATTAACCTTCTCCTAGTTTGCACTCCAATATCAATATCACCGATGATTTGATTTTTTGCATGATTTTTCTGAACGAATCTGGATGGTGTCCTTGTATTTTCCCTCCTTGACTTTCTTCTGCTACTTCTTTCTTGAATTCTGATTCTTTTGAATGAATATTAGTTGGTACACTCATTTGTTTAGGCCTAGTTTCATCCATTCTAACACTGGCACTCTCTACAATTGTTTGCAACCTATTATTATAGCATCTATAGGATTTACTCTTTGAGGAATAACCAAGAAAAATACCTTCATTGGATCTTGAGTTGAACTTCCCCAAGTCTTCATTGTCTCTTTTGATCTGGCATTTGCTTCTGAACACTTTGAAGTATTTGACCGAAGCTGGTCTACCCTTCCACAAATTCATAGGGTGTTTTACTATTGTTTACCCTGATTTGTTCTATGTTCAATAGGTAAACTGCAGTGTTGACTGCCTCTCTCCAATATCTATCTAAAAGCTTGGATTTGTTTAACATTGTTCTTGCCATTTCTTGCACAGTTTGATTCTTTCTCTCTACCACTCCATTTTGTTGTGGAGTCCTAGCGGCTAATAAATGTCTTTTTATCGCATGCTCTTCACAAAATTCATTGAATTCATTTGAGAGGAACTCACCCCCTCGATCTGACCTTAGGCATTTGATCTTTAGATCCATTTTATTTTCAACCAAAGCTTTAAAAGCTTCAAACTTTTTGAATGCCTTGGATTTCTCTTTTAGAAAGGCAACCCATGTCATTCTAGAATAATCATCAATAAGTAGCATAAAATAACTCTCACCTTGTATGCTTTGCATTCTTGTGGGTCCACACAAATCTATATGGATCAATTCCAATGGCTTGGTTGTCAAATACTCTTTTGATCTAAAACTCGCTCGTGTCTGCTTCCCATGTTGACATTGCTTACAAATAGTGTATGAAGGTTTTGTGATTTTCGGCAAGCCTCTTACGACATTCTTAGTGTTGATTTTCACTAAATTGTCAAAATTCATATGGCCCATTCTTTTATGCCATAGCCAGCTTTCAACAACTTGACTCATGTAGCATTCCTCTCCTTTTACTTCACTGAGTATGTACAAATTATTTGATGTTTTGTTTGCGTTTGCAACTAATTTTCCTGTGTTTGCTCTCTTGATCTCGCAGCCTTGAGCATAAAATGTAAGCGTGTGTCCTTGATCACACATTTCGCTGACACTCAATATATTTAGATGGACATTAGTATATTTATCTTATCAATAAGTTATGCTTCAACCCTTCTACATACAAAACATTTTCAATTTCTATCTTTCTATTATCAACGCTGAGGGTACCTTTTCCGACAATCCTAGCCGTAGCATTATCCCCAAAATTTATTTTACATTCACTCATTTCTTCAAAGTGAGAAATTTGCTTTTATCCCCTGTCATGTGGTTTGAACACCCACTGTCAATATACCACTGCTGCCCTTTGTCTTGTGCATGAAACGTTGTTTGAACAAGCATAGATTTTTCCTTTTTTTGATTAACTTACTCTTGCTTCTCTCTCCATATTTTTGTAGATTTTTTTTTCTTTATAACCAGGGTATTCACCTTCTGTTTAGGGGTTTCTATGAAAACACTCCTACATAATCATGCTATATGTCCATAGTTGTTACAATTATAACATGTATTATTCTCATTGTAATTCAATAGCGAGGCAAATGAGTTATAGTTTCTATTGGAAAGTGCTTTTTCCATAGTTCCATGCATATTCATTTCTTGCATGTGCATTACACTCTATTGCTCTATGACCAAATTGATTGCAAGAATAACAATAACCATACAAGTAGCTTGTGTACCTTATCACATTGTTCTGCTTTGACGGAAATGATCTTCTAAGATCTCTAACAGGGATGTTCTTACCTCTGTTTTCTCTATGAGGATTGGCATGCTCTGTCTTCTTTTCGCTTTCTATATTCACAGACCTCTTACATGCATCCGCATATCTCTTTGGCTTCTCTGTATTTACTTTCTTTGATGAGTCTGCAGATTTTGAACTTTGTCCTTTTTCAATGTTCTTTTGGTTCTCATCATAGCCAATGTCATACTTAATGAATGGTGGTGACCTTTGACTATTTAGTATGTTATTCAACACTCCGGTACTCTTCTCAAATTTTAATATGTTCTTCAACTCATTTGTTGTCTTCTCCAATTCTAATTTCAAAGCAATTATTTCAAATTCTTGCATTTTGCACTCATCCTCCTTTGTTTTCAATTTGGCTCTTATTTCCTCGATTCTTTTCATTTCCTCTATTTGAGTTTTTAAGCCACTGATAACTTTGTCTGATTCTTCAACATTTTGTGTCATCTTTGTTTTCAATGCAATATCTTCCTCTTCATATTTTTGAATTTGTACTTTTTGTTTCAAATTCTTTGTCTTCAACATTTTTATCTCTCCTAAGGCACAAATCAGCTCTTCTTCAAGATCTACCACTCCATTTTCAACATCATCCTCTTCTTCCAATGTGTCTGTACTTACAGAGGCTTCGGGTTTTGTTTCTATTGTCATGAACATCGTTCCCTCCCTATCACTGTCTGATATTTTTTCATCGCTCTCCTCGGCTGAGCTACTATCCTTTTTGGAATGGAGGCTTTTCTTGTACTTATTGGAAATTTTCTTATACCCACTTTGTTTGTAGTTTCTCTTGAAGTGAGGCTTGTTTTCCTTCTTTTTCCTTTCATCGTTATTATTTTCTTTATCTTCACTATCATCCTTATGAGGACACTTGGCAGCAAAATGTCCTATCTTATCACAATTAAAGCATTTGAAAGGTAACTTACCTTCGTCTTTTCCAGACTCCTTTTTAAGATTTCTGACAAACAGAGCCTCATTTTCATCTAGTTCATCATTGGTTTCATCGCTTGATTCAAATTCTTTGTTTTTTGCCTTTTTTGAGGCTTTGACGACTGCCTCCCTTTTAGGCGGTTTTTCTTTTTCAGTCCTCATCTCATATGCAGTGAGAATTCCATGTAACTCATCAATTGTTAATTTTTTTAGATCCTTAATTTCTTCGATCGCATAAATTTTTGCATCGAATCTTAAAGGTAGAGACCTTAGCACCTTTTGGACAATTACAAATTCTTTGACTTTTTCACCAAGCCCTCTGATAATGTTGACAATTTTATTTACACGAAGTAGGTAGGCTGCAATGTTTTCATCCTCTCTCATCTTCAAACTTCTGAATTGTCTCATGTGAGTTTGAAGCTTGGCCATTTTTACTTTGTTATCTCCCTCATAGATGGTCTTAAGTTTATCCCAAATCTCCTTAGCCGAGTCGCACTACATTACTTTTACAAACTCAGATTCTGACAAACCACACAAAATAGCATTCATGGATTTTGCGTTATTTTCACTAGCCTTCTTTCTTGTTGTACCTGTTGGTGGAGTCTGTGGCACTGTGCATCCATCCACAACTGCTCGTCAAATGTCAAAACCAAGGGCCATTAGATATGTCCTCATCCTTATACTCCATAATGCGTAATTTGCCCTGTTGAACAATGGGGCCTTGTTGGTGAAGAAACTTTCCCGAACCTAATGACTGGCCATGTGTGCTTCCGAGATCTACCTTCCAGTGGTTAAACTGATTTTGAAGGAACCTAACTCTAATACCAATTATTGAGCACACACCACACTCGGCGATGAGGGCACGCGGTGAATCAATGTGTAATAATAATTTACTTTCTTTCTAATTAGCTTCCATAAAGAAACCATTCACATAAAAACAAGTAAATGCACAACACATAATTTACGTGAAAAATCCTCAGTGGAGAAAAACCACACTTGAAAAGCTGCTTGGATCTACTGTCCAAATCTAGCCATAAGATTAATAATTATTTTTACAAAAGTTTTGTAGGCACCAACCTACTTGGAGACACCAATCCCCAATGCCAAGCACCAACTTAGCTCTAGGCAACAATATCTTTGAATTGAAACACCAACTTCATTGCCAAGCACTGACTTAGCAAAAGACACCAATCTTTCTGTGCTGAGGCACCGATCTCACTTAAATAATTTCCACCTCACTGTTGCTTTGTCAACAAATGATGGCACAATCAAGTTTTGCTCTTCTCCCTCTTCTCTCTCTTCTTCCTCTTCTTCTCCTATATAATAAAAAAAATTATTTCTTATTAATTTTCTCCAACATCCTTTCACCTTATATAGCCTTCAAATGCTTTTCCCAATGGGGGCGTCCCATTAGCAATGCACCTTTTCATTACCCAAAGTGTCTTTTATTTTATTTTAATTAATTTCAATTAACCCTCCAAGATGGGTGATTTTCCAAAGACAAAAATATAAACAAAGAGAGTCAGCGTTGTCATTAAGCATTAATGCTTATAGCCATAAAACTCCCTACTGCAATTAAACTTTATTGAAAGCTGGTCCCATCAACACAAAATCATTGCTGCAATAAATTAAATATATTTAACGGTTGGTCCTTATTAATTAATGCTGATCCCTTCCATACTTGGGCGCTCAAACGAATGCAATTGGTCCTTCCATCGATGCGCATTGATTTCTGAAAAGGCCATGCTTTTTACGGAAAAATTTCATCAGATAATTATGTTACTTTTGACACTTCCATTCACTTCCAACAACAATTCCGTTTGACACTTCCTTTCATATCTGTTACAATTCATTTGACATCAATGACAATTATTCCAACAATAAAGATGGTAATAAAGATGCTACTAAAGAGGAAGGCATTTGGGTATAATGACCTACAACACATCTCTCGACAAGTTGGCTCAAAGTTAGCTCACCTCAATCCCAAATATGGGAGATTAATGTGCCAACAAGTCCTTGACAAAACAAAATGTTAGAAAAACATTTTAGACTATACATATGCCCCCACGAGGCTCATCACGTTCCACGTGGTGTAGAAGGGATGGTGCCTAATTAAAAACTCGCGCTAAAAAGAATGACTGCGATAAATGAAGTAAATGCTGGAATAAAGAGGTAGGTGAATAAATAATTGCCACTATAAAAAAGTTAATAAATACATACCTTCACTTGTCTGATGTAGAGTAATTGCATTTTGAAAATCAATACTAGGTCAGGTCTGGAGGGCTGAAAAATAGATAATTTTTATTTGTTTGTGTAATGTTTCCAAATGGGACAATTAGGACAATCTCGGGTTTTCCAACAAACCCTTATGCAAAACTAAAAATAATATGAATCCTGCTTTAAAAACCAGCAAACATTGGCAGCAATAGATGTCCAAATTTCAAACAATAACACTCCACAATAACCCCAACAATTACTGAATATGCAACTACAATAAAGTAACTCTTTTTGTGGCAAGATGGAATGGTGATGTGGCTGAATTTTCTTACAATAATTATAAATTTTAAAACCCTGGTACAGCTGCATTTTTCCTTCCAATCATCCTTGAAACACTTGCATAAACTCACAATAAATATGTCAAAAATCCCTGCAAATTATTAGGGATTCCAAATAACTAATTAGGGCTGCCAATAGTCAATTTAGCCCCTCCAAACAAGTCACCACACTTAGAAAAAATAGGAGAAATAAATTTGATATTCAAACCCTTGTTTTATCCTTTCAACAAGGTCTCCAAGTTCCCCAAATTAATTCGCCTCAGAAAAATTATTAAAATAATTTTCAGAATATAAACTAAAGTATTTCCTTCAAAATTAGAGCCCAAAAACACTCTAACCACCTGCCCAAGTGAATTGCTCCACTAGGAAAAAATATGCAAATAATTTTTTGAATTAATCACCTTATTTTTAGCACAATTGCAGAGAGACACATCCCCCAACACCTGGGACGCGTCTCGAGTTTGGGTACGCATCTCCCATATGGGAGATGGGTACCAAGACGCGTACTTATCGGAAGAAAATCCTAGCCGCATCAAAAAACTTCTGAACACGTCAAAAACCTTTTGAACGCGTAAAAAAACCCTAATTGCATCAAAAATGCAAGAAAATATGTGGAAAATGACTTATAAACAACACAGACCCCCCCTCTAGTTGTTTGCAGTGTTTATTCAGTGGTCACAGTGGCCACCTGAGTCGTCATTCAACAAGTAGTCGCCGTCGCAAAAGGAACAAGTAGGGGTTTTAATTTATTTTTTAGTGGAAGCCATCAATTAAACACACATGCCCTGCAACTGCATATTCCCTTAGACAAAGGAGAGGACGAGAATAATAAATTAACATGTTACATACAAGATGGTCCATGGACAATGTCTTTGATTCTGCAAGTTGCGAAAACTGTCTAAAATAGAGTGACACTGAAATTCAATATTTGTTGTATGCTCAAATGATGTAACATTCCTTTTATTTCTAGAATTTTCCTTTCGAAATATTTTCACCTACGATCTTCTAGTCCGCCTTCAATAGTATAGACTATAGAGACTAATTTTAATTTTTAATTGCTTATAAATTTAAACAAAAAATTCATGACAACCCTTAGATAAATTATAATAAACTCCTAATATAATATGTCATCATTATAATTTATTATGTATCTAAAAGATTTCATCATTATAATTAGGGTTTTATAATATATTAATAATATGGTTCATAACTATAATTTCTTTATACAAGTTTGCTTTTAATATAATCAGAGATTTATTTATTTTAATATATTACCGTATTTTTTATTTAAATTTATATAACTATTTTTTTAAAGTTTAAACTTATATAATCATTTTTGTATATTTTAATATATTTCCATACTATTTATTTCTTTAATTTAATTTTTAATTTCTATTTTACTAAAAAAAAATTTAATATTTTAAATTTTTAATATGTATTTGGCATTTGCTATTTATTTAAAAAAATTAATTTTTATTTTAATAATTTCTTTAATTTTAATTTACGTTTACATTTTTTAAATTAGAGTTGTTAATTTTGTTTTTGTTTTCTCCAGAATGTCAGGGGGAGGGAAAGATGCTTTGTATCCATTGTGAAAGTTCTGTGTTCGTGTTCGCAAAGGGAATGGGGGAACATCAATGATCACATGCAAGCTTTGTGGGAAGGTCTTCTATGGCACTTACACAAGAGTGAGGGCTCATTTTTTCTGAACAATGGGGAAAGGGGTTGACGCCTGTACAAATGACAAAGGACAGTTGGAAGCGATGAGAGAACAAGAAAGCGCTGAAGGTAAACTGACTCCTTTAAGATCCCATGCTTCAACCACAGATCGAGCTCAGAATCACCATTTCATGCCAACTGTGAGAATAGAATCAGAAATAGATGTTTCTTCTGGGTATGCAAGAGAAGATGTGGGGTTTTCTCGCAAGAGGTCACACATTGGTAGTTTGAATCCTATAGGAAGCATGTTCGATGTACAAGGTTGAGATGCAATGGATGCAGCGATTGCATGCTTCTTCTATGTGAATAGCATTTCATTCAATGTTGTTTGATCACCTTATTATGAGGAGATGGTTTGTGTTATCAACAATGGACCAGCGGGGTATAAGCCATCTGGGTATGAGAAACTTTGAATGTCTCTTTTTGACAAAGAGAAAACCAGGATAGAGAACCTAACTGTGCCAGTCAAAAAGGTGTGGTCTACAAAGGGATGCAACATTGTGATGGATGGCTAGACTGATACAAGAAATAGGCCTCTTCTAAACATTATGTAATTTGTTTTAGATGCCCTTATTTTTTGAAGACTATCGACTGTTCTAGGCAAGAAAAAAATGTAAAATTCCTTTAAAAACAATTGTGTGATGCAATTGATGAGGTGGGGCAATTCCATGTTGTCCAAGTTATTATAAATGCTGCTCCAATTTGTAAAGCAGTTGGGTTATTGGTGCAAACAAAATACAAACATATATTTTGGACACTATGTTGCGTGCACGCATTGAATAATGCACTCAAAGATATTGGCAAGTTTCAACGGATTTCTGAGCTTATTGAGAAGGGCAGAAAAATACAAATCTTCATATGCAATCATCACCACACACAAACCATTTATAGAAGATTTACCAATGTGGAACTTCTCAAACCTGCAAATACACGGTTTGCTTCATTCTTCATAATGCTTGAGCATCTTTATACTATCAAAGGGGCCTTTTGTTCCACTTGGTTAATGATGCATAGGCAAGTTGAAAACAATCTACATTAGAAATCGCAGTTGAGGTGAGGAAAATGGTCCTTGATGAATAATTTTGGACGGATGTGAAATTTGTTGTTGACTTCATTCAACCCATTTGTGAGGTCATCCGTTTTACTAATTCAGACAAGCCATGTTTGGGAGAAGTTTATGAAAAAAATGATTGTGTGAAAGAATACAAAATATCACAGACTTAAAGGATCCTTCTTTATATCCTTTGATTGAAAAACAGATACATTGAAGATGTAACAAGCTTAACACACATTTACATTGTGTTGCTTATGCTTTGAATCGAAAGTGGTATAATACAGAGGTCACTAAGAAGAGGGCTCCATATGAAGATAGAGAAGTAACGAGAGAATTTTGGGTTGCAGTAAATAAGGCTTATGGTCGAGGAGAGGAGGCTTCTTGTAGGAGTCAGTGGAACATGTTTTCACACGGCCGTGGACAATTTTTTATAGTGGAGGCTCTTTATGATATGCGAGCGAAGGACCCAATAGAGTAGTGGTGGAACCATGGCAACGAAACCCCCGAATTGCAATCATTTGCAATACAATTACTCTTACAAGTAGTTAGTTCATCATCTTTTGAGAGGAATTGAAGTACTTACGGTTTCATTCATTCATTAAAAAGGAACCGACTAGGATCCAAAAAGACAGAGAACCTATTGTACATTCATAGCACACTTCATCTTCTTTTTCGTGTTGACCCAGGGTACAAGGAAGGTCCTTCAGCAAAATGGGACCACATTCCCCCTGATGGAGCAGTAAAGATATCCTTAGAGGATGATGTGCTTGAGGCAGATGGCCTCAATGATTTGTCCTCTGTTATATTGCCTGCAGATGAGCCAGATCTTGAGAGCGATGCCTATCTATACAACATCTTGGCAGAGGACCTAGAGGATATAATCTAAGTAGCCGCTACGGATATGAGTATGGATACGGGTAAGAGAATCGGATACGTGGATATGAGGATTTTTTTTGGCCCTGGATATGTTTTTGGATACGGCCGTACAAATATATATATAAAATTAAAAATATAGCCATATAAACAAAATTAACCACATAATATGCATAGAGGAAACAAAATAACTTAAATAAGTTAAATAACCACAAAACATACTCATAATTCAATACCAAATATCATAATATTCACTGGTCAAACTTAGATTAGTTTTATAATTTTAAATCTGTATATGTAAATATTAAAAAATAAAATATATAAATATAAACAAACTAAAACTCAAACATGTAAATATTAACAAACTAAAATAGCATTCACTGCCATATACTTGATATAAATATAAACTAATTAATAATTTAAAATTTAATACTTTACCGGATTAATAATTTATTAAACTATAGTATACTTTAAATACTAACAAAGATATTAAAATTTAAAACTATTTATTAAAATTTAAAACAAGTTAATGAAAAAAAAACCCACATACCTTTCCCTATCGACGGTCGATGGCGATGCAGAGCTCGGACGCAACCCAGATGTCGTCAATTGTCGTGGGTGAGGATGCAGCGTGAAAGGCAGAGATGGAACTATATGAGTATCAATAGTTCGCCAATGTTCGCAGACAGGGTTCACACTTCGCAAGCAAGGTTTGCAGAAACACAGCGGTAGAGTCGAATGAAACGCGATGAAAGGAAAAATAAACCCGTTTAGGGCAAGTGTTGTTTGTTATCGCTTTTGGAAGTCCATGTTTCACTTTCAATTTATTAAAATTGAAAAATTATAAAAATATCTTTCTTTTTTTTGTGTATCCGTTACCGGATACTGTAGTTTAGGGTCCCAAATACGGTACGAAACACGGTTATGGTACGATTTGCATACGATTCATAGGGAATACATGCAGAGCACATCCTGCCCCTGCACATATTCCATGTGGATCGTACGCAAATCATACCATACCTATGTTTCGTACCATATCTGGGACCCTAAACTGTAGTATCCGATAACGTAGGATATAATTGATGTGACAATTCATCCTATTGTATTGGATCAGATATGGTCCAAATTCATGCGTGTTTTTTGTTTTTTGCATGCCTATTATTGACATTTTTATAAGATCCTTTGCTAATTATGATCTTTTTATTGTTTGATGCTCAAGGAATTTTGTCAAACACTTGGTGTGCAACTGTCTATGTCTGATATGAATTTTTTGATTGTGTTTTTTGGTTGATAATGTGTTTGAAATGCATCAAATATTCACCTAAACAATGCTAAATGTATCTAAAAGAGATCTAGGATGAAGAGCAGCCATGTTTTTGGATCTTTCAATGCATATAGATGACTTAACTCTATGCAAATGAATCACTACAGCAATCAGACATTTTATCATACACTTTGTATGCAACCTCTAAATATGTTTGTATTTCAAAATAAGTTTGAAACTGATTACAACAATGCAATAATTTAATGATTGTGCAACTCCTCTTTAACGAATAATTGCAAAACAGAGTACAAAGGTATTGCCAAGACTCTTGGCTAGCAGTGATCTCCAATGCAACTATAATGCTCTAGATGGCAGCGACTTAAGCAACTTGATATAGCTATGCAAAATGTACAAAAATTGACAAGGGGAACCTGAAAATTATTGCTCCTATAGTCGATGTTGAATGGCAGCCTTAGAACACAATGTAAACTCCTTGCAATGGCAAATCGTCCCCTTGAGAATGTGTTGCCCCTGTTCTGAAACAAAATCTTCAAAAATAAATTCATAATAGCCACAAGACGTTTCCAATCTGCTCCTAAAATAACTGCCATGTCTCCCAAATTGGGCCAACCCAATGCCCATGTAAAATCGATGCCATATATGGATGCAATGAACCAAAATCACTATTATGGTATTTGATCTTCACAATAAAAACTGCTCAAAAACTTTAATTAAACTTTTCCAATCTGCTCAAATATTGGTCTCTGAATGAAACCAATTCTCATAGGCTAACTTCAGCTGGTGTTGCACAACCTCAGAAAGCACAAACACTGAAGAATGAACGTTCTCCAATGTCTGAAAGCTATGAAAATGCAGAAACCCTTGGTTTCTTTCCTTCAATGCCAAGATATCATAAAAGACAAGTTTCCAAATGCTCAAAAGGATGCATAGAACTTCTTTGCTCCCTTATATATTCTTCTCAAAAGGTCGATTCCTCCAAAATGCCTTTTTGAATCATTTAAAATAGTATTTAATTGCACTTTGTTAATATTAAAATAATGTCTTGAAGTTGGCATCCAAGTCATTAATTAATTATTTAATGTGCTTTAAATCATTAGATGGCCCCCTTTAGACATAAAGTTATAATATAACTTTGTAATATGTTTTTAATGATTAATTATTATTAAAGTCACCTTTAATAATAATTAAATGATATAACTTGCACATTAATACTTAATTCGCCAAGTCAAATTAAAACTGGGATCAACATTGAATTTATCACATGCTCAGGTGCTTTACTATATATAGAAACACTGGACTCCACTGGCAAGATGACTTACTATAAATAGTAAGTGTGTGAAATTGAGTCTTGAATCACCAAACGAAAGCCAATCCTGAACCCAACTGAGCTCGAAAAAAACAAACACTTAGAGAACTGCCAAACAAGACCCTCTAACCATCTGCATTAGCCTACGAGAGCCAAATAATAGGCTAATCTACCAAGAAGCTAGAACGAGCTAAAAAAGGGGACATTACAATTTCATTGTATATGATGATGACCCTTAAGCTTAATATGATGATCATGAGATATTCCTTCACTTATTGCTAGTATTGGCATTGTAATAGTATAAATTTCTTTAAAAAAATTATAGTAGATATTATATATATAATTTATAAATAATAACTATATGTTACCATTTCTATGTACCCTCATCTCATATTTTTCAAAAAAAATATGTTCCCGTACCTATACCCGTCTCCCCATACCCATACCTGTACCCGTCTCCTGGCAACTATAATTTTCAGCGCTCAATAATTTATTATTTGCCTCAAATAGTTGAAACTTCAAAAATTCATCTTTTGGAATATTTGGAATTTCAAATCAAAGGTTAGCTCAAAATGATCACAAAAATAATAGCTATCAAATAAAATTAGAATTAGAATTTTTCCTCCATAGAAAATCCCTCAAAAGTTATTCTGAAGTTCCAAAAACCCTAGTTACAGTCATAAGTTCCTTCAAACCTAAAAATTGAGCTCAATTGCACAACCAAACAAAGAGAAATCAATGCAAACAACTCTTCAAAGTATTCAGTTTGTCTTTGAACAAGGTGGTGTTATAAAAAACCTTTGTAGGTCCAATTGCATGCAACCATGAAAACTGAAACACAATTACAGCTTTTGAATAGAGTTTCACTAGATGTAGGAATGGAGGTTTTTGTCCCCAAACCCTTGTCACACTTGAAGGTTTTCGTCCTCAAGTTGTGATGAACAAGTTTAACATACTTGATCAATAATTCAATATTCCAAAACAACATAACCTTCCAAATGAATCCTTAATTGCTTTTTATAATCATTCCCTAAGGGTGGCGTCCAAATTGGAAGAATGTGTCTTTTGAATCATAAGCAACTTAGCCTTTTTAATTTTTCTTTTTGAGGAGTTAGACTCTCATGACCTTTAAAGGTCCCTTGCTTAAGTGAGAATTAGATCAAAAGCACTTTTTGCATAACTCAACTGAAAATTAGAACACTTTTAAGTGAGAATTAGATTTAATGTACTTTTCACCTTTTTTGCTCTTTGAATAGCCCTTGCATAGTTCCCTTTTCTTTCTTTCCCTTAGCCTTGTGGAAACAAAACCAATCTAAGGGTTCATAAACAAGTTATGCCAAAAAGGAGGACATTACAGTCCTATCCACCCAATATTGCTTGTTATCAAGCAATTGCAAAAGCCATGGGGTTGTTCCCACATTCTTCATGATGCACTTACCAACTGAAATGGCTTCCCACTAAAAAGAAGCTCCAATTTGAATTCCCAACTTGCTAAATCTGTATCTTAGAGGCTACCCTCATGAGCTCAAGGTGTCATGACCACCTTTCAAGGACTCCTCATATCCCCAAGGAAATAATACATGCCATACTGGTTTGCCTTTGATGTAGCCTCTTATAGTGATCAACGTGCCCTCAAAAGATGTTTCCAAAACTTGGAAAGAAGTAACAATAATCTCATCTTGAAACATACCTTGAGTGAAAATAACACATAGATGCAACCTCCCTTGAGTGTGCCTCAAAACATGTGGCATGCCATTTCTCTTCGACTTCCTTTTATCACATCCTTCATGCATAGGAAGAACATCAAAATGATCAAATAAAAGTCTCAACAAACCTACAAGATAGGCTTGTACCTCCCATTCTTTATCAAGCCAAAAGCGTGCCTAATTATGAACATTTCCAGAATACACCATAGGCTGGAATTTATCAAAAAAATCAGATCTTTTACCTTTTACACACTATTGTACCTGCCTTTTAAAATCAGAATTTTATGAGTGATCAAATTCAGAATTCATCCATGCACATATCCTTTCCATCATGCGCTGAAGAAGGCACTGATTTTCCATTTTTTTGTCCTCAATACGCTGCTGTACATGACCCTCAAACTTAGATATTTCTGAGACAAAAAAATCAGACCTTATACTACTAATTTCAAAATTTTCCCTTGGCTGAAAATGTCAACAAAATTGAATTTGAAGAGGGTTGAAGATGGTATATGTAGCAAATCATACTCAGAATTTTCTAAGTATCCTTGTGACCAAAACTCCTTCAACAACTCACCTCTTTCCCCGCTGTCCACAACTTGGGCCCTTGCCCAATCCAAAAGGTGTGTCAAGTCTTCATCCATGCCTCCAAAATCACACACATACCTTAGCGTAGGGGGCTGCCCAAAGTAAATTAAGGACTATCCTTGCCAATCAAGTGTTCTATCCTCCTCTCCTCTCCATGGAACACAAAAATCAGAATTTTGCATACTTACCAAAGAGGTAGGAAACTGAATTTCCCTTGGAGCCATTGGTTGTCCATAATCAAAATTTGTAACCTCTTGCCATGGCCTAAAATTCACACTTGTATCCCTCAAACGCTTTGCCATCTCAATCGATTGTCCTTGTTTGGAAATCACCGCATTCTTTGTATTGCTCTTGGCTATAGCAATTGATCTCCCTAATGTTCCTACACATGAAACAAACAATTTAGTGAAAACAATGGTGTTTAGTAACACCTTTTTTATAACCTTATCAAGCTCAAGGATCATCAAGTGCATCCCTTCTTCATGCCTTGATTCTTTCTTGCAACTTCCTACCACCCAAATTTCAAAAGGTGTGTCCATGTCCTTCTTGACATGATTATGGCAAATCTTTTCCCTCTTCAACATTCCCCTTATAGTGGCTGAAAATCTACTCATATACGTGCGAACCACTTCCATGATGTTGAGGCGTGAGAGGCACACCTTTCTAGGGTCAATACTCATCACAGCAACAAAAAACTTTAGGGAAAACAAACTGAAAATATGAAAAACAACAGTCAATGAATTACCATCAGCCCGTGCAATGACCCATGGGCCATAGCACTTGTCACCTATTACCACCTTCATGATTAGATAAAGTTGTTCGTTTGGTAAGTCCACATAAAACACAATATAGGTGGGCTATATAAAGACTGTAACAGTCATGAATTGCTTGTTCTTCCCTCCAAAACATTGATACATACCTTGCAAAATTTGCACCTTGTGACCCTTCACAACAAGCCTTTACCGCCCCAACATAAAACAATGTATTCCTTCTTATGTCATGGCTCTTGGAGTGTGTTTTTCGATATGGCAATTGAATTATAAATGTTGAAGTTGAATTATTGAAAATAACACATACCTCAACCCTTGCCATTTGTTGTACTTTCCCACCTTGCATTCATCTTCTACTCACAACCATTTCATGTAGCATATACAACAAATAAATTGTGATGCTTACCACTTTTACAGATTGTTTGCATGCCTTTTAACATGCCCTCCACCTTGTTTCTTTTCTTGGTATGATCCTCATGAGGACCAAAATGTTGTGGGAGCATAGTAGGAGGGTTATGCCACACTTTTTTGCCATGAAAGTCATTAAATTGCTTACCTTTGTGCTGTTCAAGAAATTACAGCATGTTGGGAATGAGCATTAGCATTTGTAGTGTTGATCTTGTTTACCCATTTCTCCTTATCAATGTGCAAAATGGATTTTCCTTGGTTCTTGAAACTATCATATTGGTGTTTAAAGAACTCACCTTCCCTTTTGAACTCCCTTAGGTGTTGCCTAGCTTGGAAAGCTATTGCCTCCTTTTCCCTTCTTATCCACTCATCACACTTTCCTTTATCAATGTGCAAAATGGATTTTCCTTGGTTCTTGAAACTATCATATTGGTGTTTAAAGAACTCACCTTCCCTTTTGAACTCCCTTAGGTGTTGACTAGCTTGGAAAGCTATTGCCTCCTTTTCCCTTCTTATCCACTCATCACACTTTCCTTGGGTCCTTGGCATGACGGCACAACTTTCTTCCCCTTGGTTGAGTATTTTGCTCATTTTTCTTTGGCATAGAGAATGTCTTTATGAATGGTACACCTCCCTTGCTTACCTTTGAATTTCCATAGCTTTTTTCATGTGATCCCTCATCAAGGTTTGTCCCACTCTCTTTTCCTTCTTCTTGCATGATTTGTTCCTTATTACAAGTTGCTGCCTTACTTGATCCTTCTTCCATGGTGTATTTTGAAATTACTTCTCTTGGTTCAACCACCTCTTTGTCTTCTTCTTGCAACCCTTGTTTATCAAATTTTTGAACACTTTCATTTGGCTGCCCTTGAATTTATGATTCTTGTGGTTCAAAAAATTCAGTCATTAGCTTCCCCTTCAATAATTGAAAACCCTTCTTTGGCTGTCCCAAAGATTCCACCTTTTCAAATTATTTAATGAGCCTTTCACCAAGTTCCTCATGAGTTTTAATGAGGTCATACCCTTATGACTTCCAATCATAGGCAGCCCCTTCCAAGTGTTGTATGACAAATTTTAGAGCTTGCTTCTCACCTCTAGGTTTCAATTAAAAGTAGTCATTAACTTTGTTTACCCATGCTCTGACTGAAGTACTTGGATCTCCATCAAAGGTAAGAAGAACGATCTTCCCCAAGTCGTCATGCGTGGCCATGTTCCCATAAGGCCCTTTGCCTTGCTCAAAGCTAGCAATTCCTTGAAGCTCCTTCCCTTTCTGTATTGAGGTGCAAGTGTCAAATATTCATCATAATCTTTTATTAGATCCCAACAAACCAAAGGCTGGTCCTCCATTTCAATGGGCTGATCCCCTTTCATATCTTTCAACATTTGAAGCTGTAGCCATAATTCCTATCAACCAATCCTGGGATTGAGTGATCCGTTCTAACTTAGCCCTCACTGTTTGACAAATACCTTTCTATCCCATAGTTGGCCAAGAAATTGGCTTTGATACCATTGTAATGTCTCCAAATGGGACAATTAAGACAATTTGGGGTTTTCCAACAAACTTTTATGCAAAACTGAAAATAATATGAAAGTTGCCCTAAAAATCAGCAAATGCTAGCAACAATAAATGTCCAAATTTCAAGCAATATCACTCCACAATAACCCCAACAATTACTGAATATGCAACTATAATAAATTACATTTTTTTGTGACAAGATGGAATGGCGATGTGGCTAGAATTTCCTTACAATAATTCTGATTTTTAAAAATATGGTACAGCTGCATTTTTTCTTCCAATCATCCTTGAAGCCCTTGCATAAATTCACAATAAATATGCCAAAAATCCCTACAAATTATTAAGGCTTCCAAAGAATAAATTAGCAATGCCAATAGTCAATTTAGCCCCTCCAAACAAGTCACCACACTTTAAAAAAATAGGAGAAAGAAATTTGAAATTTAAACCCTTGTTTTATCCCTTCAACAAGGTCTCCAAGTTCCCCAAATTAATTCACCCCACTTGAAAAATTATTGAAATTTTTTTCAAAATATAAACTACCATATTTCCTTCAAAATTAGAGTCGAAAAACACTCTAACAACCTACCCAAGTGAATCGCTCCACTAAGGAAAATTTTTGCAAATAATTTTTTGAATTAATTACCTTATTTTCAGCGCTCAATAATTTATTATTTGGCTCAAGTAGCTGAAAATTCAAAAATCCATATCTTCCAGAATATTTATAATTTCAATGCGAAGGTTAGCTCAAAATGATCACACAAATAATAGCTACCAAACAAAATTAGAATCAGATTTTTTCCTCCTTGGGAAGTCCCCTAAAAGTTGTCTCAAAGTTCTAAAAACCCTAGTTACAGTCCTAGGTTCCTTCAAACCTGAAAATGAAGCTCAATTGCGCAACCAAACAAAGAGAAACAATGCAAACAGTTCTCCAAGGTATTCACTTTGCCTTTGAACAACGTGGTGTTATAAAACACCTTTGTAGGTCTAATTGCATGCAACCATGAAAATCTGAAGCACAATTACAGTCCTTGAATAGCGATGCCCTAAATGTAGAAATGAAAGTTTTCATTCCCAAACTCGTCACACTTAAAGGTTTTCGTTCTCAAATTGTGATGAACAAACTTGACATACTTGATCAATAATTCAATATTCTAAAATAACATAACTTTCCAAATGACTCCTTAATTGTTTTTAATAATCATCCCCTAAAGGTGGCGTCCAAGTTGGAAGGATATGTCTTTTAAATCATAAGCAACTTAACCTTTATAATTTTCTTTTTTGAAGAGTTAGACTCTCATGACCCTTAAAGGTCCCTCGCTTAAGTAAAAATTAGATCAAAAACACTTTTTGCATAACTCAACTGAAAATTAGAACACTTAAGTACTTTTCACTTTTTTTGCTCTTTGAATAGCTCGCTCATACTTCTCTTTTCCTTCTTTTCCTTAGCCTTGTGGGAACAAAACCAAGCTAAGGGTCCATAAAAAAGTTATGCCAAAAAGGGGGACATTATAGTTTGGCAAAAATCAACCATTAGTACCATAAATTTCCTTGCTTCTTCACAATTCTAATGCTTATTTTGGTTTTTTTGAGAGGGTGTATGATTGCAAAGCTCTGATTATCAAAAGAACTCTTAAGGAATAAATTTTAGAGGTTTTAAAATTGATGTTTAGAAACTATAAATAGGAGTAAACACCCTTCAATTGTTATTTTGCAATTTTAAAAATGAGAGACCTAGGGCTCTAAGTGACTCTGTGTAGCGAAATAAGAAGCTATTGGGAGGATACAAAGACATGGACAACAGGTAACGTCAGCTTAGGGACAAGTGATAACATGAGGACAGCAAATTTTGTTTTATACTTTTATGCTTGGGATTGGTGATATAATTGAAAATTGTGCCCCAGAACGAATCTGCCCAACAAAATTTTCCCCAAAGGGTCGTCAAAATGTAGATGGATTTTTTTTGGCTTTTGCTTTTGGCAGCTCTAGGTGTTGTTAAGGAGCAGAAATGACAAATAGAATAGCACGACATCACCAACCATGGCTAGTGAAGCATGATTTTCTTAGGTTGTCTGAGTGGATGATATGGTCAATGATGTTTGTAAGGAAGGCTCTTAGCCAATGATGTTAGATCAATGGCTAACGAACATGAAAGTTTTCTATTTGGCCGGTGTCCTTGACATGGTGATTGTTAAAGAAGAAAAAAGCTATTTTTTAGCCGATGTGGTACGATAGCTGGCCAATGAAGAGATTTTGCAAATTTTTAATATTTTTGTAAAATTCTAGCCTTTATGTTGATATTGCTTGATATTTTGGATGATGTTTTCTGATTAGACGATTGATGATTTCCTTGTGTCTTTGTTTATGCAGGAGAGATGAGTGTCTTTGGAGGATCGTATATTTGTCTCGGTTGTTAGGTTTGATTGAGGGGTTATCGAAGGTCAATAGAGCTATTTTTTATAGCCTTGGTTTTGGTGACTGGCCTATTACGTTTTTTGATTGTTGGAATATCCCTAGATGAACACTTTTCATTGGAGGGTGGGCAGAAATGTTGTGGAGTGCACTATTACACTCAAGGATGTGCATATGATTTTGGGTTTTAGGATTGTTGGGTCACATGTATCCTGTGATGGCCCTAGTTCAAATGCTTGAAAGCTTATGGAGAGATGGTTGTAGTTGGAGCCAATAAGGATAGAAGAAACCCTAGTAGGCCATAGTTTGGAACTCTAAAAACATAATAAACTTCACTAGTTAAATCCCTTGGTCTTGAATTGCCAAGACCTTTATTGCAACTATCTTCCTTTGACAAAGTTCCATTACCTTAATCCTTTATAAAATCCTAACAGGGAATCTTCATTTGCGAGCACAGAGTAGAGAAAATAACTAAGAATGTCCTTATTTATATTGGTTACAAAGTCCTAGATTATAAATCCAAAATCACACATCACCAACCATGGTTGGTGAATCCAACTTTTGCTAAGGCTCAAAAAAGGAAATCATGCTTCACCGTCCATGGCTACTAACTTCAGTTAGACATAGTCTTGCAAAAAGGATCCAAAGGAAATATGAAGGCCCAAGAAGATTGGAAAGCATGAATGTATCAAAGGTGGTGAAAAGCGGGTATCAAAGATGGTACTAAAAAGGAAGGCAGCTGGCAATAAGGACATATGAGTCATCTCTCGACAAGTTGGCACAAAATAAGGGCACCCAAATCCTGAATATAGGAGAGTAATGCATGAACAAGCCCTTAACAAAACAAAATGTTAGTAAAGGATTGTTAGTGTGTATACATATGCCCCCGTGAGGCTCATCACTTTCCATGTAGTATAGCAAGGGATGGTGCCTCATGAAAAACACATGCTAAAGAGAATAAATGAAGTAAATGCTGGAATTAAAAGGTAGGTGAAAACATGTAAATAAATGAGTGCCTTCACTTACCTGGCTGATGTAGAGTAATCACGTTGTTGAAAGCGAAGCTAGAGTGAGTTTATTAGATGGGGCTAGGTCAGGTCCGAGAGCTGAAAAATAACTAAATTTTTTATTTTTTGCAAAAACAAACCTTCAATATCATAAAATTCCTTGCTTTGTCATGATTCTAATGCTTCCAATTTTTCGATAGGATGTATGGTTGCAAAGTTATGATTTTCCGAAGAAATCTAAGATAATTTATGGAGGTGTAAAAACTGTTTTTTGGAGGCTATAGAAGGGGCAAAATCCCTTCAATTATTATTATTATTATTATTATTATTATTATTATTATTATTTGAGAGAACTAGGGCTCTAAGTACTCGTTTGTACAAAAACAAGAAGCTATGATGAGGGTACCATGACTTGGAAATCATCTATTGCCAGCTCAAGGGCACACAGCAATGGGATGACAGCTTATTTTTTTATTTATAGCATTTGGAGTGGTGGTAGAATTAAAAACTTTGCCCCGGGGCGAATCTGCCCAACAGAATTTGCCTCTGGGTTAGTCAAAATGTAGATAGTTTTTTGAATTTTTTGCTTTTGGTAGCTCTAGGTGATTGTTAGAGGCTAGAAATGACAACTAGATCACACAACATCATTGGCCATGGCTGGTGAAGCATCACTCTTTGAAGCTTGGCTGGTCCATTTTTATTTTCTCACCGAGTGTGGGTATCATGGTGTTTTCTTAATAGTCTCAAGGTCTCTCTCTGTTTTTTTTTCTTTTTCTGTTTTTTTTTGGTCTCTTTGCCATCACCGACCTTGGCCGGTGGGATTTGTTTTTTCCTTAGTCTGCCAAATGTCTTTCTCGGATGGCCCTTTGTGAATGTTTTTCAAATTTGTTGAAAACCGTTTTTATTTCTTTGAAAAATATGTTACATCCAAATTTAAAACATGATTTATAGATCATGAATATAGTGTTTCTCTAGAAGAGTAAGGAGGATTAAAGGAACAATCTGAGTTCGCATCCTTCCTAGGCACATTGATCCCTTGTAAGCAAACCATGCCTCCTTTTGCACAAGACTTTGAACCGGAAGGGCATTTTTCTTGAAAAATATTGGACCACTCTAGATGCCACTCTTGTTGTCAAATTTCAATATACAAGGGATCACTTACAAGCTCTATAAGCTAAGAAGATTCACTTAGATGAATATCTCATATAACTCCAATTGGAGGAGCTTCAAAAGGCCATAAGTTTCAGAAAAGACAAAATGCCCTGTAAACCTAAACTGCAAGGTTGTGATTCATGATTCCTCCCCTCTATCCCCTCACCCAAGCATGGCCATGTCTTTGGCTGTCTAAATGATGCTTCTCTTGAGTCGCAATAGGCAATAGTGAAATCTCCATCACCTGCTGGAAGTACAACAGGGCAAACTGATCTTCTCCAAGTACCTTCCAAGATGTCTTGTGGTCACTCTCATCTTTCATATCGAGACCTACGAGGCCCTAAGTGGGCCCTCCTTCCTCTTAGAGGTTTGTTTTGTGTCGCGTATTTCTACATGACTTGTGATTGTGGAGTGTTACTATTAGCTCTAACATGCATTCTAGATACCAATGGCTTCAAATTAAGGGGGAACTGCCTCCTCGTGGATATCTTGATTGAAACTTGCTATTTCTGCCCAATATTATTGTCCTTTGTTATGCACAATGATGTTGCAGGTATCTTAACCTCTATTTGAAGGTTTCCCAATTTTCCTCATTGAGTGATGTCATTCTTTTGGGAAATTTCATTCTCCACACAAAGACCCAATAAATGCCTATACATGATAATTCAAAGGATGAGCTATGTCTTAGTTAGATTTTGTGGATTTTTTTTTACAAATAACCTCAAATTATGAGAATAGTCCTATCATGACTTATGGAAAGCACTTTTCTAGTTGAGTGAGTCGCATGGTCTTCATGTTCTGATTGGTAAATGTTTTTTAAATTCCAACAAATTTAGTTGCTTCCCTCATAGTGAGGGTGAGAGTGTTGTTGATTATGATCTAGCCAACAAGTCTAATTCCTCACATTCAATATTTTCTTACCTCTTATCAGCTCTCCTTTGTTGATCATCTTGTTTTGACTCACTCTTTGTGTGTCCTACCGACTCTCCTATCCCTCCACCTACAGTCCTCCACTATTCACCACTATATGATACACTTTGATGCTTGGTATGCCGTTGATTATGTTGTTCATTGTTCCTAGCTTATTTTTGGCTATTAATCTCTATCGTGTAAAGGCCAAGTACAAGTTTATAAAATTGTGTTCTTTGGGAGGAAACCCTTAACTCCATTCCCCATATGATTCATCATTCTAAGCCATCATTTTCCTATGGTTCTTTCCCAACGAACAAGTCCTACAATGAAGTGTCTACATCTATGCTTCAGAGGATCCATTTTGTCCCATGAACCTCCATTCATACCCGAACTTTGATTATTTATGTCTACTCCAATGGAAGAAATGTGAATTTATTGTGTAGGTAACATGAGGTCCTTTATTCCCTCCATTCCCCAAGGACATTTTGGCATACCCTCCTCCCAAGGAAAACTCCCCTTTAGACATTGATCCTTAGGGTTGGCTCTCAAACGCAAGTTTCTTTTACAATATTACAAATCATCCTATAGTATAATTATCCTCTCGTCCTCAATCCAATCTTTTCTCTCTAGATGACATTAAGAGAGTTATTTGGAAATATTGTACTAGCAAAGCAACAAATTGTAGTGACATTAGGATGATTTTTTCAAGTAAGGTTTGGAATTCACTTGCCTTCCTCATAGCAGATCTATTTAATCAGGTTGTTTTCTCAAGATCTCCAACCTCTCAGTCATATCACATCATACATCACATTCATAAGTCAAAGGGTAGTTCAAACCCAATTTACAAAAGGAATATTCTGCTTAGGCCTATAATTTCCCAAATTTGTGCCACGGTGTTGGACATGATATTTTCAAAGTGGTTGTAGCATGTTAATCCCAGACGTGGGGATAATCAAACTTTGGGTGACACTTCCAAACTCTTCACCAAAATTTTACCCTTCAAACTATAGTTGAGAAGGATCACTAGCGGTCTTCTAAAGTGTTATGTTGTTTTGTAGACTTAGGGAAGGCCTTTGACCCTATTAGGAGACATCTACTTTTCTATCAATTGTGATTTATTGGTATTTCAGGCTTTTTCATTACTACAAATGAAGCTCTATGAATAGTTGTTGGAAAATTGTGAACTTTCTATGGTCTGTTTCACATGAAAAATTAATTAGATGCAATATTCAATAGATGCATCTCAAATTTGGGCAATCACAAAAATACAAGTAATAAGTAGAGACTATTAAAGCAGCTCATACAGTCATAAAACCATCCGTACAACAAAATAAACCACCAAAAAAGAAAAAATTAAACACCATCTATGGTAGCTACTGAAAATATCACAACATAATTGTTTCTAGTTTGCAAATGACCATAACAGTCAGAGGAAAAAGTATCTGGTACATATAGAAAGTTTTGAAAGTAGGTCTTAAAACAAATAGCAAGTAATCAAAGACCATCCATCTACTATTGCCATAAAACTCAGAGTTTTGAAGGAAGAAGTTCCAAAAGGGTGCATATATCTGACAGCTCCATCTGAGTTGTTTGTAGACCATCCATGGGCAGGATCACGTGCCACAGGCTAGCGAGCAAGAACATGGAACTCATCTCCTTAAATAGTCCCATGTACCGAACTCTCCTGCCAATTGGCTTGTCATTTGTTTCTTGCATACAATACACCCCTATCCTACACAGCTTCCATTTCCCTCTTCAAAGCATCTGTCCATACCATAATGTCTGTAATGGCCATAGTGCTCATACTGATGTATACATTCAAGCTGCTTATTCCAGCTGTACAGTAACTGCACAAAACAATGCTCAAGAATGGGATTTGTGAAGCCTTTTCCTGCAATCTTTTTGTAACTTTGTTCAAACCTCAATGTTCCTTTCAATAGCATTGTTGGAATTAAAAATAAGTGTCCTGCACAACAACATCATAGTTAGGATTAGCATGTCTACCACGACTGTGAGAACAAGATAAGTGACTATAGTTGTGTTGGGTCATGGCAGGGTCCATGTTTCAGTAAGTGGGAGGGGGCTCAGGGGATGTGTGATAGCAATGCAGAAGGATGTTCTATATCCTGCACACGCGTATTTTTTGGCTTGTCAACAACCTTAGCCTAAGTGACTTCAAATTTACCAACCCTACCAGCAAGCAATTTCTTAGACTCACGTTTACAATTTCAAAACTCTGATATTGATTTTATAAACCTTGCCATGAGCCTAGGGCTTCTCCTAGGTGCAATGAATGCCTTATGTGAATATAATGGCTCTTGATGTGAAAAGAGAGGTGCAAATCGATCAAAATTTCCACATAAATTACTTTATTGTGTGATTTGATTACAATTTATGGATAAATATTTACAAACCATTTTGAATCATCCTTCTGAATTAATATATGTATTTGAATGTGTAGGAAAAAGGGTTTGAAGGAGCGCAATGTACATACAATTTTCGTTGAGGAGGTTTAAATCCTCATTGGAACCATGGTTGGGAGATAACTATAGTTCATCATCATGAATGAAGTCCTCATACTTCAACAGACCATCAAGGAAATCAATACCTGCATTGCCGCTTAACAACCATGGTAAAGGCATTTCCTGTCAAGACATATTAAACTTCTTCACTGAAAAACCTGGTATTTAGAAGTCTTTGTCCCTGCCTATAAACCTTCCCTAGTAATTAAAATTGTTGGGGATTTGCAATTACAAGGTAATTGATAGTGGATTGGAAGAATATGAAGTGGAGTGTATGTTGCCAAAGAAGGCACCAATTGTTGAGAGGAGTCGGTTTGATCCTAGGGTAGCCATGTGATGTCTGCCATAAACCCCCATCAGCACCTTTGAATGCCAATGAAAGACAGTAAAACGTGTTACGAAAGAAAGGGAGAATGTGGAAGTATATGGAGGGGTAAAAAATTAAAATTGACAAGGTCGAAATTCACAATGAAGGGGCACAATGGTCTAGCATTGACAAGTTTACTAGAGATGCTAACATAGGGAAACAAGAGGGTAGTAGATAAAGGTTGAAAAATATTTAAAAACATAAAGATGTGGGTTACGCTACCAAAGTTTAAAAGGTGATAAAAATAAAAGCAAGTTTTAGAAAAGCTATAAACATCTAATAGGAGGACAGAGATTAATCAAGGAAAAGATGAGTGTACAAAAAAGTTGATGGTAGGTGGGATGCATGTAGAGGAGGGAGACAAGAAGAGTGAACAAGGGTGTAGATGGGCGTGTTTCATCATAAGGGTCACATGTGATGAAAGGGGGTGGGGTAAAGAAAGTGGCCAACATGGCGTTGGTAGAAATAAATATGTTATCTTAGTGCCCATAGATTCCCAAACATAGGTCAATGGGGCTCGAGGAAACAACAATTAATAGTAGAGAGTACCATGGTAAAAGGGTTGGAAAAAAGATTGTTTCATGTCTAAAGTTTGACTTAGAACTGCCATACATAGTTAGGTGTAGATGGGATTTAACCATGGTTATCAGGATCAATGATGGAAAGCTCCAAGTCCACAAGAGTTTGAACCTTTAGCTAGAGATCATGAACATTATGGAATGTTTAAAGGTCTCCAAACCTTGGATCATCAAACACTATTTTTGAAAGGATATCCATTACTCGATTGTGATGCTTATAAACATGCTTTAAATGAGCCTCTTTCATGCCTTGGAAGGATGAAGATAGTTTAATAAATGGTGTTCTCCATTTTCCAAATGGACAAAAGGAAAAGAGAGTCATTGGGTGTGTCTAGTTGACAAGCTTTCTTGATCTTGGAGATAATAATTGTTCAGTCTCCTTCGATATTAAAGTTTTGAATTCCCAAGGTAGTTGCCAGCTTGATACCTCCTTCTAAAGCAAGGAGTTCAGCCATGTAATTGGTATTAACTCTGAAGTTCTTAGAGAAGCAAAGAGAAAGCCATACATGCTCATCCCAAATAAATCCCACCCACACCCACACCCAAACCAATTCCAATAGAAGATGGATTGTGTTTTGAGGCCCCATCAAAATTCAACTAGAACCAATGCAATCCAATGAGGACATATTTGAATTGTAAAATTTCATTAGTGTGTAGTAAAAAGGGATATTCCATTCTTCGGAGATCCTTGAATCTCTCACATTGGATTACTGAAATTGATTAAATAGAGGTCCCATGTCGATGAGGTTCGTGCTTGAAATTTGAGTTATAGTGCTTCTAATTCGTTGACATGTTAGTCGACTAGTTTCCTCTAAAAATTAGGCATTTCATACCTTCAAAGATATGACAAAACCTTACTATGAAAACAAAACAAACAAAGAAACCAAGCAAGTACACAAGAGAGAACTTGATAGAGAAATATTTCTTGGATGAATTAATGAAAGAGAAAACCGCCACTTTATAGGAAAGCAACATAAACCTTGATACAAAGGTGACACAAAACCTAACCCTAAAATGACTTAAGTGAACATTAAGTCATGTTTACATTACTTGCTAAAGCAAACTAAAGTCATAAAGTGAATTTATTACTAAGCCTATCACTAAGACTAAGATGACCATTATAACTACAAACCTGTGATAATCCTATGTAGGATCTTGATATCTAGGTTTTTTGATTGCAAACTTGTCCAACTGAAAATAGTCTTGGAAATGTTGCTATCCATTTGAGCTTTTTGTTTAACATTAGTAAAGAATTCCTACCAAACCTCGAGGGTATATGGGGAAGTTAGGAAAAGGTGGATATTAGTTTCCTCCGCTCATCGGGGTATTTGGTGGGGCCGATCCACCCTTTTTCTAGAGGTTATCTACTGTTAGAAATTTTTCATGTAGGAGAGGTCAACCAAAGGCTTTGATTTTAGGCCAAATTTTGATCTCCCTAAGTTCCATTCCCAATCTCTACAAAAAGGTATGTGATGGAGGACTATATAAGCCAATACCAAAGTGTATTCCCCATTTTGGGTGTGACGCTAAATGAGCTTGTCCAGAAAGAGTGAGAGAATAGGTGACTTGTTGACCAATCGAATAAGGAAGCATTCTACCTTCCCGTTTGAATTTGTTTCATATTCCAAGTAGCGAATGAATTATGGGGAAGTTGTAAGTAATCAGCAGTGACAATATTTCCAGCATTGGAATAGTATTTTTTAGTTTGTGCAGGGGGCAAGGTGGCAAGGGACAGCCCTCCATTCAAGCTATCTTCCCAAAAAATGGGAATTCTCCCATTTCCAATCTTCCATGAGATGTGCCTACTGAGTAACAAGCATCCCATTTTGGAGATATTTGGCCAGTCCTAAGAGTGGAGCTTTCCAAAAGGCAAAACAAATATCCTCAATTTAAAGTAATATATAATTATCTTGAATAATGTTTCTACATAGTGCTATAGGCTCATGATAGTCACCATGAGGCTCTAATGAAAGAGTGAATTTTTTTTTTTATGTTGAACCCTTCTTTTTTTTATGTTGGCATATTGTGTTCTAGGAGATCAAGGGATGCTTACATGGATCCTCTACATCATGGACGAGGAAGTTGCCTTGGATATGTACAAGAGTGTCCACCTGAGTGAAGAATGGAAGCAATGTTATAAAATAGGTTGGAACAACTTGGAGAACCGACTGTGGAAGATGAATCTTGCTACCTAGAATCAACCATTTATTAGTCCATTTGGTGAACTTTGACTTCACCTATCATAGATTCCCATATAGATACAATTGCTTTCAAATGCAAAGGGAAACTTTAGGTATTTCATCGGGAGTTTCCCTTTTGTGAATTCAAGAATGTGCAAGACTATGTAAGAAAGTATGATTGTTGAAAGAATGAAGAGAAACTGGAGGACACACTTTGAACCCCATGTGCATCCTTCATTTATTAATGCCATAAATAAGTTAAAAATAGTTGAGGTGCTTCACAATTACATTAGTTAGAATTTAACTAATATATGATTAGTTAAGTCTCATTAAAATATTAAAGCAATATATGTAATACCCCTCTTAATGACTAAACTGGAAAAAACATGTTGTTTGTTCCAAAATTTTATAAATAGAATAAGACCAAGAGGTTTAGTCATTAGATATGCAGGCTGCTCTGTAGAAGCATGGAAGTGAAGAGAAATATCATTGGAATCAACCAAGTGTCGAATATAGTGAAGATGGATCTCAATATGTCTGGTGTGTGCTTGAAAGACAGGTTTCTTCACCAACTCCAATACACCTTGATTATCACAAATAAGTGGAGTAGGTGTAGATGGAGGAAGTTGAAAATCAAATAAAATCTAATGTAGCCAAACTGCTTCACAATTGGCATTGTTTGCTGCCTCGTAATCTGCTTTGGTGGAAGAGACAGCTATAGTATGTTGACGTTTACTCTACCATGAAACAACTCCAAAACCAAAAGAAAAGATATACCTAGTGGATGCCAAAGATGAGTTCCTTTGACATATCTCAAAACATGTTTTGTTGTTGTCTAATGAATGAGCTTCAATTGAGACAAAAACCAAGAAAGATTGCTAACAACTAAACATAGATCTAGTCGTGTGGATGTAAGATATATCAGGCTGCCCACCAACTATCTGTAAAGTGATTCCTTGACTAGTGATGAGTCATCATGGGCTAACAACTTTGGTCCAATCTCCATAGGTATAGAAGCAACATTACAATTTGTCATTCCAAACTTCTTCATAAGAGTTGTGGCATACTTGACCTAAGCTATGAAAGTAAGATGGTCATGTTGCCAAAATTCTACACCCAAGTAGTAGTGTAGGAGGCCTAGATCAGTCATGTAAAAACCAACACACAAATCTGATTTCACTCATTGAACTGAAGTGGCATCACTACCTGTGATGGCAAAATTGTTAACATAGACAATGAGTATCACAATGTCATCACCATTGCTTTTGAAAAAAGGATTCAAATCATAAAAACTTCTTTTGAATACAAAATCTTGTAGATGCTGATCAATTTTGATATATCAAGCTCATGGAACCTGCTTAAGCCCATATTGAGACTTAATCAATTTTCAAACTAGATGAAAACTGCTAGGTACCTGAAATCCTTCAAGTTGCACCATATAGACTTCCTCATCCGAATATCCATTCAAGAAAGCACTTTTGACATCCATATGAAACACTTCCCATCCGAACTGAGCTACTATGGAGAGAAGCAACCGAAATGTGACCATTTTTGCAATGGGAGCAAAAGTCTCCTCATAGTATATTTCATCATGTTGAGAAAATCCTTTTGCAAAAAGACAAGCCTTGTACTTCTCTAAAATACCATCAACCTTGCACTTTACTTTGTACACTCATTTGCAGCCAATGGGTTGTTTACCAAGAAGTAACTCCAACTTCAAGGGAAGGTTCTTCATCAAGTCATCATATTCTGATTGCATGTAAATCTCCTATTCAGCTTTGCCTTGTGCTTCATAATAATTTTGTGGTTCTGATATTGTGAAAAGATCATAAGCAAGAGCAAAATGAACATGCTCCTCAGTTGAATCCACAATTGTCTTGCCTGTCCTCTAAGGTCATGCATCTGATTGAGGAATTTCATCCTCGCACACATCTTGTAGAGTGGAGTTAAACCACTTGCGCCTCCTATGTACTAAAGAATCTTGTATTGACTAAATATCAGGCTAAGTGTTAGCCAATGCAAGTTGGTGTCACTGATATACTATTGGAGTATGTGAAATATCAGCCAAGGGTTGTTGCACTGGAAGTTTGGGAGTGCTTGTTGGTTACAAACAAAAAAAAATTGTCTCCTTCACATCAACATCTCGACTAAAAATGATCTTGTTAGTGAAAACATTAATAAGTCTATAGGCCTTAGATTGGTCACTATAGCCAACAAAAAAATATCTAGCACTCTTGGAGTCTAATTTACTCCTCTTTCTATTAAGAACTAAAGTATATGCAACAAAACCAAAAACATGAATGTGTTACCTCTTTGATTCCAAACCATGCTTCCTCAGATGTGACGTCTTGCAAAGCTTTGCATGGGCTCTTATTCAGGATGTACATTGTTGTGTTTCCTGCTTCTCCCCAATATTTGTATGCAATGTCACTACTGTGCACCATGGACCGAGTCATCTTCATGACAGTGCGATTACGCATTTCAATCACCCCATTATGTTATGGTGTGTACAAGGTTGTCAATTGTTTATGAATTCCTTCTTTGCTAAAGTAGTTCTAAAACTACTTGGAAGTAAATTCACCCCCCTGTCAGATCTAAGAGTCTTGATCCATCGCCTTGTTTGGTTTTCCACCAATGCTTTGAACTTCACAAACTCAACAAAACAGTTAGATTTCTTTTGCAAGAAGTAGACCCACATCTACTTGGAGAAGCCATCCACCAACAACAAAAATACCTTTCTTTGAGCACTGTAGATGATTGCCAAGATGGCTCACAAAGATCTGCATGAACAAGATCTAAGAGCCCTTTTGCTCGCTAGACACCTTCATTGGGAAATGGTTTTTGCTTCTATTTGCCAGCGAAATATCCTGCACACATATCCCATTTTTCTCGAATAGAAGACAAACCAAGAACCATATTTGTTTTTCTAAGTCTAGCTAAATACTAAAAGTTGAAATGGCCAAATCTCTCATGCCACACAATGTTGGTATTATCCTCCACAACTAATGCATGTAAGTTGACTAAGGCATGATCAACAAGCCAATACAAGCCATTTTGCCCAATGCCTAGAGCCATCACTCTATCATGATTTACATTAGACAATACATTTCTTTCCAAAAAAACTACTAAAATGTGCAGATTTTCAGTTAATTGACTACTAGATAGGATATTTTTATTCATTTTAGGGACATACCTAACATATTTTACTATGAATTTTGCAACATTATTCAATACAATGCGTATATATCCTATCCCTTCCACAACATGTGATCTTCCATCACTTAATGAAACTTAATTAGAAAAACTTGCTTTTGTATTAAAGTTAACATATCAATCCTTGCCACTAGTGAAATGTCTAGATGGACTAGAATCAAAGATCCAACAACTGATAGTACTTTCATCATAGCATGATGCCAAGAGAACATATTCTTCTTCAAACTCAACTTCAACTACTGCCACATTCACTTGCCCCTTTGGATTTTTGTTATATGAAAGATCATATTGTATTTTTCGGCAATCTCCCTTGACATAACCAACTTTATGATAGTAATAAAATTTCTCCTTAGATTTGGAAGTAGATGTAGATGCTTATGGATTTCTTTTCCACTTCCCCTTTGACTGAGCAACAAGTGCACTTTCTGTTTGGCTACAACTGGACTCAATTAATTGTGTATGCCTACGTTCTTTTTGTAGCAAATAAGTACCAAATTGATGAAATGTCAAGGTGTTACTTTCTATCATCAGGTGTAGAGTCTCCATGAAAATTCATAAAAGGATGTCAAACTATTCAAAACCAGCACCATCATATCATCATCATCCACCTTTTGTTGGTGGTTGATAGTTGGTCTCAAAGATCTTTCATCTGAAGCAAGTGTTCTGACAAAGACCCACCCCCATTCATCTTTGTAGATAAAAGCATATTTTTTAGATATAGGAATCGGACCTTCTTTGAATTTTGGTATTTGGTCTTCAGATTGGTCCACAACGTACTTGCCTAAGTAGCATTTTGGACCTTAGCAATCATGTCATCCAACATAGAGAGTTTCAATAATAGTAAGGCCTCCTTATGACATTTGTCATAATCAACAAAGTTTGTCACCGATCTTGCTTCTGTGTTAAGAATGATTTTGTCACAATCACGATATTCTATGATTGTCAAAATCTTATGACTCCAAACATTGTAGTTTTGGCCAATTAACTTCAACGCTTCTAACAAAACCAAGTTTTGCATGTTGGTCATTTTATACACAATGTTTGACTGTGAACAAAAAAAGTATGGTATAGGTTTGACCCAGAAATCTATGCAACTACAGTTGTCTAACCTGACTAACCTAAAAATCAATACAACAATGCAATATAAAATAACCCTTTTTTGACTTCACTCAAAAACCAATTTACCAAGGAAAAGTACGATTTTGTGACACTTTACTAGCCCAAAAATTAATGTAACTGAAAAAGTACAATTTTGAGAAAAGTACAATTTTTGAAAAAAGTACAAGTTCTGAAAATACGGTCTGAAATTGTTCTAAAATTACAGTCTGAATATATAAATTCTGAAATTACTTTCTACATATAGACATAACTTACTATTTTGAATGTCGTTCACGTTTTCATTGCATACTATTTTGTTGTTGTCTATATCGAAGTTAATTGCAGAAATTAAAACATGATTTGCCCTTGTTCATGCCCTCAACAACTATAACTGCTAATGTCGTGCCCTAGATTTGAAAATGCGACTATGTTTTGTGTATGTTGTGTTTCCCATGAAAAAAGCAACTATATTTTGTGTATGCTTCACATTCTGCATTATTTGTCTTCTGATCACATTTGTTTTGTCTTCATTACTCATGTTCTCTTCCATAGTAAAAAAAAAGGGGAATCGTGGTTACTCGGCAACCAAAAATTGTGACCTGTACTCGGGACTCGGCAATTACTTGACACTTTTCTCGCTACTTTAAAATTATATATATATTCATAAAATACAATGAAATACATATAAAAAAGAAATGAATTTAGAGAAATGATTGTCGAGATTCAGAGAACACATAACTCATAGTCATAAACATGCTTTATATTACTTTTTAAGCAAATAAGAGTACAATGTAAATGTCGAATGCTCTATTTTAAACAAAAAGAAGACTAAAATGGCTCATGGAAGTCTTTCTCTCCAACTCCTCTGCTGCCCCATAGAAGTGTAAAGTAAAGACTGCTCCACTGGAACATCATCCAAAAACATATCATCCAACTCTAAATCCTCGCTAACCCCTCCAAATGCCTTTGCTTCCCCTGCCACCATAGCTTCTTCTACTTCCCTCTCTAAATCTGCGACTTCCTCCTCGATAAACATGGGCTCCTGGGACACATCATCAGACTCAACAATCCAATCTAAGTATGGATCAATATCATCCAAGTCAATTGCCTCGTGACTATCCGTCCTTTCCACCTATTTCACACGGAGGCAAAGATTGTACCTCACAAACATAAGGTCATTGAGGCGTTGTGTTGTCAGCGTATTGCATTTTTTTATGTGAATGACCTCAAACATGCTCCAATTTTTTTCACACCCAGAAGCACTACATGGCTGGGACAAGATGCGGATGGCTAATTTTTGAAGATTTGGTGTCCTTGTACCATAATCTTCCCACCACAAATCTGCAACAATAGATTTATAACTTTGTCAGTCAATTAGGTGTGCATTTATAAAGAAATAATGACATTACAACGATACAATGACAACAAACAATCAATTACAAATTTACAATGATACAATGACAAACATACATGACTAAATTTGAATTTGTTATTTTACTTGGTTGATGGGTTGTTCTCCTTCGAATGCATAGAGGTGAAGAAAAGAGCCTCCCTTCTACACTCTTGTAAATCTACAGCTCATCCACAATTATGTTTTTAGTGGCTTCGTCAACCACCAACCTCTCTATGCATGTATTGAGGCCATCCATGACCTCCTCACCCACCCTAAATGAATCCACAAAGAAAAACTTAGGGTTCAAATAGTAGGTCATTGCATGTATATGTCGATAGAGCTGCATGTTCCATCTACGATCAATCAAGCACCAAATGGGCTCATTTTTTTTTTTTTGCCCATAAAAATTTGCTATGCTCTTCTTGGCCCTATCCATGGCCTCATACAAATACCCCATCGGATTCTTTTCTCTATCCACCAAACGAAGAACTCTAACCAGAGGCTCTGACACCTAAAAGCAAATAACGTGTAATTTTAAAATTTAAATTAAAAAAAATTAGAGTTGTTTATTTAAAAATAAATCAATAATAACTAAAAAAAGTCAATTCCAAAGTTACCTTTATGACTTCATCCATGGTCTTTTCAAATCCATCACAAGAAATGGTCTTCTTGACCTTTTCTCCTTCGACCTTCTTGCTATATGGAAACTCCATCCACTGTGTGCTCACAAACATCTGCCTAAGAGATGTTCGGGAGGTTGCAATGTGATGAAGTGCATAGCAAATCTCGTGACTCCTGATTGCACTAACTCTTTTTTGTTGGTGTGCTCTCTCATCAAACTCAGCACCCAAAGATGATTGTAGATGTGCTTTGTGATATCTCTTGCCTCTTTGATCACATTTTTCACCCATGGCATTTTTTCTATGTCCTCAAGCAGGAGATCAATGCAATGGACTGAGCATGAGCTCCAAAAAAGTGACGGGTGTCTCTCCTCAAGAAGTCTCCCTGCTGCTACATATGTTGATGCATTATCGGTCACAACTTCGATAACGTTCTCCACACCCACCTCCATGACTACCTCGTGCAACATATCATGCAAAGTTTGTGCATTTTTCACTTTGTCGGAGGCATCAATGAACTTCAAAAACACTAACTGTTGGCCATTTTTTTGGCCAACATACCAAAATTTTGCCCAAGTGTGAGAGGGCGAACATTCAATCAAGACTTCGGGTTTTACAAGAGGCACAACTTATTTCACTTTATGAGTAATGAGCAATTGAAACACCTCAGCAGAAGTAATCCGGGTTGGAAAGCACGAATTACTCTAAACAGTGCAAATCGGGTTTTGGGAAGTGCTTTGCTTATGAAAGTTTTATTAGCAAAAGTAATCTGGTTTGGAAAACCCGAATTACTCTTGACAATGCAAATCCGGTTTTAAGAAGTGCTTTGCTTATGAAAGTTTTATCAGTAGAAGTAATTTGCATTTAGAAACCCGAATTACTCAGGATAGTGCATTTTGGGTTTCCCAGGGTGAATGACTTGTCTCTTTTTATAAGTAACAAGCAATGAAGAATCCGAAGTAGGTGCCAGTGAAGAGTCTGAAGTTGCAAACATTGAAGAACAAGCAAATAGACTCGAACAAAAAGCCCGAAGGAATTTGTTCAGACAATTTGTCCGAAGGAATTTCTTTGGAAAAGTTCAAAAGACAAGTCAAAATATTCAAAGGACACTTCCAAAAAACCCGAAGGGCAATGTACCCTTCAGAAGGGACGTTTCCGAAAAACCCGAGTGCCCTTCAAAAAACCCAGGTGCCTTTTTATTAAGGGTTATTCGACAAGTAGGGACGTTTGCAAAAAGGGCACTTGCCCTTCAGGAAGGTCCATCTAGTAAGTTTAAAGGCTTTTACGAAAAGCCTGAAGGGCACCTGCCCTTTGAGAAAGGGCTATGACAGGAACCCTGAAGGGCTATCTTTGGAAAGCAAGGAGACAAATCTTGCGGAATTTTTGTCTGCAAGAATTTAAAAAACAAAAGAGCCAAAGGGAATAAAGGCTAAGGGCAAGGAACAAAGAATTCTGAAAGAAATAAGGCAATAATGAAGTCAATAAAAATCCGAAGGAGATAGACCAAGGAAATAAGTTCGAAGAAAATCCAAGACCAAGGTAAAGCCAGAATTCTGAAAGAATTAAGCGACGGGAAATTGAAACAAGTCAAATGGAGGAAATATAGACCAAATATAAATAGAATAATCCAAAAATAGGAGTCTGCAGAAAATAGACACGAACACGCGGACCAAAATAAGAGAAAATACATGCAAACAAGGGCTATTTTTGGCGGATTGCTAAGTTTTAGTTGACCCACAATTTGACTAGTCAAAGTCACACTTCTCCAAACGTTCCAACAGTCCGAGTGGAGCTCATCTATTAACTCTTGACGTGGCTTTACATGCAAAGTTGGGTGATCTCTTCCTCCAGCTCAATCTTCAATCAAAGTCAAACAGAGTTCTTTTTTTTAGATTGGCGTAACATTCCATGCAAAGGAGAAGATGACTGGTGAAACCTGGTTCCACCGTCCATTTCTCAATGCCAAAGAGCTAGTCTCTAATTTTAGACATGGTTCAGTTGAACATGCACAAGCAAAGTCAAACGTATGATTCCACCATCCAATTCTAGCGCCAAGGAGCTTTCATGCAAAGAGGAAGAAGACAAAATAGACTTTTTGTAAAGGCTGAGTTGGACGGATTTAACCTCTCCTATTTTTCAATGCCATCTCTTGGCTATTGTATTTTTCTATAAGTTGGCTTTCAACCTTTAGATTAAATTATCCCTCTTTTGGCAAAAAAACTTTTGCCAAAGATCGTGTTGTAACCTTTTTCAAAATCAATAAGACTATGTTTTTTCAATTTTTAGCAGCTGGTATAGCATACTTTTGTCATCGATTTGCCTAAGTGATAGGTTTTCGTTCTTCCTTGTCAAATCTGGATTCGTACCTAGGTACTAACCGATCATTTATGCAGGTCACGTTTTGTGTTTATTTGTCTTTTGACTGAAATTTTAGTGGATGCAAGTGACTGATTAGTGCCTTCAATCAAGCCTACTCTTTCATTTCCCTCAAGTTTTAATTACTAGATCAAACCTTTTCGTGAAATACTCTTGTGTATTGATCAATTGGAGTTGAAGTTCTACCTCTTCCTTGTCTGAATCAGTGTTTTCGAAAGCTCAATTTGAGTGGATCAAGCAAGTTAGGTGTATCACCATTCTAGCTAGGATTTCCTTTCAAGTTCTTTCTCCTTTTTTACCCAAGCAGTTTGTAGCGTAGAAGTTGAGATCCTCATTGATACATCTTACAGGAACCAACCTTCTCTAGAGATTCTTCTCATCATTGAGGTACCCACCCTCGTGAGAAGATCCCATTGTTTCAACAGGTGCGAGGATTAGTCATTTCAGCATGTCTTCGATCAAGGTGCAACTCTAGGTTGACAACAATTTTTGGCACGCCTGGTGGGACCCATTGGAGTTGGTCTTGATGAAATTGAAGTTGTAGCAGTGATCTTCACGAAAAATATTTGGTTATTCCAAGCCCAAGCAATTGCTTCTAATAGTTCAGGCACAGTTTCCATGTAAGTCTATTTTTATTACATTATCATGAATGAATTTTGATCACTGTGTATGAAGGTAATTCCTATGCTATGTTTCCTTATCAGCCCAATGATGGATCATACTAGCCTTATTATGATACCTATGAGCCTAATCAGCCTTATCTGGGGTATTATCAAAGCTATGCTGAACCTTACAAGCTTCTCATGATCCTTAATATCAAGAGCACGATTATTACCTTCCTTGTGAGCCATATCAGTCTCAGGACCAAATTTCATCTTTCCCATATGGCTATGATGTTGCATATGAGCAGCCTTGCCTTCAAGAAAGAATGAATGAAATAGAGCTCAAAATACTAGCATATGCAAGAAAGTTTTGTTCTAACTCTCAGTATGAGGAAGTGAATGATCTATTTCAAAGTATGTCTAATAAACCAAAAGAGATAAATGTGCTGTGTATTCTTGTATTGGAGAAGATGGAGGCTTGGGAGAGGCAGAAAATCGAGTTGAATCACTTGTCTACAAAGGGTTCTTGTGTTCCTTATTCTCATGAAGTTCTTAATCATGCCCAGTATGTGCCAAGGGAGCTTCCTAGTTGTATTCAAGAGCTTATTCAGGAGCCTAAACCTTCTTATAGTCCCCTTTCTTCACCACTCATCTCTCAAGCACAAGTTATCCATGAGGACAAGGAGATTTCAGACTTTGATGAGGTAATGGCCAAGTAGAAGGAACAAAATGTAGAGATCTTTAAGAGTTTCTCTTTTCCTCCTCTCCAAAACTCCCTAGATAATTCCATTGTCCTCAAAATTCCAAAACCTGATCACGATCAACCTCCCATGCTTTATTTTCCCTCAAACAAATAAATTTCATCACCCTCACACCATCTCCCTTTTTCAGGAGGAGCCTGTTCTTTGGAGGATTGAGAAAGAGGTACTACAGGTCAAGTTCTTGCAGAGTGTGTAGAGGATGCTTCAAATGTGTTTAAGGAAGAATTGCCTATTGATACTTCACTTGAGGTTGTAGTTGAGCATCCAATTATAATTGAGAGTGAGAAGATTGATCTTGATGTAGAGGAACTTCAAGAGGAGCTAGTACAAATTGAAGTCATAAATGAGTTACAGGTATCTCCTATTGAGAAGGATCCAGATAGCTTTCAAGATGATTCTATAGATCAAAATGAGGAACAAAAAGATGATTGGCAACTGTACCTTGAATCTCTTCAAGAGATTGAAAACTTTGTATGGATATGTTGTCTATTGAAGGGCATGTTTACAAAAAATTCGATCAAGAATCAACTATCCAAGATCATAATACAGATTGGTTTGCCTACTCGAAGCTCCTTGAAGAATTGGATGAACTTGCTGCAGTCGATAAGAAGGATGAGGTCACTCAAGAATAGTGCATAGATGAGATATCACTTGGCAAGGTGGTAGATGACAAGCAATGTGAAAAAGATCAGGAGGTACTTGATGAGTTTGTCTTTGTTGGTGATTGGTTTGTTGTTGATGACTCATTTGAGAAGATGCTAATACAGTTGGTGGACAAGGAAAATGCCTAATCAAAGGTTATAATTAATAAACATCCTGCTTTGCAACTTGTACCATCTCTTAGAAGGAGCGAGTTCAGGAATTTCCCATTTGATCCAAGTGGATCATGCTTTGTCATGGTTAGCTAGGTTCCTTATTTGTTTCCTTTCCTCCAAGTGTTGTTCAAGCACAATAGTTTCTTTCAGTTTTGTTCCAATAAGTGCTTGTTTGCACATTTATTTCTTAGTTAGTTTTCCTGCTTTCGTGTGTTTCCCTTCTTATTTTGAAGGAGGAAGGTTACTTCAGCCATGATCAGAGAAAATTTTCAGTCAGAACTCAAGTTTATCATTGTTTTGGGAGTTCAAATAGCATCTATATGGTCTGGTTCTCAAGCATAGCAGGGATGCTTCCCTGCAAGTCACCAAAAATGTCGACCATTATTTTTGGCCTACATACCAAAATTTTGCCCAAGTGTGAGAGGGTGAACATTCAAGCAAGACTTTGGGTTTTACAAGAGGCACAACTTATTTCACTTTATGAGTAATCATCAATTGAAACCCCTCAATAGAAGTAATCCAGGTTGGAAAGCCCAAATTATTCTAAACAGTGCAAATCGGGTTTTGGGAAGTGCTTTGCTTATGAAAGTTTTATTAGCAGAAGTAATCCGAGTTGGAAAACCCGAATTACTCTTGACAGTGCAAATCGGGTTTTGAGAAGTGCTTTGCTTATGAAAGTTTTATCAGTAGAAGTAATTCGGGTTTAGAAACCCGAATTACTCAGGATAGTGCATTTCGGGTTTCTTAGGGTGAATGACTTATCTCTTTTTTTAAGTAACAAGCAATGAAGAATCTGAAGTAGGTGCTAGTGACAAGTCTGAAGTTACAAACATTGAAAAACAAGCAAATAGACTCGGACAAAAAGCTCGAAGGAATTCCTTCAGAAAAAATCAAAAGACAAGTCAAAATATTCGAAGGACACTTCCAAAAACCCGAAGGGCAATGTACCCTTCGGAAGGGACGTTTCCAAAAAACTTGGGTGCCCTTCAAAAAACTCGGGTGCCTTTTTCTTAAGGGTTATTCGACAAGTAGCGATGTTTGCAAAAAACACGAATGGCACTTGCCCTTCGGGAAGGTTCATCTAGCAAGTTTAAAGGCTTTTAAAAAAAGCCCGAGGTGCAGTAAGGACTAAGACAGAAAGCCCGAAGAGCTGTCTTAGGAAAGGAAGGAGACAAATCCCACGAGCTTTTTGTCTGCAGGAATTTAAAAAACAAAAGAGCGGAAGGGAATAAAGGCTAAGGGCAGGGAACAAAGAATTTTGAAAGAAATAAGGCAATAATGAAGTCAAGAAAAATTCGAAGGAGATAGACCAAGGAAATAAGTCTGAAGAAAATGCAAGACCAAGGTAAAGCCAGAATTCCGAAAGAATTAAGCGATGGGAAGTTGAAACAAGTCAAATGGAGGAAATATAGACCAAATATATATAAGATAATCCAAAAATAGGAGTCCACAGAAAATAGACACGAACAAGCAGACCAAAATAAGAGAAAATACATGCGAACAAGGGCTATTTTTGGCGGATTGCTAAGTTTTAGTTGACCCACAGTTTGACTAGTCAAAGTCACGCTTCTCCAAACGTTCCAACAGTCTGAGTGGAGCTCATCTATTAACTCTTGATGTGGCTTTACATGCAAAGTGGGGTGATCTCTTCCTCCAGCTCAATCTTCAATCAAATTCAAATGGAGTTCTTTTTTTTAGATTGGTTTAACATTCCATGCAAAGGAGAAGATGACTGGTCAAACCTGGTTCCACCATCCATTTCTCAACGCCAAAGAGCTACTCTCTAATTTTAGACATGGCTTTGCTGAACATGCACAGGCAAAGTCAAACGTATGATTCAACCATCCAATTCTAGAGCCAAGGAGCTTTCATGCAAAGAGGAAGAAGAAAAAATAGACTTTTTGTAAAGGCTGAGTTGGACGGACTTAGCCTCTTTGTTATTTTTCAACACCATCTCTTGGCTATTGTATTTTTCTATACGTTGGCTTTCAGCTTTAGATTAAATTATCCCTCTTTTGGCAAGAAAACTTCTGCCAAAGATCGTGATGTAACCTTTTTCACAATCAATAAGAAGAGGACTGTGTTTTTTCAATTTCCAGCAGCTGGTGTAGCGTACTTTTGTCATTGATTTGCCTAAGTGATAGATTTTCTTTCTTCTTTATCAAATCTGGATTCGTACCTAGTTACTAACTAGTCATTTACGCAGGTCACGTTCTGTGTTTATTTGTCTTTTGGCTGGAATTTTAGCGGATGCAAGTGACTGATTAGTGCCTTCAATCAGGGCTACTCTTTCATTTCCCTCAAGTTTTAATTACTAGATCAAACCTTTTCGTCAAATACTTGTGTATTGATCAATTGGAGTTGAAGTTCTACCTCTTCCTTGTCTGATCAGTGTTTTCAGAAGCTCGATTTGAGTGGGTCAAGTAAATTAGGTGTATCACCATTTTAGCTAGGATTTTCTTTCATGTTTTTTCTCCCCTTTTCCCCAGGCATTTGTAGCGTAGAAGTTGAGATCCTCATTGATACATCTTACAGGAACCAACCTTCTCTGGAGGTTCTCATAATTGAGGTACCCACCCTCATGAGAAGATCCCATTGTTTCAATAGGAGTGAGGATGAGTCATTTCAGCACGTCTTCGATCAGGGTGCAACTCCAAGTTGACAACACTAACTATCCACTTGAAGCCACTAGAAAATTAATCAAGGTGTGGTTCCTTCCATTTGTCCACCCATCAGACAAAATGATGCAATCCTTCTTGCAACATACTCTTCTTTGCTCATCTACAATGAGCTTTGTATCTTTCACAGCATCCTGTAATGTTGACCTCTCAAGTCATGAGGAATAGGGGCTTTGAACCCCTTCCCAACAACGATCAAAGCAATTACTAGATTCTCCTTGGATGAGCTTCTCACTGCATTGAATGGGATGTTGTTATAGTACCAAAAATTTGCCACTACCACCCTTGCTTCATTATGCAATTCCTTATTCCAAGTTGTACCTTCGAGTGAAGGTTGTGCCCCAGGGGTATTCCAAGGAACAAAAAAACCATGTATATATGAACTTGCATTGCCTCACTAGGTGAGGCTCGATGTCGAATCACCCTTGGGGCAATAGAAGACCCAGAGGCTGCTAACTCATCAATTCAACTCTTGCTGCCCCCTATTTGATATAGTTGCAAGTGCATCAGCAATCCTTTTTTTCCTCCTCAAACACTTTCAAGACAACAACCATCTCCATTTGAGCCTCGAGTGGCACTTTGTCACATATCCACACATCGTTCCTTGAAATTCGTGCTCTGGTACTTGAGGCGATTCACCCCTGCACTCATCTTAAACCCGCAATAACTGCATATCACAGAGTTCAGCTCTAGACCTTCAACACAATGTTTCCATGCTGGGTCATCAACCTTCTTACAATTAGACCAGTTACTGCCACAGGAACCGGATGCCATTGTCAATATGTCAATATGCAATTTCAAACAATGTTTGGAAGTTGGAGCTCAAACCTAGCAAGATGAGAGATAAATTATAAGATAACAATAATAAATATTAAATAATAAAATATTAAAATGTGATAAGTTTATATTTTATTATTTACTATGATTCTAAGTTTCTAACTAACCGAATGCCAATTATAAATAAAACCTACCAAATTATTTAGCATGGATTCTAAGTTTTTAATTTCCATGTCATATTGTGATAATGCATAATAGATATCTAATATATCATATTTCGGATTTCACGCAGTGTAACTATTAACTATTAAAAAAATAGTGTTTTATTATTGTTTTTTTCCTATTTAATATCTATTATCATATATGTCAAACTCTTAACGTTTTTAGTTTTTACACAGTCTACAGGGTAACCTTTTTTGGCAGTCCGCAAGGTAACAGAGTAACAGTATAATGTTTTTGCAAGAATTTATAAAAACGAAGGAAAAACGGGAAGATTCCAACTTACTAGTGAATAGCTCCTTAGCTTAATCTCAACGGTGAAGTACCAAAGGGCAAAAACGACGATGATGGAATAACAATGAAAAAAGACAAGGATTGTGATTTCCTTTTTAAGTTTTTTGTCTAATTTTTTGGTTCCTGGTTTTTGACTAGTTAGCAGGTCAAAACCCGTGGTTTTTGGCAGGTAACCGGCCCACGAAACCCACACTTTTTGGCCTAGTAACCAGCCAATAGGTAACCGGGTGTCTACCCTAGGGTTTGCCAAAAAATGGTTTTTCGTGGGTATCCGCGTTTTTTAATACCATGTTCTCTTCTATTTGTGTTTGGATCTTTTCCCACATTTTGTTTTGTTTGTGTTTGGATCTTCACTCTGTCATTTGTGACTTCCCTGTTGTCTGCAACTCTGTTGTTGGCATTTCAGATATCGGACTGTTTTTTCCTGCATTCTATTGTGTTGTTCTTTGTATGCTTGATTGCGTCAGCTACAACCTTGATATCTACCTCTGCTCCACAATCTTCTCTTATTTTTCCATAGTCCGTACCCTTGAATAAGGGTTTCCTTGAACATTATGCATTGTTCATAGCCGACTAGGGTTTCCTCAAACGATTAGCTCTGATACCAATGTAAGTATGATTGCTAAAAAAATGACAAGAAACTGGAAGACACATTTTGAACTCTGTGTGCATCCTTCATTTATTAATGCCATAAACAACTTACTAACAATTGAGGTGGTTGACAGTTACAATAGTTAGACTTTAACTAATACAGGTTTAGTTAAGTCTCATTAATATATTAAAGCAATATATTTAATAGACTACCCATTTGCGGCTTATGGGAATATTGACAAAAACAATATTGGATTTGTTTTTGTTTGTCAGCTGCCCTTAAGCCCTTTGGTAATTGGTGAACAATCTATTTAACCTACCAAACAATAAGATTAGAGAATAATAAAGAGATGTCTGCAAAGTGGAAGTTGGTGTCTCATTGCCCTTTCAATTGTTGGTAATCCATGCACTTTTCCATTTTGTTTTGCTTCCTCAAGCAGCTCAAATAGAGTTTAACTCATAATAATAAACGTATATGGGGTTAGTGGATCACATTGTTACAACCATCACGAAGAGAGGAAGGAGGTACCCATATCGCCATTAATGGAGATGCAAGAGGGAGTTGTGATAAAGATTTCAATCCAAGTGACCATTTGCTTATTGAAGCCAAAGGAAAGTATAGTTTGGGAAAACAGGGACCAATTGCATTTGTCAAAAGCTTTGGATACATCTATTTTGATTAGAATCCTCGGCGCTTGGTCCTTTGTATGGAGTGAATGATTTCCTGGAATGCTATGATACTGTCGCTAATTTTCTCCCTGGAACAACTGCCAGTTGTGTGATTGAAATCGTTTTGGAGAGCAACGGCTTGATCCTAAATGCAATCATCTTGGAAAGGATTTGATATGCCATATTACATAGAGCATTGATCTGTATCAATACAACTGATTCCCATGAGCAATCTTGGGATTAATACAAACTTTTTGGCATTCATATTCAATACCATTTTCATCTTTTGTTCGGTTATTCTATTACCGCCATCAGATATTCTTTGATGATATGCCAAAAATGCGGATGAAAAAGGGCAGAGAAGGCATCCAGGCCTGGAGCATTGTCAGAGCCTTGAAGGAGAAGACAATTTCTGTGATTCAATCCTCAGTGGCAGGTCTGAGAATGGTGTTGTTCTCATCTTCACTAATAACCTTGGGAAGTTTTTTTTCGTTAATGTTTTTTGGGATATTTTCCTGCTTGGAGATTCAGGATCTTCATTAAGAAAGGTTCTTAAAATAATTTGTATCATATTTCGTACTGTCTTGGACTGGCATGATATGAGAACCATTTGGGAGTTTGAGCTGTCGCACGGATTTGAGGTGTTTCCTATTCAGGGCTAATTTGTGAAATATTTTAAATTAGCATCCCTTTCTTTTATCCATTGTTCCCTGGACCATTTTCACCAATAAATTTCTTCTTTTTTCATAAGGTCAGCCCTTAAATAAGAGATAGTTCCTGAACTTCAATGGTTCATTAGAAGACAATGGTCGGACATCAAGTTATGATCGTTATATGTGCTAATACTCTCAATCTCAACAGTTTATAGAGAATGCTTGATGCCCTTGCTAGATTTTGCGAGCTTTGCCAGCTTATGGTTAAACTTAGTAAAACTAACAAGGTATCTTGGCCTATAAATATTAATTCTGAAACTATTAATTGTGTCCTTACAGATAGTCATGTCCAATATTTCAAATCAAACTACTTCAATAGACATGACTTCATGTATTCAAAAAGCCCTACCACAACACCTTAAACCTCCCACTCATTATGGAGTACAAAAATCCTCGAAAAAAACAAAATGCAAAAACCACAACTAGAGCACTCCTACACTGGCATTAACATTTTCCCATCCTCAAATGTTGTTTCATCTCAATGAAGCACGTTAACATAATAATCTTGACAAGATGTAACCAAAAATATTTGTCAAATGTACCCTTATATTTGTATATTCTGTAAAGACAAATATTTACTGGAAATCAGATGCTGATGCACTAGGATAGATGCAGGTTTAACTCAAATTTTTAGCACCTCCTCCGTAAAAGCTTGGACCTGTGCATACAACAGTAGTCTTAACACATTTCCATGCTGCATTTACTGTTGTAATTGAATGCTGTTCACTTGACAGTCAGTGTTCATGCATGCACATTCAAATGTAGATTAGGCATTCATTCGTATTATAAATAATGACTATAGAAGGGAACAATCAAGATGATTTAAGCATTTACTCTTTTCTTTCTTGCTCTATACTCATTCCTTTAGTGCTCGCTTAAGCTGTAACATCCAGGTTGCCATATAACTGACCACCACAAAAAAGAAAATTGGAGATATAACCAGTATACAATTTGTGATGTTTATTTTCCTGCTCAGAATCAAAAAAAATTCCAAACATGCAATTGCCATCGACTTGATCTTTCTTGGGGTAATAGAGATGAATCTCAGCTCAACTGGATTTCCATATGTTGAAATGCAACTGGCTTGCTATACATTGCAACTAGCCATATGTAATTCAGGTCATTCCTGGATGATTCTCCGTTTTTCCTAATATGAAATAAAGAACACACTGGATGATACAATTTGAATCGCTAAACAACAATTTGCAACTAAATGACAAATTATTCTGAGTTTTACACCAAATTAAACTGAAGCCTGGCTAGCTACCATTTCAATACACACGAGATGATATAAGCAATTACAAGTAGCAGGCAAAACTTCTGTTGATCACCCTTAAAAAAACTAAGACAGGGAACTATTCCTCCCAATAAGCTATTCGATATGATGAACAAAATATTCATAGGTTACTCGATCCCCCTGAATCTAGAGCCATGTATGAGCTTCAAAATTGGTTGGACCAGCAAATCTTTACAGGATCTATTTCATCGCATCCCATGAGGAAGATGAATATGGAATAAACTATCTGATGGATCCTAGGTAACTTACAACACATCCCACATTGAAAGCTAAAAAAAACAATAAAAAGAACCAAAAAAAATCCAAATATTAAAAGATGTTAATAGAAAGTTATTATAGAACGTTCCAACAATTGATCCAAGTTTAATAATATTAACTCTATCCTTATAGATTATAATCATTTTCAGTTCATGTACGTTTCTTATGCCTAAAGCCTTCTGAGAATCCTAACATTAATACAATCCAAACACCTTCAATTTCAAAGCTTATCACTCCTGCAGCCAACTCAAATATTCGCCTCTTCCCACATTCATGCATGTTGCAGTATTGAATAGTCCCTATAGAAAATAACAAACACTCAAATAAAAACCACTTCTTAAAATCCATCCCCATTGTAGCCTTGTTGACATTTCATCTAACTTGAGCTTGAAGGCTTTCCCCATCAACTTAATATTGAATAATACCTAGAGGTTTGTCCAAGACAATAGTAAACACTTAACCAACAGAAAACATGGCATTAACAGAAACTGTTGGCAAAACTCCAAGAGCAGCTAAATGAGCACAAAAGAAAATTAAACTGGTAAGTACAAGTCAAAAGGGAAACCAAATTTTGGAATTAAAAGTCATTGGAAAAAATTAAAAAATGTTGGAGTTCTACATGCTGGATGAAAATCAACATATCTATATATGAAAAAGCATATATGGTCCTAACATTTACCATGAAAGGCCCATTATCGGTGTCTTTTTTATTTCCCAATGAATTTGCACCAATTGGGAGACTCTTGAGTGCCTTTGCAAGAGACTTGCGGAAGCTGCTGACATCCCAACCCTTTTCAAGTTTCACCAAGTAATCGTTTATGGAACCAATAAAAGATAAATTGTAGCCAGTCTTTTGAAACTGTGGAGGACTTTCTACAAGCACAATGCCAGATGAAGCCCATTTGCCAGAATTGAAGCACGTTTGGCCTCCAATATTCACAGGAGCATGACTCCCAAGTTTGCACGCCTCATACACTGGTTAAAGATATTCAAAAATTGTAGATAAGTTAAAGCAGCCAACTGAGGTAGTTTTAGAATATACAAAGACATGTAGCTGACAATGCCTTCCTAAGTTGCATGAAAAAGATGAAATCCAATTATATCAGATTCAATTCCATTCGAAAAGCCATTAGAACTGATTCCAGAAGTACCCAGAACAAAATGATGGTTCCCTTCAGATCAAAACTGGGAAAAATCCATATGAAAGTGTAAATCCATTTCCTATAAACAATGAATTTGAAATACTTGTACAAACAGCAATTGATAACAAGAAATTCTATACAAAACAAGTGAATTTATAAGAACAAACAAAATGATGTATCCATGGAAAATGGTGATCTCCAAAAGGCATATACTACATGCAAGTTATGAAAGCTTCTCTTAAGATAAAATCCAAGTGACTTGGTTTTTAATATTAACTGTTCTAGTTTCCAAATGAAAGTTTGCAATTTCATTCATTAGTTTCTTGTGGTGATTTGAATTTGAAGAAGCCATAAATAACTCAAGTAATATGTTTTGTGCTTGCAATATTTCTGGTTTTCGTTGGACGTGTTTTAACTTTTCTTTTATGATCAAGAATCCCCTATAGAAACAATGACAAACTGTTTATCTAATTCGATGATCAATGTGTGTAATAGACCTCCAAAACATCTGAAGACACAAGGATACAGGCAAACGATGTTGTAATATATCTGGCAACCCAAAATGAAAGTGTCTTATATCTGTAAATCTCATCCAGTACAGAAATATTATTGTGGAATCTTATATGCTCAACTCCATTTCATCATAAAGAGGATATTCTAGTGCAAACATCAAGTTACCATACTGGATCTTTAAATATCAATGGGAATAATTCTTCATCCTCAAAAATCATTCATTTTCAGTTGTAAATAAATAATTGTTAACCCATATTCTACAAGACATATGGCAAGGGAAACATTGGGACTATGAAATAAGAGTGCAGTCATACATGCTCACATATTTCAAACTCATTGTTATTTTATGTCGTGCATTGATGTGAAGGAATAAGTGTTGACCATTGTACCGGTAGTTGATCTTCTGACATTGTTGACCATAATTTGTATAATAATAGTTTTACATTATCTACATGTTAATTAGAGTTAGATCACATGCTTAACATATGCCAAGAAGCATAGCTTGGGTTGTCAAGTAAATAGAGGAGTATATTATGTTTATTAGGATAGCTAGTATATTCACAGGTGTCCAAGTAGGGTTATAGATGTAATAACGACCAGGAAATACTACTGCAACTAGTTAGCAAAACCGCTCCTGCAACTGCAACATATTTTACTAAGGGCTCAAACTAAATAAAAGTTCCAAAGTGAAACATCTTGATATAATTCATTCTTTGTTCCTATCAGTAAGTCTATTCTTAATTTTTACTATGGATTTTCCCTATTTTACCTCTGAAAACCTAATCATGGTGTCAGATCCATGTAAATGAGTTTTGGGCTGCTAGAAGAGATGCAAACACGTTTTGGGTGAGGGAAAGACATACCAGGATTTGGTGTTCGAAGAAGACATTTATTGATGTATTTTTGGAGAAGCAATTAAGAAGTTTCAGAACTGCTGAAGCTGTGCATAAGACATGTAAAGAGATGAGTGCAACTCTTATTCGTGTTGGAGATTTATCTTTATTTGCGTATTTTAAATATCCTAAAGTTAGCCTTATTTATTCTCATGTGAATTTTTAATTCACATAATCCGGAGAACATAAGGTGTCATGTAATGTCCACCTCTTGTCTCATTGGAGATATTCCTCATTATGAGGAATATTGAAGTTACATTTTATATGCAACTCCAATGCCACTTTACCCACTTTCCCCTCACTACATGGGAAATGGAGACACTAACCACACACTTGGAAGGTTGGCTAAGTTAATGATTGAAGTTACTTTGTAACTCCTTTTCTTCACTTTACCATATTTAAAGAGTATATTGGTCTCTTCTTCTACACACTTATCTTAGTGTCTATTTTAGGCAGCTTCTTATTTCTACAGATTTTATTCTCTCATGAAAGAAGTCTTTATGCACATAGTGTTATCTTGTAATTGCTTTGAGCCATTTTCCAATCACACATGGGGGTTTCTTGCAGTGTACTGGTTTCCCCATTGATAAATCTTGTGTCTCAACACTTTTATGGTGAATATTAATTTCACTGCATATTATTTACTTATAATTCATTAATTTAGTAGTTGATCTTGGAATTATTTCTGTCATGGTATTAGTGTTGTACTATTAAATCTTGTACCTAAGCATATGCAAGTGCTTGGGTGGAGAAGCAAGAGAAATCTTGTTTTTTGACACATTTTTTTGCAAGGGCTAACACCCTTGTAAATTTTTTTTTGTCTTTGATCATTTTCCTTAACCCATTACTAGCCTTTCTATTCTCTAACTTTCTTTCAATCTAATTTTAATTTGCAGGACTCTGCATATTGTGTAAAATCTGGTTTGCAACACATGCAACTATTAAAATCCTCATTTTGATTTATGTTTTAGACTTGTTTCTACTTTTTATACAAAAGAAAATCAAATTTTCAAATCCATAGATCTCATTCTACTTCTTTGTGATTCTTCTTTTGTTTCAAAAGCTTCTTTAATAATATCTTGCATTTTATTTTTTAGCTTTAAATCAAGAGTGATAGTAATTTGATTGAATTACGAATTTCCCTACAATTGTTGTTCCTATTGATGTTCTGCTTCATTTATGTTGAGACTGCAATATTATATTGATCATCTTTCCTGCCTCACTTCTTTTTTGCATAGACATTTCTATTTTTTTGCTAAGTAATTTCTAGATTTTTATACCATAAAAAGATGTTTTATAATCGTTGCTTCCATCTCCTTTCACTAGAATCTAACCTCGGAAAATAAAAATAAAAATAAAAGCCACTGATTGTGTTTGTTGCTACTTCTCTGCATCTATTGGGTTTCCATTGTCGTTGCTGCTTCTTTTCTGTTGCTGTTTGTCGTTTTCCATGTATTCTTGTTTTTGTAATGGCTCTTTGATAATAGAAGTGCAGTCATTTTTTTATTTTTGTATTTTTTACCATAATAAAAGCTATAGGTTTTTTTAATGATTTGTTTTTTTCTAGAGTTAATAACAAGAGTTTTAGTTGTCTTTTTTTAGACTATTTTTTTTTTAAAAATAGAACTTTTTTTGTCATTTAGTGGCATTTAATATTTGCAATGAATTTCAATTTTTAATTTTTTTTTTCTTTGTTTAATATATTAAAAAAACTTTAAACATTGGTTTTTTATATAAAGTTTTTTTTTCCAAATCGATGCATAAGATTTGTCTTATATGCATTGTTTTAATTGGATATTAACTCTTATTAAAATATATATATTTTGAGACTCTTTCTTGGAATATTTTAAGTGGTTTTTGTTGGCTTTTTTAAGATTAATTATTTCAAATATAGCATTTAATTAACAGTTTAATATATATATTTTGCACACAAATTTAAAATAATTGTATATTTTATCAAGAGAATTTTGTAAGTTTTTTTTGTTAATATCATTTTTTTTATGAGCGATTATTTTTTTATATAACTAATTTTTTATTCAAGGAAATATTAATGTTTTGTTGAGTAACTATTGTCTTCTATGGCTTCTATATTAGCATTGTTTTTTGCTTTTAAAAATGTTAAGGAACAAATTTCTTCCAAAGATAATGAGATTTTTTCTCTTAAGTGTCAAATGAAATGTCATAAACAGATTATTGATACGTTGCAAAACTCATATGATGAGAAATTGACAAACATGCTATGACTTGGTTGACATTGAATATTAAGATTGCATCTATAGAAAAACATGTCTCTAATGTTGACATTGAAAGTGATAATCTGCGCTATCTTACTCTAGTTTTGTGCGGGTTTTGGATTATGTTATCGTTGTGTGTGCGATTCAATTTGTTATTTTGTCTTGTCATGTGATCCCCGGTCTCTTGGCATCATCTTGTTTTGGCCTTGCAGAATGTTGTGGCTGAGTTGCTATGTAGCATGGTGGTTGTATTGTTGGGCTTGGTGACTAGGATCCAAGTGGCTTGGACCCACTAGGGTTGGCCTTGGTCCCCGTTGCATATTTATGTTTGGCCCTTGGCCGTGGAAAAATGATGAGGTTGGTTTCCTTTAGTATGAATAGACCACGTCATGGGTCCTTTGATTTCCCTAGACTTATGATGGATTTTATTTTGTTGAAGTGATTGGCCCATAAGCCATGATGACTTGGCTTGCATCGTGGGCTTTTGACTTGGCAAGGTGACATTATGGCAATCCTATTAGAAGGTTCACGAAGAGGTCATTATTCTTTTGGAAAACATTGATCGTGGTTATTATTGTTATTGCTTCAGTTGACTCCCCAACGCCACCATTTTCATTTTCATCATTTTGTTTTGGGAAGTTCAAAGCATGGCATCGAGCTCGCTACCTGGGACAAACCCTAGGCAGAGTAACATGGGCTTGGAGAAGTTTTCGAGGGGAATGGTTTTAAAAGGCCCACAACATTTTGCATGCATGTTGTGGAGTTGGGAAAAACCATGGGTCTAAGATGGGGGCCAAGAAGTACCAAGTCCTCCATGAGGTGGAGGCAAACTACGGTGGGCAAGGAAGAAGAGTGGAACAAGTAACTCGGCCTCGTGTCGATCTAAATTTTTCCTGCAAGTAAGTGGTCTTCTTGGATTTTGTTTATGATTGTGGTGATATTGTTGTGTTTTTGTTTGCTTATGGAGTTTGATGAAACAAAAATGAACCACTAAGGGTTCATGGTGAAGTCATAAGACTTCACAATGAACCCGTAATATATATAAATTGATTTTACTCCATTTGCGATGTTATGGGTTGTTTTGAAGCTATATTTCCATTGTGATTGATTTGTCTCTTGTTGGGTTGGCTGCAATTTAATTGTTGAACGTTTTTGATGGAAGAATGGGTGTAGGGTTGTGCTCAATGTTGGATAAATTTTGATTTATGTTGGGCAAGGTATATTTGAATGCCCGTTTGATTTATTTAAACCTAGATGGGCAATGCAAGTTATTGTGGTGGTTTTGAATTTTATCAAATCGTAGTTTAGATTTTATGGGTTTTCAGTTGGGTTGTATTCATGGCTTGTAATGGCATCGAAATAGTGCGCCCTATTGTTATTCTCACCCTAGTTGGGTTATGGCAAATCTATATGTTGTTTTCCCTTCGCAGTTTTTGGTGTAGTTCGAGTGTTATAATTAAATCCAATTGGGTCAATTATAGTATCAGACTAATATTTTATTGATTGGAAGTTTATGTCGATTTCAATTGAATACTTGGAAGCTATTATAGTCATTTTAAACTTGAACTGTACCCTCCATTGAATTGATATGGTGTGGGTTGTGCATAAACTTTTGAAATGATATTGAGTTATGCTTTCTTCTTCTGATGATCATGCTAGTTGTGCATAGTCTCCTTAATGTTTTGGACTGCACTTTATAATAATTTAGGACCATGAGGACAATGGTGTAAACCTAGTCAAATCGCTTTAATCATTTTAAATGCATATGGGCTATGTGGTAATGATTTGGGGATTTGTTGCTGGATGTACCTATTCATGATTGGAGATTTGTGAACCACACCATTCTTGGACCCGACTATGTTTTACTGACTATTATTTTCGATTTGAATCCTCCATTTGATTATGCCAATAATTGAGGTAACTCTATCAAGACCTCTTTAAGTTGTTCTGGTTATGAACATTCGTGGTTGCCTAAAAAGTTCTGGATAGTGGTAAAAGTGCTTGACATTCCAAGCATTGAGACCCAGACTTCACAGACATGGATTTATCACCAAATTTGCTTAACTGAGTTTGAAGCTAATACCAATAAGCTGGGCAAAACTTGTTATGCTTCATTCGGTGAATGTCTCCTCCCTTGTTTTGTATGAAACTTTTGGTATTGAAGAGCAGTTACTCTTGCTAGTGTCGGTTAGTGTTTTGACCCTGTTGGTTGTTGATTGCTTCTAAGTTTGATTTATTGTTTGCTTGACTGTTGTGAAGTTGGACCATGGCTTAGTGTCACTTGTATGCTCATAAATTTTCGATAAAAACCCGAATGCCGGAATCCACCATCCAGCTGATGGGTGGGATGGTTAGGGCCACCATATGGTTGGGCTCATTTGACTACGCATGTGGGTTTGGCCTCATGTTGATTGATATATTTATCTCTCTTGGATGCTTGTGCTAGTGATAGTCTTGCATATGGTACTCGTTGATGCATTTCTTCATACAGTTGTACTTGAATAAGTTAATACGGTTTTCCATATTGTAATAATTCTCTTTATATGCTCGAGTTAAGAAATTTTATCTCTCCTGTAAAAATGCTTATGGTTGCATTATGAGTGTGTTGATGTACCCTTATCAGGTGTTAGTACATTAGAATTCTAGTATTAATTGCAGGTTATTATCATTTCTCTTATTATGTTGAATGTTAGTAATACTTATGTTGGTTCATAGATGAGCTTGATTAAATGATATTCTTTGCTTGCAATATGTAACTCAAGATGCAAACCATGGATTAGCTATAAGTGTATAAACACCTACAACCATATATGAATTTCTTGTGTTCCTTTGGGTGAAAGAAAAGTCATGAACAGCCACAAAAGACTGCTCTAAATCCTGTTGTGATATCATACATTGTCTTTTGATTGCTATGCTGAAATTGATACTACTACAGTATCTTTGTAGCTGGAATTTGGTACTATAGATGATTAGACAAATTGCTACAAGATGATTATAACAAGTTCCTTCTCTTCATTTGCTCCATGTTATGCTATTGGTATAATATATTATTACAGCCCTAAATTCTTTCTTGGATTACTTTTCTTAAGTGGATGTAAATGTTATACTTATTGCTACCATCAAGGATGATGCTCATAACCAGTCATATTAGCTTCTAATATACTCACTTTATGAGTAACAATTGGCACCTTTACATAGGAGCTGGTAATGTTTGATTGTATAGTATAAAAGGAACTTGATACTACTATGTTTTATTTAGCAACCATGAAGATCTAATGTTTGAATGTACGGGTGGTTGTTGGTAAAATTTGTGTTCCATTGTATGTTACAAAGAAGGCAACTCCTTAAGAGCTCTGGTAGATTATTCGTCCTTGAATTCCTATTTATCTACATGAGAATACATGAAGACTTATGTTAATTCGAGAATTAATTGCATGGGGAAATTATAGGCATGATATGAGTTTAATTGTCACTTAACTCCTTGAGCTATTATGCAAATCGAATTGAGTAGGAATAAATATACAGGCCCACAATTAGGGGCCAGCTGAAAACTTGTGCATACGGCTCTGCTTGTAACATTATTTTACATTGGGCAGCTCAATTGTTAAACTCAAAATATCCATTGAAGGGTAAGGCATGTGCAAGGACTTGAGCTAAGGATGTAGTGTATGAGCCTTAATAGGTTGTAAGAACCCTTGCCTAATTTAATCCAACTTTCTAAATTTTCTGATTTTATTTTTTGTTTGTTTTCAATGGTTTTTATGAGTTTTCAATATGTGAATGCATTTGCCATGTTTTGATATCAATATAAAACCATTTGATACATGAAATAATGCCAAATAGATTAATTGAAAACACAATCAAATGTCTGATATAGATTAGAACAACAAAGTATTTTATTTCAAATTAAAGATTTGAAACAATGAAATTGTCTACAACATACCCGATTTGATCACACTTTTTTTTAGTACAATATTAGATCATACATGACAATAAATGACAAATACATGACTAATTTGATGGCTGTTGTCCACAATGAAGTCTGATATGAATTTGTAGATGAATAGAGGTATCAAATGGATGTTAAAATGTTGTTCAAACCCCTAATCTACCAACCTGTTATGACTGCAGAGGACTGATGCAATCTGATTACAAAAATGATGTAGAACAATCACTCCAAAGGTGGCACCAACTCTATCAAGCAAGCTCAAACCTTATGCGATCAACAAGGATGCTATTTCACCTTCAACAAACCCTCAATTTGCAATTATATGTGCCCAGATCTGCCAAATAAATACTTATGATATGAATTGTTATCCAAACTCTAGCGGCCAACAAAGGTCATATTCATATCTGCCTTCAATAACCCAATGATCCTATCACAAAATTATACAATATCAATGCCATTTCAATCACAAATGCCTTGCAATCAAATATTCTTCAATTCCCATCATAACAAATTGATAATTTATCACAAATCATGTCAATTTGTACTTCAAACCCTCACTGTCATAAATCTATAGAAAATGATATGCCTTGGTAACTCCAATGTTATGCAAATATCTGCAATGAAACACAATGCGTAAACTCTGAATAAGTTTATCAACAATCAACTTGGGAGGCGGGTCTTTCACCATCGGAGTTGATCTTCTCCAAGAGGGTTTTCATCCTCAAGAATGCTGAAATGAACCAAGTTTGATCTCCATAATCATAAGGGTTTCAATCAGAGAAACAGAATAAACTGAATAATCCAAATAAGCTCTCAATTCCCTTTTTAATAATCTTTTAGAAAACTTTCCAAAAACTCCCTTTTAAAATCACTTTATTAATTTAATAAGCCTTTTAACTCCAAAAAGTGATTTATTTTATTTTTAAAACATTTTTGGCACAGAAAGTCCCTTTTTACTGTCTCATCATTTAAATCTTTTCATTCTCTTTCCAAAAAGCTATAATACTGAGGTGCCCGATTAAATATTTTAATTAAAATGGCAACCTTAGTAAAATTAATTAAATATAGCTCAATATTACACCCAATTAGCAGAAATGGCCAAAACGCATTGAAACCAAAAACTGATTGCGTAGGAGTGATCCCAATGATGATAGATGATAAATGGACCCAACTGGGTGACTTACTAAAACTAGACGCTCCATCCAAGAATCTTGGAGACCATATTGGAATCCGAAAATTGCATTTGAAAGTGGCATATGAGTACTTCAGACCACATGAGCTCACTCGAAACATCAAATAACTCCTCTGATAATGCTAACACAACTAGAAGGTCAGCACCAACTAAAATGCAAGAAAAACCGAAAATGGGGACGTTACAGTCCACCCTCTCCAAAGATTGTTTGTCCTCAAGTAATGCCAATACAACCCCACAATCATCAAACTGATCCAAACTGAAACCAAAAATGATCCCAGGGTCCCAAGTCAATCTCAAAACAAAACCAGCATGCTGACGTTGTGCTACTCTAATAAAAACTATAAAAATATCGTGCCACAACATCACTCTCCTCTCCTGGAACCTAGGAAGGTAATCATCATCAAATCTCAAGCTCAGAGACCTATAAGGATTGAAACATATACCATGAAACATCTCCCATTGAAGCATCCCAGTAAATTCCATAACTGCAATCCCTGTACCTAACATGATCCTAGGCAACTGGAAGAAATATCTGTTCAACCCAAAACCATACTCCTCAGTATACCTCCTCAAGGTGTCACACAAAGTCATGAACGCAGATGCAAACTCCTCCAATCTTCTTGCAAAAAGGAAAGCAATCCTTTGCAAGAGTTCAACAAACTCACCAACATAACACCTTATGGATCTAACATGTCTCCTCTATGCTAATTTGATACAACCATGAAGACTAGCAAAAACACTCACTGTTCCAAATCCAAGGGTCACTGAATGATGAACCAAAGCATGCAAAAGTTTGATGTCCTGAACCCACACCGAGAGTAAACTATCAAATTTTATATTACAAACCTTCATAAGATGAACTCTTTGAGTTAGGAAGGTCTGAAATAAACAATAATGTATGTTGTTTAAAACTGAAATCAGTGAAGTACAATCTGATTTTAGTGATCTACGCAAAGGACAACAACAATACCTATAAATTTGCCAAGTATAAGCATGCGTGAAAAGCATTGTGTTGCACCAAAATAACTCAAAAGTCATTGGGTAACACTTCCAAGCAATCTCCAACTAAAAATTATTAATTCCTTGACAAAGAAGGAAGTGCCAACTCCCTTGAATGAAAGCAAACCAAAAAGTGAAGTGACTAACCTACAACCCAAAAACAAGCTCAACACTGAATTTCTGATCCATTATTTGCCAGGTAACACTCCCAAAAGTAACCATTCGTTCATTACTCCAATCCTTACTTAAAATCTCTCTCCAATCCATTTGTAGATAAGCAAATAGAATCACCAAATGGCTGGTAAAGAAAGGAACGACATCATTAATTCCAAAATTTTCATCCTTATTCCTCCAAAGATCCTGGGATTCCATTCCCAATTAGCTCCATCAATCCTTGTTGAGGATCCCAAGCATGGATACCCAACCAATAATTTTCCCCAACATGCCTAGAAAGGTGCACAACATAACTCTAAGTGCCATCCAAATCAACATGCACAACAAGGCAATTTGTGACTTCTTTGGTAATCCCTTATAGCCCATCCATGAAAGCACCAACAACTTTCCTTGCTGCTGTTCTGAAATTTCCAACAAGCTCAAGAGCATTATTTGGAAACTTTTCAAAATCAAAAATGAAGAAGTCTCCATAAATCAATTCATCCCATGAAGATACTGCATCTCCTAGTGTCACAACACTCCTTATGCAAGCTTCTTTTGTCTCCTCCTTTACACATTTCATATCTGATGGTCTCCCAGGGGGGTAACCAATCACCTCATAATGTGAACCTAAATCAAAACCAAGCTGAAAACCACACTCCAACTCAAGTTCTGAATCTTCTCCCGGATCCCATACCTTGCTATTTTCACCAAGTGCAATGCTACAACCAGGAGTAGTCCTATCATCCAACTCAAAAGGTCGATTGTCATACGCCATACCAACACCCATCTCAAACAATGGGTTATCAGCAATCACCACAAATTGATTTTTTCAATCATGTTCATGTGAAGAAAGTGAACTGCTGCTATGATGAATACTAAAATCAAAACCTTCATACTTGTCATCAATGACTCCAAGGCTGTCCCAAATCACCTGAACCTTTCCATTATCATTTTCAGCAGTAAACTGTGGATCCAAATCATCAAAGTCACTAAACCTCTGCTCAAAGTCAGCTTCATGTGTTGATAAATCAGATTTGTTCTCAAGAAATAAATCAACACCATCAATGTAATGGGATAAAGAATCATCATTGTTAGCTGTTTTGAAAACTTCATCCTTTTTGCCTTCAACAAGTCCATCATCTGAAGGTGTATTAATGATTTCAACTATGCCAACCTTGGTACTAGCGTCAACAACTTCATTGGATAGCTCTAGTGGTGTATGCAAGGTTGTTGTTATGTCATTTCCCTCATGTATGACTAAAGAGACATCTTGTGGCTCTGTCTCACATTCATCATGTTTCTTAGCAATCACTACATCAGATTTCTCTGCTATGGACTTCTTTTCAACCACCTGCTCCTTATCATCCAAGAAAGGTTTCAACTTATATTCACAATGAAAGATGACTCTTCTAATAACCCTCCTTTAACTAATAGGATTCCAAGAACTCCCTATTTCCTGTTAGTCGATAGGATAGAAAACAGAGATTGTGGCACATCATAACTCTCATTAATGGACAAAACCATAATTGTTTGTATAGTTGCAATAACATCATCATCATGATCTTCCCTGATGGAAGCAAGGAGATGATGAAACATGTGTATTAAATCATGCAATCCCAAATCTAGCATGAGGTTACTCAATCTGATTCCTGCAAATGTTTTAAGTATAGCAACCCTTCTAGAAAAATGAGAACATGTGATATCATCAATATCCTGGAAACTATCCACCATCAGTTGAATTACCTCTTTCATTGTGTTATCGTTGTAAAGAGCTTTAGGTGCTGAAATTCTCATGATTTCGCTCAAACATGAAGTGACAAGAAGTCTTACCTCATTATCATTGTGTCTTAACAACCTTTGCTGACCCAAGGAAGATGTTGCAGAAAACAAAGTTGCTTGCATTACCTGAGAGGGTGACTGCTCCACCATGTGAAGACATTCATCTACTTCCTCCAAAGCACTGAGAAGAGCATCTTTTGGCTGGAATAGGTGTTCAAGTTTATCTCCCACATTAAAAAGATTATTGCCCAACTCTACTTCACTTGCCAATGCAACCTTTGAATATGCCTTTTTAATGTCCACATCCTTCATTAGGATGGTCAGTTCCTGCATCAACTCAAATATAGACTTCTATGTAGTCATCTTTTCAACTCTGCTTCTAACAACTATAAAAAGGTGGTACTGGAATGGACATGCTAGTGGTGGTCACCAACATGCAAAGAGATATGAAGCCATTGAGACTGGTAATCAACTATGGCAATTTTCTGATTTGTAACTGAAGTTCTGCCACAAATGTTAGCTTCTTACAGGCTGGCAAGATCACCAGCTCTGACACCACTATAAGAACCCTTGCCTAATCTGATCCAACTTTCTAAATATTCTGATTTTGTTTCTTGTTTGTTTTCAATGGTTTTCAATATGTGAATGCATTTGTCATGTTATGATATCAATATAGAACCATTTGATACATGAAATAATGACAAATAGATGAACTGAAAACACAATCAAATGTCTAATATAGATTGGAATAACAGATTATTTTATTTCAAATTAAATATTTGAAACAATAAAATTGTCTACCACATACCTGATTTGATCACACTTCTTAGTACAATATTTAGATCATACATGACAATAGATGATTGATTTGATGGTTGTTCACAATGAAGTGTGATATGAATTTGTAGATGATGATAATGTTAAATCAGATCCAAAATTGACCTCAAATCTCCTCTAATTGTAGGACGATGGATTCTCCAGGTAGCCGCCAACCTTAGGTGGATGATAGATATCAAATGGATGTTGAAATGTTGTTCAAACCCCTGATCTACAAACTTGTTATGACTGCAGAGGAATGATATGCAATCTGATTACAAAAATGATATGGAACAATCACTCCAAAGGTGGGGCCAACTCTACCAAGCAAGCTCAAACCCTAGGCGATCAACAAGGATGATATTTCACCTTCAACAAACCCTCAATCTGCAATTATATGCGCCCGGATCTGCCAAATAAATGCTTATGATATGAATTGTTATCCAAACACTAGCAGCTAACAATGGTCATATTCAGATTTGCCTTTAATAACCCAACGATTCTATCACAAAATTATACAATATCAATGCCATTTCAATCATCAATGACCTACAATCAAATATCCTTCAATTTTCATCATAACAAATTGACAATTTGACACAAATCATGTCAATTTGTCCTTCAAACCTTAGCTATCATAAACCTGCAAAACATAATGTCTTTGTAACTCCAATGTCATGCAAATACCTACAATGAAGCATAATGCGTAAACTCTGAATAAGTTTACCAGCAATCAATTTGGGGGGGTCTTTCACCATTGGAATCTAAGAGGGTTTCGTCTTCAAGAAAGCTGAGATGAACCAAGTTCAATCTTTAGAATCATAAGAGTTTCAATCAGAGAAATAGAATAAACTGAATAATCCAAATGAGCTCTCAATTCTCTTTTTTATAAGCTTTTTAAGGAACTTTCCAGAAAATCCCTTTTAAAACCACTTTAGTAATTTATTAAGCCTTTTAACTCCAAAAAATGATTTATTTTACTTTTAAAACATTTCTGGCACCGAAAGTCACTTTTTAGTGTCTTATCATTTAAATCTTTTTGTTCTCTTTCCAACGAGCTATAATATTGAGGTGCCCAATTAAATAGTTTAATTAAAATGATAACCTTAGTAAAATTAATTAAATATAACTCAATATTACACCCAATTAGCAGAAATGGTTGAAATGCATCAAAACCAAAAACTGACTGCGTAGGAGTGATCCCAATGATGAACGATGATAAACAGACCCAACCAGGTGAATTATTAAAGATAGACGCTCCCTCCAAGAATCTTAGAGACCGTACTGGAAGTTGAAAATCACATTTGAAAGTGGCATATGAGTCCTCCAGGCCACCTGAGCTCCCTGGAAACAACAATAACTCCTCTGATAACGCTAACACACACCTAGACGGTCACTGCCAACTGAAATGCAAGAGAACCCGAAAATGGGGACATTACATAGGTAGCACCATTTTGTTGCTTATCATACCCTTAATAATTGCAAAAAAAAGAATTTATTTTATTTATACATGTTGGTGTACCTATATCTTGCAAACAGATTTGGAATGTTGGTAGTTATACTTGTGGATCTTGAGAAGCATTAGAAATAATACAATTGTTCATATTTTGTATAGGTTGGATATTAAAGGACTGTGTGGTTTTCGTGTCATTATTAAGCCTCCTCGTAAATCAAAGTTGTGCAAGATATCATGTTCAATATTAATGATTTAATATATAAACACAAACACATAATTGCAAGCTATTTAATAGTTACGGCTTCTTGTTGCAGTGTTGTAAAATGGTTAGCTATATATTCAGGTTATGGCAAGTCTTCTAATTTGAATACTACGATTTATTTTATTTTGGAAGTAATGAGGTTATGACGTATTGTTTCCTTGGACTGATTTCTCCTTATTAAGCACTAGAGGGTAAATCTCAAAACTCTACATGGTTTACATTTGAATGACAGTTGGCTGCAAATTAACATTGAGCCTATAGCTGGACATGCTTTTGTAAATTGTCTACTGGACGAGTAATGGAAATATTTTTCTATATGTGTGTGTGTGTGTGTGTGGCTACTTTGATTCCATCGATTGGCAAGTTGTATAATTCAATGTTTAAAGGGAAGACAAGTGGTGCAAGGATCCCTAAGTCAAGGATGGTTATGACTCCTCGACGGGTGGCACTACCTAATTGTCTATGATGATTCTTACATTAAAACACCTCTCATTGTGTTGTTTCACTTGTGTAGTAAGTAGCATTGGCATGGTTGTCATTATGATGTTGTGTTCACTATAGATTAAAAGGTTTCTTGCAGTATAAATATGTTGGAAGTGTTGATATTGAATAATGATTTTAAGGACTGCATGACTCTTGTCTCAGCGTCTTTCAAGCATGCTTGTAAGTGGGTAATGAATGTTACTATTGGCTTACATGAGGTCCTTATTAATTGGCCTCTTGTTATCGACAACAATTATAGATGTAGGAATGAATGCACAGGTGAACCTATTAGGGACTATGGATTAATGTTCTTTCCCTCGATGATGGGTGGTATGGTTCGGATTCAAGGCAGTTTACTCTCAAACTCAGATTATCTTACAAGACGTCGTCTTGTGTTATCATCAAAGGAGAAGCTACTACATATCCAATCTCTGAACCCGAATCCTTGGGAAGGCTCAGACACATAACTAGGGATAAAGGATCATTACATGATCCTATTGGGAGATGGGTACCTTGTATAAAGGTCGAAGCTTATCAATGGGCACCTGTACACTGATACACCTCGAGCCATAGTTTGCATAACTGGTTGGGGCGAGTACTCACCAAAGGACCAAAATGGGTAACCGACAGTTATTCGACCCGCTCAGTCGAATAACCGAAAATAACCAACAAAGGCAAAAAATACTTGTATTTATAAAAAAAAAAAAAATAGAAATCACAAAAGCAAAATAGATGAAATGAGTATGTAAAACATAGGGAAAGTGTTTTCTATTAGATTTGAATACAAAAAAAGTACAACATCACATAATAATGCAAATACGTCATAAACTACAATGATACTAATAGACTTAGTCTTATACAAGAATCTACAAGACCACAAATACAAATTACAATAATCTATAATTTTCTCTTCCCTACTCTCTGAAAAACTAAGGGAGATTGAGAAATTCTAGTCCTCCCACTCGGCTGCCCCACCTTGCTCTATCTAGAAGGTTGCATGCACCTACCCCTGTGGCTCCACCTCTGCCTCATCTTTAAGGATGTCTTCCAATCCAATCTCTACACCTGCTTCAGTTGCACCCTCCATAACTTGCCTCTTGAAATCAACAATATCCTCTTCTGTGAACATGGGGGCATCCTCCTCCTATGCAATCCAATCGCTATAGGGATCAATCTCATCTAGATCAATAGGCTCTTTTGATGCATTCTCCAACTTCTTTGTGCGAAGTCAAAGGTTGTATTGCACAAAAACCAATTCATTGAAGTGTTGTTGGCTCAGCGTGTTGTGCTTCTTCGTGTGAATGGAGTCAAATAAACTCTAATTGGGTTCACATCCAGAAGCGCTACAAGGTTGAGATAAAATCCAAAGGGCTAGCCTCTGAAGATTTGTGGTATTTTCACCCCAATCTTCCCAACATGACTCTGCAAACAAGATATTCAAAACTTTGTAAGAAATTAATAATTGTAAATATATAACTAGTAAGATACAAGTAAAGACTTCATTTTATATTATATGGCAACTGTGTCTCTCTTTCGAATAGCTAGTGTTGAAGAAAAGAGCTTACCCTTGCCTACTTATAGTTCTGCAACTCTGCAATAATGACGTCCCTCACCTCAACGTCAGATGTCATACTCTCAATGTATGTTGAGAGCCCCTCCATAACCTCTCCACTAGAATCTGTAAAGCTATCGAAGTAAAAAAACTTGGGGTTAAGGTAGTACTCCACTGCATGGATGGGTTGGTGGAGTTGATTGTTCCACCTCCAATCAATAAACTCCCAAATATGATCAAATCTAGCACAATCCCCTCTATAATAATTTTGGACAACCTCTTTGGTTCTATCCATAGCCTCATAAATATAACCCAATGGATTTTGCTCTCCATCCACTAATCGCAAAACCCTCACCAAAGACGCAGACAACTACAAAATTACAAACAAATTAAAGTGTTACAAACTTATAGATAAATTATAAAATAAATACTTTAAGTTGAAAAAATTGAAAACAAGGGAAACAACTTAAAATTTAAATTGTAATTTCAAGTGACCTTAACGATCTCTGTAGCTCTAATTTTGAAGGCTTCACCGAAAATTGTCTTCGCAACTTTCACTCCATCAGCTTTCTTGGAATATGATGACTCCATCCATGTTTGAGACACAAACATCTGCTTCAAAGGAGTCAACAAACTACAAATATTTTGCAATGTAAGAAAGTTCATTGCAAACTTAGTGATCCATGCTTGAACAAACTCTTTTCCCTTCGTGTGCTCTCTCATCAAGCTAAGAGGCCAAGGGTGATCATAGATATATTTAGTTGTTTCGCTAGCTTCTTCTATAATTGGTCACACCCAATTAAGCTTGTCTGTGTCCTCTAAAAGAAGGTCAAGGCAATGGACTACACAAGGTGTCTAAATGAGAGATGGACGTCTCTCCCTAAGAAGTCTCCTAACTGCCACATATATTGTTGCATTGTCTGTGATAATTTGAACATTCTAAATGCCCACCTCTAAAACAACTTCCTCTAGCATTCAGTTCAAAAAATTTGCATTTTTTATTTTACTTAACGCATCAATAAACTTCAAAAAAACTAGCTCACCATTTGAAGATACCAAAAAGTTGATGAGGGTGCGATTCTTTTCATCCGTCCATCCATCGAAAAGAATGGTGCATCCAAACTTACGCTACAACCTCTTCTGATCTTCGACAATCACCTTTTGATCTTCAACTACATTCTTGAGCAACTTTCCACTCAAGCCTTTTGGAAAGGTGCATTGTACCATTTCCTTGCAACTGTCAATGTTGTAACCAAATATTCTCGGTACGAGCTCCTCGCCACGTTGAAGAGAAGGTTGTTGAAATACCAAAAATTTGCGCAAACTTTAATTGCGTCTGCATGTGTCTACTTGTTCCATCCTATAGATTGCAGTGAAGGTTGTGCCCCAAGTGTGTTTCTAGGCACAGGGCAGTGTAGATGTGTCATGGCACTTGCGTGGACCACGACTAGAGCCCACAATTTATGTCATCATTGTCGCTTCTTCCTCTGTCGATGTGGCACCAATGGTCGTTAGTGTTATTTGCATTCTTGTCCTCTCTAGTTTCTTTTCGTCCAGTGATGCAAGCTTCGCCATCATCTCTCGTTTTGTTTTTTCAGTGACATTGAGACAAGGTGTGATGTCACGGCAATGAATGCATGAAAAATGGTACTTCATATGATTGATGCCCCCTGACATCCTCTTCGAGCAAAAATTGCAAATTGAAATTGTGTGAAACGTTCCAACCCGTGTGGCATACTTCCAAGCACCGATGCGAGCATTAAGGGAGCCGATTGATTACCACTGACTGAATCTGACTCTAATGCACTACCGGATACCATTGTTTGCTAATGGATAACTTCCAAAGAGCAAACATGTTGAAAACATTAACAAATTAAAAAATAACATATAATACAAATTATTAATTAAAATATAATAAATAAATTATAATGATAACCTATTAAATGGAAACTAAAATACATTTATGATTTAAAACTTTATTGAACAAATTGAAAACTATAATCTATAATAGTTAAAAATAATAATAAATAAATTGTAATGATAAATGGAAACCATGATGTCAACGATTAAAAGACAACATTTTTTATCAAAATTTATAAAAATTTAGGCATAAATTGTAAATGTTAAACACTAAAATTTAATGAAATACATGAAATTTGATGGAATGCATTTGTATATTAAAATTAAAAATATTTATCAAACATGTTTTTAATTAAATTACAATTCCTTTACATGCTTGAAAATTTAAAAAAGAAAAAACAAATTCACTAACCTGGAAATATCTTTGCTCAATTCTCCTTCCAATCCGCTTTTGAATGCTCCAAATCTTGTATGAATGAAATGTGACGTGTTGCATTTTATAAGACAAAATTATGCATTTTTTGAACTTTTGAGACCAATCCCACAGTTTCCCTGCAGTTCCGGTGGGTTTTCCGCATGGGTTCCATGTGCCACAAAACCGACGGTTACTCGCCAATTTATTTTTTGCATTTTTGTTGGACTTTTTGGCAATTTCGAGCAGCGAGTATTAGCTTAATGGGATTTCCGACGAGTAACCGACTAAACGGCAATTACTCGCCGGTTATTCCATTCATCCCCCAAGTTATATACCACTATCAGGTAACATACTCCCTATAGGATCCTCTAGTGGTGTTTTAAACCTGGTTAATTATGCACATCGATCTACTGCATTCTAGTTTCCTGCACACTTGTGCATGATCCCTTGAATTGTTTTGCGTCATTAAGTGGTGTAGTGGACACTACACGCATCCTCTGTTCGCACTCTGATAAACAATTCTTATAAAAAATTTGGGGGGTTGTTTCAAAATGGAGTAAAATCAAGCAAAAGCCTTTAATATTTTCCACCTCCCATTATCTCCTCCATTTGAATGCCTAAGAACTTTTTAAAAAAATAAAGAATCTCCACCTTTTTTATGTCCACTCCCGTGACTTTCTAAATTTTAAAAACTTAAAAGCCTTTCCTCAAAGGTGGGCCCCTTTTATTTTAATAAAGGCAAATGCCTTTATTGGCTTGTCCTCCATTCATGCCCTCTTGTAGGCTTTAAAATATTAAAAGCTTAAAAGCTTTCAAATCTAAGGTGGACCTATTTTTTACATATATTCCTATTAAAGAAAGTTATCCCCAGGAAATTTTCCCTTTAAATTAATAACCTCCCCACATTACAAATTGCTGCTGCAAATTACCAATGGCAGAAAATTCAAATATGGCCAGAAAATAGTGCAATCATTCCGGCGAGCAGAATTTTGTAACACTTATTCAATACACCTGCAATGCTCTCATGCAATAGGCTCACAATTTGCATTATCCAAATTTATAACAACGGTAACATTTGCCAAGGACATACTTCAAGGGGCATTCCTACCACAGTTGTTAATATCTCCATTTTCAAGTTTGTTTCTACCATAATATCATAGGAAACCCTCATCTAAACTTGCTGGTGGGAAAATCCTTATATTCAGCTAATCATGATAAATCTTTATGCACCAAAAACATAGAGGAAGGAAAAGACCAAAAGAACATCAATGACATGCTCATATCATAATAAATCTATAATGTTTAAATGTCAGCAGTTTAGTAGTCTCCTACCATCTAACTCGAGTGTAACTCAGTTATCGCATGGGTAACCAACCAATAGCTAACCACTGTGCTGACAACAAACAAGAAACTTTGATTTTGTTAGTCTCTCCTTCCTTTATCAGCTGCATACACTTCAAACAAGGGTGGAGAAGATACTAGCAGGAGTAAATGTTCCAAACTTCAAATCAGGTAGTGCATACTCATAAGGCAGATACAATGCATAAAACATGATAGTTGCATAAACCCGTATCAGATGCAAACTGCTATATTCCTTCTTAGTATTGTATGGTATAAGATTCGATTTTATCTTGTTAACTAAGAAACAGTACATTGCACAATTTGACATCCTCCTCACTATTAATTGAAAACTGATGCTTGGTCCCAGGTCATGTCTTGGTTCACTCCCAGAAAGAACCTCTGGTCCACAGCCTCTGTCACCATTACATCATGCTTTGGGGTTTAAAATCCATCAACATAACAATGCAACTTAAGCAAACATGCAATATAACAATCACATCTCCAGCCCAGTGGAACCTTCGTACTTGGGCATCCCATTTACAAGGGTCGGGACATCTTAATAAAGATCTTACAGATATTAAAATTATAATTTTTACATGTGGCCAAAACGGAGTCTCAAGAACCATTGAATATAAAACAAGAAAAAAGAATTTATAAATAAAACTAACAGGTTTTAGGTATAATGATCAAATATGTACGTGAACAATATATCCAAATGATTACCAGGCACATTTCTCAAAGAACATGTGTGACATACATAGAAATACATGAAAGCATGCTCCAAAATAATAATGACCAGTAGGAAACAAGCAGACTGGAGCCTACCCGTACTCAACTGCTGGAAAAAATCAGCTGATGCAGAAAGTAACGGATCTATACTTGGACAAAGAACATAATATGCAACCTGTGAGACAGTATACATCTTGAAATAAAAAACATGATCATAGTTGTAATTCTAAAACTGAGACTAGATCAAAATGAAAGGTCATGAAAGGAATATTGCACATCTAAAAAAAGACAAGGGCTTACAGGTTTAGGAAGTGCATATGGCTCAAGAGGAGCCTTTTCCCAAAGTTGAAGAATGCTAGAGGATGCCTTCAACCAGTCATCCTGGTATCTGGAAATTGATCTCAATATTATTACAAAAGAAAGAGGCATTGAGAAAGAAACACAAAAGTAACTGTAAGAGGTACAGCCACTATTTAGAGGGGCTTAGATCATATACCCAACAAGCAAAGCAGGCACTGAAAGTGCCATAAGTGTTGGTCTATTGCGTGACAGACCCATTTGTAACTCTGACTCTGAATCTTGTGCTGTCCGTCTTTGACTATTATCATCCAACCTCATGCCCTCTGACATGGATACAGTTTCTATGCACCAATTCTTGTTGCCACGCTGAACTTCAGAAATTGAATTATCTATTTGCTGCAATCCTGTACCTTTGAGATTTACTGAACCAACTGCTGAACACTGCGGTGGAGTTATAGGTTCTCCAATAGTTCCTGTCACAGTACTTGTAGCTTCCTTGGAATCATTTGGAGCACATTCCCCAGAAGAATTTTCGCCTGCATGGCTGCCCTCACCTAACTGCACTCTCCCCCTACACCAATCTATAATAGACAGTGGCCCATCAGAATTGGCATCCCCAAAAGCTATTTTGAAAACAGTTCTGACATCTGACTGCAGCAAACTCAGTACTGATGCTGCAGAAACCTGAAACCCATGAGAATGCATTCATCAATATATAATCAAACAAGCACATTTCAGTGAAAACTACTCCATACAAGACATCAACTAATTTGCAGAAAATCTGTGCAATAGAATCAAATGTAAAAAAAATATTCAGACTCTTCTGAAGAAAACAGAAATTTAGATATTTTGACAGGGACACTTAGAAACCTTTATCGCAATAGATTAGAAAACACCTGTTTGGTGTGCGCTATACCTACAAAGTATATAGTTTGCTGCACATGTAGAACAGTTGGGCCTTCTGGACAATGCATTTTAAATGAACATAACAATCACAATTTCTTTCTGAATCTCCCTGCCACCAATATGTAATGTGATGGAACGGATTCAGATCCACGCTATGAGTTTCTGGTTACTAGATATTTTGGACACTAATACAAGCTTCTATTTTCTAGACCTTGCAAGGTAAACAAGACAAATGGTGAGACAGATTGAGCTGCATGAGCTCACATACAGCAAACAAAAGTACATGTTTACATAGTTGGTTTATGTGATCTACATCTTCTTCTTCTTATATTTATTATTTATGATATGTCAATTATCATTACTCTATTTTGTCATTCGCCTTTATGTGTGTTCACAATGGTTGAACAACACATGTATGTAAAAGGGACTGTCTGGATAAATGAGCCTTTCTCATAAGTTTCTTCTGTCTTCTCTGCACCGTGTAAATTCTATATTATTTCTAGCATCTTCTTCCATTTGACCTGACATAATTTGGCTATTCTTTGGTCACAGAAAGTTCCATAATCGCATGATCCATGGCTAATCTTCTATCTCACCCCCTCAATCAACTTAACAGCACAGATCGTTCCAATGGGGGTCTGGGTCCGTAAAGCTTTCAAATGTCTCAATTATGCTCTCTGCTCACCACATGTTCTCAGACTCCTCTCCTAACAACCTTTTCAAGTAGAATATGTCTCTCAAATTTTCATAGGCCTCATTCTTTATAAGGGATGACATCCGCAAGACACTAAGAAACTTATAAAAACTTCTTCTAAGACACTGAACTGGCAACACATCATTCTTGGCAAGCAGACTATGTTATATACAGATCATTCTGGCACTATGTTTATATACAGATCTCTAACTGCTGCAATTCTTCAGTTTTGAATAAAATAAAATCCGAGCAGGTTCCCATATCAAATTGGCATCTTCCCTGCAGTACTTCCAACTTAATAGAAAGCACAAAAATGGAGCCACCAACAAGATAGAAGACCTCAGCCACCTTTCTTGGCATGCAATATTGGCATATTGGATATCAGGAGAAGCTATTATGAGGACTGAACATATTTTTGTACTTTAAATCCACATTTTAGACCCATTTCTACAGCCTTGTAACAATTCTCAATTGTCAACCAAGTTTCTTTCTTGGACTAGACTCTTCAAAGTATAGGATGTCGTAAATGCTGAATCAGGTGTCGGTGGCACTACCTGTAAAACCCTACTCAAATAAGCACATTCTTTATATGGAGGACACTCTGCAGTAAAAACGGCCCTTCAGCACCTTATAAACACTTCTATCAGCCGATCAGGCTGAGGAATTTTCCAGACCATCTCCAGGTGTTCTCTATCCATCCACTCCAAGCCATTTATAATGCAAATAATTCCCTTTATCAGAACCTACCAGTGCTTTCTCAGTGATGGAATACATTTCAACGGATATAGTTAGTATTAGTGACTTAGATATGACCAAGAGTTAGCATGGTCATGTTTTTGTATAGAATATCACCATATCTATATTTTTAGATATAGTTGCTTTCATTCCCCAGAGAAAAAATACTTATGCTCCTGAAGCTGGAAAGTTACTCTTGCAGCACATTGTAAACACAATGGCTTGTCACTAGCCATGGGTTGAGACTCCTACCATCTCAGCTAAATTTGGCAAATGTCATGGAGGGTGCTTTAGCTATCAGTTGCAGTTCTCTTCTGTTGTCACCTCAGGCATCAAAAATGTTGAGCAATGTTGCACAAAGACTCGTCATACACCACCAGAGACATGTCACAGAAACCAGTACTTGTCTCAAACTTGCAATCGAGTGTTTTTTTTAATATATTTTGTACACTTGAACCTAGATATGGTGAGATCAAAAAGACAAACATCAATATAATTGCTCATCTTATGTTGACATATAATTTCTTTATTTTAAAAAGTTATTAATATCTTCCTTAGGCTATATTAGGCTCCATAATAGTTTTTTTCTAAATTTTACTCATCTGTCTCTCTCTCTCTCTCTCTCTCTCTCTATATATATATATATATATATATATATATAAATAACACTATTATGCAGCCTAATATAGCCAACGGAAGACATTGATAACTTTTTAAAGCAAAGAATTGATAACTTTTTAAGGTAAAGAATTATATATATATATATATATATATATATGAAGCATTCAAGACATTCAAAAAGTTTCAAATGATGATAAAAAATGAAGCTCAAATCCGCATCGAAACACTCAAGAATGATAATGGTGGTGAATGCATTTCAAAGAAGTTTGGATCCTATCTGGAGAAAATGGGATCAAATATCATCTCATAGTTCCTCACACCCCACAACAAAATGGCGTTGTATAGAAGATGAACAGGGCCGTGATGTCATGCATTATTGTACTTCAAAGGGGTGAATGTGCACTTTTGGGCCAAAATAACTAAAACAATAGTATACCTCCGCAATAGATCATCATCAACAACCCTTCAATTCAAAACTCTGTATGAGATGTGATGTGGTCATCTTCCTTTAATGCAACATCTTCGGGTTTTCAGATCGACTTGTTACACATTGATTATAAAAGAGAAGAGGAATAAGTTGGACCATAGGAGTCACAAATGCATCCATTTGGGATATTTTGAATCCTCCAAGGCATACAACCTATATGTTGAGAAAAACAAGTTTCTTGTTGCAAGAGAAGTTGTCTTTTTTGAAACTGCAAATGACAAAACTAGCATTGATCAACAATTGAGTTGACTTGATAAATATGCAAAGTTTGATGTCTACAAGAAAAGTGACTTGGACATTCCAAATAGTGAGTGGGGGATATACAATTGGGAATCAATTGATTCTTTATTGTCTCCTATACATGAGAATGAAACTCCTCCTAAAGGAGAAAGTTCAACTTCATTAGATAGTGAACAAGGGCCACAAGATCAAAGGATAGAAAGTGAAGGAACTTTAGAAGATGAAATTGAAGCACCTAAAACACAGAAAAATATGCCTAAGTGGGCCACCGAGACATTGAACAATGTCAAACCCAATGAAGTTGGGAAAACAAACACTAGAAATGCACATGCAGCCACATCACAATCAAACAAGTTCCTTGAATAAATTCAAGATAAGATTGAAAAACCTTGAATGATTCTCCAGAAGAACTCAATGTTGTGTTTGATTCATAACCAACATCTTTCAAACAAGTTGAGAAGCTTGAACCTTGGAGAAAAGCAATGAACGATGAGTACAAGGCATTGGTCAAAAATGGGACTTGGAAATTGGTTGATCCTCTATACGGCTACAAACCAATTGATTACAAATAGGTCTACTACAACAAATACAAAGTCGACGGCTCACTTGACAAGCATAAAGCTAGGCTTGTTGCAAAGAGATATACTCAAAAAGAAGGAATTGACTATAATGAAACCTTTGCACCTACAACAAAATAGAGTACTATTTGAACCATGTTGGCTCTAGCGGCTCATAATGAATGGAAAATGGATTACAAAATTGCATTTATGAATGGTAACCTCAAGGAAACAATGTACATGACACAACCCGAAGGTTTTGCAATAAAAAACCAAGAGCACAAGGTGTGCAAACTTGAAAAATCGTTTTATGGTTTGAAACAAGCCCCTTAAGCATGGCATGATAAACTAGTTGAGCACTTCATGAACATGAACTTCCAACATTTTGAGTTTGACAATGCAACTCTTTTCATCAAAATAGTTGACAAAACAATTGTATTTGTTGTGATGTAGGTTGATGATTTGCTCATCACAAGGAACAATAAACTATACACTACCAAGTTCAAATCAAAGTTGATGAAAAGCTTTGAAATGATTGATTTGGGTTATCTTCATTACTATTTGTGTATTGAAATAATTCAAAAACCAAAGTATATCGTCATCACACAGTAGAAGTACAATGGTGACATTCTGAGAAAATTCGGAATGGGAGATTGTAAGCCTCTTAACACACCTGTGGACTAATATCTTAAATTGACATTAGAAGATAAAATAGATTTGGTCGATGCCACTAAATATAGACAACTCATTGGAAGTCTGATTTATGTGACCACAACAAGACCGGATATATCTTGTGTTAGTATCCTTTCAATATTCATGCAACAACCCAAAGACAGTCATTGGGTAGCAACAAAAAGAATCTTTCGATATCTCAAAGGAAAACAGAATGTTGAGCTCAAATACTCTAGGGCAAGAGACTTCAAACTGGTTGGATATTCAAATTCTACCTATCCAGGGTAGAAGACTTCGAATTGATTTGAATTCTGAGAACAATTTTGGCTTGCACTAAAGATTGTTCATTGTCATTCCGTAAATAATATATCCAGCCTGACATTGGAACACTATGAGGACTAAGTTTAAAGGTCATTTCAAAGAAGTTGAAGTTGTACATGCATTGCTTGCATAGTTGACTCATATGAAGAAATAAGCTCATGAACCTATAAGAGTCTTTGTTGCTAAATTCAATAAATTATTGAAAAAAATCCCACAAGCAGCTAAACCCAAAGGTGAAAATGACAAATGTTTTGTATTAATGCACAACTACCAAAGGTAGGTTTTATTCTAAGGAGAAACATATTACCTGATCTAGAACAAACACAAGTATTGTTGGCAATTTGGGCAAGGACACAGTTGACAGTTTGAATATCATGATCCAAAAAGCAGTTTGAGGACTAAAGAATTGTCATTCCTATCTAAAGCAGCATGGAATTGTCATTGATGTCAAAGGTTGATGTCATTGAGATTGAAAATGATCATGCATTGATGCCAAAGATTGAGTTGAGCAGACTTGAGGAGTAAATCGGGTTTGTGAAGTGTTCTTATAAAAAAAGTAAAGCAGTCTCGAAACTCCAAACTGGTCTAATAAAGTTGGTCGGGTTTATGGAACAACTTTACTTCTTGTTTATAAGTAAAGCAAAGTCGAAAACCCAAAGTGGTCTAGAGGAGTTGTTTGGGGTTCTGAAGTGACTTTACTTGGTTGGGATTCTGGAACGACTTTACTTCTTTATGTTTTATAAGTCAAGCAATGTTAAGAACCCGAGTTGGTCTAAGAGGAGTTTATCGGGTTTCCAGGATAACTTTACTTCTTCCATTTTCATAAGCTAAGCAATGTGGGAAACTCGAAAGGGTCTAGCGAAGAGGTGATCGGGGATTTGCAAGCACGTTACTTCTTTATGTTGATAAGCTAAGTAAAGGTAAAAACCCGAAAGGGTCTAGACGAAGTAATCGGGATTTTGAAGAGGGATTGTTTCTCTCAAGTTGATAAGTCAAGTAATGTCAAAAACCCGAAAGGGTTTAAAAGAGGCAATCAAGATTTCTGAGTGGCTTTACTTCTCTTACATACATAAGTCAAGAAGGATGGAAAACCCAAAATAGTCTTGAAGAATTCCTTCGGAGGAATTCTTTCGGAAAAAGTGGCAAGGACAATTCTTTCAGAAAAATTGTCAAGTCCTTTTCGGAAAATTGTCCCTTAACAAAAATCCGAAGGGTACATTCAAAAAGTCCGAAGGGTATCTTTTGAACGTTCCAAAGGGCAAGTGGACCTTTTCAAAAAGTCCAAAGGGTATCTTTTGAACATTCTGAAGGGCAATGGACCTTTTCAAAAAGTCCTAAGGGTATCTTTTGAACCTTGCGAAGGGCAAGTGGACCTTTTCAGAAAGTCCAAAGGGTATCTTTGTAACATTGCAAAAGGTATGTGGACACTTGTAGAAAAGCTGAAGGGTAGATTACAAAAATCCGAAGGGTATGAGGACCGTTGGAAGATTTCCGAAGGGCACTTCCAAATAGAAGCCAATGACGAATTCTTTTGGAGAAATTGGAGGACACTTCAGGGTGAAATGGACCCAGACAAAAAGTCCGCGGAAATTGTCCCGAAGACAAAGGCCCGCAACAATTTGCATAAAGGAACCTTCCGAAGGATTAAAGCGAGGATAAAAGACGAGCAAGTCTACAAGGATCAATGTTGCAAGGAGCATTACAAGAATCCCGAAGAAAATAAGATCACGTCAGCATGCTGAAGTTTAATGACACAATAGAAAGGGTAAAGATCGAGCATATCGAGGACAATCGAAAGGAGCAGAAGCAAACCCATCATATAGAAAGCAGCGAGATGCAAAAAGGGAAGAAAAGAAGCTCGATGGTTAATGACAAAGCAAGAATTAAAATACATGATACTTTAATAATCAACGGCTCACGCTTGATCGGTGCATTAAATCCAGTGGTTCGAAGCAAAGTCGGACTACCCTCCGAGGGCACACGCATTTGACAAGTGCCAAGAGGTCATAAGGAAAGATCCAACAAAGAAAAGAATGTGAACTTGGATGATGAAAGAATTAAAAAGCCCGCATTTAATGTGTTCTAACTGTCTATAAAGGAACAGGTAGAACTAGTGATGAACTCGATATATCTTCATGGAGCTTGAGATGAATCAATCTAATTAATCAAGGAAGCAATGTAGTTAAGAATAGTAGAAGTGCAGATCCCAAAGATAGTAAAGAAATTTGAACGTTGTCGTTTGAAGCATGAATCGAGACATGAAGTCAAAGTCACATTGAATGCAGATCAGAAGCTTGAACCGGTTAAGAGCAGTTGAAGTGTGAACACCTTACAAATAGAAAACCCTAAGATGCATTTGTCTATATATGCTACGAACAAAACATTTGAAAGTATCTTTTGCTGCTGTGGCTATAATAATCAGAGTGTTAACTCAAAAATTGTCAAGTGAGGACATATGTAGACAGCGTAAAAAGGAAAAGCAAATAAGGTGTGTCAAAATAGAAGATATCTAGACACAAAGAGAAAGAGGCAGAAAAGATGAGAAGGCACATAGTGTGAAGGTGCAGTTACAGACTAGACTTGTAACAAAGAAACTGAATAGGATTCATTTTGAATATCTTTTGTATTCTGAAGTTGTAGATTCATATTTCTGATAGGTTGGTGCCATCAAAAAAACTGAGTTGATGCTTAGTTAGGAAGTTGGTGCTTCTTTAGAGTGGGTGCTCTTGAATATAACCAATGAGGTTTCTCTGTAAGACATCTTTTCTGTGACGCTGGATTAGAACATTAGATTCTAGTAGCTTTTCTCACCGTGGTTTTTCCCTTTGGGTTTCCACGTAAAAATTTGGTGTTGAGTATTCTTGTGTGTGTATGATCTATGCTTTTGTTCTTTACTTTGCATATACATTCTGTATCTTGTTTAAAATTTTTTAAGAACTAGGCTTTAGCTCATCTACTGATTCACCCCCCCTCCTCAGTAGATAGTTGTGTTCAACAAGTATTTGCTAATCAGGTTGAAGATGATATGGTTATGGCCGAGAAATTAAGAAGAGACTATTCAAAGTCTAGAGGACAAACTTTAAATCAAGATTCCACAAAACAACTGATTGAAAAATTAGCAAATGATATGGTTATGGCCGAGAAATTAAGAAGAGACTATTCAAAGTCTAGAGGACAAACTTCAAATCAAGATTCCACAGAACAACTAATTGAAAAATTAGCAAATGATATTGTTGCCTTAATGAAGCAATTACCTCAAAGGCAATTGCCTACATTACAACACGAGATCCCTAGAAGGAATTATATTCCTAATAATAATAATAATAATAATAATAATAATAATAATAATAATAATAATAATAATAATAATCAGTCGTGTTTGCAAACTTCATAGCCAAGATTGGCCATTGAGGCACCCCTAGTTAATGCGGTATAGGAAACAAATGAAGCCTATGTGTATGATGAAGAACTTGAAACAGAAGATCCAGGTCTTCAAAAGTATGAAATTGAAGAACTCGGTGGCAACTCCAATGATGTTTTCTTAGAATGAGTGTGAAGATGAGGATTACAATAATGTAATCAGAGATATGAATAGTCAGTCTTATGTAGTATTCACAAGATCTCAAGGTTTGAAAGAAGATACTAAAAAGAAGCAAGAGGCTCACAAAGTGAACCAAAGTGAGAAGGTTGAGACTTAGGAAGCTCCTAAGGCATCTCCTACGACTACAATTCTTCCCCGAGGAGCTTCCCTACCTCCTCAAATGAAGACAAAGCAGCCAAAAGCCAAGATGAGTGCTTCCTCTCACGCTCATGTTCCTAAAATCCAAAAGACCAATGCAAATTTGAAAAACAACATTGGTGTGGCTTCATTACACATAAATTCAAATGCCACATCTTCCTTCAATGTTCCTTCATTTGGTATATTAAACCATGCCAATAAATCTAAGATCCAAATGTCTCAAGTTGAGTATTTAAGATATAATCCCAATCAACTTAATAGGTGTTTGCGTTCTATCAAAGGAGGTATCAATAACACAAGCAAATCCAACTCCAAGGGAATCTAAACTACACCTCCTAACTCCAAACCCTCTGCAAATGCCATGGCCTCATCTACTTTCAACCCTAGTAAGCAAGAGTTATTCTATATATCTCTTTTCTTGAAGGGTTGTAAGCTAAGCAATTGCATTGTTGATATCGGGTCTTCTGATAATGTCATGCCAGCCAAAGTTGTTCCCGGTTTAGATCTTACTTGCACAAGCACTTACAGCCAATGTTTCTCAATCGATACCAAACAACTCCTGTTAGTTGGTCAAATCAAGGATGCACAAATTGCTTTGGATTATTTTCCACAAAAGAGGATGAAAATGACAATCATTGTGGCAGATATTCTAGCCACGTATGGTATGTCGCTAGGAATAAGCTTTTGTACAGAATTATGTAGGGAAATCCAAATGGATCTATCACAAGCTCCTTTTTCAGTTATTAGTGTCAAGCACAAGTAAGAGCCGGAACCAAAAACCAAACTTACTGTGTGCAAATTTGAAGACCCAAGAGCTGATATTATTTATGATGATGATGTCTGCGGGGGAGATGATGATATCTTAGGGGGAGATGGAGATGCCATAAATAGTTGAGTGACTCTAATGGTGTTTGGGTCCTTGAGTTTGATGGTAGTTTCTCTTCGGTTGGTGTTGGAGCTAGCATTATTCTTGTGTCACCAAACAAAAGAAACTTTCCTTATTCTTTTAAGATACAGTTTGAGTGTACCTATAACACTGCTAAATATGAGGCATTGCTTCATGGATTGCAGACTGCTGAAGAAATGGGAATTCGAAACCTAAAGGCACAAGGTGATGTTGAACTCATTGTGAAGCAGGTTAAGAATCAATATCAGGTATAGAATGATCGTTTAAAGCATTGTAGGAATCTTGTGTGGGATTGTATTGAGGTATTTGATTCATTCTCAATCGTATATGTTCCAAGAGAGGACAATGCAAAGGTGGATGCACTTGCTATTTCAGCTTCACTAATGATTCCCTCTCTAGGGGTTGAGCAAAAAAAATAGACAATTGAAATAGTGTCTAGGCCAAGTGTCCCTGATAATGTTGAACATTGGTAGGTTTTCAACAATGATGACCAAGTAATTGAGTTCCTTGAAAACACAGATAATTTCAAAAATCTGTACTTTGAAGGTAATACTTCCGCATATAGGGAATCACACACCCAAAGTAATGCAGATGAGACTGCTAATATATTCCCTGCAAAAGCAACTAAAGAATCAGAAACTGAAACTCAAGATGCAAGTAAACATTTAGGGTGATTGTAATGTCCCTTTCAAGACAGATATGAACAATGTTGGATTTTCCGTGAAACCCTTATTTTGTTATTCAATTCAAATATGGAATTTCACTCAATAGCAGATAACATAACAAACTAATAATCAGAAATCAATTTGAGTCTTTATTCAATACTGGAAGGTACAAACAACATGATAATGATTAAAATATTGAATGTCTCCTATTAACCCACAAACCCTAACCTAAAATAGACCCACAATTTAGATTTTCGTTGGTATGACAACAATGATGAAGGTACGACAACAGTGATATGGGTATGACAGCTTGTATCACCTCTAATACTAAACTACAACAATCGCCAACCTCCCACAGGGATGTACAGATGGTATGGCAGCCCCCAGAATTCTTCTAGGTGCACACAAACTCTAACGCAACACTAAATATCCTCACAACAGATCACCCAATAGTATGGCAGCTATTTAATGATGGTACAACATGCTCTAATCAGCAAACAAATGATTTTTGATCCCTAAAAAGCTACAGCTAACAATGTACAACAAACTCTAACCAGCAAATAACCCTCACACAATTCACTATAGTTGATGGCAAGGTATGGATCACTGTGGCAATCATACAAAGTATTGTAGTAGTCATACGGATTACTTCCACAAGAGTGAAGGCTCATTTTTTTGAACAAAGGAAAAAGGGGTTGAGCCTTGTTCAAATGAGGAAGCACGGTTGGAAGCAATGAGAGAACAAGATAGAGCTGAAGGCAAACTAACCCCTTTAAGCTCTCACATGTCAAGCACAGATTGAAGTCATAGTCACCATGGCATGCCAACTGTGAGAACATAATTACAGATAGATGTGTCTTCTGGGCATATGGCAGAGGATGTGGGGTTTTCTAGTAAGAGATCACAAATTCGCAGTTCCAATCCCATTGGAAGCATGTTTGATGTGCATCATTGAGACACAGTGGATGCAACAATTGCATGCTTCTTCTATGCGAATGGCATTCCATTCAATGTTGCTCGATTCCCTTATTACGAGGAGATGGTTCATGCTATCAACATTGGACCGACGAAATATATACCACCTGGTATGAGAAGCTTCGCACGTCTTTTATTGACAAAGAAAAAATAAGGATAAAGCAGCAAACTGCGCCAGTCAAAAAGGTGTGGTCTATAGAGGGATATAGCATTGTGATGGATGGCTGGAGTGATACAAGAAATCAGTTTATTTTGAACATTATGGTAACTTGCTCCAAAGGCCCTTATTTTTTTAAGGCTATCAACTATTCTGGACAAAATAAAAATACAGAGTTCCTTTAAAAGCAGTTATGTGGTGCAATTGATGAGGTGGGGGCATCGCACAGTGTCCAAGTTATTACAGATGCTTCCCCAATTTGTAAAGCAATTGGCTTATTGGTGCAAAAAATAATAGAAACATATATATTGGACACCATGTTGCGTGCATCCATTGAATAATGTGCTAAAAAATAATGGCAGGTTTTAGTGGGTTTCTGAGCTTATTGAGAAGGGTAGAAAAATACAAATCTTCATATGAAATCATCACCACACACAATCCATTTATAGAAGATTTGCCAAGGTGGAACTCCTCAAACATGCAGATACGCAGTTTGCTTCATTCTTCATACTACTTGAGCGTTTTTATGCTAAGGGGCCTTGTGTTCCACTGTGGTTAATGATGCATGGGCAAGTTGGAAACAATCTATACTTTGAGGTGAAGCAAATGGTCCTTGATAACCAATTTTGGGCAAATGTGAAATTTGTTGTTAACTTCATTCAGCGCATTTGTGGGGTCATCCATTTTGTTGATTCAAACAAGCCACGTTTGGGTGAGGTTTATGAAGAAATTGATTCTATGTGTGAAAGAATCAAAAATATCATAGACTTAAAGGATCCTTCTTTATATCCTTTGATTGAGAAACAAATACATGGAAGACAGAACAAGCTTAACACACCTTTACACTATGTTGCTTATGTTTTGAATCCAAAGTGGTATGATATGGAGGTCATCAACAAGAGGGCTCCATATGAAAATAGAGAAGAAATGAAGGAATTTTGGGTTGCAGTAAAAAAGGTTTATGGTCGAGAGGAGGTTTCTTGTATTAGGATACGATGGAACATGTTTTCACGTAGTCGTGGACAATTTTCTATAGTGGAGGCTCTTTATGATATGCGAGCGAAGAACCAAATAGAGTGGTGGTGGAACCATGGCAGTGAAACCTCCAAATTGCAATCATTTGCAATATGATTACTCTCACAAGCAACTAGTTCATCATCTTGTGAGAGGAATTGGAGTACTTACGATTTCATTCATTCATTGAAGAGGAAACAACTAGGGTCAAAGAAGGCAGAGAACCTAATGTACATTCATAGCAAACTTCATCTTCTTTCTCCTGTAGACCTAGGGTACAAGGAAAGTCCAACAAAATGGGACCACATTCCACCTGATGGAGCAGCAAAGATATCCTTGTAGTATGATGTGCTTGAGGCAGATGGCCTCAATGATTTACCCTCTGTTATATTGCCTGTAGATGATCCAGAGCTTGAGAATGATGCCTATCTAGACAACATCTTGGCAAAGGACCTAGAGGATATAATTGATGTGACTATTCATCCTATTGTATCGGATAAGATATGATCCAAGTTCATATATGTGTTTTTTGTTTTTTGCATGCCTATTGTTGGCATTTCATTGTATATGATGACCCTTAAGCTTAATATGATGAGATATTCCTTCGCTTATTGCTAGTATTGGCATTGCAATAGCATAAATTTCTTTAAATGTTTCATAGTATATATATATATATATATATATGATTTCGTCTCCCTATACCCCCATCTCCTATTTTTCAAAAAAGGCGTACTCATACCCATACCCATATCCGTCTCCTAGCAACTATAGTTATAACAAGAGGCATGCAAGCCTTTCAATGGGATTGTTAATATTGTAACTTTTGAGATGCAAGATTTTAGAGAGAAGAAAGAAAACAAAGAACTTTGTGTTTTGCTTTAGAGTTAATAAAACGAGATTGTTATAGGACTTCACACCTCTCATTTTGTTGTAAATGAATGGACAATAGGGCACCCGACAATAGGGTGTTTGGCAAGGAGAGGAGCAAATTACAACTACAAAGGAGCAATGCACAACAACAATAGGTTTATGAGGCAATGACTTTGAAGGGATTGTATGTTGTAGAGGAGAGTTGGTAATTCGGTAGAAGAGTAGTATGTACAATAATGTGAAGTAATTGACGTACATTTGGCGAAAAGGGGCTTCTACATTATGGAATACTTAGTGTTAAACCAGTTGTATACTTACACAAAACAATCAAATAGACCTTGAAAGCATATGTTGGAATAACATGTTTCTCTTTCTTCCCTACTTCCATCTAGGACTGTCTTTTTCTATGTGGAGTTTCCTTCTTTGCTTGCAGACCCCTTTATCTATGTGACTCACTTGAGCATGTCCTCTTCAACATCATGAATTTCTATGTCATTCATATTCACAATTTCGATGCAGAGTTAATAAAACATTAATTTTAAATAGGTAATTGTCTTAGCAAGTTGTGTCGTTTAGATTCCTAACCTTATCAATCTCTTCTCCAAAATTCCTTATATTTTTCATGTTGGTGCTTCCTTTGCCTCTTTAAAACAAGTGTCCTTGGTTTGGCATTCAAACATCTCAAGTGTTGATCATGGCAATGCTTCCTCTACCTCAGCATTACCTCAGTTGCCGACTATGCCATGACTTTTTGTTCATCAAGGGTAACCATATTTGCATCCAACCGTACTTCAAAAGTAGTCCATCCTTCAAGAGGTTGTACTTCATTTTCCATGTTAATTTTATGCTTAGATCCATGTTCACGCTCACCATAGTCAGCCCTTTGCACTTCATGTCAGCTTATTGTGGATCTTTGCTTTCTATGAACTTGAGGGTAAGTCAATTGTGGTGTCGACTCTACTCTCAAACTTCTCTTTGCAAGCCTTCTCCTATCTACATCAATGTCATTGCTATGAGGTGTTCCAAAACACCTCATAGCCTTCCATCTGCCAATCAAATAGACCATTGAGGGAGTTGTCTCATCTTTGGAGCACTACTACAACTCCACGATCCCTTCCTCATCCAACTCCATCGCACCTCGGTTTCCACCTTTAGAGCACTCCATCCAAGCTTGAGTAGAACAATTGAAACAAGGTTGGTTCTTCACTTACTACCTAACTCCTGAAATTTATCACATATTGCCAACCACAACCCAATAGTGCATCACAATGCTTTTTGTATAATGAGATGACCACAAAGTTCAACTCAAGTATTTTGTTATAAATAAATACCTTTTACACAATCAACACTCCCAACACCTTTTATGTCATATTGATCGGCTCCCACCAATTTAAAGGTCAATGCCAAATAGTTGGCTTCCCAAGATTTCTCCAATTTTGGCATTTGGCTTCCCAATATTTCTCAAGTATCCTCTTGGAGAATATCCACACCAGAGCCACTATCCACAATATTGTTTGTTAGATTTCTTAGAAGAATCTCCATGTGGATCATTGTTAGCTTCCATACTAGATTCATAGTCAAGAGCATAAGGTTTATCACTTGGTCACTTGACAATGGGAGCTTGAAAAATGGTTCTATCTTTTGGATCTTGATCTCCCCACTGTCTAATGATTGGTGTGTTGTAGCATGCTTAAATTTAGGGCAATAAAAAAGTGCAGGTATAGTAGTGGTTATAGCAATCTTGAATTTGAGAACGTTTTGAAATAAATCTACTACCTTTACAAGAACCAGAGTTTGCTAGACTTGTCTTGCAATTCCCTTGCTTGACCCAAGTCCTTTTTTCTTCATTCTTGGGTGGATGTATATGGATTTTTTTGTTTTTTCTCTTATTATTAATATTACTTATTCATCCTCGGCTATGCCAATCTTATTGAAGTTCTCTCCAGCTGCTTTAGTCAAACAATTTAAATATTATGGTTTTGGGAGGCACACAATCTACAAACATGTTTGGTAGTGTTATGCTTTGTGGGACAATCTCTTGTGAAATGTCCCCACTCGTTACATTTTTGGCATTGCACAATTAGCCAACCTTGGGAGTCATATTAAATCCAACTACCACTTCCACCATTGTTATTCTAAGGTCAATTGTCATTTCCTTGATTTTGATAACCATCAAGAGATGCCCCCTCATTGTTTTGATTGTTCTAAGACCTTTTCATTGTAATGGGTGATGTCAATTGCTCCTATTGTGTGAAGAGTACATGAGCACTCTTGTTCCTTAGGTTGTATGAGAAGTCCTTAAGGAAATACCTTGTAACTTGACAAGTTTTGTAGAACATTTTTTTTACTAAATTAGCCTGCACTAATCCTGGGAACACCTCAAGTATTGCAATTTGTACACCAAATATCCTATCTTTCTTTCTTTATGTCTTCATTTATCTCTTTCCTCATTCGGAGCATATCTCTTATGACATAATGCACTAAACCTCCTTCACTATAATTGTTGGACTCTAACTCTTCATCTTTGCTCCTCTTTCTTGAGCCTATGGATATTTTATTTACCATCTATATCAAATGCTATGTTATATGCATCTTCGCAAGACGAAAGTACAACCACCTACATCTTCCTCCCCAATAACGATGCCAACCCCTCAACAAACCATCGCTTTTCTGGTCATTGGATAGTTCCTTTTCACTTTTTCCCAAAAAATCTTTAAGTCTTCTATTATAGGCTCATACACTTTCGTGTTTTCCTTTCCAGGTGTTGCAAATTTGTGACACTTTCATTGTTATCTCTAAGAAGATAGCTCTTTTTCAAATTCTTTACCCACTTTGTCCCAAGAGGTCTAAAACTCCTATTCAAATGTTTTACATAGTTTGTCCCAAGAGGTCTAAACTCTTTTTCAAATGATTTCATAGTTTGTCTCAAGAGGCCTTGTAATTTTCTAATGCATCTGCAAACAATTTAATAGTCACCCCTCCGAGCAAGGTTGGGAACAACCGCAACCAATGTTGTTCATCTATCTACCCATTTGCAGTCCAAATTGTAATACATGTCTTGCAATGTCGTATTGAGTCTGCAAACCCATCACTAGTGAACTTCGACAACTTTTGTCTCACTAAATTTGAACTTAGCGGAGTGCCCATGAATATTGGCCTTGCATGGCTTTGTTTGTGGGCTTGATGTGGCACTTCTAGTATGATTGCCCTCCTTCAAAATGTCTATCTTGGATGTTTCTCTCTTCTCTTAGCATGGTCAAACACATCTTGATCCTCGACCCTTCCTTTAGCCAAGGCAATCTATAAATTACTTTTCTCACCATCAAACCCTCTCATTCATTGCTCACTTTGATTTGTCCTGTCACTTACCCTAGTGTTCTTGGTTTGACATCGTCAATTGGTAAATCTACAATACACCGAATGTTTCTTTTGTACGTGGATCAATTGATAACTCTATCTTGAGACAAAGAATTCCCTCTGAACAAGGGTGCTCAATAGACTTTTCAGTTGATTCTTCTACAACACCCTCCAACCCAACCAGGTCAACAAAGTCCACACTTCCTTCCTACAGAAAGAATAGTTGTCTTGCAACCTCTACCTACTTGCCATCTGTGAGTGGTGTAAGGTTCTACAGTTCTGCCTGAACCCGCCCTTTATTTTGATTCCAATTCAGACTTGTATGGACTCTTCAACCTCAACTTTCACTTCTACTCCGATCTTGCCTTGATGGAATTTTAAAATTCCTTGCCTCTCATACCCTATCTTCTTTGTTGTTCCACCAATCTACTAGACCCTCTAATTTCTTGGTCAACTCCCTAACCAAATTGTCTTCCTCTATTGCCTCCAGGTTCAACAGCAGTACTTCCTTACCATTTGATATCTTCAAATCTTTCCTCTTTTGCCCAATGACACCTCTCTTCATACCATTGTAAAATCTTGTTGTTGTGCTTCATGTTCATGTTCAACAGAGAGATCTTGCAAAATAATATAGTGCCTCACAAGGAGTCCTGGAAAATTATCCTAAAACAGCTCAACTTCTTCATTTATAACCAAGACATCCTAGATAAAATCTATGGGCGCTTGGTTTCTCTCATATTGTTGTTGGACTTTTTCTCGTACCAAGAGATCCCACAAATAATTGGAAGTCCTGAATTAGTTCATCTTGGTCTCAACAAGTTCTTGAACAGGTTGACCCATTCATTCCTTTATGCTTCCATCTTCGTAGTTTGTTGTTGTCAATGGTTATTGTCGACCAGCTACCACTTCCAGTTGCCTACAACCTAAACTGACTTCGCAAAGGAAACAACGCAAAAAATGTTTACAACAAAATGCTACACTACCAAAGAACACTAGTTGCAGAAATATAATCACATACCACGAATGTGAAACAAAATAATATATGAGAACAATAGCTTTATGGCATCAAGTAGTGTACAGGACAATGCTTGTTAAAAGGAGGACCTGCCACATAGCACCCTTGCCCCGACATTCAACTAATATCTTTAAAGAACCAAACAGTGGTTGGTTAAGACACAACTGTCAACCCAACGGTTCATAACTAAAAAGTAATTAGTACACTATCAAAGCCGACGATACACTAATTTAATAACATAACTAATTCGACTACAAAGATATTTATTTTATTATACACTGATAACAATATATGACTAACTACAAGATGCAGATGCCATCATAGTCTGAAATGATTGAGAAGTCGATCCTTCCTCCATTCTATGTTGCTATATCAACTTGGTTTATTGTGGAAACCACATTTAGGCAGTTTATCAGAAAGAGGGCAGAATTCTCTTTGTGACATTGTTTAATTCTGACCGTGGAAGCCAGCAGGAGTCAGATGGACATATGGTTGTCCCCAGAAGTTGGTGACCTTTTTATTTTCTTTTTCAAAAAACTATAGAGAACCAAAGAGAAATCACAACATTAGGAGAGACAAGTACCAGTCTGTTAAGTAGTTTTCAAATTTTGACATTTTTGCAGCTATAAGGATGTGATGTTGACAACTAGAACCTGGTGTTGGGAACCCAATTATTTTAACTTAAACTGTTTTGTTTGCTGTTTGAAATATGGATTTGACAGAGATCCGCATAGATTTGGTTGGCTTTGAGAAAGGAGTTGCTTTTAAGTTTTTGGCCATGCTTGATCAAAACTAGGCATTGCCAGGTGGCCCCGTAAAACATATCAAGCATGAGTAACTAAAAGGACAAAAAAGGTATAACATTATTATCCAAGACACAGATGCTAGAAGAGACACTAAACAACACAGTACTCCAATACAAAAAATCAATCCCAGTTAAGGAAGACTGTAAAAAGGTCAAACGCAGAAAACGACAGGCTTAAAGTTGAAAAAGATGATCTAACAATGACAATTCCAATGATAAAACGAGACTTGAACTTCTTTTGGATTAGAATGAAGCATTGTATGCAAATAGAGGAAATTAAAAAATAATTTGAAGCCAGTTTTGTGGACAAAGAAACTTAAACCATTAAGTTGTTTATTCAAAATGGGGCTTTGCAAGAACATCTCTCAAAGGCCTTTGGCATGCATCTTTGATTTTTAAAGATGTATTTGTCAAATATAGTGATAAACATTGTAGCCAAAGTATGCCCAATCATGATGCTATGGTAATTTTCTAGTGTTTGGAGTGTCCATAGATTCACAAATGTGTGTATGAGACAAGATGTCCTAGGAGGAAATACAAAAGTCATAATGTCATTGAAGAGATTAGCAATATGAACTTACATCTATTAGATTATGGCTTCCTTAATAATGGACACGATGGTGAATGTTCATATATTGAATGGCACTTGATAAATATAGCTTGGCCTTCGACATGCAACTTTGAATCCTTTACGTATATCAAGATGTATTTGACCTATATAGTAATGAGTAGTTTAGCCAATGTATGCCCAGCCATAATGCTATCGTAATTTACTAGTTTTTGGAGTCCCTATATTCGCAAATGGCATGTATGAGACAGGATGTCCTTGGAGGAGGAAATCCAAGATTATAATGTCATTGAAGAGATTAGCAATATGAACCAAAAGCATACAGATGCAGTGCTTAAAAAACATGACTTTTAGAATATACATATCATATGCATTATTGGATTGGAACTTGAATGGCATTGAGTACAATACAATATGTGAAAACATGACAATTACCAAGCCTAGGATTGACCAGGATAGTTGATTGCTTAATAACATCATAAACTGTTGTCATCTTTACCCATTTAAAGATGTATTTAATGAACATTGATCTGGATTTGATTGGCAATCCAGTGGGCAACACACCAAAATGTTGGAGCTTCTATGTGTTATAGGTGCAAACAATTTTCGTACATCAATTGTAGCACAGACAATTCTAGAAATGTAACTAAATGAACCATGAATGAATGGAGATAAAAATATAAACAGAGAATAATATCACTAACTAATTTATATATTTGATGTATGTATATCTATATTTTTGTAGAGAAGTAAGATATTGCTCTCCAATTAATACAAAAAACAGTAAAAAAAATTCAGAAGAGATGTAAAGCTACCACAGTCTACTCTCTCTAATTTCTAGTCTATGTAATGACGATGGACCTCCCTCTATGCTTTGCTTTGCTCTCCACTATGTTCAATTCTGTGAGTAGAAGTGTGGGGAAGAGTAGATGAAACAATTTGAGTATAGAATCTAAAGTACCATTATAGAAGGAAAATGGGCTCATTCTGAGAGTCTGAAAAGCCATGTGACAAGTGCCCCCCAAAGAGGTGAAGAGGAACGACCGTGATGTGTACTGATTGAAACACAATATTAGGGATTCCAAAATTTGGGGATTTTTTATACATTTCGTATTTTGAGTTTTTCAGGACACTCCAAAGCATTTTTCAGGAAATACAATGTCCGGAGTGAAGGGATGTGACTTAGAGAGAAGACTAATTTTTGCAACGCATATTATAGTTTTGGATTGCAATAACTGGTAAATAAATTGTGATCTCAACAAGGTGACTATCTAAATGGGAGGTACCTATATTAAGTGGAGACTATGTCTCAAACTACCACCTGGATCAGCCACCCCTCAGGTAGCAATAATACTAATTATGTTAAGTTTAGAGGGCGAGATTAATAATTCTTGAGATTCCCAATGAGCATAAGAACTTCTTGGCCCAAAATTGAGTCACTTTCACTTGAGTTGGGAAATTCATCCAAAATTAATTGTTACTAATGGTGAAGATTTCTGAGTAGGAATGCCAACAGGCAGAATGGAGTCTCTTTTGCTTTGTACATGTCGAATAACCATGGTGAAGATGTCTGAGTAGGAATGCCAACAGGCAGAATTGAGTCTCTTTTGCTTTGTACACGTCAAATAACCATGGTGAAGATTTCTGAGTAGAAATTCCAACAGGTAGAATGAGCGGGTTGAATAACCATCGGTTAACCATAATGCTTTGTAATGTCCCCTTCTCTTTGAGGAAGCATTGACGACCCTTAGCCTAAATTCTTTTGTTTCCTAAAGGCTAAGGGAAGATAAAAGAAAAGGGGAAACGTGTGGTTCTATTTGTAAAATTCAAAAAGTGTTTTATTCTTCTAATTTTCATTTAAGTGGGGGACTTTGGAGGGTCATGGGCATTCCAAGGCCTTAAGTGAAAGTTATAAGGGAATTGGCCTTTTAAATATTTAAAGTTTTCCTCCAAAAGGAATGCACCCCTTGGAGGGAAGAATATAAAAAAAGAGATGATGATTCATTGCGAATAGACTATTTTTTGGATAAGTGGAATTTTATGAGTTTAAGCACACAAAAGCTTGACTTATTGCTTTGAAGATGAAAACCTTCAAAGGTGACTGGAATTAAAGATGAAATCCTTTAATAACCAGCTAGGTCAACTTCATAAGGGAGTTTCACTGAGCATATTTGTCAACCAATGGTGTTTTGAACACCATTTTGTTTACAGCAAGTGTGTCGACTTCATCCCAAGGGTAGTGACTCCCATATGGAGGATGGCGACTAGAGTTTGAATAAAAAACAGGGCAGCGCCTAGGCTCTAAGGACTGTTGATGACTTTTAAGGGTTGTGCTGATTTTTGGTGGTAGTGATTTGCCCTTTTGGAGCAGCGGGACCCCCCTTTGGGGTCTGATTTGGCAATTTGTAGGGCTATTTGAGCCTAATTCGTAGTTTGGAACATTGAATATTAAGTTGCTATAACTATTTGAATTTTCCAGCCATCTTTTGGTTGAAATAAATCAGGATACTGAGGTATTTGTCTAGCTATAATATTTAGAATTTATTACTGAATATTTGGGAATTAAATATTGCATGTGTACTTGAAAATTTGCATCTATAGAATTCCTGTAAATTTGGCACTACGGTTTGAATTAAAAAAGAAAGAAGGGGACATTACTAGAGAGGGTTTGTTGGAAAACCCCTTTTTTCAGTTTTCAGCCCTAAAGGGGACATTACAGTGGTATTAGAACCAAAATATTGCCCAGCTATGGGGTTTGAGTGATCTTAATGTGTAATAGTGATAGAGGCGTTAGGTACTACAAAAGGAAAAAGAAAAAGGGGCCATAACAACAAGAGGAAGAGGAAATGGTGGAGCAACATAGAGATAGGGATGACAAGGACAATGATAGGTTCGAAAGTTATGCTCAAAGTCAAAAGCATTTGACAAATATGATGGTTGACTTCATACAAACCATACTTTGCATAACCAGTTGGGGCGAGTAGTCGTCAAGGGGCCAAAATGGTTAACTAGTGGTTATTCGACCCGCTCGGTCGAATAACCAACAAAGACAAAAAATACTCAAATTTATCAAAAAAATATTTTTTTAAGAAATTAAAGGAGAAAAATAGATGAAATGAGTCTATAAAACATAGGGAAAGTGTTTTCTACTAGATTTGAATACAAAAAAGGTACATAATCGAATAATCATGTGAATTCAATAGTCACAAAGTACAAACTACAATGATACCTATAGACTTATAGTCTTATACAAAAATCTACAAGACTACAAGTACAAATTACAACAATATATAATTTTCTCTTCCCTACTCTCTATAAAACTAAAGGAGATTGAGAAACTCTAGTCCTCCCACTCGACTGCCCCGCCTCGCTCTGTCTAGAAGGCTACACCTACCCCTATGGCTCCACCTCTACATCATCTTCAAGGATGTTCTCCAATCAAATCTCTTCTTCTGCTTCAGCTGCACCCTCCATATCATGCCTCAGCAATCTCCTCCTCTGTGAACATAGGGGCCTCCTCCTATGGACTCCAATTACTATAGGGATCAATCTTATCTAGATCGATAGGCACTTTTGATGTGTTCTCTAACTTCTTTGTATGAAGTTGAAGGTTGTATTGCACAAAAACCAAGTCATTGAGACATAATTGGCTCAACTTGTTGCACTTCTTCATGTGAATGAAGTCAAACAAACTCCAATTGCATTCACATCTAGAAGCACTACAAAGTTGAAATAAAATCTAGAGTGCTAGCCTTTAAAGATTTGGGGTATTTCCACCCCAATATTCCTACCACATCCCTACAAACAAGATATTCAAAACTTTGTAAGAAATCAATAATTGTAAATATGTAATTGATAAGGTACAAGTAAAGACTTCGTTTTGTATTCCCTGGTGACTGTGTTGCTCTCCCTCGAATAGCTAGTGCTAAAGAAAAGAGTCTTCCCCTTCCTTGCTTGTAGTTCTACACCTCTGCAATAATAAGGTCTCTCACCTCAACATCAAGGGTCATACTTTCAATGCATGGTAAGAGCCCCTCCAGAACCTCTCCACTAGCATCTATAAAGCCATCGAAGTAGAAAAACTTGGGGTTAAGGTAGTACCCCACTGCATGGATGGGTTAATGGAATTGATTGTTCTACCTCCGATCAATCAACTCCCAAATGGGATCAAATATGGCACGATCTCCTCTATAATAATTTTGGATTGCCTCTTTGGCCCTATCCATAGCCTCATAAATATAACCCATTGAATTTTGCTCTCCATCCACCAATCGCAAAACCCTCACAAAAGGCTCGGACAACTACAAAGTTACAAACAAATTAAAGTTAGTGTTACAAGCTTATAGAAAAATTATAAAATAAAAACTTTAAGTTTAAAAAATTGAAATTAGAGAAAACAAATTGAAATTTAAATTGCAATTTCAAGTTACCTTAACGATCTCTATAACTCTCGTTTTGAAGGCTTCACTAAAAACTGTCTTCGCAACCTTCACTCCATTAGCTTTCTTGGAATAAGATGACTCCATCCATGCTTGAGACACAAACATCTGTTTCAAAAGAGTCAACAAACTGCAAATGCTTTGTACTGTAAGAAAGTTCACTGCAAACCTGGTGACCACTGTTCGAACAAGCTCTTTTCCCTTGGTGTGCTCTCTCATCATGCTGAAAACCCAAGGGTGATTGTAAATATATTTAGTTATTTCTCTAGCATCTTCTACAACTAGTCGCACCCAATCAAGTTTGCCTGTCTTTCAAAAGAAGGTCAAGGAAATGGGCCGCACAAGGTGTCCAAAAGAGAAATGGATGTCTTTTTCTAAGAAGTCTCCCGGTCGCCACATATGTTGCTACATTCTCTGTGATAATTTGGACAACATTCTCGATACTCACCTCTAAGACAACCTCCTCTAGCATCAAGCTCAAAGTTTCTAAGTTTTTTATTTTATTTGATGCATCAGTAGACTTCAAAAAAACTAGCTCACCATTTGAAAACATCAAAAATTTGATGAAAGTGCGGTTCTTTCCATCTATCCATTCATTAGAAAGAATGGTGCATCCAAATTTACACCATAACCACTTCTAATCTTCGACAATCACCTTTGTATATTCAATTGCATTCTTGAACAACTTCCCACTCAAAGTATTTCGGAGAGAGTGCCTTGTACCCTTTCCCTACAACTGTCAATGTAGTAACCAAATATTCTTAGTACGAGCTCCTCACCACATTGAAGGGAAGGTTGTTGAAATACCAAAAATTTGTGCATGCATCTGCATGGTCCATCCTGTAGTTTGGAGTGAAGGTTGTGCCCCAGGTGTGTTTCTAAGCACAAAAAATAAGTAGAACTGAGTCGAAGCCGGTGCAAATGTGCCATGACGCTTGCGTGGACCACGACTAAAGCCCACTATTTTTGTCATCGTTGTTGCTTCTTCCTCTACTGATGCGGCATCAATGGTTGTTCTTAGGGTTGCTCGCATCCTTGCCCTCTCTAGTTTCTTTTCATCCAGTGATGCAAGCTCCGCCATCATCACTCGTTTTGCCTCTTCAATGACAATGAGACAAGGCATGACGTCGTAACAAGGAATGTATGAAAGATGGTACTTCATGCGATTGATGTCTCCTAACATCCTCTTCGAGCAAAAGTTGCAAATTGAAATCATCTGGGACGTTCCAACCTATGTGGCATACTTCTAAGCACTGGTGTGAGCATTAGGGAGAGCCGATTGACTACCACTGACTGAATATGAGCCCGATGCACTTTTTGATATCATTGTTTGCTAATGGATAACCTGCAAAGCGCAATCATGTTGAAAACAAAATTACAAAAATTAAAAAATAAAAACATTTAATACAAATTATTAATTAAAATACGATAAATAAATTATAATTATAAACTATAAAATGAAAACTAAAATACATTTATGATTTAAAATTTTAGTGAACAAATTGAAAACTATAATCTATAACGGTTAAAAATAACAATAAATAAATTGTAATGATAAATGGAAACTAACCATAATGCCAATGGTTAAAAAATATTTTTAATCAAAATTTTAAAAAAATTAAGAATAAATTGCATTTACTTAACACTAAAATTTAATGGAGTGCATCATATTTGTCTACTAAAATTAAAAATATTTATCAAACATGTTTTAATTAAATTACAATTCCTTTACATGCTTGAATTTTTTTTTTTAAAATGCACTAACCTGGAAATCTCTTTGCTCAATTCTCCTCAATCCGCTCTTGGATGCTACAAATCTTGTGTGAATGAAATGTGAGGAGGTGTGTTGCATTTTATAAGACTAAATTCCGCATGTTTTGAGCGTTTGAGGCCAAACCCGTAGTTTCTCTATGGTTCTATTGGGTTTTCCGTATGGATTCCGCATGCCACAGAATCAACTAACCGCCGATACAAAAGGTTGATACATACCTCACACTTCAACCTATGATGGAGAATGATGCCATCAAATTTTCTACATTGCATTTGGAGGGAACCGTCCATGAATGGTGGTTACATAGATTGATAACACAAGGGCACAACCTCATAAACACTTAGGAGGAATTCAATAGAAAGCTGATTGAGAGATTTGAAAGCGCTGATTCAGAGCTTCACTTCCGAGAATTGGCTAAATTGAGGCAAAAGACTTCCGTGGAGGAGTATCTAACTGGTTTTCAAAGAATTTCAGTCATGGTAGCAGATATTTCAGAGAAAAAGCTTATGCCATTGTCAATGGAAGGGTTCGCTGATCTTCTAAGGGGTTTTGTCAAGGCTTTCAGCCCTCCTACTCTTCAAGAGGCCATTCAAAAAGCTCTTGATCTAGAGCCATCAGCACCTAGGGGCAGAATTCTACCTTTTGGGCAGCATAAAAACAATACTTTTGGGCCCTTTGGACAGCAGATGACAAAAAATTGTGGGCAGCCTAGGACAACAATTTTGGAGCAGCCAAAATCAGTCCCCTTTGGACAGTAAAAGGAGCCTCATCAACAAGGATTTGGGCATACAAAAGAGCTGTCAAAGATGAACAAAGATGGGGGAGAGTCAAAAAATGAATTAAGAAGAAAAAAATTGTGCTTCACTTGCAAATATCCTTGGACATTGGGTCATCGTTGCCTTGGTAAAGGGCAAGTTCATTACATTGAGATAGTGTCGGATGGAGAAAACGAAGAAGAGGCAACCCCTAATGAACAGGAGCAAAAAAGGAAAGAAGAGGATGACCACATGGATGGAACTCTTGCCACATTGTCTGGTGCTCCTAGATATCATCCTTTTAGAGTGAGACGAGTATTGCAAGGTAAGAAAGTAACAGTGCTAATTGATAGTGGGGCAACCCACAACTTCATTAATAAAGCTTTGGTATCTAGATTTGGGTTACAAGTTGAAGATTTCAAGGGCTTCAATGTAACAATGGTGGATGGCTCCACCATTCCATGCATAGAAAATTCAGCAACTGAATGTCACTTTGGGAGGGCGTAAGATTGATGATGATTTCTATGATTGGTATTAGTGAGATTGACATGGTCCTTGCGGTGCAATGGCTGTATTCGTTAGGGAATTCGCCCAAAATTACCAAACCATGGAGCTGAAATTCAAATCAGCCAGTAAAGAAGTAGTGTTGCTAGGTATGACCAATGGAGCTCTTATGGCAGTGACAGCAAAAAGGATGGAAAGGGCTTTCCATAGAGGATAGGTTGCTTGGTCAGCGAAGTACTTTGTGAATTATATGAATCAAAAATTGGAGCAGCAGCAGCATCATAAAGATATTCAGCCCATCTTTGATAAGCATGCCAAGGTTTTCAATAGTATTCCACATGGATTACCATCGGATAAAGGTTTTCAACATATCATTGAGAATAATACATGGAAAGGGATAGTTATTTTGCAACATCCTAACTAGCAATTGCTTGAGGATAAGCAATTTCGAGGAGGCAGGATTGTAATGTCCGCTTCTCTTTAAGGAAGCATTGAAGACCCTTAGCCTAATTTCCTTTGTTTTCCAAAGGCTAAGGGAAGATAAAAGAAAAGGGGAAACGTGTGGTTCTATTTGTAAAATTCAAAAAGTGCTTTATTCTTCTAATTTTCACTTAAATGGGGGACTTTAGAGGGTCATGGGCATTCCAAGGCCTTAAGTGAAAGTTATAAGGGAATTGGCCTTTTAAATATTTAAAGTTCCCTCCAAAAGGAACGCACCCCTTAGAGGGAAGAATATTAAAAAAAAAAAGTTGATGATTCATTGTGAAAAGACTATTTTTTGGATAATTGGAATTTTATGAGTTTACCACGCAAAAGCTTGACTTATTGCTTTGAAGATGAAGACCTTCAAAGGTGACTGGAATTAAGGATGAAATTCCTTAATAACCAACTAGAGCAACTTCATAAGGGAGTTGTATTGAGTATATTTGCCAACCAAAGGTGTTTTGAACCCCATTTTGTTTGCAGCAGGTGTGGTGACTTCATCCCAAGGGCAGTGACTCCTCTATAGAGGGTGGCAACTAGGGTTTGAAGGCAAAAATCAGGCAGTGACTGGGTTCTAAGGGCTGTTGATAAATTTTGAGGGCTGTGCTGATTTTTGGTGGCAGTGATCTGCCCTTTTGGAGCTGGGCGACCCCCCTTTGGGGTCTGATTTGGCAATTTGTAGGGCCATTTGAGCCTAATTTGCAGTTTTGAACATTGAATATTAAGTTTCTATAACTATTTGAATTGTCTAGCCATCTTTTGGTTGAAATAAATCAAGAAATTGAGGTATTTATCTAGCTGTAATGTTCTGAATTTATTACTGAATATTTGGGAATTAAATATTGCATGTGTACTTGAAAATTTGCATCTACAGAATTTCTGAAAAATTGGCATTAGGGTTTGAAGTGAAAAAGAACAAAAAGAAATAAGGGGACATTACTAGAGAGGGTTTGTTGGAAAACCCTTTGTTTCAAGTTTCAACCCTAAAGGGGACACTACACACTTGAGTTGGGAAATTCATCCAAAATTCATTTTTACTAATTGTGAAGATTTCTGAGTAAGTATACCAACAGACCAAAGAATTATTGTGATTGTGATTCTTGTATAATTCACATGGATAAACACTCCAACATTGAATAGACTAATGAACCCTTATACCACAATAATTGCAAACGATAGGGTGATATGTACGCTTTATTTGTGTGAGCAGGATGCCTACACTAATATTGAATAGGTTGTTCTACTGTAACTGAGGCCCGGGGCTCCATGTCTAGCGCATCTGCATATGGATCTGCATCAATGACAATGGAACCCGCAATATTTTGAGAAGATTTATTTGTTGTACCTGAGACAAAATTCTTGGGCCTTATCTCTGCCTTGGGAGGTTTTGAATTCCTTTACCATCTTTGCCACAACCTTGACCATTGTATCCCATTGTCTTCAACATTTGAAACCAATTCCTTTGCTAAGTTTTTCAAAATTGCCAAATAAATATGGGGAATGACTAAATTGTGAGGAACTGGAATAACACACCATGGTGTCCTCCATTTCAGTTTGTGTATCCAAGACAAGAGGTTCCTTCTTTTTCATCTCTTAAACTTTGTCTTGTAGTTTGGCATGGTCTTGTTGAATTTTGTCACAAACTGACTCTTTTTCAGCCAATTCTTGTTGAAACTTCTGCATAGATTGGTTACATGTTTCCTCTGCTTGACATAATCCTTCAACAGGTTTCTGTATTGGAATACATTCTTATCCATTTATATAATTTGCACCATGACGATGCTCAGATTGTTTTTCAACTGTTAGTTTTCATTCCTTAAGTGTCGATTTTCTTCAACGAATGATTGGTGATCGTTCTTACATGCTGAAAGCTAATCTGCAGCTTGGATTTGTTACTCTTGGTGCTTCTTCCTGTTCGCATTTCCCATAATGGCCATGATACCTGCAAAGTGCATATAACGTCTGCTCTTATACCACTAATCCGTATTTGATTGGCAATCCATTGGACAACATGCTAATTTGTTGGAACTGAGAAGTGTTTAAGCAGAAGCATTTGATTAAACAATTGTAGTATGCAGATAGTTTTAGAATTTTAACTAAATGAACCATGAATGAATGGAGACATAAATATTCACAAAGAAACAATACATAAATAAAGGGTCTTACTGTTTTATTGATTTGAGAGGTATTTATAGCTCAGATAAGTGATGAAATCTATTACTCTGATTTTAACAAACAGGTAGCAATCTCTGAGAAGAGATGTGAAAATATAACACTCTGCTCTTTGCTACACCCGAGCCACAACAATTTATAGCGTTCTTAAGAAATCACATATCCTAGTCAATCCTAGGCTTGCTAATTCACTTTTTCACAGATTGTATGTCCAAACGGCAAATGACAAGGTTGGTCAGCCCTTGGCATCAGGAAGAGGAATTAGGCTAAGGTTTGGACCACCATTACAGAGATATCTAGAATCAAACCCCCTAATATTATGGAGCATGACTCACTTACCGTGCTTTCTTCCCTACAAAACTTCGACTCTATTATGTGTCCCTCTTGGCAATAATTGTATTTGAGGAGAAAATCCACAAGCCTTTTCAGAATGACTAGCATGAATAGACTTGGATGAAATAAAGAATAAAGAAAGACAGACACGAGACTTAATTCACTGTTAGATTCAAGTTAATACACAGCCTACATTAGTACTCGACACATCCAAAGAATAAAGAAAGACAGAGACCAGACTTAATTCACTGTTAGATTCAAGTTAATACATAGCCTACATTAGTACTAGACACATCCAAAGAATAAAGAAAGACAGAGACCAGACTTAATTCACTGTTAGATTCAATTTAAGACACAGCCTACATTAGTACCAGACACATCCAAAGAATAAAGAAAGACAGAGACCAGACTTAATTCACTGTTAGATTCAAGTTAATACACAGCCTACATTAGTACTAGACACATCCAAATACAGATTGGCAATAGGCCAGAACGCATAGCATGAGTCTAATGCTTTGACATGATGACCGCATTAGCCTACTCGATACAATTATAAAATTCATTTATCAAAATTAAATAAATTCATCAAAGTTATAATGGCTTCCATGAAAAAGATTCTTCTAATGTTTTTTTTATAGTATCCCTACTGTGAGATCAAACCACTAAAGAATTAGATATATGTTTTACAGAAGGTAGAAATATGACAACTATTTATTTTCATCAGTTGCAACAGTGCAACTTATTTGTCCTTTCAGTCATCAAAGAGATTTGGATACACATGTAGAAAGAAGATCCAGAACATACATTGACTGTAATACAAGTCATACATGACTAAACTTTGGAAGATGAAAAAGCAATTGTTCCTTACATATTTGCAAGCAGGCTAAAAATATGAATACTTCAATTTGTTCATATCATATTACATGCCAATCTCTACAGTGTTTAGCATGATGTAGCGAGAGAAGAGAGAAAATCTGTAGAATATGTAAGAAGAAGTGCTGTGTTTCTGGATAAATGAACAAAATAAATAGAGGAAGAGATTAAAACAAACATGGAAACAATTAATTCTATGGTTATGTGGCAGGAGACTTACATCTGCAACAAGAGGATCTATTAATTCCACGCCAGAACCATCTAAGAAATGACATGTAGCTAGAGAACCCCCACAGCCTGCATGGATCATGGCAGGTCCACAAGAAAACCTACGTCTCTGTTGTTCCTGAAATGCCAGCCACGCAAATGGACCATCTCCACAATCCCCATCAAGGGAAATATCTGTTGATGCAGTAGCTTGCTGAACAAGAAATGACATCGCATCTAGAAGTTCATGCAGGGGTTGCTTAGGTGTATTTGAAATTACACTTTCCTCGTCAGATGCATTGTATGGAGAGGATCTTGCATTCTCATTTGTAGTTACAAGAGATGATATTGAAGCTTTGGGTACTCCCACTGGTCGCCAAACCCCAACCGGTGCAGTACGAGGTCCATCATGCATTTCTTCATCTGCATCACCAGCAATCCTCACAGGTATACACTCTTTCTTTTTTTGCTCCAGTTTGACTGGAACTTTTCCAGATAGCATGTTTGTTTCATGGAAATGTGATGCATTGGGCAATCGGTCCACCAATGTCCCAGCTGTTAATTTGTTTGAGCCTAGACGAACAACATGACTACTTGGAAAAAGCACATGCCTGCTTCGGCACATAGCAGCCTGTAACATTGCACATTCAATTTCAGTAGCCAGTACTGTTCTCTGCAATGTTAAGAACCCTCCTGCACCAAGGTCATATTCAGATTTCTTTAACTGGACAGACATTCCAGGTTTTGAGCAAACTGACCCGGACACAGATGGAAATGCCAAATCTCTCTTTCGAACCACAGAAGTATTAGAATGAGCATTTAATGGCTTTTCATACAATTGTTTTCCAGACTGCACGTGTCTGTAATGCTTTCTCAACTCAAATTGGATGTCTGTATCATCCTTTATTTTACAAGTATGATTTCCTTTGCCAGCACATTCAGACTTTTGGTCAGAACTTTCTATACAAGGAGAAGGTGGTGGTGTAGCACTATACACATAGGCATTAGAGCTTGATTGGATATTTTGTGTTTTTCTTGAATCTGGAATATATGGGCTTCTAAATATAGATGATGTATGTTCACTTCTTGAAGTCTCAACTGGTGTATACTCTGGGGCAAACATCATCATAGCTTCAGCTTTTGGCAGTGAATCAACTTCTCCAGGTGAAAGACCTGAGGACTGACTCTCTGCTTGTGATGATCTAGCATCTTTGTAGGACTCCTTTTCAGCATCCTCTTTGACAAGTTCTGTCTCCTGACTAAAACCATCTAAAGATGAAAAATCTAGAACAGGCAACAGCATTTGATCTGATGCATCTAACCCTCTGGCATCTGGACTGCCCACTCCATCTCCACAATCAGCCAGAGATAGCATAAAAGACTCTGCAGTGCCTGGAGGCTTCATGAAAAACATAGGACGTTCAGTCTTATAGGACAAAATATCCTCCATGTAAGCTTCTACTGAAAGCACATGTTTCCAATATTAGCCTATAAACAATTCTGTCTTCTAAAACTTACGTTGCTGCCACAAAATGTACCATATCTAGACTGTCCAAAGCAACCACAATGAATGCGACAAACAACAATCCTTTATATCCATACAAAGATGTAAATAGAACTATAACCTCCCATTCATAGATTCATAAAACATGTCTTTCAAAAAATCGACTCAACTTTTAATAGTAGAACAATTTCAAGAGAAGCTAGTCCAACAATGGAATGGTATTCTGTAAGTCAGATTTAGCATGGCTACCAATAAAGCTAAATGTAGAGAAAGACAACTCCTCTTCATATGAATAACCAACTTGTTCAAACCAGAGATATCTTATTTACTTCCTCTAACTTGTATCTCAAAACAATCCCATTATGATTGATTTGTAATAGAAAAAAGATGCATCAAGAACTAACACTGCAAATTGTTAGGACTTGTGATGAGGGTTATATGTAAGAATAACCGTAGAAATATCTTTAAAAAGCGATAAAATATAAAGACATCATTACTTAATGAGTATAAAAGTCACAGTAACCCATCACATCTGCACCTCTATATTATTTTACTATCTATAAGAATGACGTGGCAATATCTATTAAAAGTGATAAAACATAAAGACATCATTACTTTTATTGAGTATAAAAGTCACAGTAACCCATCACATCTACACCTACATATTGTTTTCCTATCTATATGAATGAACTCCCCTGTGAAACATAAAACTCGTAGAAATTGTCCTTCAAACCAAAATTGTCAATTTTCAACAAATCATTATGAAAATTGCATAATCACTAAAATAAATTAGTTAAGATGAATGGATGAAGCTACATAACATATGCCTTTGGGGAAGGTCAGGTCCGCAAATACCAATATCCTTCATATCAATGAGATATTTCACACAAAATGTCACTTAACAAACATATCATAACCCTAAAACTGTAAAATGGAAAGAAGATTCAAAGTCTAATATGAACAGAAGGTCTTTCAAGAACATATATATTTAAATATTACCTAATTCTAACATCACTGATTAAAAGCAAACCAAGGGAACAATGAATATCATTGCTTTTGAGCCAGAAGTTGGAGAAACACAAGCCAATTTCTTTCTTGTTAATAAAGTCCATACAAACTGAATAATCCTAAACTATGTTGTTTGAATATAGGGACGGGTATGACTCGGGTACATGGGTACGCCATTTTTCTAGAACTTTGATTTGGATACGCCGTGGGTACATCTATATATATATATATATATATATATATATATATATAAACAATGCATATTACTCATTTTTTAAAGTAAAACACTTGAAAATACATAGTGTTTGTTCATTCATTGCTTCAAAATGTTTACTCAAGTTCTTAGCAGCTTGGTCTTATGAAGAGGGAAGGGGTTACTTTTATAAGTTCTTAGCAGTGTTTAGGCTAAGTCACAAAGTTCAAGTTCGAGTATGAATTCGACGCGGTTAAAATTTGGTTTGAGTTCGAATAAAAATTGAAAAAAAAATCGCCATTAAATTCGAACGTCAGAAAAATGTAAAAACGTAAAATATTACAAAAATAACATTTTTTTTTTTTTTAAATAATTAAAAAATTTAATAAATCATATAAAAAAATTATAAATATAAAACATAAAACAAAATTATAAATTATTAAAAAAAAAAAATCAAATAAACTAAAATCAAATTAAAAAAAATAAAAAACTTAATAAGTTAATAAGTCATAAAAATAAATTAAATATATTGTAAATATAAAACATAAAACAGAATTATAAATTATTAAAAAAAACATATAATAAAAAATTAAAAAGAAAATTAAAAAACAAAACGTGAAATTAAAATAAATAAATTAAAAAAATCATAAAATTAAAAATAAAAATAATACAAAATTTAAAAATCAATTTTATTTTTTTGGGCAACTGTCCCTACCCCCATCGGGCCCCGAGGCATCCATGACCATGTCGAAAACATCTGGCACGATCACCACTGACTCCAAGACGCCTCCAGGCATGCTCAAGAGCTCCTCCTGCCAAAGGCGTCTCTAGACAGGGGACGTCGCGGGAGGGGTGTTTCTTGCAACACAAATCCTAAATCAAAAACTTTATTTATTTTCTAATAGTTCATGGGTTTAAGTGACCTCAAACCCACAAAGGAATTAACATTCAACCCAATGATGCTCCCCATTGACTTTAGAAAGTTGATTATTTCAATAGACAAGAATTCAAATTGTATTAGCCCTGGAAAATAATCACTACATATAACAAGCCTCTAAATAGGTAAAAGTCAGAAGACCCTTCTAGATCCAATACATACTAATATCAATCCAAAAAGGACTCTAGGGTTATAGACAAGGACTTTGTGCAAAGGAGGGTCGAATGGCTTTACATGTTGGAATATTGTCATTGATGTCAAACAGAAAAGTAACGGAATTGTCAGAAAGTAATGGAATTGTCAAACGGAATTTTCCATTACAAAGAATGGTATTTTCAAAAATCAATACCAAAGGATGGAAGGACAAATTGCCTTGGTTTGGGCGCCCAAGTATGAAAGGGCCCAGCATTAAAAAATGTATTTAATTTATTGCAGCATTAATTAAGGAAGGTCGATCAGCTTAGAGGAGTTTTATTGAGCGCTAAAGAAAGGTTTTTATGTTTTTGTTTATGGTTTAATCTCCCCACCAAACACATGGAACAATGATTATCAAATAAGGGCCAACCCACTTGATATATGGTATCCTTGGTAAAATCGTCCAACTTGGATTAATTAAATAAAATTACATTAAACACACACCTTTTGATGAAATGGTGTCTTTTGATTGGGATGCCTCCATTGGGAAAAGCCTCTGAAAGCTATATAAAATGAAAGGACACTGGAGAAAAAAAACAAGAAATTTTTTTCAATCATTTAAGCATAAGCATTTTTTCAAGGAGAAGAAAAAGAGGAAGTCAAATTTGCAATCATCTGTTGATAAAGCAACAGTAAACAGGTGGAAAGATTGTTTCGGTACGAGATCAGTGCCTCAGAGAAAGAGATTGGTGTCTCTCGCTAAGTTGGTACTTAGTAATAGGATATTGGTGTCTCCAATAGGTTGGTGCCTACAAATTTTGTAAAAAGATTATTATTACACGGCTGGATTTGGATGGTAGTTCCAAGCAGCTATTCATTTGTGGTTTTCCCCCGAAAGGGTTTCCACGTAAATCTAGTGTCAATCTGTGTTATTTTTATGTGGATGTTTTGATTGTGGATATTAAGTTCCATTGAGTAAAAGATAAGATTATATTGAGTTGTCATTCTTCCTTGGCTTTCAAATTTCTCAATCCAACAAAGGAATATTCATCTCCCAAACCAAGAATATAAAGGAGATGTTGAAGAAGTTCAGAATGGAAAATTGCACACTTGTTAGCACACTCATGGTTACAAGATGCAAGTTGAGTAAAAATGATGAATCTCCTAAAGCAAATCAGATGCTTTATAGATCCATGATTGGCAACTTGTTATACACCACAACATCAAGGCCAAACATTATGCAAGTTGTAGGTTTGGTAGCATGTTTTCAAGCAGCCCCAAAAGAAACGCATGTACAAGTATCAAACGAATATTCAAATATCTGAAAGGCACGTTGGATTATGGCCTATGGTATCCAAGAGGTGAATATTTCACACTAACAACATACACAGATGCAGATTGCACAGGAAGCGTGGATGACAGAAAGAGCACAAGTGAAGGAGCATTCTTTCTAGGAACAAATCTAGTGTCATGGCTAGGTGAAAAACAATCTTTTGTCTCATTATCCACGACTGAAGCAGAATGCATCGCAATAGTGTCTTGTTGTACACAAGTCCTATGGATGAAGCAGACGTTGAAAGATTTTAAGATGGAATATGAATAGCCAATCTCCATACTTTGTGATAACACAAGTGCAATTAGTATTTCAAAAAATCCAGTTATGCACTCAAGGACAAAACACATTCTGATCAAGTATCACTACTTGAGAGACCAAGTTGTAGATCAATAGGTAAAGTTGGAGTATGTTGCTACAAAGAAACATATTGCAGATATTTTCACAAAGCCCCTCCCAAAAGAAACTTTTGAGTTTCTAAGGCAGAAATTAGGAGTACTTCATTCTTCATCTAGTCATTAAACCTATCAAGAGAAGCATGGGTTAAGGGGGAGCTAATCATTGTATTATTCAGCTTCGTTGATATGTTGATAAGATCCATTGTGTTGTACATCGCTTTTCCATTAATGTTGAAGGGGGAGAATTGAAGTAAGGGGGAGCAAAGGAAGAGAACTGCAACAAGGAGGAGTTCATGCACTATTTTGTTACAAGATTTCCATCAATGACAAAGGGGGAAATTGTTAGAATATTGTCATTGATGTCAAACAGAAAAGCAACGGAATTGTCAGAAAGTAACAGAAATGTCAGAAAGTAATGGAATTGTCTAATGAATTTTTCCCATACAAATAATGGCATTTTCGGAAATCAATACCAAAGGATGGAAGGACAAATTGACTTGGTTTGGGTGCCCAATTATGAAAGGGACCAGCAATAAAAAATGTATTTAATTTATTGCAGCATTAATTAAGATAGGCCAATAAGCTTGGAGGAGTTTTGTTGAGCGCTAAAGGAAGGTTTTTATGTTTTTGTTTATGGCTTAATCGCCCCACCAAATACATGGAACAATGATTATCAAATAAGGACCAACCCACTTGATATATGGCAGCCTCGAGAAAATCGTCCCACTTGGCCGACACACACCTTTTTATGAAAGGGTGTCTTTTGATTGGGTCACCTCCATTGGGAAAAGCCTTTGAAAGCTATATAAGACGAAAAGACATTGGAGAAAAAAAACAAGAGACAATTCTTTCAATCATTTAAGCATAAGCAGTTTTTCGAGGAGAAGAAAAAGAGGAAGTTGGATTTGCCATCATTCGTTGATAAAGCAATAGTAAAAAGGTGGAAAGATTGTTTTGGTAAGAGGTAGGTGCCTCAGAGAAAGAGATTGGTGTCTCTCACTAAATTGGTGCTTAGTAATAGGAGATTGGTGTCTCCGATAGGTTGGTGCCTACGAATTTTGTAAAAGGATTATTATTATATGGCTGGATTTGAACGGTAGTTCCAAGCAGCTATTCATTTGTGGTTTTTCCTCGGAAGGGTTTCCACATAAATATGGTGTCAATCTGTGTCATGTTTGTATGAATGCTTTGATTGTGGATATTAAGTTTCATTAAGTAAAAGATAAGATTAAACTGATTCAACCCCCCCCCCCCTCTCAGTATAAGCGGGTGATTAATACTACAAGGGGAACTTGCAAATACAATCTCTATTTAGAGGAGGGAGGTAGAAGACCTTACCAGATTTGGGGAGTTATTGGACTGTAAAGTAAGAACTATGGCAATTAGGTCAAGCATAGAGGTAAAGGCAAGAACAGTAATAACAATGTCATAAATAAAGCAATAAAGTAAATAACAAGCGTGCTACAATATCACATAAAGGGAATACTCAATATTCAAAAATCGGATGCACAAAAGAAAGGGTAAATGTATAGGACTACTTACCTTGTGTTGACTTGTTGGCACATTAATCTCCCATGTCTTTGAGTGCTTTGTGAGGAACAATTGTAGGTGAAGTACGATAGAGAAGAGAAACCCTAACTAGACCACAATTATTATACGATTGGATTTGGATGGTAGTTCCAAGCAACTATTCATTTGTGGTTTTTCCCCGAAAGGGTTTCCACGTAAATTTGGTGTCAATCTGTGTCATTTTTATGTGAATGTTTTGATTGTGGATATTAAGTTTCATTAAGTAAAATATAAGATTATAGTGATTCACCTCCCCCCTCTCAATATAAGTGTGTGCTTAACATTACAAGGGGAAACTGCACATACAATCTCTATTTAGAGGAGAGAGGTAGAAGACCTTACTAGATTTGGGGAGTTATTGGAAGGCAAAGTAAGAACTATGGTAATTAGGTCAGGGATAGAGGTAAAGGCAAGAACCCTAATAACAATGTCGTAAATAAAGCAATAAAGTAAATAACAAACATGTGCTACAATATCACATAAATGGAAGACTCAATATTCAAAAAATCAAATGCACAAAAGAAAGGGTAAATGTATAGGGATACTTACCCTGTGTTGACTCATTGGCACTTTAATCTCCCATTTGTCTTTGAGTGCTTTGTGAGAGACGGTTGTAGGTGAAGTTAGAACAGAGAAGAAAAACCCTAACTAGACCACAATTGGGGACTCTAAAGATTTGGTACAACTGGTCATGCTTTGAATAAGCTCCTTAAACCTAATCCCTCTTCTCTTAGGAGATTTGTGTGCACAAGTCACAATTTGTTGTTTGTTAAGAAATGAAAACCTATAAATAGGGGTACGGATCCCTAAAATCAAAACTCAATTTTAACCAACGTCATTGGCCTCAACAACATTGAGAGAAATTAGAACATCATCGGCACATCAACTAAAACAAGGGTGCTAAAGCAATATCATCAGCCCAATGAGCAAGCAAAATAGCAAGGCAGTTGGAGGGGGGGCTAGGAGTTAGACAAAATATGATGATATGGAGGAGGTAGTATGAAGGGCACCCAAGACATCTCTCACGAAGTGCTCGAAGTCAGCCCACCCCAATCCCGAATCTATTTGAATGCATACATATAAAGAGATTTATGTGCCAACAAGCCTTGGGCCAAAAAAAAGGGTCAATGAAGTGAATTTAATACGTCTTTCGGTTTGCCGATATGGTCTAAAGTTGCAAATATGTGGTTGTATTACAAAATCTAAAGAATAATTTTTGAAGTTTTGAAATTTTTGGATTTGGATGCTATAAATTGGGAATAAAGACTTTCATTTGGCATTATAATTTTCAAAGTTTCAGCTCTAAGCTATTAATTTCAATAAAGCAAGGGGTGATGTCGGGAGCACAAGTAGGTAGACAGGGTGCTACAATCATGCAAGTAGATTTTGTTTTTAAATGTGGGTTGGGGAGTTTGGGGTAAAATTAGAAAAATGTGCCCCGAGACAAATCTGCCCAACATAATTTTACCTAGAGGCATTCAAAATGAAAATAAAAGAAAAACATTAATGGCTTTTGGGTAGAATATCACTTCAATGAGCTTGTAATTGATAGGGGGAAAAAGACATCGTGTGATCGTATGTCAACAGCCAAGGCAAAGACATTTAATGCACCTAGGATCAAATCATGGTCAATGACGTTGAGTCAAATAACCGTTGATGTATAAAAGGATGTTGATGTATAAAAGGATCGCATGGTGAACGAGGTCTTGGGAAAAGGCCTATGGTGCATACAAGGATTGAATGGCCAACAATGTTCCCTAAGATGGCCAATGATGTTGGAGACCAACAATGGCCAATGATGTTGGAGAGCAACAATGGCCAATGATGTTATAGATTATTCCATTTGTAGACTTGCTTAGTTTTTTTTTGTTTTTTGTTTTTTTTTTTAATGAAATATATCTATATCTTAATTTAATAGAAATATACAAATAATTCACAAAAAAAATATAGGCGGTATGAGAGCATGCCACATAGCCACACTAGGCAAAGCCTAGGAACAAGTCATAATGTCAAAATAAAAGATAACTTTAAGCAACAAGAGCGAGGCCAGAATGCAGAGGATCCATATCTTCAGGACTCCAGCCCGAGCTTGGCAAGTCATTGCCATCTGGAATAGGCTCCCAACCAGTAGCTTGAGCAAGGTCCATATCATCTTCTTTCTCTGTCTAAGTGGGCGAAATTGCCAGAGAGAGATTGGAGAATTTGTCCAGCACATCCGATTGGCCTCTAGGTGGCACCCCTCAAGCATCTGGGTGTAGAGGAGGAGCGTCCCAACCATCCTGCAAAGCAGAGGAAGGAGGCAAAGGTTGCCACCCTCATAGTTGCCTATGAGGGGTCATTCACTAGTACGAGGTGCCGCTGTGAGAGCGGCACCAAGAACAGCTGCGACAATGCCCACCACGAGGCGACAAAGCAGTTCTATCCTCCAATCTGGGATCCCTAGGCGGAGATGATGGAACCCGAGCCATTGCACAAGGAGCATCTCCCCAGTGAGAGAGGAGATCCTAAAGGTGCCCAAGCTCTATAGCAACTTTGTTAGCTTGAACTTGAATCTGCAAAAGAACATTGGAGATGATAGTGGACTTGCTCAAAGCAGAAACATTAAAATATGAAGAAGCATTATTAAACACAAAATTATTTCTTTCTTTCCAAAGCCAGAAGAGAATCTCCACTCTGAAAGTATGCCAGACTTGGGCATATTTGAAGGGCATCGCGAGTTTACCTGCAAGGAGGATGTGCTGCCAAAGAAAAAACTTGGGTTGGAAAGACCTGAAGAGATCATGGATCCACTTCCAGACCCTTTGAGCTTTGGTACAGTACCAAAAAAGATGAAGCATCTCAAGGTGACCACAGAAAGGGCAAGTAGGAAGGGGAACTCCTAGCTGGACAAACCTTCTGCCAATAGGTAAGCCTTGGTGCAGCATACACCACGTAAAATGGGCAAGCTTGGGCTCCACGCAAGCACCCCAGACAATGTTAAAGTGAAGCTCCACATACTAACAGAAGAATGCAGACCCCAACGAGAGTTGAGCTTGTCCACCACGGGCAAATGGGGAGTGAGCCATCCATAGCCAAGCCGAGGAGTGTAATTGCAAAAGGGGGTCTCAACATATCACTTCCAGTCCTTCAACCAAGGCCGAATGGAGTAAACAAAGATTTTGTGGAGCATGGAGGGCGACACGACGTTAAGTATCTCTTGCTAGGATTCTTGATCAGAATTGGCTAGTCGAAATTTGGATTTCATGTCATGTCCCCTCTCTAGTACGACATGACACTTTACGTGGATTTGCCTATTCCAGACTCTCGTAGGCAGATGGTGGTGATGAGAGAGTCATTTTTGAGTTTATTTGGTGATTGGATGGCTCATTATGCTCTTGGAGACATTATATTTATTTATTACTTTTTATAGGGGGGCCAAAATGTTATATTTTTAAATTAAGGTGCACTTTTATTTCATAAAGTTACTTTTTATCTAAAAAGTGCAATAAGATTTTATAAGATGTATTATGGATACTTCTAGAAAAGTAAGGAGCTTCTAGAAGAAGTTTCCAAAAAGTAGATAAATAGACCCCATGGGTCTCTCATTTGGCATCCGAGTCTATTTTCTCATTGAGTCTTCTTGAGCATTTGTGGGGCGTGATAGTCTGCAAATCTTCAGCATAATCCTTGAGAACGATACCTCTCAAGAGATTGCATAACTGAAGAAGTGAAAGATCTTCTGAACGGTTGCACATTGGAAGTAGTATTCAGCCATTTCATGTTGAGCTTCATTGAGTATTCAGACTTAGTTTGAGAGTTAACATTTTTGGAGTCATTTGGTGAGGAGATTGCATCATTGTCCAATTGGAGGGTTTCCCAAGGAGATAAAATTATATACATATTTTGTACAGTACTGTATAGGTATGGCCTGTACCTGCAATAAGGTACGGCAGGGTTTGGCGCTTCCAGCATACTGCAATTTACAGCAAAACCTATATTTTTTTTTCAAAACTCATACTTGGCTGGGAGATTAATTTTTGTATGGTGGGAGGCGTTTACCCCAGCCTAGGCGTCCATGTTCAGGGCATTATCAGCACTTGCCAATAAAAACCAGAATTAATACCAAAATCGTACCAGTCCGTACAGTACGGCCTGTACTTGCAGCAGTGTACGGACAGCAGTCTGGGCACAACATACTGACCAGGTTTCATTATTGTCATCAGCGAATTCATTTGAGGTTCTATTTACATTTGCATATCTTTAATAAAGATTCAATTATGTGCCAAGCTTTTGTATTCTGTTCATGATAAGAAAGGATATTATTCTGTCCATGTTTTTGTTGAAATCTGAAAGTCGCAATCTATTGTAAAAGGATCTATATCTCCCTTGAATAAATATATTGTCACTAATTTTTGAATCATTGAGTTGAGTGGATTTGTTTCATATTCAGTTGCACTTACAGCAGTATAGTTTGATTGTTTTGCCAACTGTTTGACAAAAGTCCATAATGCAATATTAGTGTTTTTGGTGATCCTACCAACTGTTTGACAAAATTCCATAGTGCAATATCAGTGTTTTAGTGATCCTACTAGTGAGGATCATTACAGTGGTATCAGAGCCATCATCATGCCATCCTGTGATCAGCTAAACAGCAGATGAGTGAGAGAGAAATCAGATATTGTAGCAGGGAACCGCAGAGACAACCAAATCAGAATCCTCAAGTCGAAGGAGATACAGAAGCATTAAGAGACACCGGCAAATCAGTTCAAAATATGGCAGAGGAATATAGAGATGCAAGTACTGAAAGGAAATTTGACAATATGCTTGATATGATGTCACGCTTATTAGCAAGAATGGATCAACAAGCTATTACAGATCAAAATCATCAACACACAGCTGAACATAGTGGAGTTAATGAGGAAAGGTCAATACAACGCGCTGGAAACACTAGAGGATCAGCCTCTAGGCCTCTTTTTCCCACCTTTACACCAAGAGAAGAACAATTACATGCTGCTCCAGCTACTCCATTTGGAGATGAAGCTAGACAGGCCTACTTGGAGTATACCACTCTCCCTCCTAATATGAGAGAAATATGGACATTTGATCAATTCATGAATCAAAGAAACAAGAGAGGGGGAAGAAATGATCGCTATGCTCCAAGGAATGACTATCAACAAACACTTGGTAAGATTTCCATGCCTTACTATGATGGAAGTAACAAATGCACAGCTAGGTCTTGGGTTCAAAAGCTTGATAATTATCTTTCTTTGAGACCAATTCCTGAAGAGGATGCCATAAGATTTGCCACACTACATCTTGAAGGAGCTACTCACGAGTGGTGGTATCATGGGCTAGTCACTCTTGGACACAACCTTATCACTACATATGAGGAGTTTACCAACAGGCTAGTTGAAAGGTTTGATGTCAAAGATCTTGAGGTGAGTTTCCGTGAATTGGCACAACTAAAACAGCATGGTTCCCTTGATGCTTATATTAATGACTTCCAGAAGCTAGCAGCAATGGTGCCTGATATTTCAGAGCAGAGACTAGTCATTTTATTTACAGAAGGGTTGACTGAACCACTCAAGGGGTTGGTTAAGGCCTTTAATCCTCTCACATTTCAAGAAGCCATGAAGAAAAGCCGTAGTATGGAACTTGCAACGCCAACAAACAGGTTCGGTTCAAAGGGATTTTCATCATACAGAGATAATAAAGGGGGATTCAGCAAAAGTAAAGATAAGGTTGATGACACAAAAGGCAAGTCAGCTACACCCTTGGATAAGGAGACGCTTAATGACTTGCGTAAGAAGAAGTTATGCTTCTATTGCAAGGGTCCATATGAGTTTGGACATCACTGTCCTATGAGGCCTAAGGGAAAAGCCAACAGGGTGATGTGGGCTTATTACGAGGGCTCAGATTCAGACAGCTCGGAGTACCATGATCCTAATGATGCAGAGCAGGAACAAGAAGTAGATAATGCTGAACGAAAGGAGGAACTAGAGTTACATTTACAGGAGGCACGTCTATCTAGTATTCAGAGAGAGGGTTCTTTCAGACTTAGAGGTGTCTTGGCAGGACAAAAGGTTATTACACTCTTGGATACTGGTGCCACGCACAACTTTATTGATGCACGCTTCATGGAGAGGCATGGGCTCACCACTGAGGAGTTTGATGGACTGAAAGTTAAGGTGGTTGATGGATTCATTCTTCAATGTGACATGATGGTACGTGATCTACCTCTACGCTTGAACAACTATGAGTTCAAGGCAGATTATCATGTGGTCAACATGGGTGACATGGACATAGTACTTGGAATGCAGTGGCTACATTCGTTGGAGGAGGTTACCCTGAGACTTAAGGATATGGAGATACGATTCGAAGTGGATGGCAGAACACATGTGCTGAAGGCTATTCGTAATAGTGATGTTAGAACTATTTCACTTAGGAGGATGGAGAGGCTAGCCAGGCATAATGATATAGAGTGGGCAGCTATTTGTACCTTGATGCCTACACAAGAGGACCAGCACAAGGCTGAATATCATCCTGATATTCGCAAGTTGAGAATTAAATATGAGAAGGTATTCAGCGAGATTCCACCAGGCAGACCGCCAGATAGAGGCATTGAGCATATTATTGAGCTAGAGGAAGGCGCTAAGCCTGTCATGATCACACCATACTGACACCCGAAGCGACTAAAGGATGAGATCGAGAGAACCATTAAGGAGTTGCTAGCCATGGGGCACATCCGACCAAGTCACCTTTTGCATCTTCTGTTGTTTTGGTTAAAAAGAAGGATGGTACTCTTCGGATGTGTATTGATTACAGGGTGTTAAACAAAAGAACTATTAAGAATAGATATCCTATCCCACGCATCGACGAATTGATAGATGAATTGCATGGGGCTTGTTATTTTTCAAAGATTGACTTGAGATCAGGATATCATCATATTAGAGTGAGGGAACAGGACATTGAGAAAACTGCTTTCAGATGTCACTGTGGGCATTTTGAGTTTGTAGTCATGCCTTTTGGCTTGACTAATGCACCTGCCACTTTCTAGTCTAAAATGAACAGGGTTTTTCACCATCAGTTGAGGAAATTTGTACTGGTGTTCTTTGATGATATTTTGGTATACAGCAGGTCATGGCAGGAACATCTTGAGCATTTGGAGATAGTATTGGGCATATTGCAGGAGTCCTTGTATGCCAAGGAATCCAAATGCGATTTGGGCATGACTGAGCTCCTATATTTAGGACACATCATCAGTGCAGATGGGGTGCGGATGGATCCTGAAAAGATCCGCGCTATTGTTGATTGGCCACCACCAAAGAACCCTACGCAGTTGAGGGGGTTCCTTGGTCTATGTGGGTTTTATCGCAGATTCGTCAATGGCTACTCACGACTTGCCGCACCCATGACAAATTTGTTGAAGAAAGGGGCATTTGCATGGACTCAGGAGGCACAAGAGTGTTTCATGAGATTCAAGGAGATAATGACTACATGCCCGATTCTAGCATTGCCTGATTTTTTGAAGCCATTTGAGCTTCAATGTGATGCATCTGGAGGAGTAGGTGCTGTACTCATGCAAGACAAGCACCCTATTGCTTATGAGAGCAGGAAACTTAGGGGGCTTGAGCGATCGTTTAGCATTTATGATAAGGAGATGTTGGCCATCATGCATGCTCTGGCCAAGTTCAGACAGTATCTTGTGGGCAGCAAATTCTGTATAAAGACTGATCAAAACAGTTTGAGACACTTTTTGGGACAGCAGGACCTGAATGATCGCCCGCAGAAATGGGTAAGTTGCAGGCATATGACTTTGACATCACGTATGTCAAGGGTACGCAAAATGTTGTTGCAGATGCTCTATCTCGCAGGCCACACCTTACTTCTATAATCCAGATATCAGAGGATTGGCGACATTTGATTATAGCAGAATATGCTAGGGACACATGGGCCTCTGATATAGTGGAGGGGGCAGCAATTGATACCAGATACACACTTGTATATGATTTGATCATTTACAAGAACAGGATTTATTTAGTCCCAGGATCGAAGGTTAAGCAGCTGATCTTGAGAACACTTCACGACTCACCCACAGCAGGCCATCCCGGGTACTTCAAGACTTACAGGGCAGTTCGGGAGAGGTTCACCTGGAAAGGGCTTAAGGCTAATGTTTTGCAGTATGTTCGGGAGTGTCTTGTTTGCCAGCAAAACAAACGAGAACACATATCCAGCAGGGCTCCTACAGCCACTTCCTATTCCTGACAGGAAGTGGGAGTGTATCTCCATGGATTTTATCACAGGCTTGCCCAAGGCACAGGGACGAGATTGTATTTATGTGGTGGTGGATAGGTTAACAAAATATGCCCACTTCTTCCCTATCACTACTACATACTCAGCGGCTCAGGTAGCAGAGGTCTGCTTCCAGGAGGTTTTAAGGTTGCACGGCTTGCCTCGAAACATTGTGAGCGACAAGGACAGCCGCTTCATGAGTCACTTTTGGCAGGAGGTATTCCGGTTATGTGGTACTGAGCTTACACCTAGCACCAGCTATCACCCACAAATCGATGGTCAGACAGAGATAGTAAACCAGTGGGTAGAAAGGTATTTGAGGAATTATGTGGTAGCCCAGCAGCGGACTTGGGTCAGATGGATTTATATCTGCGAGTATTGCTATAACACTACATACCACATGACTATACGGATGACGCCCTTCATGGCACTTTACGGTTATGAGGCACCCATTTTTTTGGATTTAGTGTTGGGCGACAATCGAATACCTAGTGCAGGTGAGTTACTACAGGGGAGTGAGGACATAGTTGCTACTCTCAGAGACAGTATTGCCAAAGCTTAGAACCAACAGAAACAGTATGTAGACCAAAAGAGGACTGAGCGTAGTTTTGAGGTGGATGATACGGTCGACCTCATGTTGCAGCCATACAGGCAGTCCACTCTCAAGAAGAGTGGTGCAGAGAAACTCAAGCCACGATACTATGGACCATTCAGGATTATCAGGAAGGTTGGTGAGGTGGCTTATGAGTTGGAGCTTCTCGCAGATAGCAGAGTGCATAATGTATTCCATGTGTCACGCCTCAAGAAGGCGTTGGGTCAGAGTGTGGTGCCTTCTGCAGTGTTACCTCCCTTGGATGATGAGGGGAAGTTGATCTTGGTCCCAGAATCCATCTTGGATAGCAGAGAAACGCAGCTTTGCAGGCGGATGATCAGAGAGTACCTAATTAAGTGGAAGGATCTACCCGTTGAAGATGCTACTTGGGAGGGTGAGGCCATTCTGCAGCATCTGGCATTGAGATTGCTTGAGGCCAAGCAATTTCAGGAGGGGTGGACTGTCATGTCCCCTCTCTAGTACGACATGACACTTTATGTGGATTTGCCTATTCCAGACTCTCGTAGGCAGATGGTGGTGATGAGAGAGTCATTTTTGAGTTTATTTGGTGATTGGATGGCTCATTATGCTCTTGGAGACATTATATTTATTTATTACTTTTTATATGGGGGCCAAAATGTTATATTTTTAAATTAAGGTGCACTTTTATTACATAAAGTTACTTTTTATCTAAAAAGTGCAATAAGATTTTATAAGATGTATTATGGATACTTCTAGAAAAGTAAGGAGCTTCTAGAAGAAGTTTCCAAAAAGTGGATAAATAGATCCCATGGGTCTCTCATTTGGCATCCAAGTCTATTTTCTCATTGAGTCTTCTTGCGCATTTGTGGGGCATGATAGTCTGCAAATCTTCAGCATAATCCTTGAGAACGATACCTCTCAAGAGATTGCATAACTGAGGAAGTGAAAGATCTTCTGAAGGGTTGCACATTGGAAGTGGTATTCAGCGATTTCATGTTGAGCTTCATTGAGTATTCAGACTTAGTTTGAGAGTTAACATTTTTGGAGTCATTTTGTGAGGAGATTGCATCATTGTCCAATTGAAGGGTTTTCCAAAGAGATAAAATTATATATATATTTTATACAGTACCATACATATACGGCCTGTACCTGCAGTAAGGTACGGCAGGGTTTGGCACTTCCAGCATACTGCGATTTACAGCAGAACCTATATTTTTTGCTCAAAACTCATACTTGGCTGGGAGATTAATTTTTGTATGGGGGGAGGCGTTTACCCCAGCCTAGGCGTCCATGTTCAGGGCATTATCAGCACTTGCCAATAAAAACCAAAATTAATACCAAAATCGTACCAGTCCGTACAGTACGGCATGTACTTGCAGCAGTGTACGGACAGCAGTCTGGGCACAACATACTGACCAGGTTTCATTATTGTCATCAGCGAATTCATTTGAGGTTCTATTTACATTTGCATATCTTTAATAAAGATTCAATTATGTGCCAAGCTTTTGTATTCTGTTCATGATAAGAAAGGATATTATTCTATCCATGTTTTTGTTGAAATCTGAAAGTCGCAATCTATTGTAAAAGGATCTATACTCCCTTGAATAAATATATTGGCACTAATTTTTGAATCATTGAGTTGAGTGGATTTGTTTCATATTCAGTTGCACTTACAGTAGTATAGTTTGATTGTTTTGCCAACTGTTTGACAAAAGTCCATAATGCAATATTAGTGTTTTTGGTGATCCTACCAATTGTTTGACAAAATTCCATAGTGCAATATCAGTGTTTTAGTGATCCTACTAGTGAGGGTCATTACATTTCACCTCTTCCTAGGATAGCCAAGAGCAAGATCGCCTACAATAGATATCCTGGACAAAATGAATACCCCTATGGAAAAACTTGAGAGCGTTGATCCAAGGGATGTCTACCAAGGGAACTTCGTTGAAATTAATAATAGGTGACCACCAGAGAGAGTGGGTGTTTACAGACAACCCATCTCGGAACCCTGAACCATTCCAGAGAAGCCATGGTTTAATCTTTTCCCATGCCTTCTAGATGTTTTTAGCCACAAATGACCCTATGATTTGAATGGGAGATTTAATGATTAGCAAATTAGGGAAGCCAAGCCCTTTCCAAACTTTCTTGCCCTTAGGCAAGCCCGAGGAGATGCAATGTCTGAACAACACCTTCCAAGCTTCTTTGCCCTCAATGGCCCGCACAATCCATTTGGCACATAAGGCAATTCCTTGCCGGGCTATGTCAATGAGCCCCATCCCTCCGACATCCCGCGTGAGGTAGCAATATTCCCAAGCCACCCTGTGGAATTCTTTACCTTGAGGAGAATTGGCCCAAAGGAAGTCTCTGAGCAATTTCTCCAACTTCTGGTAAGATTTCTTAGAAGGCACCCAACATGAAAAGTAGTACACATGGGTGATCGCAAGTATTTTCAAGCAGATTTAAAATTTTTCTGTTAACGAAAGAGACTTGGTCACCTAGTATTCTAGCTTCTTAGCAACTCTGTCTACAACATATTGCCACAAGGGTGGCGAGGCGTCAAAAGCAAAGGGGATGCCAAGAAATTTGAATATTTCATCATGTTGGATCCACTTCCAACCGTATTTAGCAGTCCACGCCGACAAAGGGAGGTAGGACTGCCTAAAGCAACGAGTTTTCTACCATTGTATGTTGGAGCCAAAGGTGAGGCAGAAGGTGTTGAGACAATGCAAGGCGTTGTCTACATTGGACTCATCATGAATGAGAGTAAGGAAGGAGTCATCCGCAAAGTGACCATTAAGCACTTTCATATCTTCCTGCGAGTTCGCAGCATCTGGAGGGAGATAGATTCCTTTAACGAGGCCCCTAGCTTGGGCATTGCTAAGGAGATATCCAATACCCTCAGCTGCAAGCACATACAAGGCGGGAGCCAGAGGGCACCCTTGACAAATAGAGCAGAACAAACCAAACTGCTCAGAGGTGACTTCAATAATAGAGAGGACAGCCAAGGCATCTGGACAGTTTGGATGAACTTGAGCCTGAAGCCCAAGGCTCAAAGCATGGCCAGTATGAACGGCCATTCGATATGGTCATAAGCTTTTTCAAAGTCAATTTTGATGAGCATAGCTTTTTGCTTAGACCTTTTGGCCCAATCCATCCCTTCCTAGACTACTATAATGTTGTCTGAAATATAACGGCTTTTGATGAGACGCAACGTATTGCACAACCGGATCGCCAGAGACTTGGCAATGATTTTATAGGAAACATTCAAAAGGGTGATGGGCAACCAATTGCAGATCAATTCAGGATCTCCCTGCTTAGGTATGAATTTAATGTTTCCATTGTTTATATTTTTGCCCAAAGAATGTGTACGAAAGGCTTCTTGATTAACCTTATGCAAGTCACTGCCCACAAGATCCCAAAGGGTTTTATAAAATTCAAAAGGGAAGCCATCAATGCCTGGAGCTTTATCATTAGCCATGTGAGACACTGCCTCATGCAAATCGTCGACAGTGAGGAGCCTATCACAATCCACCCACTGGGCGGGAGTGAGTTTTCATGGCACCACTGAAAGACATTGTTGAAGGGCAATTTCACACTCGATCGAGGACACCTTGAGCTTTGAACACTTGTTGATAGTGGCAGACAAAGGCTTGAACAATGTGCAGGGTCTCTGTGAGTCTGTTGCCAGCCTCAAAGTTGACTTGAATTTGCTGCTACGAGTTCTTGGCTCGTAGCATTTGAAAGATCTCCTTTGAAGCTTTGTCCCCTATTTTGAGCCAGTGAAGCCTAGCTTTAACTTGAGCTTCCAAGGCATTGTAGTTGTCTGCAATCTGGATGCGATGCTGCAAGGAGGAAACTCTGACCTGCAAGATCTCATTTAAGGGATCCTTTTCTAGAGCTAAAGTCGCGCGGCTCACCTTTGAGGAAGTAGCAGAGTAAGAGTGTCTCCAAATTTTAGCAAGTTGGCAGCCATAGATTTGCAGAAAGCGAGAGGTCCTTCTGATGGTGTCATCCCACCAAAGAATCCAACCAGATTCTTGGGAAGGACGTGGATCCATTCCAAACTCTTCGAATGTGCACCACCATGGGCCCATGCTTGAGCAAAAAGGTGTTAAGGAAGAATTGCATTTTGTGGACTTTGGGTTTCATGAACTGCCATGTCACTCTAAACCCAATACGGGAATGGTCGAAGAGCCCAAAATCTGGTAGCGCCTGCATCAGAGGGAAACAACCGTTATCAAAGGAGAAGTACGGTTGGGTGGACATCATTGCCCTATCTAGGCAGTTCAAAATCCGAGCGAGGCCCTCCCTGAGATTACTCTAGATGTACCAAACTCCGTCTGCAGGCCAGTGGATTAAATTGGGTTCATAAAAGCCCCATTTAGTGCACATATAATACCATGCCTCCCTTTCACCAACTGCCAACCACATTGGCAAGTGGCCCACTTTGTCCTCGGGAGATGCCACCATATTAAAGTCACCATATAAGACCCAATGGGTGTCGAGGAGCTCATCCGCTATCCAACACCATAAATGGATACACTCCAAGGCATCATTCAAGGCATAAATGTTAATAAAACCAAAAGAGTGGCTTTCAATGCTAAAAAGGACCCATACTAACCAGTTGGTGTGGTCCACGCCAGATTGCACTAAGTGCGGCCGCCACTTTGGAGAAATGAATGTGATCACCCCTCCACGTCCTGCATCATGATTGCTATGTAAAATGATATTGTTGTGCCAGATGGAATTACTGACAGCCGTCAATAAAAAAATCTGCCACCTTGACTTCTTGCAGACAAAGAATGTCTATCTCGGGAAACTTCTTTTTGAAATCACGCACAACGAACTTGCGTTTTGGGTCTGTGAGACCCCGAACATTTCATGAAAAACAATTCATAGATGATGGATATTGAGGCACATGTCCTCCGAGTCCAAACCTTCCAAGGCATCATACCAATTCTGAAGAAAATGCCCACTGTTGGTACTTAGAAAATCATCAAATTGCTTCCTCACAGTAGGGTCAACCTAATACTCTCCTTCCTCTGCCTCGTCACTCTGAGGAGGGCTACGAGAGCATTTAGGCACATCCCGCCGTGTAGGAAGTGGAAGAGTGGCTAGCTGTGAGTCTGAAAATACGGAAGAACTGGGCAAGGAAGCCTTGATACCTTGGGACAAGACATTGGCAGCCAGAGGGGTGTTGACTACCCTGGGTTTTTCCACTAATTTCAGGGCTTCAGCGTGAGGAGGCTCTTTCTCAATAGGAGCCTACTCCTGCAAGCCATTGCTCGAGACGACTTTCCTCCTTTGGGAGTAGCAGTTGAACTTGCGGCTTTGGGATGGTTGTTCTTCTTTCCTACCGTAGTCCATCCGTCCTCAACTGGCTTTTTGCTAGCTTCCGGAGAGGTCTTGGGGGAGAGAATGAGCGGTTGGACGCATTAATGCAAGCCAACTAAACGGGGCAATCCCGTATCTTATGGTTTGTGGCTTGGCAGCAAAAGCAAGTGTTACACAAATTGATATACAGGGCTCGTTGTGAGTGTCTCACATCCCCAACTTGAATTTCTACAAACTCCTTGAGGTCTCGGGAAAGGTCTACTTCTACACAAACCCACTTTTTTAGTCTAGCAAAGTAAAACAGGTTTTGTTCATGGCAAACCACCCGACCTATGGAGGACGCTATCTAGTGAATCAAGTGCCAGCAAGGGAGCGAGAGGCCTGGAAATTCAACCCAAACTAGGCCTTTTAGAGCAGTGTGCTCTAAGACCACAAAGTCTCGTGTCCAGTGGGAGAGAACCATGAGAAAATACCTGACATACCAAGTGGCAGAGACCTATGGAGGATTCCTCTACATGGGATGGGTTAGCAAAGCAAAAAAGAAAAAAACCTTTAGTCATGTTTTGGACACTCTCCAGCTTAATGCCATGAGCTGCCCAGTGGGTTTGAACCCAAGACCACAACATACTTTCAGAGGGAATTCTCCCAACAAAATATCCTATCAAACAAAATTGCTCTAACCATTGACATGCAGAATTAAATTCAGGAATAGGCAATATAACATCAAGTTCCGAAGCATTACCTCATGGTAAACCTTCGGGACAAACTTCCTCGAGCACTTGCAGGGTGCCATTGCTCAACGCTCCGTTGTTCTTATCCACAACTGAAACAGTCAGGATAGAATGGGGAGAAGTCATTATAAAGGCGACCTCGTCCAAAGGCAATAAACCCTAAACGGCAATAAATGCAAGTCCCACAGACAACTTAAGGCCATGGTCTGACACAAGCTGGATAGACAAAAAATCAAGGGCCGACTCAATGGCACGCATGGTGGAAACCCTAGCAGGGCAAAAAAACCCCAATCCGCTACTTCAATTGAATTTAGACTTGCTTAGTTTTGAATTGTGTTTTCTTCTAATTGTGGACTAAGAGACTAAATGGGTCTTCTTGTTTAATGGTTAGCAAGAGTAGAGGCAAATGGGGCTTTGGAGAACAGTTTATGCTTCCTAGTTACGTAAGCCACTAGGCAAATTGTCAGTTGTCAACAGGGCACGATTGGGCAACTTGGATTTTGTGGGCATCATGGAGATGTCCAAAGTGCCTCTTGATGCGGAGTTATTGGTTATGTTCATGGATTTCTAGGAGTCTAGGGCTAACACCTTTAGGTGGATTGTGGGAGATGACATGATATAGTGCACCGTTACATTGGAGGATGTACACGCCATCTTGGGTCTACTGATTGAGGGGGCACCCAACATTTTTGACATCCCAAACACTTTTGCAGAGAGGCAAGCATTAGCCCAATGGGACACTAGGTCAGAGTATTTCCAACCAAACACATATTTGGTGCAACTAGGGGATGGATACATTGCTAACATTTCGGATATACAAAAGGTGATCATTGATCTCACAATGACAAGTGTATTGTGCCACAAATCAAATGGAGAGCTGCCATTGTTAGAGGTAAATATTGCCAAGGTGTAATGTCCCTTTCTACATTTTTTGCTAATTCTAAAATTCATGGTGATTTTTTCTTATATTGGGCATAAATCAAATACTAAAACAGCACATGCAATACTTAATATTGAAAACCAAATTGAATTATTTGTTGCAATAAGCTCAAGGTACATACAAAACTGGGGAAGATATAAATAGAACATGCGATTGAAAGCAGCAAACCCTTACTGGTATTAATGATGTTCAACAATGTAATAATTTTTAGGCGGGCTGCATTCTATTTTTGACAGAAGGACAGCAGTGAAAGTGCTCACAAAGCAGCATTTGATGTCTTATGACAGCTGTTGGAAACAGCTTAATAAAGGGTAAATATATGTAAAAATTATTAAATATTTACTATCCCAAAGTGAAATGTGACAGATGAATGAAGATTTCAACTTTTCATGACAAAAGAAAATGTTTTCCAATGCAAAATTACAGCAGCTAATTCTAACAAAATATGAGACTTTCTCAGCTGAAAGAAAGTATGAGGTCTGAGGACAATATGGAGCTTCAAAATAACCAAGAGGAAGCAAGCGTGAGGACTGTGGACAATATGGATCTTCAAAATGATCAGGAGGAGGAACTGCCAGATGAAAATTTGAACACAGATATTCTCACTATATCAAAAACTTAAAGTCAAAAGAAGAAACCTGAGGTAGCCCAGAGAAAAAGAGGCCTGAAATCTCAGGTAGAAAAAATGAAAGAGGCGGTAGAGGAAGGGAAACAGCTTGCTATGGAAGAGTATTTTGGAAAACAATCTTGAGATGGAATTTCCCCCAGAATCATAAGAAGACCCATAGGTGGAACAAAAGGGGACTCTATGCCCATAGGGCCATAACGTGTGGAGGTTGGTTAAATTAACTTGTTGATGCAGAAGCTTTTTTTGATGGATGGATGCATTGGTTGGGCTTACTGTGTCTTAAGGAGAAGTTGACTTCAGTCTAAAATACTCTAATCTAGCTTTATTTCCATTGATGCTTTGCATTTGTGTTTGGAAGGTGCAGTTGAAATCTTCCCTTCCTTTTGTGTTCTCTTTGCCTGTTGTTGCTTGTTTTGAGTTTTCATTCTTATTTTGTGGGTGAAAGGCCATTCCAACCCCCATTTTACCAGTCAAAAAAGTAGAAAACTAATTGACTTGATGCATTTAAAAGTTCACTTAAACACATTGGTAAGTGCCCCTTCTTCCTTTGTAAATGACACCTTGGGGGCAGGGCACAGTAAATTTCTTTTGACCCAATGGTCTGAACTGTAAACAACCATCTGAGTCTAATTTGTGTTTATACCCAAACGTATAACTGGAAGGATATAACACACATGTATAGTCATAGATCTTCTACTTCACACGTTTTTAGCTGAAGCCTTAGTGATCATAGAGCTAGCCCTTTTGTTCTTCTTCATTAGGTTCATGTTTAGTCTTGGTGGAGCTGTTGACAATTTTGCCCCATAGGCCAAATCGTAACCATTACCATTCAAAACTTCACTCACCATGACCATTTGCCTTGAAAACCAGGTCTTGCCCCTTGAGAAATCGAGGATAAATCACTTTTGTGCAGGTACAGGTGTATTCCCCTCGGGCAATGATCATTTCTAGCACTTATTGAGCAATTTGGGTTTACCAAGGTGCATGTCTTATTAGCTTTTATACGCTGAAGCAGTTGGTAAGCCCGATTGGGTCTACAAATGCAATTACGAGTGGACTGGGTTTTGCGAGGTAGTTGTCTTATAAAGTTTTTTTTTAAGTAATGGAACTTGTAAAGCCCGAAAGGGTCTTGGGCAGGTGATTTCTTTCGGAGGGCTTTTTCATTGGCAAGGTGGACTTTTCAAAAGTTCCGAAGGGTTATTAACAAAAAACCCCGAAAGGTATGTTTTAAGGAGAAGTGCCCTTGCGGAGGGCATCTGGGCGTTGCGTAGGGACGTTTACAATTTCCTCGAAGGGTATGTGCCCTTGTGGGGGACACTTCAAGCACAAAGAAGACCTTGGCAAAAGTTCCGAATGACAAAATCAATTTTTCCAAAGGACACCTGCCCTTGTGGAGGGCACTTGGTCGGTGGCAGGACCCTTTCAAAAGTTCCGAAAGGCACTTTTGAGGACGAATAGGCCTTGCGGAGGGCACTTATGCAACAAGGTGGCCTTTACAATTCTTCTAAAGGGCAATTCTGGAAGAACATACCCTTGTGAGGGGGCACCAAAGCCAAAGACAGGGCCTTTTGTAAAAGCCCGAAGGGCACTTTTGGGAAGCAGAAGCCCTTGCGAAGGGCACCTTCATAGTGTTAGGGATATTTTGAAAATTCCCGAAGGGCTTCGGGGAAAGATAGCCAAAGGAGACGAATTCCTTCGGACTTTTTGTCCTAAGGAATTCCTTCGAACAAAAAGTCCGAAGGAATTCGGAAAAAGACCCGACGGAGGATATACCCAGGGAAAAGCTCGATAGAAATAAAAGCGAAAGGCACAAACGGAAAAGAATTTCCTTCGGGCTTTTTGTCCTAAGGAATTCCTTCGGACAAAAAGCCTGAAGGAAATTCTTTTCCGTTTGTGCCTTTTGCTTTTATTTCTATCGAGCTTTTCCCCGGGTAAGGCCACGAGCAAGGAACAAAAACCCGAAGGCTAAAGCATGAACAAAGCCAAGACAAAGAACAAGCCATGGAAGAAAGAACAAAGTCCTTCGGACAATTTGTCTGAAGGACATATACAAAAAGCGCGAACCTAACTACGAAAGCCATAAACAGATAGAACGCATAACAAAGGAAGCACATACCCGGACGGAATACAGAGAAGAGTCCATGAACAAAAAAGCCGCCCGAAAGCAAAGACTAACGCAGAAAAGATAGATACAGTAAAGACACAGAGAAACGCAAAGAACAGAATCTGTGGGAAAAGATACTCCGGAGAATCAAAACACAAATGTTAGACGCAGAAACCCAACGAAAATACAAGATGAACATGTGCATGAACAATGGCATAAGAGAAGATTCGTGGAAAAGACAAATACAGATGGTGAACATGCCTAGATAGTCCGAGAATACAAGAGCATGCAACAGCCATGAATAGGAATAGACACGTCTAGATTTAACCGTTCTAACACGTCACCTTTAGTTCTTAAATAGAGGCTCGCTTTGCATGAGGACTCGAGTAGTGGAACAATGGAAAGCTTAAACAAAAAAAATTCCATGCACGCACTCTCGTTTGTCTCAAAGCTTGAAACGTTCCAACGGTTCAAACGTGATTCTTAATTTGGCATTTGCATTGATTTCATGCAAAGGGGAGACTTTCAAACGTTTCAGTAGTTCGAGTGGATTTGACTACTCTTGTTTTGGAGTTGACTGGTTTTCAAGTCAAGACATCTATTCGTAGATTTCATGCATACAAAGCTTGTCTTCTTTTTTAATGCAAGGAATTTTCATGCAAAACAAAATAGACTTTTGTAAAGGCTTAGTTGGTTTGAGTTTACTCTATTTTCCAACGCCAATCTCTTGGCTTTTTGTAATTTTTTATATTAATAGCTTTTTAGCCTTGTAAAAAAAATCCATCCCTCTTGGTAAGACCAGACTCTGCCATTGGTGAGTTGTGTAACCTCTTTAATCAATAGAAGGATTTTACTTTCAGATTTCAAGCACTGGCATAGTGTACAATCATTCAGCAATTTGCATATGTGGTAGATTTCTCTCCCTTCCCAAATTTTGATTCGTACCTAGTTGCTAGCTTATGATGTTATGCAAGTCATGTTCAGTGTTTTAAATGTCTTTTGCTGAAGTTGTAAGTGGATGTTAGGTTGCTGTAAAGTGTCTTGTATCAGACCTCTTTCCATCGTTTTCCCTCATGTTTTCATCATTGGATCGAACCTTCTCATGAAATACTTATGCATATTGATCAATTGAAATCAAAGGTCTTCCTTTTCCCTTGTTTGTTCAGTGTTCAAAGTTCCAAGTAGGGTGGATCAACATTCTGGTGTATCACCATCATTAGGTAGGATTTCCCCTTCAAGTTTCTTTCTCCCTTTTCCATGGTAGCCTGCAACACAGAATAGAGATCCTCATTGATACACATAAGGGAGCTAGCCCTCATAATCTAAAGACTCAATCCACTTAGCAGGTCACCCACAACCTTGGATTGTTTTCATGTTCCAGCAAACCATGAAGGCTTAAAACTACCTTCACAAGGATGCAGGGTCTGATTGACAATGGGAGCTCTACTCCCAGACCTCTAAACTTAGAGTATTTTTTGTAAGCATGCTCACCAGCTTATGATTTTGTTCATCATAAATCTGGGACATTTTGTACCTCTTTCTTTTTATTAATACAAGGATTTTACTTTTATCAAAAAAGAGTTCAATGTACAATAGCCATGAATGAAAACCTCACATTCATGTTGCAGTCATGTATTCCAAATAATACTTCCAAGTCATAGTAGGAACCTAAAAATTTGTCTCCTGCATTGTCCTTAGATATCATATCAAATGGGGTTTTTTAGCGTATAATGAATGCTTCACTGGTACATTTGACTTTGAATCAGTAGAAAATTTACCGGCAATAACCCAAAATACTCAACTCGGACATGTGGGTCAAGACTCAAGACCCATCAAAATACCAAGAAACCTTAATGTTCACAAACGACCAAAGTAGACCAAAGGAACTAGAAAGTACATTTGGTTACATTCGAAAAGTACTAGGGTAAAAAACGCCCCAGGATATGCTAATTAAATGCCAAAATGCTTTCCACAAGCTTCACTATAGGGAATTGTTAATCAACCTTAGGATAAAGCTTCCTAGCATGCATATGATTATCCATATCAATATTTACATAAGCTCCATCAATGAGAAGACAATTTTCTCAACAAGGTCTTCATGAAAACAAAAAATAAACATATTAAACTCAGGTCTCCATAAGTTCATAATGAGAGGGAATATTCAAGCATAAGCAACTCTTTTCTTAATTCACATGACAGAATCTAGAGATGGGTCTAGAAAGTTGCAATCCTATGGTTTCATGAACTCACTCTATCACTAAAGAACACAAATTTTCAAAATCCAATTTTGAATCTTGTATGGCATATGTTTCGGATTCTTTTAACTTCTGTACCTAAATACAGTAACCAGACCAAAGATCAAAGATTGCTAGTACAATTGAAAAATACATCCCAGGACCTTAATTACAACTATATTCTTCTAGTAGATATCCAATGATGATAACGGAATACACACATACTTCTCCTTTGCAACTTTCTCATGAAAACTTTCTATAAATGTGATGAGCATGCATAAGAACAATAATAAGCTTGAATACTAATATCGGGAATGACATGTTACCTCTCCAAATGCCAATGTATCATCTTCAAAGAAGTCACCAAAATCACCAAATTCTGCAAGAACAGTCTGAATCTCCATCCCCATGCTTCTATCATCGTCAGGCCAGTCCCAAGGGCTTCTAGCACCTGCAGCAGTGGTAGATGATACACCCACAGTATTCAGTTGTGTGAGAGTGCCTCCTGATCTCAATGCACCAGTGGCAGATTTTTCACCCACAAACCCCAATACTTCTGGACCAGCACTATCCCCCTTCCGTGCACTCTTAGCTGTTGCTGCTTCGCTGATTAATTCTGCCCCACTTGACCATCCACGTTTTCCACCCTATCAATAACAGTATTTAGTAAGTATTATTCTTTTCTTAAATTAATCCTCTATACTCCAAAACAATCAGCCGCATGTTCCGCTTTGTTATTTCTTACACCAACTATCAAAAGTGTAATGTTCTTTAAGTTCCTTTACTAGTCTTTTGCTGCCATTCTTTCAGACTAGGAGGAGTTTCTGTATTAACTGTTTTACATAATGGAGTTGCTTCAGTTTTACAACCGTAATCTGTACCCAGGTTATCTTTGTCCATTCTCACAAGCTGATTCCAAATTAGTAGGTCTTAATCAAAACCTAGTTAAATTCTAAATATTACAATATAACCAACTCAAAGGGAAAAAAGTTGGCACAACCTAATTAAGTTCTTGCACAATAACTTTATTTTTAATCGTGAATCACAGCATCAATATAATATGAACACTCTTCACATGTATACTGATATGCCTTGAGAAAATTAAAAATAAATATTGACGGAATCAAGCAAGAGGCCTCAGAAGTCCGAATTAAAAAAAGGATCCTAAAAATTCAAGTAACATTTACCAGCAAATAAACAACTAAGTGAGATACTGCTTAAAGATATCAGCTAAATGAAAAGTGTATACACATGCATTAGTTTTGTGCTTGCAAGACGCATATTAAGAGTTGAGTGCATTCACATGGACTGTTTGGAATTTTGGATACAATGTATACATCTCCAATGCAGAGAGAGCATTAAGACACAAGCTTTCAGTTGACAGAAGTGGGAAGATCTTTCTCTATCCAAAAAGATGTTATAATTGAACAATAGCTTGGATTTCAGCGTTCTAGGCAAAAACAAATATTATAAGACTAACAAAGACAAACATTTACAGAAACTGTTCATCAAATGAGCTTATGTCAGAAATTTTAAATAAATAAGGATGACCTACGCAAACTCTAGGTTTCAAACAGAATAGTAAAGGAGGTGCATGGCTATTTCCACATCTTTTCCTTCAGTCAAGCTAAGTGACCAATCCTGGTACTGATATGGATAATGATACAGTGATTTTATTTTTTGGGCCAAGATACATTTTTGGATATAACAGTGAAAAATATGTATAAAATATACCCAAATAAGCAAAATCAACCACATAATATTCAGAGTAAACAAAATAAGTTAAATAACCAAAAAACAAACTGATAATTCAATGCCAAACGTCATGATATTCAATTGAAAATCCACAATGATTTGTGTGAATTAAGGATCAAAGAGTAAATGATCCTCCGATAATTTGGCAAGTGACGAGTTTCCAGAAGAATGTTGAAAAAAACTACCATGTATTAAGAGTTTTGACGAGGAATTGGATAAAATGTCAGAGCATCAAGAGGAAGAGGTTCATTTGGAAAATGAGCCTGCAAAAAGTGGTGAAAATGAAGAACGATCGTCAAGTAATTGTGAATGAGTCTTGGAGGCCCAGAGGAATTAGACTGGTAGGTTTGTTTACATATTGGAAGCAGCCTCTACCCAAGAATTATCCACCTGTACTAGGGTTGGTACACAATTAGATCTTTCAGGTGCTGAAGGCCATTAACATCAGATCATCTGAAGGAACTTGGCTCCAAGACATTGAGTATGAATGTCTTCCTTTCCGCTGTTATGAATGGCACCGAACAGAACGTGTGAAGCAAAACTGGAAATATTGTTTTCTTGTTAATTGTTTTTTGAAGTTCATATGACTTTTTGTCAAGTGAAATCAAAAATAAAAATAAAAAGCATGTCTGGGCCACTGATCCTGCCCAGATATGGCCAGGATTCTGCGGGAGGGCTGTGGATCCTCCCGAATACGTCCTAGGACGAAGGAGCCACAGTCCTCCCACAGTATCCTGTCCGTATCTAGGCAGGATCAGAACAGGATCAGTATCCGAAACAGATCATACCAGTATCGAAGGGTCTGGGGTGAAGGATCCGGTAACACAGGCATCAAGGAAAAAAGCATTCTATTTTGGCAGTGGCTTAGAAGAAAACAAATTTAGCATTATCGATCAGTTAGCCAACATGTTGACATCATGGCAAGATTTCAGACAAGGCCTAACATATCTTCTAGCCATCATAGACATGTTCCGCAATAGTAGGTAGGTCAACAATGGGAAAGATTTACATGAAGCCCAAAAAAACCCGACTATCTATAAATCTCCATGGCATATTGAAACCATACAAGTATATTTTTTTTCATCTTCCTCTATTTTCATCTTTCCTATGTTGTGGGTGCATTTGGTTGGTATATTGGAGCTGCCTATAATAACAAGAACAGGTTGGTTCCTTAATGGGTCAATACAATTTAATCAAGTACATTTTGGTTCAATTTAGATTGAAAAGAACTTGGAATAAGATTCCATTGTGGTTACTGTTGTCAACCTGGAGCTGCACCCTAAATCGAAGACGTGCATGAAATGGCCAATCTTCTATCCGGTTGAAACAATGGGATTTTCTCACAAGGGTGGGTGTCTCAATAGTGAGAAGAACCTCCAGAGAAGGCCGGTTCCTGTAAGATGTATCTATGAGGATCTCTACTTTACGTTGCGGACTACCATGGAAAACGGAGAAGAAAACTTTAAGGGGAAATCCTACCTAATAACAGTGATACACCAAAAGATTGATCCACTCTACTTGGAACCTTGAACACTGAACAAACAAGGGAAAGGAAGACCTTCGATTTCAATCGATCACTATGCATAAGTATTTCATGAGAAAGTTCGATCCAATGACCAAAACATGAGGAAAAACGATGGAGAGAGGTCTGATACAAAACACTTTGTAGCCACCTAACATCCACTTACAGCTTTAGCAAAAGACATAAAGAACGCTTAACATGACCTGCATAATACGATAAGCTAGCAACTAGGTACAAATCAAAATTTGGGAAGGGAGAGAAATCTACCACATATGCAAATTGTTGAATGAATATACACTATGCAAGCATTTGAAATCTGAAAGTACAATCCTTCTATTGATTGAAGAGGTTACACAACTCACCAATAGCAGAGTCTGGTCTTGCCACGAGAGGAATCCTTTTTACAAGGCTGAAAAGCCATCTTATAGAGAATTACAAAAGCCAAAAGATTGGCATTGAAAAAAAAAGAGGAGGATCAACTTAGATTAACTCAAGGCTGACTTTGCCTTTCAATAAAATATGTTTCCCCTTTGTCTTTGCATGAAGCTCCTTGGCGTTAGAGGAAGTGGACTTGTCTTTGCATGAAGCTCCTTGGCATTAGAGGAAGTGGACTTGTCTTTGTTTATTGAAACTCCCACCTCTCTCTGCATGGAAATCCACGCCAATGTCAATTTTAGCTTCTTCATGAGCTGTTGGAACGTTTGGAAATATGAAATGACAATAGTATGCATGAAATCCAACACCAATATCAATTTAGAACTCTGACTTGATTCGTTGGAAGCCAAGTTGGAACATTTGAAAGACTGAGTTGGAACATTTGAGAAACGTTGAGTTGGACGAAGAGAAAGGCTGAGTTGGACAAAGAGATTATTCTCCTTTGCATGGAAAACTCCTAGTAGATGTGACGTTTAACAATTAGTCAATTCTAAATCTGGAATGGTCAACTCGACGTCCAAATTTGGAACTCTGATTGAGCTGTTGGAACGTTACGAGCTTGAGACGGACGAAAGTGCTTGCATGGAAAACTATCTTGCTAAGTGAGATAAATTCAGGTTGAATTTATTTCCTATCTGTCTATTTTCTGTTTTTGTTTATGTGCATGCGTTGCTCTTGGGTTTTTATTCCCACGGACTTTCTCGAACTTTTTTCCGCAGGCTGTCTCCTTTGAATTCTTGTGGGCTTTTTGCGCGGCTTAACCCTTTGAATTTCTGCGGGTTATTTGTTTACAAATCCTCCGAAGTATTCTTTCGAACAAAAAATCCTAAGGATTTCCTTCAGAGTTTTGTCCAAAGGATATCTTTCTTTGTTTTTTCTTTTTTGCTTTGTTGGCTTCAGACTTTATTCTGTCAGGCTTTTTTTGTCTTTTGAACTCTCCGAATTTCTCTGAACTTTTTGCCCAAAGGAATTCCTTCGGACAAAAAGTCCGAAGGTATTTTCTGTCTTTTTAGGCCACCGATAGAAAGCCCTTTAGAAAAACTGCGAAGGTCTTGCCTCCGACCAAGTGCCCTCCGCAAGGGCTTGTGTCCTTCCTCCGTGCCCTTTGGAAAAGTTGGAATGGTCTTGTCACCGACCAAGTGCCCTCCGCAAGGGCTTGTGTGCTTCCTTTGTGGCTTTTTGAAAAAATTGTAGGGCACCCGGGCTTTTGGTAGGTGTCCTTATTCCTTTGACCTTTTGGATTTTATGACTTCTCTCTCGGATTTTTTCGGACAAAAACTCTGAAGGAATTACTCCTTGGGCTTTTTGTTTTTGGCGGACTTTTCTTTGTTTATTCTCCGAAGTATTCCTTCGGACTTTTTGCCAAAGGATATCTTCCTTCCTTTGTAATTTCCTTTGCTGTAGGCTCTTTCCTTTGTAATTTCCTTTGTTGTAGGCTCTTTCCTTGGCTTATACCTGGCTGTAGATGGCTCCGTGGGTCATTGTAAATATGCATTTAGGCTTGATTGAACTTTGCAAAACCTTTTCCTTTTCATTATTCAGTACCCAAAACTGATTCAAAAGACAAACTGGCACATAAGACCATCTTCCGAATAGTAAGGTTGACAATTTTGCCCTATGGGGCAAAAATGTCAACATTTTTGGCGATTCTGCTCGGAAGCATGCCTGCTATGCTAGAGAACTGAGAACATGTACATGCTATTCGAATTCCCAAATGGTGAACCTGATTTCTGACTAAAAATCTCCTCTTTACTGTGGCTGAAGTAACCTCCTCCTTCAAAATAAGAAGGGAAACACACAAAAGCAGAAAACTAAGAAGCAAATGTGCAAACAAGCACTTATTGGACAAAATTGAAGCAAACCACTGTGCTTGAACAACACTTGGAGGAAAGCAAAAACAACTATGTACATAGAGTTTTGCTCTTCAATAGCAATGTTTCAGATGTATCCCATTGACTGGGATTGGAAGCTCTTGGTCGTCCATCTTAGCAAGTTGGAAGCCATCCTGGGATTTGCAGCTGGAAATCGTGTATGGGCCACTCCAAAGGGAATCAAACTTTGTGTGTTTTCCAAGTTTGGCTCGATCCTCATCCCATTTGAGAACCAAATCTCCTTTATTGAAGCTTCGTGAGGAAGCTCCTTTGTCAAATGTTCTTTTCCCCTGTCCCTAATGACTTTCCATGGCTAGCATGGCTTGATTTCTTGTCTCTTCCAACTCCATAAGCTCTGCATACCTGATCTCCATAGGCTCATTCTCCATCAACTCAACTTGATGCATTAGTTCTAAAGCTGAAAACTCGAGAGAAATAAGTAACCTTGCTTCCTTACCATAGATTAGCTTGTAGGGAGAGGTGGCTATTGACCTCTTGTAGGTGATCCAATCAGCGCATAGAGTTGACTTCAACTTGAGATGCCATGACCTCTAATTGTCTTCAATAGTCCTTCGTATGATTCTTAAGAGGTTCTTATTTGTAGATTCAGCAAGGCCATTTCCTTGTGGATAATAGTTCAATAAAGTACTGAGATAAACCCCATGTTGGACAGCAAATTGGTTGATCCTAGATCCCACAAAGCCATTGCATTGTCAGAAATAATAGTCGAAGGAACTCCAAACCTAGTGATCAAACCTTCATAGAAATCAAAAATGCTAGTTTTGTTTGTTTCTTTCAATGCAATTGCTTCCGTCCAACGTGTGAAGTAGTCTATAGCTGTTTGAATCCACTTATGCCCTGAACTCAAAGGAGGATTAATGAGACCAATAAAGTCCAATCCTCACTGGACAAAAGGCTGATCCACTGCAATTGGTTGAAGGGGCAGGGCTGCAAGTTTAACTTTTCCTACAAACATAGCACATTGTTTGCACTTCCTAACCCATGTATGGCAATCGCCAAATATAGTAGGCCAATAGTACCCACCTCTCATGATTTTAAGTGTTGTAGTTCTAGCGGAAAAGTGTCCTCCACCAAGTCCATCATGAAATTCTTCAAGTAATCTTTGAGTTTGGCTTGGCTCCACACACCTTAGTAACATTCCATTGATATCTTTTTTGAACAAAATGCCGTCAACGAGCAAAAATGGAATTGATTGCAATCTAAAATACCTTCTTTTTGAAGCACTTAGGTGAGAAGGGTATCAACCATCTTGCAGATAGCTTACCAAATCACAAAACCAGCTGGAAGGTGAGGTGTGAACAGCAGCAATCTCTTCATCATTTGACATTAAAACAACTTCATTAGTTTCTTGCAAGTCCTGAGCTAGATGCTCACAAAGTCCTTTGCCTCTAACCAGCGTTGTAATTTTAATTTCTACATCATATTCTATTACTTTGGTTATCCAACCAGAGCTCTTCTCATTTATGTCTTTGTTCAGAGGAAATTCTTTGATGCTTGGATGAGCAACCATTAGACGTATTTTATTATTAGACAAAAAGTGCCTAAATCTTTTCAGAGATCTTATAATTGAAAGGACATGTTTCTCAACAAAAGAGTACCTTGTCTCATACTCCTACAAGCCTTGGCTGTAGAAAGCTATTGGCTGCTCCAAATCTTCATGATTCTGCTGCATAAGAATGCCTAAAATGGTGTCCACATTAGCATACGTATACAAAATGAAATCTTTCATAAAATCTGGATTTAAAAGCGTAGGAGCACTTGCTATGGCTTTCTTAACATCTTCGAACCATGTTATTCCCTCTTTGGACCAGCTGAAGTTCTGATTTTTCTTTAACATGGTTGTAAGTGGTTTAGCTACAGTAGCGAAATCTGAAATGTATTTCCTTATAAAATTGATCTTTTCAAAGAAACTTTGCAAAGCCTTTTTGCTCTTAGGCAAGGAGAGTGCAAGAATGGATTGAATCCTTTCAGAATCTATGTTTAAACCGTACTTTGAAACATGTCCAAAAAGCTTACCTTCATGAACTGAAAATACACACTTTTGGGGATTTAGAGATACCCCAAATTGCCTACACCTTTCAAAAACTTGTTGGAGGTGAACCATGTGATCTTCTACATCTTTTGAAAATATTGTTATATCATCCAAATAAACAAACACAAACCTGTTAAGAAGGCCTTGGAAGGCCATATCCATGGCTCTCTGAAAGGTTGCCCCAGCATTGGACAAACCGAATGGCATCTTTCTGTATGCAAATGTCCCCCACTTAGTCGTGAAGGCTGTCTTGAATTGGTCCTCTTCTTTGACCAAAATCTGATTGTAACCACTATATCCATCCAATAAGGAAAACCTCTCTAAACCTGCAACACGCTGTAAAATTTGTTCTATTAATGGCAATGGATAGTGGTCTTTAAGCGAAGCCCTGTTTAAATCATGGAAATCAGCACACAAACGAATCTCACCATTCTTTTTCCGTACTGGAACGAGGTTCACCACCCAAGTTGAGTGCTTGATAGAAAATATGATAGCCGATTCTATGAGCTTGTGAAGCTCAGCGTTCATCAAAGGCTCAAGCTTTGGATTGATTGGCATTTATCTTTGTTTTACTGTTTTAGTTTCGTCTTTTAACTCAATAGTGTGTTGAGCCAAACTTGGATCAAAACCTTTGAGATCACTATACTGCCATGCGAATATATCAACAAAATTTGTGCATAATTCAATGAAAGCTTTCTTTTTTGGAGGAGTGCATCCCTTGCCCAATTTCAAAATCTTACCAACTGCAATCTCTGCATTGGCATAGTGCTCTTCCTTTGTTGACAAGGATGGTTTATCTTTTCTTAGTTCATCATCTTCACTGAAAATATTTTCAAGAGTGACCAATCCCTTGGGTAGCTTATTAGTTTTCAGTTGTACAATCTGATCACCATACTGTTGTAAGCGTTTCGACTGATTTTTAAAAAAAAACTCGGCCTCTTCCTACAAAAATCTCACAATTTGATTGTCATTTTCAAACACCTGCCAAATTTCTTGGTTATCCGGAACGGAAGGCCTTACAACTATCTTTATATGTGACTGAAAAATGTCACTTTTTACATCAGCTGGGTTATCAAATTGTGCCCCAACAGCAGCCAACCTATCAACATGTTTATTCCTATCTCTTGGTATTGTCTAAATATTAAAAGCTTGAAAATCTTCAAATAAATCCCATAATGTGTCTGTAAAATTTAAGCAACATATTCTTGCATATATTCAAACCTCTTACTTGGTGGACTACAAGTTCACTATCTCCAAACACTTGCAAACAATCTGCTTTCATCTTCCTAGCCCACTGCAAACCGTGGACTAGTGCTTCATATTCAGCAACGTTGTTTGAACAGCGAAACTGAAATTTAATACAGGAGAAATGCCTTTGTTTTGTACGAGAAATTAACATCATTCCAGCTCCGATCCCATGCTTATTTCTTGATCCATCAAAGTATAATTGCCACAAGCCTTCATTAGATTTGTCCTTTTTGACCATGGCTGGAATTGGTGCATCATTCTCATGAAGACAATACACACCAAGACCTTCTTCAATCAGCTTGTAGGGATCATGCTCATGTAAGGTGGAAGCCCACTCATCAAGAAACAAATCTGGAACTCCATCCAAAGGTGAGTCCTTTTCTACAACACTAGTTTGTAGTATTTCATCTGAGATGATACAATTTGCATTGACCACACTTGGCGTATAAGGATCCATGTGAAAACGTGCAATAGGTTCTGAATGAATTGTTACCTTTGTGCCATATCTGGTCCTGAACAACAAGTAGGTCCAATCAACTGATAAATATCCCCCAATCTTTGAGGTGAACTCTTTTGAAAGGCACAGCAAAATAAGGAGACAAGTCCACTACAACGACTTGCTGAATAGTCACGTTATGACAGGTATGTAATGTCAATTTCAAATCTTTGATAATACCTACCGTTTTTGCTGGTGAGCCATCCAACTACAATACCCCTTTAGTATTTGGCTCATAAACAAGGTCGAGCTTGTCTGCAATCTGTTTTGGCATCACCATACTGCTAGCTCCACTATCCACCATACAATTATGAACTACAGTATCACCCACTGTCAAAAAAAGATAAAAAGGGGGAGTTTTCTTTGTTTTTACCTCAGTTTTGTCCATCTTTGATAGCTTATCTCATTGTACCTGTTCCTTAGTTGACTGATTCAAATTTGTCAAGACAACACCTTTATCAACTGATTTTGGAGACAATTAAGAGTTGAAAGTTCTTGAATGAGTTTATCCTTTTAGCCTGGAATTGAAAAAGAATTCCAAATGTTAATGCTAATGTTAGACTTCTTCATCTGATCTACAATACTAAACTGAGATGGACTAACATTTGATTGCGCCTTTTGTGGTACTTGCTACTCACGAATTAGAGGTATTTGCTACACTTTACTAACGTCTACATTCTGATTTTTCTGCGCTGTGGGGGCAGCAAGTTGTTCTTTTGTACCTTGAGCAATAATACTAGGAGCACTTGAAGTATTTGCTACTACTTGGGCTTCCTCAACAACTCTTCTTTTAGTTCTCTGATAGGTTATAGCTGCAACTTGATTATTTGAAACATTAATTTTAACATCTTGAGTAAAAGCGACATGATCATCTACCTGTCAATTTACATTAATAGCATCAAGCTGCCTTTGAGTCGCTCCTTGTGATGCCAACTCTGTATCTTGATATTGACCCTCTTGAAAAGAGAACTCTTGCGTCATCTGTGGCATGGTGTCGTTTGGTGATACCAAGTTCTGGTTTTGAACATCATTGAGATTTGAGCGCTGCCAACCTGAATCCTGCACCAAATTGTTTTGAGGTGGGGTTGGAACAATGGCTTTTGAAGTGGAAGGAGCATTCGGATCAAGAGCAGCATATGGTTTAGCTAGAGTTATGGCTCCTTGTGCTTGATAGGGTGGTCTATTTTTTCTAAAAACCTGATAAGGAGACCTTTGATCTTTGAAGCGCCGATAGTTGTTCTGATTTTGCTGTTGATAAGGTCTATTTGACTGAAATTGCTATCTTTTGAGCTTTACTATTTCATTTCCAAAAGATTGTAGTAAACTTTCCAACTCTCCTATCTCACTATATTGACTAGTAAGGGCTGCAATAGGAACTTGAGGTGCTGAAATTGGAGCCAATGATGGAATTGAGGAACTTGAGGGGCTAGTACAGAACTTATTTTTTAAAATATGGGCATTCGAGGTCTTGGAAAAAGCTTATCTGCTTGAATCAAATTATTTTTTGCCCTTATTGCAACTTCATAAGCATCTGGCAAAGTAGTACCACCCATTGACTGTATCATCACACTAATGTCAGAATTCAAAGCTTTCAAAAAATATAGAAATGCATATTCAGGTGATGGATGGCCTAATCAGAACCGATATCATGTACCATGTCTTTTGAAATCTGATATTAAAATCAGACATGAACTCATGAGGAGCTCTCTGTATGGCAATTAACTGCTCAACTAAATATAAGTGATCAGATTTGTCCTCAAACTGTTTGACCAAGGCAACACCCAATTCATCCCAGGTGGAACGGATCTAAGTGGGAGGGTTCTATACCACCGTAATGCCTTTCTTTTGAAAGAAGCAACTAGTAATATGATAGCAGCATTATCCTCAACAACATTATGAACTGAACAAAGATTAGCCACATCTTGGATATGCTCAATAGGGGTTGTTTGATTTTCTCCTGAGAAGAATGGAATACTTTTGAGGGCAGATACAAAAATATCATCTAACTGTGCTAGATTTAGTGGACTTCCCCTATTGAATGGAGCAAACACTTGATTTTTAACGGCCATCTGAATGGTGGGGATTGCAGTGTCTAAAACGATAGGATGAGAGGGAGGTAAATATTCCCTTTGAGGATATGGATTTGCCATCCTAGACCTTGCTCTTTTATAAGTTACAATTTCAAAAGGAATACCTTTACTTGCTGATCTTGTGGTAACTTTTGGCATGAACGGAGTGCCTGAATGATGCTATGGACTCTGCAACTGGATGTAAATGAATATCTTTCATTGCTGCGAAAACTCTATGTAAAGAACTTTTTCGTGGTCCCACCGAGCATGCCAAAAACTGTTGTCAACCTGAAGCTGCACCGTGAATCGAAGGCGTGCATGAAATGGCCAATCTTCTATCCGGTTGAAACAATGCAATCTTCTCACGAGGGTGGGTGCCTCAATGGTGAGAAAAACCTCCAGAGAAGGTTGGTTCCTGTAAGATGTATCTATGAGGATCTCTACTCTACGTTGCAGACTACCATGGAAAAGGGAGGAGACTTTAAGGGGAAATCCTACCTAATTACGGTGATACACCAAAAGATTGATCCACTCTACTTGAAACCTTGAACACTGAACAAACAGGGGAAAAGGAAGACCTTTTATTTCAATCGATCACTGCGCATAAGTATTTTATGAGAACGTTCAATCCAATGACCAAAACATGAGCGAAAACGATGGAGAGAGGTCTGATACAAGACACTTTGCAGCCACCTAACATCTACTTACAACTTCAGCAAAAGACATAAAGAACACTTAACATGACCTGCATAATACAATAAACTAGCAACTAGGTACGAATCAGAATTTGGAAAGGGAGAGAAATCTACCACATATACAAATTGTTGAATGAATATACATTATACCAGCACTTACAATCTGAAAGTACAGTCCTATTGATTGAAGAGCTTACACAACTCATCAATGGCAAAGTCTAGTCTTGCCAAAAGAGGGATCCTTTTTACAAGGCTAAAAATCCATCTAATAGAGAATTACAAAAGCCAAAAGATTGGCGTTGAATAAAAAAGAGGATCAACTTAGATTAACTCAAGGTTGACTTTGTCTTTCAACAAAATATGTTTTCCCTTTGTCTTTGCATGAAGCTCCTTGGCATTAGAGGAAGTGGACTTGTCTTTGTTTATTGAAACGCCCACCTCTCTTTGCATGGAAATCCACGTCAATGTCAATTTTAGCTTCTTCATGAGCTACTAGAACGTTTGGAAGTATGAGATGACAATAGTATGCATGAAATCCAACACCAATGTCAATTTTAGAACTCTGACTTGTTTCGTTGGAAGCCGAGTTGGAACTTGAAAGGCTGAGTTGGAACGTTTGAGAAAGGCTAAGTTGGATGAAGAGAAAGGCTAAGTTGGACGAAGAAATTATTCTCCTTTGCATGGAAAACTCCTAGTAGATGTGGCGTTTAACAATTAGTCAATTCTAAATCTGGAACGGTCAACTTGACGTCCGAATTTGGAACTCCGGTTGAACTGTTGGAACGTTACAAGCTTGAGACGGACGAAAGTGCTTGCATGGAAAACTATCTTGCTGAGTGATATAAATTTAGGTTGAATTTATTTCCTATCTATCTATTTTCTGTCTCTGTTTCTGTGCATGCGTTGCTCTTGGGTTTTTATTCCCACGGACATTTTTCTGCGGGCTTTGTGTTCTTTGAATTCCTGCGGGCTTTTTGTGCGACTTAACCCTTTGAATTTATGCGGGTTCTTTGAATTCCTTCGGACTTTTGTCTGAAGGATATCTTCCTTTGTTTTTTATTTTTTGCTTTGTTGGCTTCGGACTTTACTCTGTCGGGTTTTTATGTCTTTTGAACTCTCCAAATTTCTTTGGACTTTTTGTCCGAAAGAATTCCTTCGGACAAAAAATCCGAAGGTATTTTCTTTGTCTTTTTAGGCCACCGGCAGAAAATCCTTCAGAAAAATTGCAAAGATATTGCCACCGACCAAGTGCCCTCCGCAAGGACTTGTGTCCTGTGCCCTTTAGGAAAGTTGGAATTGTACTGTCACCGACCAACTGCCCTCCGCAAGGGTTTGTGCTTCCTCTGTGGCTTTTCGAAAAAATTGTAGGGCACCTAGGCTTTTTGTAGGGCACCCGGGTTTTTGTAGGTGTCCTTATTCCTTTGACATTTTGGATTTTCTGACTTCTCTCTCAGATTTCTTAGGACTTTTGTCCGAAGGAATTCCTTCAGACAAAAAGTCCGAAGGAATTACTCCTTGGGCTTTTTGTTTTTGGCGGACTTTTCTTTGTTTATTCTCCGAAGTATTCCTTTAGATAAAAAGTCTGAAGGAATTCCTTCGGACTTTTTGCCGAAGGATATCTTCCTTCCTTTGTAATTTCCTTTGTGGTAAGCTCTTTCCTTTGTAATTTCCTTTGTTGTAGGCTCTTTCCCTTGTAATTTCCTTTGCTATAGGCTCTTTCCTTGGCTTATACCTGGCTGTAGATGGCTCCTTGGGTCGTTGTAAATATGCATTTAGGCTTAATTGAACTTTGCAAAACCTTTTCCTTTTCATTATTCAGTACCCAAAACTGATTCACAAGACAAACTAGCACATAAGACCATCTTCCAAATAGTAAGGTTGACATTTTTGGCCTATGGGGCAAAAATGTCAATAGTTACATTTTGATGAAACCTAAGTCTGGGATGCCTTTAGGCCAACAACAACATGACATTAGTACCCAACTTAAGTTAAAAATGGTGTAAAGCATACAAATTGTAAGTTTGATAGTGCACTTTTTCCAAGAATTTAAAAGCAGCAGCTGAGAATTTTACTCTATTTACCAATTAGAAAAAGAATAAGAAGCCTTCCAAAATGAGAAAGGAAACCTTAATATTACGAAATAAAATTTCTCAAAAGAAAAAGCACCTTATCGAAGAAGAAAACGAATGTCTTAGAATTGAGCTATTCATACCCTATACAGGAATAATAAAAAGAAGGCATTGTGATACCAGGTTTGGTAGAAAAAAAGTAATGTTTCAGTTACTGCTCTAGGTGACCAACCAATGGCACTTCAGTCACAATTCCTCTTTTTTTTTTGTTGCTTGTTTATATTGTTGAAAGTCTATTGGAATCACTTGCGTTCTGTTAAGTATTTTCTGATTGGAATGCATCAAGAGAAATAGACAGACAAACTAACATAGGAAAAGCAATGCTAAGATAATACTAAGCTATAACAGAAACGAAAAAATGTCAAACACACAATACACATATATTTTCACCTAGAAAAATCCTTTAGGGAAAAAACCCAGCACTACAACCTTCTTCCTTGTTGCATTAACTCAACAATTTACAATACAATAACATACTTCCAAGTTCTTTTCTCTAATGCATGTGCAAGTATAATTAAGCACATCAAAAGGAAACCATCCAAGCAGTATTCTAATACAATGGGTACCAAAACTACGGGCTATATACCTAAGCTAAACCACCCAGAAACAACCATATGGATCTCAAAAAAATTAGGGTGTTTCTCCAAAACCCCGGACGAGAGGGTTATCACCCTATTTTGCATGTACAGTCTAGACGAGTGTAAATCATGAAAGGTATACGACACATTTCCAATACTCTCCTACTTGTTGAATACATTCCATAGGGAACCATTGGGTCATACTTTCAGCAACTAAGGGCAGCCATGCCCATTGATATTTTTCACCAAGAAAACTTCTCAGTACTCACAGCCTTCATCAATGCATCAGCAGCATTCTCCAAAGAATCAACTTTTTCCAACAGCACCTTCTTGTCTTCAAACATATCTCTAACAAAATGATACTACACCTCAATATGCTTTGACCGAGCATTATAAGCACGGTTCTTTGCCAAACAAATTGCAACTTGATTGTCAAAATCCATCCTCACTGCTTTCCATACCAACCAATATTTGACCATAGCCTCTGTAACATTACAACTTCATCACATGCATGAGTAGCTGCCATGTACTCAGATTTTGTAGTTGATAATGCAACAAATGTTTGCATCTTATTCATCCAACTTAATACTCCACCAAACAAGTTATATACATTAACACTTGTAGATCTTTGACTATCGAGATCTCAAGCCCGGTCAGAATCAATAAAGCATTGCACATTTACTGTTTTATTTTGCTCAGGGATTCTTTGCTAGCAGATTGTATAGTTTGATCTACCATAAATATATCTAAGGATCCTTTTCACGGCAATCCATTGTTCCTTTCCTAAGTTGAACATATATATGCTCACAACTCCCACTACATAGGCAATGTCAAGTCTACTACATATCATAGCATATATCATGCTTCCAAAAACAATTTCATAAAGAACCTCAGACATTTTTCAATCTATTATTGTCTTTGGACACTATTCAACAAATAAATTTTTACCAACAGGAAAAGGGGTACTCATAGGTTTACATTCCTGCATTTTAAACCTCTGCAAAATCATCTCAACATATTTCCTCTGATTCAACAACAATCACCTATTTGGTCAATCCCTTTTACCTTCCATGCCTAAAATGAAATTTACAACACCTAAATCTTTCATATCAATCTGATCATTTCACTTGCTTGATCATTTCTTTGTTGTTACCAATTAATGACATATCATCCACATACAAAATTATAACAAAAAATTCATCATCCACCCATTTGAAATACACACAATGATCAACTTTGCTTTGTACAAACCCCAAGTCCACATCATTGGTGATTGCTTCAAGCCATAAAGTGACTTCTTCAACCTGCACACCAACTCTTTATTTCATTTAACCTTAAAACATTATGGTTGCACCATGTAGATCTCTTCCTCAAGCTCCCCATGTACAAAAGTTGTCTTCACATCCATCTGATCTACTTCAAGATCAGAAGCAACAGCAATAGCCAAAATAAATCCAATAGAAATTAATTTAACAGGGGAAAAGATCTCACCAACACCAATTCCCTCCGTTTAAGAAAATCCCTCTTACCAAAACCAATTCCCTTTGTCTAAGAAAATCACTTTGCTACTAGGCGAGCTTTATACATCTCCATTTTCCTTCTACATTGTAATTCTTCTTGAACACCCATTTGCAACGAACAAGCTTTGTACAACCAGGGAATTTTACCAAGTCCCATGTTAGATTTTTATCCAAGGACATCATTTCTTCATCCATGGCCTTCTTCTAAAATTTATTTTTCTTTCAATCAAGGCACTCCGTCACAATCTTAGGAGTTTCATATGTCATTGATAACACTCTCAAAACAAATGCAGAATAGAAATTGGTTGGAATGTACCTTTCTAGTTTCATTCTAATTTGCTCTAATCTTCTCAGGACTGTAGTTTGAGACCCTTCCACTTTCAGTTCATCTTTCCTCTGCTTCGTCTAAATCTTCCTCAAGCAAGTCCCTTTCTAGTTCATCACCTTCAATCGCTTTCAATTCAGATAGATTCTCCCTCTTCTAATTCAATATTCACATTTTCAGGTGCTTCCTTTGGTTGTCCTTCATGTTTTTGAACACCCTTAAACTCTCCAAAGATGGCATTACAATTATAAATAGTATTCTTTGATATTTGGTTCCAAAGCTTAGTTCTCTTTTTTTTGGAATACATATATAAGCATCACAACCAGAAACCCTAAGATGTCAGAGAGAGGATTTCTTACCATTCCAACATGATGTGGGCAATCTTTGGATCAGGGATTAAGCAATTGTTACTACTGCCAAAAAAACCCTTTTTAAGTATGCACCACTAAGCATACTTCTAGCGTTATCTATCATAGTCCTACTCATTCTTTATGCAACTCCACTCTATTGTGGTGTATATGCAATTTTATTTTGTCTTTCTATTCCGCCCCACTTACAGAACTGCTCGAATGCATTTGAGAAATACTTCCCACCATTATCACTTTTCAAAACCTTAATCTTCTTTTCCGCCTAGTTTTCAACAAGAGCCTTAAACTCCTTGAACTTATTGAAAAACTCAAATTTATTCTTCATACATTATTCCAAGGTTTTCATTGACTAACCTATAAAACATAATACAAAGATTTTCCGAGTGATGGAACATTCACATGCCCAAACATGTCACTATGTATCAAGGGCAAAATTCCATTTGTTCTTATAGCACTACTACGAAACTTTACTCAACTATGCTTCCCATCTACACAATGTTCATAGAAATCAAAAGCTAAAGGACAATAAAAATTTCTTCAACCATACCTTTAGGTTTTAATGCTCAACAACCTTTCTCTCCAATAAGTCCCATCCTTTGACACCAAAGCATTGTCTTTTCTAACAGAAGCTTAGGGATTCGATCTAGTTTGCTTTTAACCACAAAAACAACAAAACTTGTATGCAGACTAAGATGATCTAGGTAACAATCCTCTCTCTATAGATTGGGATATAAATGGTAGACCAAATTAGAGCCTATGTACATGCAAACATAGTGACATAACCTAGAGCTGGATATAGATCTAGTAGATGGTGATCCACATTCGATATCGAAGGTATAGAGTTCCAACGCCTATGCCTAAAATATGGGATATGGGTCCTAACTAGGGCCCAAGATAAAATCAATGATGTAAAGAATGGTTGTAAAGGGAGTATCAAGGATATAATAAGGAAATAACGTGTAAGGAGTTGACGAACAAATCTAACCTAGATTCAAGATAGCAAATCATCTAAATTAAACAAGATAAAAATACCCAAGGGTTGATTGTAGTTATAGTCTAAGCCATAGTAGCACTACTCGTTTGGATAAAAATTTGTTTTTTCAAAAGTGTAAGTGTTTTTCAAAAAATCACAATTAATTGGGAAAAAATCAGAAAAACCTAAAACTGTTGAAAAAATGTGGAAAAAAAAGAAAATGTTGTTTTTTTTTAAATTTAAAGGCATTTCCATTGCATAGAGATACAAGTTAAGCATTTCAATTAAATAGAGATACATATTAGGCATTTCAATTGCATAGAGAATAGATACATATTATGAGAGGAAGATAAATGAGATTGTACACCATCAAAAGCAGTCATCATTATCAAAGCATTTGGATTCTGAATCAATCTCGTGAAGGTCAATCAACCGATCTACGATTTAATGTTTATTTTAATATTTAATAACTATTCACAAACATGGTTTAATGTTTAAAGCCATATATTGTAATTACCCCCAAACAACCTTCTTTACAATTTCTTCCAAGTCGCTAATGAGATTCATAGTTCTTTACAATTTCTCTCTAATTTGTTTTTCACAGTTTACTGTTTTGGTGTGGATTTACAAGTCAATTGATCCAAGTTTAATAGAAAATAAATAAATAAAGCAAATAAAAATTCATATAGAAAAATCAAGAAGTCCCCTGTATAATAACACACTATTAGTTGAAAGTTCAAAAAATTACCATAGTATAGCTAGTTGAGTTGTATATACATGATGGGTAATGTGAAAACTGTAAACTCTGAATGTTACATTCATGACTAGAAAATATATAAAATTTTCAAAACCTATTTCTGCAATTAAAATATATAGATATTTACAACAAAACTTAAAATTGATTTCCCCTGTATGCAAGGTATTTATTGCATTCCATGTGATCAAATTTCGTTCTATCATTTTATCAAACAGTTTGTTCACATCCTCGATACTCTCACATTTGGCATACATATTTACAAGGGCACAGGGCACATGGACATCAGATGGAAAGTGAAGCCCACTTCTTAACATGCATCTGTGTATCTCCTTGCCAAAGGAACCTAAGACATTTCCTCAATCTCTTCTTGTGTATTGGGACATTGTTCAACAAATAATTTTTGACCAATAGGAAAGGGGGTACTAACCAGTTTACATTCCTGCATTCTCTATTTTTATTAAGATAAAATGTAGCCTTGCCTTCTTTATCGGAATTGTCTTAGCATGTTAGATCCTGTCATGTTGTGTCTGCAAACATGAGCTTAAATATCGCAGGCTTGCAGGTGATTAGGCAGATGGAAACAAATAATAAAAAGAAACAAGGAACTGGGACAAATACTTAACAAATACAAGATTTTCATCTCCTACTACACTTATAAAACCTGATTAGGAAATAGAGAATCAAATAAGTTAGGTATTAGCAACCTAAACTAAAAAAGCAAATGAAGGAACATTAGTCTTAGAGCGTGAGCATCAATGCAATTGGAGTAGTTCATAGGATAAAATAATCAATATGATGTTACAATATGCAAGTAAGAGAGAGGAATGCTTTCAAGAGTAGTTTTAAGCAAAGGTGTATATAGAGGAGATTATATTATAAAGAAAAAAAATTATGTTTACATACACGACGATGATAGTAAGTGGTAATGATTTTAGAATAAACTTAACTTAGAAGTTGGATGGGAATCAAATAAAACATCCCACTCCATTAAGAAAGAAATTAGAATAGCATGTGCGAGAGTGTGCCAACAACATTTAATAGCAATAGAAAACATACGGAAGTCTAGCCATTGCCAAGGATGACATCATATCTGCTAAGGAAGGAGAGTGAGTGGGAGGTGGTAGAACATAATATACGAACTGTAGAATTTAACAATTTCAATATTTTCATCGTTTACTTTTCAAGGATTCACATTATTTAAGCAACAAAACTGACAAAGGCAATTCCATTCCATTCCATAGCTTGCATTTGAGTCTATGTTTGGTGCATTGTATGTAATATGGATCTTAATGGAATCTCTACAAGCATATGTGCTCCAGAAATTTTAAGCAGGAAATAAGTTGAATATGCAAGTAGCGTACATAATCAAATAACACATGTTTACCTGTAAACATTTAGAACCATCCATATCCATTTGATCAGCTGAAGTCAAATGAGACTGTTTAGATGCAAGAGAATCAGCATCGGCTTCAAGCTCTCCTAAGCCAATGCCTGGCTCAATTTCACTGTCACTAGAGCTAGTATTACTGCTAGTGCTGCTGCTGCTGCTGCTGCTGCTGCTGCTGCTATTGCTATTAGTACTATTTTTTTTGTGCAAACCATTTGACCCAATCCATGAACTCTCCAAGGATTCCTTTCCGTCAATAATACAAAAAGTTGCCCTGAAATGAAGCCAGGCATGGTCCGTTAGTTTTTTCCCTTAAAAGTCGGAATATACTTGAACTAATTCTGTGAAACATTAACCATGTGCCTCCATTGTTTATGTAGAGTAACTATTACAGTTCCTTTGCTCTGGTAATCTTCCATCATTTTCTTGCTACTCTTTCTTTTTTATCAGTAAATCCCTTCTGAAGAATGGAGAGGTACTGTGCTCCATTTTTACAAATTTCACTTAAGAGCCACACTACTGAAGACCAAAGGGGCATACCAGCCAGACTTGAGCCTGGGTCATCATGGCATAACCTCTCCAACTTATCATGAGATCACAACTTAATGGACTATCGTGGCTTCATTTTGCTTTTCAAAAAACATGAGAAACTAGGAAACCTTTATACATTTACCTCAATAACCTGATGGTTATATTAGCCAGATTGGGTATTTTAGTATTCAAGCAAACTTTAAAGCATGTTACCCATTTTATGGTGAAAGTCTTTGCATGGCTGAAATAACTAGGAAATAAGCTCATTGGATTCTACAATATCATAGACTGAAGCTTATGAATTAGAATAGTCTGCAGATTTTTATATATGACCATTATTCTTCACTCCATTATTTTATGACTTAGGAAATACAAGAAATTAACCTAAGGACGAAATATATCTGAACCGGTTAGCTTTGTATATTTTACATCCATTTGAGAGTTTCAAATCCACCAAATCAATAAAGCCCATGTAATAATGGGAAATTCAATAAATGTAATTAGACGCCCAATTCTTTTAAACCACCAATTTGCAAGACTGGTATGTCCAACATATATAGAGCCTAAACATCTCCATGAACAGAATTAAAATGGAGAAGTTAAGGTTAATCTGTAATATCTAATTTAAGTTCTCTGAATCAGTTTATTATTTCCACAGAAACAACATTCACACGAAGTATCGATATAGCAAGCACGAATCTGATAGTGTAAAAATTGAAAAAAATTAATAATGAAGCCATTGCAAGGAACCTTAAGGTTGAAATTATACCCAACATGCCTTCTATTTATGTTTATTTTCCTTGGAAATACCATTCCCCGGCACAAAGAGAGGAGAAATGCCTGGGAAATTTTCTCAGATGTTTCAGCATTCGGAAATAATTTAGAAACATTTCCCTGGCATTTCTTACACATTTTCCTTATTGGTAATGTTTTTATTCATGAAAAAAGGAAGGTGCTTTGATGACATAGCAAAGAAATACCCTTTTTGAGAGGACAATTGGTGTAAGGAATAAAAATATTGGCACACATTTGGACATTTTCGTTCAGCAATTTCAGAATGCATTCAACATTTTTGGCACAGATTGGCAAATTTTGCCCAAAAATGTTGTTTTCAGACCTACTTACAACATATTGGAATAAGGCAAGATTCAGATGGCAATCTAGCAAGGCATTGGTTAACTGAGGGAGGTCATCATCCCAGCAGCACAAATACCAGTGCACTTTGTGTATTTTTGATGCACCGTCATGCTTTGCACAATTTACACACCCCTGTGCACCTTCCAAAGAATACATGTATGGTTTGTATCCACCGCCAGACACTGGTATGCAATGCCATAGCATTGGATTAGTGAACACCTCCCAGTTCTTACTAAAAGCTAGCATCAACTTCCAACTTGGGCTTTGGACAGGGCTGGAGACCCCTAATTTCTCCAAACATTCCAGATGGTATAGTCTTCATCACATTTACAGGGGACAGGCAGTATTGAAAACCGACATTGTTAACCCAATGGCAGATATATATATATATATAGTGATGTACCATTTTCATCTAGTTTTAATAATTAATAAAATTGCCGGAATAGTGATTTTAATCATTTGAAAATATAAGACAATTAATTAATTATTAAAATAGAACTATCTTGAATAATTATTCAAATTACTGGAAAAGTAGTTTTAACCACTTGGAAAATTAAGGTAATTTTAATTATTATTCTAAGGGGCTTTATAATTAATAAATTGCTTGAAAAGTGATTTTTATCACTTTAATTATTAGAGCAATTGAATTAATTAAAGACCTAATTATTTAATTTGCCAAAAAATAATTTTATTTACTAATTTATTAAGGCAAGTTATTTAATTAATTCAAAAATGTCTAAAGTAAAATTAAAAGGAAGGTCAGCGTAAGAGCTAAAACAAAGAAAGAAAAAAATATTCTAAAAAGGGCAAGTGAGGCTTATGAGGTATTTTACCTCTCCAAAGTGGCTCGCCCCCCCTTTGAAAGGTATAAATACAAGGTGAAGATTACAATTGAAGATACGCTGAATTTTGATAATTGTTCTTCATACTTGAAGAAAATATTGGGATACATGCCGAATAGAAGTTTGTTGTTTTGGTGTTGATCATTCTATAAAAGGTGTCTTTTGACACCACTTTTGCTAAGGAGATCTTGTTCTTGCCCTAGAAGTGGAGCGATTTACTTTAAGGAGTTCTTGTGAAGTTTTTGTGAGGGTTTTGAGGCTCATTTATTGCATATTAACTTTGTTTAATATTTGCCCTATTTTTGCAAGTGGAGTGCACTACTTTGGAGATTTGGATTGAGGGTTTGAAGGCCTCTTTTGATCTATTTTATGCAAATTATATCTTTTGAATGTATTTCCTAATTTTCTACGTGCTGGTGTGAGGTTTTGGAGAAGTATCGTGGAAGGTTTGAAGTCCAAAGTTGATAGAAAATTAAATGATAATTTTTAGATTATTATTTTATTAATTTTGGCAGGGTTTGAGGTTATTTTCACTTACGAAGGGCAAGATCTTGCTCTCCAGTTTTTCTGCTATTTTTCCTGCACTCGGCAACTTGGGCAATTGGCTTAGAGTGCACTTTTTGGCCATTTTTATGCCCTAGAAAGTTCGTTGGGTTTTTTCGAGATTTTTTGGGCACTTGTAACAAATTTTGGCGAGGGTTTGAAACGGAAAAATATCCAGAACAGCAGCTGTATTTTTGGGATTATATCACATTTTTATAGCCATCATAAAGTGGCATTTGAGCAACAATAAATTAGTAAAAATGTACTTATTTCGTGTATTTAATTTTCTGATTATTTTTGCAATTATTCAGATAATTTTGGGATAAGTTATTGGCTGAAAATCATCTACAAAACCCTACTATTGTGGCACCTAGGGTTTCTACGGCTTTGACAAAGATTTTTGGAGCATTATTTTCAAACTAGGGTTTGCTGATTTCATTTTCAGAATTTTGGGATTTAGGCGAAAACCCCTTTTGTGTGAAATCGTCCCATTTGGGGACATTACCTATATATATCGACAGCCCAAAACACAGTATTCGGGAAGCAAACAGCCATAGAACAGAGCATCAAACCCGATGTAATACAAACTCGAAAGTGCCTACAAAGGCTTTTTTTCAAAGATAATTCACAAAACACCTAGTCCAGAATATTTTAGCATACCAAAATGTAGTGACCCTACTGATGTTGGCAAAAAAATTTGCACACTTTCCTCCAGGAATTTGTTCAAATAGTATGTTTATAAAATAAGCGTGTGATTTCAATTTTATAAAATAATTGTTCAATGTATAGCATGAGTTTGGAAGTGGTTTTCATGTTCAGAAAAGTAAAGAGTTTGCAGAGTAATAACAATAATTTATATCCTCCAAACATACATATTTCCCCTTGAGACAACAGTATTTCACACTACTTATATATCTGACATAAAACAGAACAATGATCTGACCTGTAATGTATTGAAACAGCAGATTGAACATAGATAATGATGCCCAACAGGGTATTTCATTCAGTATACAGAGGTTACAGCACTCTTTATGGCAACTATTCTCAGGGAAATAGACAACAAATAGGATAAACTGCAGTATGATGGTATCCTTGATTAATGCTTGTGATATTTCTCATGCCTACAAAAGGTATAGAAATACTGACCTGTTTGTTGCTGTATATCAGACCCAGAACCGTACAGAAATGTATGGATAGCTGATTGGGATATCTGACCATCCACAATAACTCCTCACGTGCATAAAAATGTGAATATACTCGCCCAGCCCTATAAATGCCATGACTTGCACAGGAAGGGCCTCGACCAGGAAGAAACCCTATCATCAACCTCACACAATGTCATAATCAGAGCGAGCTATTGGACATAAACGACCAACCGTAATCACTGTAGCAAAGAACAAAATCACTGTAGCGAAGCACGTAAACCCCTGTAGCCGGCACGGAATCACTGTAGCAGGCCTCAAACATGCTAAAATCTTCCATATTGTCACTCCAAAACTTAGAAATTTGACTTGTTATAGGACTTCACGAACTTCGATGAATCTCCAATAAACCTCTATGAGAAATCTGTATGATATCTCCAACACTAGCTAGGTTAGATAATTTCACTAACGAATCCAGCAATCCCTTGGGTTTTCGTCTGAGGGTTTCAGCTCCAATGAAGCTCTCCAAATTTCATAATAGCCAGCCTAAAACTCAAATGAGCTCTATTTTTCACTTTTTATTTCTTTTTGAAAGAAGCTTCTCCAAACCCCATTTAATATTTCCCACTTAAATAAACATTAAGCTCCTTTTTATAAAGTGACTTTATAAAGTATCCTTTTAAAATTTCCTTAATGCCATTTTATAACATCACTTTAATTTAATTATTTAATATTACCTTTTAAGTGTACTTTTTCCCAGGCAATATCAAACAATTAAACTAATTAATTCCCTTAGTCTTGACTATAGCCTACGGGATTTAAATAGGCTAATAAGTCCTCCTGGAGCGATCATGCGGAAAGAGACATTGCACAAGAACATATCTCAACTTTCAATAGTAACCATTTATGATCTTTCTAAGCACTGTAAACTTCATATGCAAATGATGGCTGCATCAAAATTCTCACGCAGATAGTCATTAGTTGCCAGACAACACACGTAAACCACATGCTGTTGTAATCCACTTATGATGAAGGTCCAAGTGAATGGCAATGGTTTGATCTTGAAAACATTGAAAAAACAAGATAATCAGTCATAATGATTAAACACATGTTGGTCTAGAAGCAGTAATCATTATTGACACCACCACCTCGGTGGCCATAATTCTCGGTTTGATCTTGAAAACATTGAAAAAACAAGATAATCAGTCATAATGATTAAACACATGTTGGTCTAGAAGCAGTAATCATTATTGACACCACCACCTTGGTGGCCATAATTCTCGGTTCTTGCTTGAGAGTTCTGTACCCAAAGCTTTTCTGAATTCACCTAAGGAGCAGCATCAATATCTTAGGAAATATGATAAGAAACAACATATAGCACTTGTTGGGAAAGACCAACTTCATAATCCATACAGATCAAGCAAAAGAAGGCTGAAACAAAGGAATCGTAGAATTTCAACCACGGAAAAATTGGAACAAAAGCTTGGTTCTCCTTTGGGAGAAAATTGAAGATTGTATGATGTACATACAGGAATCATCCCCGAAGGATAATCATGTTCATCAGAAACTAAATCAGAATATTGAATCCATGACTGAGGCTTAAAGTAACCATCTGTACAATTTTATAGCAGAAGATCCCCACGCTGACTTTCATATTGTTTCTACACATTCTATGTACCTCCAACTGATGTAGGCTTAACAGATAAAAAGTGGATATTTTTTTATGTTTACAATGTAGCCATCATATTAGTATTGTCATGGGCTTTAGTGTTTGGATAATTACATACTTTACCGGCCAGCATGGTTATGTGATTAGTGATTATTTTGTCGGCTTTAGGTAGTTTTGTAATAAATCATTAGTATGTTTGGTTGTTGACAATTGTGTTTAACCTAAAACTGTCGGGTCTTCTTGTCATTTAAATAGGATGATATACGTTGGGGAAGGAGCGCTGGTATCAGGTCCTCCCTGTACCATATGAAATGAAATGAGACTTATCTTTTATGAATACAAAGCTGTTATTGTTCGGATACTCTACCCTGCCATGGTATGTTATACAATTATTGTTCTATGTCCCATTTTATTGGTAGGCTAGTATCTCTATAACCATTCTACATTCTAGCATTGTTCCTTTAAAAAATGTCAAATCACGTTAAAGTTTGTTCAAAGACAAGCGTGACAAGGCACCCCATTATCTTATATGACTTATGTACCAAATATAACTATGAACCACAATGAATAATGATATTACAACGGTACAAAGAGTTCAAGGAGGAGACCGACGCGTATGAGAAATGATTCATGACATCTAGTTTGAACAAAGGTGGGAGAACAAGACAACATGGTCAAGGAGGGGACTAGGGAGTTAAACAGTCTATTTCATTGGTGGATTCTAAAAAGCCATCAAGCCAAGTACAAAGTAGAAGCAGAAGTCAAAACGAAAGCCAAGGCCAATGCATAAGAAGAAGTAATAACTAGAGTTGGAGCCGAAATCAAGAAAGGGTTCAGTTGTAAGTGGTGGACCCTACACTCGTAGGAAGGAGTGAGTAGAGATTGCCTTAGCCCTTTCTAGAGGAGACAAGGGTGGACTTTGCCGACTACGTTGGGTTGAAGAGTGTTGCAAGAAAATCACATGAGAAATCCAAGGCAGCCCAAATGACAAGTTGAAGGGAGTCGTACGAAAAGCGACCTAACAGCATGCAAGATAGTGTAGGGATCCCAATCAAAGGAATGGTCGATTGTAGGGACGTGTCTGATAGTGTTAAGAGAGCATAGGAATGTCCAACATAAACTTTAATTGGGAGATTTATATTCAGAGAACCACACCAAAGCTATGGTTACTATTGGCCATTTTTGACCCACATATCAAAATTTGCCTGAGTATGAAAAAAGGAGCTTCCAGGCAAGATAATGGCAAGTTTTTGGGAGGACTTCGGGTTTTCCAGCAGTGACAGCTTCGGATTTCTGGGGGCACAGTGCAAATTGGGTTTCTAACAGTGCTTGACTTCTAAATGCTTTATAAGTAGAAGTAATTCAGGTTTACAAACCCGAATTACTCATGGACAATGTCTTTCGGGTTCTCCAAGGAGCACTACTTGATTACTTCATAAGTTGTGAGAAGTTAGAAACCCGAAATAAGGAAAAGGGCTTGATAAACCCAATTTGGTATCGAAAAATAGTGCTTCTCGAGTTCTTCAAGGGACAAGTCTTCTCCAAAAACCAAAGGTCCTTTTCACTTCTCCGAAGGGTCTTTCAAAAAACCCAAAGGTACACTTCAAAAATACGAAGGGCATTTTCAAAATGCCGAAGGGCCTTTTTTAGGCAAGAGAGATCCTTTCAACATTTCCGAAAGACAAGTCAACTTTTCCAAATGTCACTTTCAAATTTTCGAAGGGCGCTTTCTTCTCAAAAGTCCACCATTGCAAGTTTCTCGAAGGGTATCTTTCCCTTCGAAAGGACCTTTTTCAAATGCTGAAGGGCACTTTCTTCGAAAAAAATAGGGCAATTCTCAAAGGAAAGAACCATTTGCAAAACCCTGAAGGGTGTCTAGCCCTTTGGGAAAGTCCTTGACAAGAAGCCCGAGGGAAAAAATTCCGAAGGAATTCCTTCGAGAAAGAGCCAAAGCAAAAGTCTGAAGGAATTCCTTCGGATAAATTGTCCAAAGAAATTCCTTCGAGAGATTTGCCCGAAAGAAAAGGCCAAAGGAATTCCTTCAGAAGAAAAGCCCGAGACCAAGTGTCCAAAGGAAATGACAGGCCAATGGACGTCAAAATCAGGATAAACGACTAGCCGTTGGAAGTAATCGAGGTTTGAAAAGCCCGAAGTCTTAAGGCTTGGAAACAGCAAAGTGAGAAGACTTCAAGATGGACAAGTCCGAAGTACGTAAGCTTAAAAAACCTTAATTACTCTACATAGAGTAAATCGGGTTTCTCCAAGTACTTTACTTAAAAGGCTTTATAAGTAAAGGATCTGGGAAAGTTCGAAGTTGGAGAGATCAAGCATAGAGTAAATCGGGATTCTTCAAGTGCTTGACTTAAGCTTGGTCCAACAGTGCAAGAATCATGATGCAACGAATGAAAGGCTACCACGTGGCGTAAGCTGGAGCAGAAAGGGCCAATCAGTAAAAGACAAGTGGCACAAGGATGACCAATGAGCACAGGAGAGTCCAAGCGGCTAGTAGCTGGAAATTATAAAGGCTCTCATCCGCCATAGTTCGCTCCCCATAATCGTCATTCAACGCTTAAATGCAACATGGTTGAAACACATGGAGACCCACGTCCTTTCAACAGGGCACGCAAAGAGAAAGAAGCCACGTCAATCTTGAAGGCAAAGATTAAATGCCTTGTGCCAAGAAGAGACATTCCAGCTGCTCACAACATGGCTTCTCAGATGTGCCAAAGAAAAACTTAAAGACGGGAGGGGCTAGAGAGGATTGTTTAGTGATCCTAAGCGGCGCATTTAGGGACAACAACGAAGTACAACATCAGAGTTCCAGCCATCAGCAACTTCTTCTTTTTTCCCCTTCTCCCTCCCCCCTTTTCTATATAAATAGAGACCTTAGAACCAATCAAATCATCCCCGGATTGGCGATAGAATTACTCTGCAAGAATCGCTTTGTTAAAAACTCTTTTGAAGCAATACAAGGAAGACTTTTTTGTTTCTAGTTAAAACAAGTGTGCACATTTGATTTCATTTGCAGAATGTATGATTGTCATTCATCACCTGTGATTTTTTCTAGCACCTTGCTTTTGATCCTTTTGGTGTTGTGCAGGATTGCGTAAAGTGTCTGTGTGTTGATCTCTCCTTGAAGTGTTACCAGTTCATAGTGTCTCCCGTAGACCTATTTTTGTTATCCTTCAAAGAGCAAGGCTTCCCTTCAAACTCCACGCAAAAGCTCCATCCCTATGGCCTTGAGATAGAACCAGAATACCCTGTGTTCGGTTTGGGTTCATCAGTAGTTGCCTCTTTTCCCAAACCAAGTGGATCACTTCTTTTTGGTGCATCACCTCCCTTAGCTTAGATTTTCTTTTTAGTCATCCTCATACCCCTTTTCCTTAGCTAATAATAGATTTTAGTGTGAGATCAAGCGCTGAAGTGAAGCACTTGAGGAACTAGCCTCATAAAAAAGCCTAGAGGTTCAACCTCACCATAGGATACCTACATCCTGAGGTTGTCTCCATGCTTGTAGCTGGAAGTGAGGGAGCCTAAAGAACTCTCTCACAAGGGTGCAATTCCAAGCTATAACAGTTATGGCACGCCTAGTGGGACAACTACCATTTTATTTTCATTTTTTATGAAAGATTGATTAAATTTGATGTTGTTTTGATCATTTTGCAGCGGTAGTAGCATTCATCCTTCAGCGTCTGAGGAATTCAAAGAGCACCCAGCTATCTGATGGTAGAGGAGTAGCTATCTTTCATGCCAAATGTGACTACAAGATCGACTTCTGCAGGTATTCCTTTTGAGTTTGTTGAATTAGTTTTAAACCCAAGAAGAAGGTTAAGGTTCGTCCATACTCACCCTTACATAAGAAGCTACTTTCCTAAACCAGTCATAAGGTAGACCTACGCAAGAAGATCCTTGTCAAACCCTCTTGCTGCTATGATTCTCCAAAGAGCTTTTGTGGGCTTCAGCGGCCAAAGCCCTTTGAACTTAGCACAATATGATCCTCTGCCAGTAGCAGCCCTCAAAAGTGTTCCTTATTACACGGGAGACCAAGCTATAGCTCCTACTGAGCACATAACGGACACAGCCAACTTCTGCAACATTCACAATATCACAATGGAGAACGTGGTTGTTAGGATATTGGTTGTATATTTCAAAGGAAAGGCATTAGACTAGTATAAGGGCCTAGCTCCTAATTCTATCCACTCGTGGGACAAGTTGGGAACAACCTTATGTAAAAGGTTTGTAGATAAGAGTGATTATCTGTCACTTGCAGAGCAGCTAACCACAGTCTAAAGAGCTCCCCATGAAGTCATGCAAGACTTCAATACGAGATTTCAAAAGGCATGGGATAGAATTCCAGCAACTGTTAGACCATCTCCGAAATTTGTTTTCTTATATTACTTAAAGGCTCTCAATAGCGACATGCCTGTAATGATTCAATCTATGGGAGGAGACACACTGCCAGATGCATACGAGGTGGCCATCAAGGCAAAAATTGCCTAGTTCAAACAGGCAAGCTTACTCCTAGACCCCCAATGCCTCTTTTTCCTGAGATCAGACCACCTCCTGCAGTCATTCCTCCACTTGATGTTATACTTCCAACGCCAACAATTGTTGTTGTGCCTTCACCTAAGCAAGAGAAGACCTCTACTAGTGGATCCAACGACTCCCAAGAGCACAAGAATTACTTGGAATTGAAAAGCACGCTCCAATCCTTGGGGAATGATGTGGTCAATGTTGTTGGAAATATTGTCATTGATGTCAAAGCTCTAGCATTATTGGTGATAAAGGCCCCATGACATTTAATGTTGTTTGTAATAGATATATCTTGGCTAATGTGAGTTAATATTTATTTAATATTAATGAATATATTTTTGGTTGCATATGAGACAAACGAAGGGCCCATGGAGAAGTCAAAGAGCCACGGGATAAAGACAAAAGAAAGATGGGACGCATTTTCTCATGAAGAGTCATCTAGAGGAATTCCAAGAGTCACCAAATGAAGACAAAAGAGGAAGGGCGCAATTTCTCATGAAGGGACACTTTGAGGAATACGAAAAGTCACCAAGATAAGGACAAAAAAGGGAAGGACATTTTTGCTCATGAAGGGTCACCACATGACTTTTCAAAGGCAAGGATATGAAGGGTCATACAAGTTTGGCGCCATTTGCCATGAGGATTGAAGGGTCACAAAGGGGGAAGGCCAAAAGTCATTTGGAAAGCTATAAATAAAGGCTTGAAAAGCCATTTGTAATATGGGTGAGAGAGGTTGATTTGATATTGCAATATCTAGCTTAGAAGAGCAATTGTGAGAGATGAATATGATTTGTATTTGTTATATCTAGCTTAGAACAGCAAAGGTGAGAGAGGGGAAAGAGATGTTGTAATGAACTATCATTTGTTGAGATAGCAACATTGAGAGATAATTGTGTGGTATACACAAAAGGGTTGGTGCTCCTGTGGGTTGGTGCTCACGAATTGTTGCTGGGTTGGTGCTTCTGTGGGTTGGTGCTCACGAATTGTTGTTGGGTTGGTGCTCGGCAAAGAGGTTGGTGCTCCTATGGGTTGGTGCTCACGAATTGTTGCTGGGTTGGTGCTCGGCAAAAGGGTTGGTGCTCCTGTGGGTTGGTGCTCATGAATTGTTGTTGGGTTGGTGCTCGGCAAATGGGTTGGTGCTCACGAATTGTTGTTGGTTTGGTGCTCGGCAAAGGGGTTGGTGCTCCTGTGGGTTGGTGCTCATTCATATACTTGAGATTGTTCTCCGCGGTCTTTCCCACATTGAGTTTTCACGTTATATCTGGTGTCTCTCTCTATCTTGTGTGGTGTTTATTGTTTGAGTTTTATTGCATATCTTGAATGTTTGATTAAGTGGAATTTGATTAAGGGAAAGTTTTATAAGATATATGATATACTGATTCACCCCCCCCTTAGTACATTCCGTGCTTAACAAATGTCAAGAGGCAAGCTTACACTAAGCCTTATCAAGCTCCGTATCAACCTCAGCAACAACCTTATCAAGCTAATAGGCCACCCTACAAAGGAGGTTTCCAAGGACAAAGGCAGCCTAACTATGCTAGGCAACATGATTATAATCCAAACATTGCAGAGCCTTCCAACTCTTTGGTCCCGGTTCTGAACAATGTGGCTCAGGAGGCTGAAGAGACGATGCCTTGGAATCATTCTTTTGGACAATCCATTGTCCCAACTAATAGCTCCAACTAGGGGTTCAATGATCAATGGCAGCAGGTTGTTGCTTATGGATATAACTAGGGTCTTATGGCCCAAAGCACAAATGTGCCCACATTGACAAAGCAAGAGCAGCCTCTACAAGAGCAAGGCTTGGATCAGGGGTCAAACCAGCCGAAAGCCTCAATGGTCATCAATGAGCAAAAGGAGTGCTATGCATCCAATCCACAGGCTACTCCCAATTTGGCCCACATCCCAGTCTCAGCAAACACAAGGTTCAAGAGAAGGAATATGGGTGACAATCAAGAAGCTTTCAAAGAACCTCTTGTCATCGCTCTTTCAATGACAAACCCAGTAGCAATAGCTCCCAAAACCCAGGAAAAGCTGGAGGTACACCAATCAACATTGTGGAGCAAACGAAGAAATCCAACGTGAGCGTAACAATGTGGGACATGCTTTCCATGCCCGGCCAAGTAGACATTCTTTAGAAAGGTTTGTCCAAGATGAGGGTTTTTACAGTTGCAAGTAAGCAACCAAGCAAGGAAGCTGAAGTCTTCACTGATGCAGCGAAGAGTCCTTTGAGAGAAAGGTCAAGTAGTGTGACCAAGCCCCCCCTTCTACATCTCATTAATCATCGACGATTCTTTGGTGCACAACTGCATGGTGGATAGTGGAGCCAGCACCTCAGTCATGCCAAAGTCTATTGTTGACCAGCTAAACCTTAAGTATGAGCCGCACACCAAGGGAGTCCTGCAGCTTGATGGTTCTTCCACAAAGCCATCAGGAATTTGAGCCTAAACTTGCATGCTTGTCCTAGCATGTCCGTGGTGCAAGACGTGTTGATCCTGGATGTCACTCCTCGCTTTGCATTGTCTTTTCAAAGAGTTTACAGCCAAGATTGGGGGTTACCTTGCAGCAGAATGGTCTTACATGGCGTTCAGAACAAGGTATGGGGCTAAGGTCTCAATCAAGGCTGAACCCATGGCACAATTCCACATTGAACCCCATCAGCGAAATAACATAAAGCTCAATTGTACTATCCTTGATAAGAATAAGTTTACAATCGGCCAGGAGCTGAACACTCATCCTGAAGAGGTTCCATATTTGTTCTTGGATGAGCTATGGGGAGATAACCAATTTTTCAACACTTTGGAAGGTGTTAAGGAAAGAGACATGGGTGTCTATCTACTGCATGAAGAGAATCAACCCATGCCTTCCCTCATTGGCCCTAAAGAAGACCCCAATGGTTTATGAAAGTTGTTCTTTGATGGCTCGAGGGGCAAAAACGGTGCAGTTGTTGGGGCAATGTTGATTTCACTCTCAGATAATAAGCTTTTATCTTCCTACAGGTTCCATTTCAGTTGCTCTTCAAATGCAGCAGAATATGAAGGCTTGATCCGCGGCCTTCAATGGGCCAATAAAAGAGGAATCAAACTACTGCAAGTTTAAGGGGACAACGAGCTCATAGTTAACCAAGTTAGAGGCTTGAACATCACAAAAAAACCTTTGATGAGGTCCTACAAAAATAGAGTGTGGGACCTGATTGAATATTTTGATGCCTTTCACATTCAAGCTGTCCCAAGAAATCAAAACCAGCATGTTGATAGGCTGGCAGCCGTGGGAGCTCACTTTGACATTCCAAGTGAGCTGAAGGAAACCAAGTTTCAGCCACATGTCCAGGTGGTGGTGAGGCCATCAGTGTCAAATAATGAAGCCCACTGCCAGGGTTTTGAGAGTGACAAGCAAATTGCTTGCTTCTTACAGCAAGAGACTGAGTTCTCCAACCAAGCTAAATTGTAGCATCAATATAAGGATCAGATTGTTCAGCTGAAGTCAAACAAACTTCCTAAGGGGCTGGTTACACTTGAGGGCCTTTTTCATGAAGGAGACCATATGAGGAAAGAAAAGGCAGTAATGTCTTCTAACGAAGAGAACTATGAGAGTCCTCATCTTCAAAGACAAACTTCTCAAGCTTGGGAAGGTAAGTAGCAACGCTAAGAGGCACGTTTTCATTGCACTTTGCCAAGAGTATGCAGACATTTTTGCTTGGGAGTACAACGACCTAAAAGGTTTTGATCCTAAGTTAGCTCAGCATACCATAGAGTTGGAGGCCAATGCCAAGCATGTAAGGTAAAAGCAAAGGCCCGTTAACCCCAAGATTGAAGAGCTGATGAGGAAGAAGCTAACCAAGTTGATTGAGTCCAAAATCATCTTTCCCATCAAACACTCATCATGGGTAGCCAACTTAGTGCCTGTAAGGAAAAAGAGTGAGGAGATTAGGCTTTGTGTGGACTTCATAGATTTGAACAAAGCCTCCTTGAAAGATCACCACCCTCTGCCATCCATGGAGCAACTTCTCCAAGTGGTTGCAGGATCAGAACGCTTCTCTCTATTGGATGGATTTTCTGGGTACAACCAAGTCTAGGTGAAAGATGAAGATCACTACAAGACTGCCTTCACCACCAAATGAGGCACATATGCATACCAAAACATGCCCTTTGGTCTATCAAATGTTGGCGCAACTTTCTTAAGAGCCATAGACATGACTTTCCAGGGGCTGTTAAACCAAATGGTACTGGTATACTTGGATGACGTCACAGTTTTCTCCAAGAATGCCAGTGAGCATATGGACCACTTGACGCTGATTTTTGAAAAGTGCAGAGAGTATGGGATTTCATTGAACCCCAAGAAGTGTGTCTTTGCCGTGCATGAAGGCAAGATGTTGGGCCACATCGTCTCAAAGGAAGGGTTGTCCATTGATCCTGAGAGAATAAGTGCCATCTTGGCCTTATCCTTGCCCAAGCATAAGGGACTCCAAAGTTTTCTTGGAAAGATAAACTTCGTGAGAAGATTTATCCCCAATTTCTCAAGTTTGGTCAAGCCCATCACTGCTATGCTGAAGAAGAACCAAGTGTTCACTTGGTTAACTGAAGGCAAGTCAGCATTTGAAGCTATCAAGCAAGCCATCGCTCAAGCACCCACACTTATGAATCCTGATTTCTCAAGGGATTTCATATTGTATGCTTTTGCCAACATTGATAATATATCAACTATGCTGATGCAAAAAAATGGTGAAGAACTTGAGCAGCGATTAACATTTTTCAGTTAGGAGCTTGAAGAGTATGAGGTGAAGTATACCTTTGTAGAAAAGCAAGTCCTGGCAGCAGTAAGGAGCCTCAAGAAGTTCAAGCCAATGTTATCCAACAGCAAAATCCACCTTATGGTGTCTCATCTTGGAGTAAGAGTCTTCCTTCTTAACAAGGATTTGAGCAAAAAAAGCGCTGGTTGGATAACTAAAGTCATAGAGTATGACATGGAGATCAAGGTCACTAAGCTAGTAAGAGGTAAAGGCTTATGTGAGCATATAGTTAATGACCTTCATAAAGACAAAGAGATCATATTGGTAACACAAGATAACCTACAAGCAGATATACCTCCACCTCACACTAGTTGGCTACATGATATGACGCACTTTCTGGTAACAGGTGAGTGCCCTCAAGGTATGGACAAAGCAAAAAAAAGGCATTTCAGACATTAGTCCATACCTTATGCTTTAGTTGATGGGGTTTTGTTCAGAAGAGACCTCAATGGAGTACTCCTGAGGTGCAAGATGATGATTAAGTACCCAAGCTTTTGGAGCATTTCCATGATGGGCCTGTAGGAGGTCATTTTGCTCCAAGGACTAATGCAGCAAAGATCATAAGGGTTGGTTACTACTGGCCCAGCCTCTTCAAGGACACTTATGCATGGATGAGGAAGTGTCAGGAATGTGCTCTCTTCACAGGTAAGCAAAGGTTAGCGGCTTTCCCTCTCACCCTGATTCAGGTGGAGCAACCATTCATGCAGTGGGGTTTGGACTTCATTGGAGTAATCAACCCCCCATCAAGTGCAAGACATAAGTGGGTGCTTACTACAACTGATTACTTCACCAGGTGGGTGGAAACCATTGCATTGAAGTAAGCCAACAAAAGTACAATCTTAGATTTCTATGACAGCATTGTGACCAGGTTTGGTGTTCCATCCACTAACATATCTGATAATGCATTGGCTTTCCTTGGTTTGAAAACAAGTGAATGGGCCTTCGAGATGGGCATCTATCTCAGCACTTCCTCAAATTATTATCCTCAAGGAAATGGACTAGCTGAGTCCACAAATAAAAATTTGCTGAGGATTATCACAAGGACCATGGAGGAGAATCAGAGGACGTGGCACACCAAGTTTAAGACAACCTTGTGGGCTGACCAAGTAACTCCTAAAGCTGCTATTGGCAATTCTCCATATGTTCTAGTATATGGAAGGGAGGCCAAGTTACACATTTCCCTTGAGCTGCCCGCATTAGAGCTAGCCCATCAGTTGGAACTACTGGAAGATTAACCCATAAATGTGAGATTGACAGAACTCACGGAGCTTGAGGAGACAAGGGACCTTGCAATGAAGACACTAGAGGCACATCAAGCTCAAGTCAAAAAGGCTTTTGACAAGAGAGCTATAACAAGGACTTTGAAGGAGGGAGACCTGGTCCTCAAATGGGATTCAAAAAAGGCCAAACTAGGCAACCATACCAAGTTTGATAGCTTGTGGAGTGGCCCTTATGTGATCCATGAACACAAACAACATAATGCTTTTCTGCTGGCTCAACTAGATGGGGAGATATTACTCATCCTAGTCAATGGGATTCATCTAAAGACTTGCTATTAAAGGAGTTTGCAGTCATTGTATATATTGTACCCTTTTGTATAGTTTTTCGTGTTTTCTTCTAAGTGCCTTGTACACATCTGTTTTAGTTGTGTGTTTTCCCTTCCCTAAGTACCTTGGGCACAGTTTGTTTCATTTCGGTTGTTCTTGTTGCTTCAAGGGAAATTTCCAGATAGAGCCAGCTTTGTACAAGAGCAATGCCTCCATGCCCAATGGATCGAATTAAGCAAATGAGCTAGGTTCTCAAGCATAGCAGGCATGCTTCCCTGCTAGTCGCCAGAATTGTTGGCCATTTTTGGCCCACATATCAAAATTTGCCTAAGTATGAAAAAGGGAGCTTTCATGCAAGAAAATGGCAAGTCATTGGGAGGACTTCGGGTTTTCCAACAGTGACAACTTCGAGTTTCTTGGGGCACAGTGCAAATCAAGTTTCCAGCAGTGCTTGACTTCTAAATGTTTTATAAGTAGAAGTAATTCGGGTTTACAAACCTGATTACTCATAAACAGTGTATTTCAGGGTCTCCAAGGAGCACTACTTGATTACTTCATAAGTTGTGAGTAGTCAAAAACCCGAAATACGTAAAAGGGCTTGACAAACTCGATTTGGTATAGAAAAATAGTGCTTCTCATGTTTTTCAAGGGACAAGTCTACTCCAAAATCCGAAGGTCCTTTTCACTTTTCCAAAGGGTCTTTCAAAAAAACCGAAGGTACACTTCAAAAATCTGAAGGGCATTTTCAAAATGCCGAAGGGCCTTTTTTAGGCAAGAGGGATCTTTTCAACATTTCCAAAAGACCAATCAACTTTTCCGAAGGTCACTTTCAAATCTCCGAAGGGCACTTTCTTCTCAGAAGTGGACCGTTGCAAGTTTCCCCAAGGGTATCTTTCCCTTCGAAAAGACCTTTTTCAAATTTCGAAGGGCACTTTCTGGGACAAAAAGCAGGGCAATTCTCAAAGGAAAGGACTATTTGCAAAAACCCGAAGTGTATCTGGCCCTTCGGGAAAGTCCTTGACAAGAAGCCCAAGGGAAAAAATTCGGAAGGAACTCCTTCGGGAAAGAGCCAAAGCAAAAGTCCGAAGGAATTCCTTCGGACAAATTGTCCGAAAAAATTCCTTTAGGAGATCTGCCCGAAAGAAAAGGCCGAAGGAATTCCTTCGGAAGAAAAACCCGAGACCAAGTGTCCAAAGGAAATGATGGGCCAATCGACATCAAGATCAGGATAACCGACTAGCCGTTGGAAGTAATCAGGGTTGAAAAACACGAAGTCTTAAGGCTTGGAAACAGCAAAGTGAGAACACTTCAAGATGCACAAGTCCGAAGTAAGCTTAGAGAACCCGAATTATTCTGCATATAGTAAATCATGGTTCTTCAAGTGCATTACTTAAAAGGCTTTATAACTAAAGGATCTGAGTAAGTCAAAAAATAAAGAGATCAAAGAACCCGAATTACTCTGCATAGAGTAAATCAGGATTCTTCAAGTGCTTGACTTAAGCTTGGTCCAACAGTGTGAGAATCATGATGCAACGAATGAAAGGCTGCCACATGGCGTAAGCTGGAGCAGAAAGGGCCAATCAATAAAGGATAAGTGGCACAAGGATGACCAATGAGCATGGGAGAGTCCAAGCGGCTGGTAGCTGAAAATAATAAAGGCTCTCATCCGCCATAGTTTGCTCCCCACAATCATCGTTTAACGCTTAAATGCAGCATGGCTGAAACACATGGAGACCCGCGTCCTTTCAGCACGACACGTAAAGAGAAAATGCGTCATGCCAAGAAGAGACATTACAACTGCTCACAACATGGCTTCTCAGATGCGCCAAAGAAAAACTTAAAGACGAGAGGGGCTCGAGAGGATTGTTTAGTGATCCTGAGCGGCGCATTTAGGGACAAGGAAGTACAACACCAGAATTCCTACCATCAGCGACTTCTTCTTTCTTCCCCTTCCCTCTCCCCCTTTTCTATATAAATAGAGGCCTTGGAACCAAGCAAATCATCCCCGGATTGGCGATAGAATTACTCTGCAAGAATCACTTTGTAAAAGACTCTTTTGAAGCAATACAAGGGAGATTTTTCTGTTTCTAGTTAAAACAAGTGTGCATATTTGGTTTCATTTGCAGAATGTATGATTGTCATTCATCACCTGCAATTTTTTCCAGCACCTTGCTTTTGATCCTTTCAGTTTTGTGCAGGATTGCGTGAAGTGTTACTAGTTCAAAGTGTCTCTAGTAGACCTAATTTTGTTATCCTTCAAAGCGCAAGGCTTCCCTTCAACCTCCACGCAAAAGCTCCATTCCTGTGGACTTGAGATAGAACCAGAATAGCCTGTATCATGCAGGCATGAGATAGAACCAGAATAGCCTGTATCATGTTTGGGTTCATCAATAGTTGGCTCTTTTCCTAGACCAAGTGGATCACTTCTTTTTCGTGCATCACCTCCCTTAGCTTAGATTTCCTTTTCAGTCATCCTCCTATGCCTTTTCCTCAGCTAATAATAGATTTTAATGTGAGATCAATAGCTAAAGTGAAGCACCTGAGGAACTAGCCTCATAAAAAAGCCTAAAAGGTTCAACCTCACCATAGGATACCCACATCCTGATGTTGTCCCCATGCTTGTAGCTGGAAGTGAGGGAGCCTGAAGAACTCTCCCACAAAGATGCAATTCCAAGCTATAATAGTTACCCCATCAAATCCATCTCAAGAAAGGCAAAAGCTTCCAAAGTTCACCAATGATGGAACATGGGATCCCGTACAACATTGCAAAATGTGCATCACCATCTACAAAGCCAATGGGCATACAAATGAACGTATGTGATTAAGATGTTTCCTAGCCACCCTTCACAGAAAGCCTATTGACTAGTATGCAGATGCACCAAGCTCAGAGAAAGCAACATGGAAAACACTCAAGCAAACCTTCTTTTGTGACCAACATACACCATTATTGTTTGAATAGGGATCCACTTCTTTTATCCTAATTAATTTGCAAAATATTCATGTTTTCATAAGGCAATGACTTAATATTTGGTCGTTATCTTTCTTGAATTTTAAAATGTTGGCCAAATAACTATCTAATGAATTAATTTGAGTTAAGTGCTTGCACGGAAAACAAGTTTTTTTTAGTTTATTCATACAACGATGAGCATGATTCACTATGCTTTAGTTTATTTTAGCACTATTTGGACAAAATTCATACTACAGGACTTGGGAGGCTTCAAAATTGTGCTATCTTTGCGCACCTCGCATCAATCCTTCTTTATTTTTACTTAGCTGAATTATAGCTATTTGATCGCTAACTTATTACTTTCACTGTGCAAGTCTTTTCGCATTCTTTTATGAATTTTACGTTCCTTTGCACTATTTCCAAAGGTTGCAAGAGTCCGAGCCATTCGCAACATGCCAAGTGTCCCATCCTTATCGGGAACACATGATGCACTATTTGTGCCTTTGCACATCAAGTTATATGACTACAAGGCCCATAGCCATTCAAACTATGTCGTGTATCCTTCCACATTATTACAGGTCACAATTTTGTGCCTTCACAGCACTTGCATGTTGGCAATATTGAGTGTCATGGTGTACAAGGAGATCATTGTCTGTAATATTGTCATTGATCTCAAATGATGAATGTACTATCAAGCATTAATGACAAAGGTATTGAGTTGTGTTGAGTTGAACAGATCAGCTATAGAGTCCTCATGGAGATTGTATGTGCACCTTGAATTCCCAAAATTGTCATGTGAATGCCTCTGTTGGCTTTTTGAATAAGACTTAGTACACAGTTTGTTGGTGACTACATTTGCATTTATGACAGCATCTAGAGGAAACAATCACATCAGGCTACTCAGGTTTGTGGCTATTCCTTGTGGTCCCAGTTCTAAGTCATGCAGATGGAAGGAGCAAAAGTTATGCAGATGCAAAGTAGGGCTCCCAGGTAGTTGAACGGTGTTTGAACACAATCGATTTTCAAGCTTGGAAATTCTGTCGGAAAAGTATCTTAGTCAATTCTTTCGGAAATATTGGTTAAGTCAATTCTTTCTAAAATTTTGTTAAAGGCAATTCTTTCGAAAAAATTGTCCCGAAGGAAATAAGTCCTGTGCAAAAATTCCGAAAGTTACTTTTGCAAAAAGTTGAAGGGTAAGTGGACCTTTACAAAAAGCCGAAAGGTATTTTGCAAAAGGCCGAAGGGTATGTGGACCTTTACAGAAAAGCTGAAGGGTATGTGGACGTGTCTAAAAATGCCGAAGGGTACTTTACAAAATCCCGAAGGAAAAGTGATCCAAGCAAAGTTGCCAAAGGGTACTTTACAAAAACTCTGAAGGGTATGTGGACCGTTACAAAAGTTCCGAAGCGTACTTTACAAAAATCCCAAAGGATATGTGTCCTAAACAAAAGTGCCAAAAGATATGAGTGAAGAATTGAAGGGCAATTCAAGAAGTCTCAAAGGGCACTAAGACAAAAAGCCCGCGGAAATTGTCCCAAAGGAGACTCGAACAAAAAACCTGCGGAAATTCTTCCAACGGGGATTTTGACAAAAACCTGTGGAAATTAACCTGAAGGGGACTCAGACAAAAAACACGCGAAAATTGTTCCAAAGGGGACTTTGACAAAAGCCCGCAACAACTTGTCTGAAGGTTAGTCCAATGAAGAAGGGACACTTGCAAGTTTCGAAGGACAGTTTACAAAATCCCAAAGGGTAGTTCGATTGAAGTTAAAGGACACTTGAAAGTGTCGAAGGACAATTGCGGAGGACCCAAGGCTAGTTCGAAAAAGCCGAAAAGCTTCCATGACAAACTCCCAAAGGGCATATAGGCAAAGATAAAGTTTGAGCATATCTAAGACAATCAAAAGGAGTGAAAGCGAACCAATCATATAGAAAATATCGAGACGCGAGAAAGAGCTCGATGGTTAATGCAAGAGAGATCGCCAGTTTTGTTTCAAAAGTGGAAATATCTTACGGTTCAAGATAGACAGTGAATGGCACTAATGACAAGATGAATAATCCTCGTTTAAAGACATGACCAGACAAACGGTGAGCTCGAAAAGTCTACACGGAGCCCGAGATTGATCGATCCAACCGATCAATCATCGATTTAGGAAACAACGCAGTAATGACCTGAATCCATCAGTTGCCAAACATAGTAAAGAGACTTGACCATTGCAATGTGATGCATGAACCGAGACACGAAAAGCTTATTAGTCAAAGTTGCATTGAATGAGAACTGGTTAAGTGCAGTTGAAGTATGAACGCAATTGGAGACATGAAACCCTAAAATCCATTGTATATACACAACATCAAAAACATTGTTGTGTTGCTCTGTTGCCTTCGCAAATTTGAAAGTGACTCAAAGGTTGTCCATGTAAGACGTATGCAAACAGAGTAAAAGGCAGAGAAAAACAAAAGGGATTGAAGAGTGCATGAACTGAATATATCCAGACGTATGCAGACAAAGTAAAAGGCAAAGAAAAACAAAAGGGAATGAAGAGTGCATGAACAAAATATATCCAGACGTGTGCAGACACAGAGTGAGAGTCAAAGGGACAGAGATTGAGCAAACAAGAAGATAAGGTACACAGAGAATGTGTAGAGACTGAGCAGAGAGGAAGAGCACACTAAGAATGAGCAAAGAATTAGTTACAGAATGGACTTGTAACAAAGAAACTGAACTGGATTTATTTGTGAATCTATCTTGTATACTGGAGTTGTAGCTTCATAAGTTCTGATTGGTTGGTGCCATCAGAAAAACTGAGTTGGTGCTCAGTTAGGGGATTGGTGTCTCCTTAGGATGGGTGTCCTTAAATATAACCTATGAGGTTTTGCCAGTGAGGTATTTTACTGTGAGGATGGATTAGAACAGTAGATTCTAACAGCTATTTTCATCGTGGTTTTTCCGTTTTGGTTTTCCACGTATAAATCTGGTGTAATGTGTTTTTGTGTGTGTGATCTTTGCATATGTTCTTTGATTTGCATATGAATTTGTATCTCCTCTAAAAGTTTAAATCAACTATTTTTAGTTCATCTACTGATTCACCCGCCCTCTCAATAGATAATTGTGTTCAACATTGCATTCAAAAGTTATGAAAGTTTAGATTGTGAGAAGCCCAACCCAATCACAGGTTGCCACTTGTCACACTTTCACACCCTCGCATCCTTGCAGTTCACAAGAGTTTGCACAGAGATCGAGAATGGAGAAGTAGCAACCCAATCTGGAGGCTCCAAGTGTCCCATCCTAATGTGTCATCGACTAAGGGGACCTGACAATGTGTGGTTGCAAAGCAATCACAACACAACACATGTCATCATGTTATTGCCCACGCGCCTCATAGTTACAAAGAAATAACACAAGGACCATGGAAAGTGAGGCCCTAAACCAATCAGAAAGAGACACATGGCTATAAACTAGAGGCATTTGTGCGTTGACACAACACAAACAAAGCTTACACAACATGGGAAATAAGGACACATGTATGGTCGGTAATTGTTTTATGAACCCGCGAAAAGCAAGCTTAAATAAGTATTGCAACAAGAAAAAGCCTTCAAATATATGCGAAGGGTCGCTTTAGCATTTAAGCCACACGAACAACAAGTCCATTGCATCGTTCAAAGATTTAAATCAAACACAAACGTGAAAAGTCAATTCATTCAATTGTTGTCTATGTTCAAAAGACCTACTGCAATCGTCCTCGTAACGAGATCACTTGGAATTCTAAGGAGCATATTAGTGACTCAAAAAAGAGAGATATGCATAGACCCGAAAGAGAATTGATAGAATAGACTACTATAGAGCTATGGCTTCCTACCTATTCTCATATGAAAACAACCAAGTGTTCACAAACACTCAGTTCATTATGGATGCCCTAGAGATGAGGTTTAAACACTACAGTGCAATCTACGACAAAGTAGTTGGGCCCAAACAGATATCAGACAAAGAGAGGCCTACCTTAGAGGACACCACTTACACAAATGATCTATTGGCTATGCAACAAACTCGGTTCATCAAATTGCGGCCAAACTAGAGGTATTTCCCTATAGAGACTTGTTCCACAATGTCTTTGTCAGAATGCAATATTTGGATGATCTTGTCTAGTCATGGAAGAAGCACAAGATTACATTCATGGATGGACTTGCAATAGAAGGCTATTATCAAATGCCCCAACCAATAGCTCTATACAATCAAGAGGTCGTATCCCAATGGCCCACACAAAACAACCTTCAAGAAGTATTGAAGGACTGGGCTGAAAATCTAAAGAGGTGGATCAACAGGGAGGACATTGACAACATCCCTAAACACCAATTCGGACTGCGAGGGCTTTGATGAACTGAGTATACGAAGTTCCTAACATATCTCATGTCAACAAGGCCTAGCTTCCCCTCCTTTCAATGATCATCGATGATAAACAAGTTCTAGCCTTAAGGGAGATTATTGCCTTCAATCTCAAACAAGTTTCAGGGGTGAGGAAAGGAGACAATTTCTCCATGATGTTATATTTGGTAAATGCCACCTCTCCTACAATCTTCTTTGACAAAATTCCAAGATGGACCCTTGTTCTAAGGACAACAATCCATCATCATTTCTCAAAATTGTATCTCCACAGGTTCAAGCAATACATGGCAAGAAAATATGGGATTGCTTCTATCCCCTTGTCACCTACCCTGGGCATTGTGGTCACAATGTTTTCCACCCATCATTTAAGTGCCTCCAGGTAGACAAATCCCTATGCCAACAGTTGACCCAATTACAATTTCACCAACTTCCAAGGTAACTGTCATGGCTGGGCTCCCAAGTATCATTGCACATTCCATATCAAAGCCCAAAGAGCCAAACGGAAAAGGGAAAATAACTTATGTTGTCATCAGCCAAGGTCAATTGGCAACCCATTAACCCACTATTCAGATGGAAATTGTAGCCTCCCCTCCTCCAATCATGACAACCTCCTCTCCTCCTTTGATAACAACTTTTGCTCCACCACCTCCAACTCCTCTTTCAACACAGGGCCCTATTCCCACTTCCACATGCACAACCTTTGTCATGGTGGACCCTGAAGCTCCCATTCCTAGGCCTCCTCCATTCTACCCATCACCAACTACATTGGTCACACCACCCCCATCCACTGCCACCTCCATATCCCAAGAACGAGATTGGATGGAGAGCATACAATTGGCCAACACCCGGAGGAAGGGGTTGGTTATAGTTGATGAACCTAAGGTGAACCTGGAATTTGAGCAGTTCATTAGCAAGCTCAAACAAATGACCAGAAGGAAAATCATCAAAGGGGAGACTCCAACCTTTCATGAGACTAAGGAGGAGTTGTTTACTTTGACAAGAAAAAGGAAGGGCAGACCATGCGAGATGGACGAATTTGCAAAAGACCCTAAGTCTGTCGTGATAGCCATCGGTTAGGTGGCAAGGAGAGTTGTCCAAGGAATGAAACAGAGAATGTAGAGACTGGAAAACCAAAAAAGAGCATCAAAGTCAAAATCCATTGTTGAAGTGAAAGAGACACTTGAGTCTTTGTATGAGCTCTTCGTTGATAGTTGCCAGGTCGGAGGGAAAAGCACACCCTTGCAACATAAGGTAAAACTTTATTTATATCACATTGCCAAGTTCGAGGCCAAATTGACAAATCCGGCCAAGTATGCCAGGAAAAACATGTTCCCACAACTAAAGCTTAGGACTTTGTATGATACTAGGCCATGTCAGAATTGGGTAATCCACATGATGACCTCGTGACAATAATGGATTGAGGAGATGAGCACCATTCTTCACTCCATTGATAATGCAATAAACTCAATTTTGCATTTGTTTCAGGAGGCAATGATTACTTCATTGTTTAACCCATATGGCGAGCTTTATTTTTTCATTGAATTTTCAATTAAAATGGCTAATTTTATGAAGGAATTTAATAACAGGGTCCAAGAGGCTAACAAGGGAGGTAGTATTTAGGTCATTGACTTGGTAAGCTATGCCAAAGAGAAGGTAGAGCGGGCAACAAATATGAGAGGTACATTATGCACTTCTTTGGCTAGCCATGCAGTGCATTTGGGCAAGACAAACACGTTATTCAAAGTTCCAATTATCAATCTGTCTAGGATAGAAGCGGACTACCAAGCACGTGCCAAAGTCCTGCAAGCTCAACACGCTAGTGCTTCTCAAGTTGGGAGCTCTAAAGCTGGTAGCGCTCAGGTTGGTGCTCCCCAAGTTGGCACTTAAAAGGTTGGCACCCCTCATGTTGGCACTTCTCAGACTGGTGCCTCACAAACCCCGCAAGGAATGCAATAAAATGAAGGGAAAGCTAATTATACTTATTCCTGCTTAATTCTTTTGAAACATTGTAATCCTTTATGAGCTTGTACATTTTCCTCATATTTGAAAAGTTGTTGGATAGCTACATGCATTGCCAATCAAAATAACATGGGGCCCATCCAATGATGAGAGTGATGTGGCTTTTGTGCCTAAGAAGAGAGGATGGTGAATCAAGAAAGGATATTCTTTAGTGATTGCAAACAGAGTGGACGACCCATGTCAGTGGTCCCAAACTGTGAACTTGTTGTATTATGGGCTTGTGCCCCGCCCCGCCCCGCCCCGCCGCTCCCCCTTCCCCTTTTATGATGTCTTGGTCTTTCCTTGAATCGGGTTTTTTGTAACAAATTCGATCATTAATCATGGGCTTGGGCCCATGCTTGCTCTAAAAGCACTCATTGTAAACTTTGCAAAGAGAGGAAGATTTTAATGAAACACAGACAACTTTGAAATTCTTTGAATGTTCCTAAGTTTCTTTGTTTTTCTGCTTCCTCAACTTTAAGCACTGATATTATAGATGCTAAAGTTTTCATGATTATGCTATGAATTTTGATTGTTTTCTATGGATTTGGTTATGTTGAGTAAATTACTAACTTGCTTGGTTTCTTTTGTTAGCTCTATTAATCTAATTATTATAGACGAATGTGTTGTTATTAACAATTTTTCCCTAAATATTTGTCTTGCAAAAGCAATGTTGTAAAGACTATATCCAAAAACCCCTTAGACTCTTTTTCATATTTGTTTTAGTTTGACCGTAGGCTGAGCTATACAAATATAGGTAAATTGCAGTCTAATTTAGGAGATAATTCATGCAAACAATAGTATCACAATGAGGTCTAAAAGCCTTCTTCATTGCCCTACCTTCATCCCCTTTTTATGTTTAATTCATCTCACCTACACCTAGTACTTAGGAACCATTGTCAATATCCATTGTGAGTTGAATTGGCAAAACTTTGAGATTGAGCGGAGTGTAAACGTAGTGGTGTTACCTCTATGTGGTATTATTTGCATCGTTCACCAAGCCATTCCAAGCTGACTATATAGAAGAGTTCACTACTACAACTCATGCCCTGGGTTATCTTTGATAATCCTAAAACGAGAGGGATTTATCCCATTACCCTATGAGGTGTGCATAAAACACACATCAACACCTTCGAGAAAGAATTCAAACACCTAAGGGACAACAATGAGATTGTTACGGAAATCCATAATACCCGATTGGGTAAACATAAGGATGTTCGAGCCTATAATAGAAAACTCGAACTATTGGCCAAACTTGAAAAAGAAACTACAAATGGCTTGAAGAAGCGATGGTTCATTGATGGGTTGGTACCCTCATTGCGGAGGACGATGAAGGTGGTCCCACCCTTACCTTATGAAGATCCATGCAACCGCACCATGGACAATGAAAACAGGAAAAGACATCCTCGCACTCGAAAGGATGATGAGCCTAACTCCAGCCATGATAATGAACCCGGATCACTGGGAGCCTTGAGAAATGGCATGCTCCAAATGATAAAGGAACTAAAGGAAGACAATAAGAACTAAGGCAAGGTTCTTTTGTACAAGATTTGGCAGGTTACAATGCATTCAATCAAGGACTAACTGTACAAATTTCAAAATAAGAGTGGCCAAAACTCTTCACATGAGAAGAGCCATTGACACCACCCACCACGCTGCCAAGAAACTACTGCGAAAGAATAATAGTGGTGGCGGAGTAAAATTCAATACGGCTCCGAGGGACGTCCAATTATAAGTGTTGATATGCAACGAGTGGAGCCATTTCACGAAAGATTATCCTAACCAAAATGACGCTTGACTTCTCTTTGGATGGTGTGGGTCAAAATACCATAACAATGGCAATTTTTCAAAGCAAGCGAACATCACTATGATTGGCATAAATCAGGGCAATGAAGTTATGGCAATTACCAAAGCACAAGCAAATGAAGCCAATTACCACAATCCACGTACGAATACTGAAAGGGTGGTCGAACCAAGGGTGGAAGTTAAGAGGGCCTGATAGTAATTTTGGCTTGTCAAGGCCAAATTACTACCCCTACTATTTGAAACTTTACCCAGAACGGTCAATTTCCCTATACAACTGGTCAAACTGGTGATTTATAGTCTAAAGGCATGAACAAAGGGATATGTAGGCAGTCAAAGTATCAAATACAGTCATGATGAAGACCTACATCAATGTTACACAATCAAGTGTGTTCACAAGGATGATATGTTGAAATAAGAAAGGTCTTTATCAAGACTTAGTGACAAGTACTTTCAACCATGAAGAAGAATAATGATCAAATCTGTTTTTGAGCCTTCTTTGGGGTGAAAGATAAGCTACAGTCCGTACAAGAGCAAGACACCTACAGCAAGTTCAAAAAGCATATCTCCTGCTCAAAATGTCACATACAGTTCTAAAGTTAACCTACAGGCCTGTAAGAGGAATAACTTTGTAAGGTGGATAAGAGCCAATGAAGAATTAATTAAGCTACAACCATTACGCCTACGGAAGATATGCACCTACAGTTAGTCACCAAAAATTAACTCTATAGGTCCCGTTTTGGGCTATATCAATCTTTTTCCATATCAAATTCTAATTTGAAAGAGTTTAATCAAATGGTTAAATGGTATGGTGGTGAAGTGATTCTATACAAGGCACATGGGCTAAGTGTGGGAACAAATTCCTCGGACTTTTTGTCTGAGGGAAAAGAAATCCGGAAAAGGACTTAGCAAGAAGTCCGAAAGATTAAAGGTTCATTTGTTTTTTTTCCAAAGGACAGACAGTTCAGCGAAGGGAAAAGGACTTTTACAAGAAACCCGAAGGGTATGTACCTTTCGGGAAGGTTCATTACAAAAATCCCGAAGGGTAGGTTCATCACACAAAAGTCCGAAGGGACATTTTGAAGAAGTCAAAAGGATTTTCCAAATTTTCCGAAAAAGGGCCAATTCAAAATTTCGAGGGGCAATTCCAAAAAACCTGAAGGGTACCTACCCTTCGGGAAAGCTTATTCACAGAAAACCCGAAGGGTATGTACCCTTCGGAAAAGACACTCGACAAGAATCTCGAAGGGTATCTGCCCTTCAGGAAGGTTCGCTTCAAGATTTCAAAGGACGCTTTCAAGAAAACCGAAGGGTATGTGCCCTTTGGGAAAGTTACTTTGCATGCTTCCAAAGGGTTGGTTTATGCTTCCGAAGGGTCACTTTTGAAGGCCTGAAGGGCTCTTTCTTTCAGAAAGTCCTTAAGACAAAAACCTAAAGGAAACATTTCCTTCGGACTTTTTGTCCGAAGGAACAAGGAAATGAACAAGCAAATAGTTGCAGACAAAAAGTCCAAAGGAATTCCTTCCAAAAAGGGAGGGAAGCTCAAAAAGAAGAAGTCCGAGACAATTCCCGCAGATAATTTGTCCACGGGAAATTGACTGAGCAAAAAAGCAAAGCTAAGTCCAAAGGGTAAGTTGAGAAATAATTCCCGCGAACAAATACCGTGGGAAAATAACCAAAGAAAAGTCCGAAGGAAATAGATAATGCCAAGGGGAAATAATCCCAAGGAAAAGTCAGAGACCAAAACAAAGGCCCGAGATTATTCCTTCGGACTTCTGTCCGAAGGAAATGAACAATTCCTACAGGACCAAGCACGAAGAGAAAAATCCTAAGGAATACAAAGGAAAGACAAGCCAGGGAAAAATAGACACAAGAAAGTCACGGACAATTTGTCCAGACAGGTCAAGGAGCAAATAGAGACAAAAAGCCACAAATAGATAAGTGCCGAAAAAAATGCATGCACAGAAACAAAGAAACCGAGTACAGAAAGTCGGGAAATAAATTCAATCTGAATATATCTCTCACTCAGCAAGATTCCTGTCCATGCAAGTGAGGGCTATTTATAGTGAACTGGTCAAAGCTTCAATTGATTGTTTGACCGAAATCACACTTCTCCTTGGTTTTTATGCAATCCAAAGCTTTCAATGTTTCAGGGAATTCCAACGGAGTTGTCCGTCCAAGATGTGGCATAGCTTTGCATGCAAGTGGAGACCAATGGAGGTTGACTGGTCTTGAGTTGGAGTTGACTGGACAAGCTTATTACACATCTTCCTTGTTTTTTATGCAAACGGGAATATCTCTTCCTCCAGCTCAACTTTCAAACGAATCAAATGGAGTTCCTTAATTAGAGATTTGGTGTAGTTTTCCATGCAAAGGTTAAGCTTGACTTTCAATGGGCCTCACCGTGACACTTCTACGCCAAAGTTTGGAGAGGCATGCAATTTTTGTAAAGGGAAAAGATTTTACTGAATATACTAAACATTGTAAAAGGTATTAAGTCTTGAGTTAATTAACCAAGACTAACCGTTTCCCTTTTTAGAACTCCACTTAAGGCTATTTTAGATTTTGGAAAGCTTATTTATTGGCTTAATCAAGCCATTTAGAAAGAGGCCGGAAGTTGGAAGAAAGAAATTGTAATCCAGACCAGTGATCAATAAAGAATTTATGTTCTGAATCTGAGTTTTGAAAAGAAGAATAGTGTGTATTTGATTGTGCATCAGCGTATAAGTGATATTTTTCTCCTTTTACAGGTCCCTTCCTTACCTATCTTTCTCTATCTCAACCTTTTGCGGGTCATTTGAAGAAGTTTTCAACTCTTCATGTGAAATATTCATGCTTAAGGACAGAATTATAGATTCTATTTGCTTATATGTGTGCATTGATTTCAGTAACTTTAGAGGATTTGAACAATTCAAGTGCATCACCCCATTAGATAGGATTTCTTTTTCAGTTTTCCCTTCCCCTTTTCCATCCAAAAATCACAATAGTCAAATTTATTGAAAAATCTCAAGGGAACCAACCCTCTTTGGAGGTTCTTCTCATCACAGAGTCACCCACACTCTGAGAAGTTCCAATTGTATCAGCTGAAGTTAGGGTGTGTTTTACACATCTTCAAGCAGGGTGCACTCCAGAGTGATAACAGGGCCATGGTCTAAGAACGATGTCAGTCGAATAAACATACAAGCACAACAACAAGGAGACTGGAGTCCAACAAAGTTATTGCACAGCATGTCTTGCAAACCACTATACCTGTAGAGATAGTTGACTTGTTGCAAAGCATTCTAGTACTCAAGAATGCTCTAATTTCCACCAAATAGGACATTAGCCCGCACATGGAGCATACAAGGGTTCACATAACATCAGGTGATGGGAAGAGAAAAAAGCAGAAGAATGAACCCATAGTCAAGCCTCCCTTGTCATGTGACCAAGTGATTGACCCTATGCCCCTGACGATGAACCTCACCCGATAGCCTACAATTATGCATATCAAAATTCTAGGCAAGAATTTGACAAACGTATCGTCAATGATGGTATTGGCATGAATGTTCTTCACAAGGAGACTTGGAAGAGTCTTGGGAAGCCAATTATGTGTCCTCTAACATTCCAATTGGTAGGAGTAGATCAACATGGCATTAAGGTATTGGGTGTACTAATGAGACAAGAGATAATATTAGAACCCAACCCTTGTAATATTCCGAACTGGAATATTATATGAAAATTTGATTTCCTTGAAATTCCGTTCTTTCAAAATAAATATAGGATTTGTACTTCAAAATAATTTATTTAAATTAAATGAATTTTATTATATAATTTTCAGATCTCAAATATCAAATAAAAATCTCAAGGGTTTACGTACTTGAGTTGGGATGACAAGGGGTTTCGTCCTTGTATCCAATGCTTACATTTGAGGGGTTTCGTCCTCAATTGTAATTGTAAAGTTGTACCGGGTTAAGTGTTTAATACATGAATGATTTTTGGATGCCTTTCTTCCACTCCAACGAATGAATATAAATATATAATAACCTCTCCCTCAAAGATTGTGTCTTTCCCGAGAGTGGTGACTATTTGGGTAATTAATGCTAAATTAATTAACTAATAACAGCGAAGTAATTAATTATCTTCCTTAATAATGGCGCTAAACCCAAGATGGTTTAATTAATGTTTGAAGGTTGCATATACCCTCTTGGACTACTGCGATATCTCCTTAGACTGCTATGATCCTCCTCTTGGATTGTTGAGTTTCCTTTTGTAGTTGTTGTGTTCTTGATTTTTATTATTCTTGGTTGTTGCGTGAAGTAGGAGAACATTATAGACCTCCCGTCCTCAAATTGCTTGTCCTCAAGCAATTGTTAACTGGGGTGTTCAAGAATCGACGCTCCTTCCCAAGTGGCATCTTTGAGTGGTAAATTCTTCCAACGAACTAGATATTCTTTAATACTTCTATTCCTTAAGTTCTCACGAATATCAAGAATAGTCTCTGGTACAAGAATCATTTACCTTCTTCATCAATCGGAGGTAATTCCATGGAAGGAATAATATGTTGTCCAAGTGCTCGTTTTAAGCAAGACCCATGGAATACATTATATATGCAGTTGTACCCTGGTAAATCCAATTCATATGCTACGTCTCCCACTCTTCTTATAATCTGGTATGGCCCATAAAAGCTTAGGCTTGATTTTTTCAACACCACTTTGTTTTAGGGACGATTGTCTATAAAGTTGTAACCTTAAATACACCATATCTCCAACTTCAAAAGTCCTTTCGATTCTACATTGATTAGCATACAACTTTTGCTGATTTTGGACGTGTTGAAGATTATCTTTGAGAGTAATTACGATGTCTTAAAGTTGTATTAAATCCTTAGGTCCGGGAACCCTAGTATCCGGAATGACCAAATCAACAAAAAATTTAGCATCATATCCACACAATGCTTTGAAAGGTGACATTTCAATAGACAAGCGATGAAAAGTATTATTACATAATTCTCCCAAGTATAACCATTTAACCCATGCATTTTGTTGCCCATTGACATAATTCCGTTAATACAATACAATCCATTTATTCACGGCTTTCGTCTGGCCATCGGTTTGAGGATGATAACTCGTACTTGGAGTTTATTCAATACCCAATAATTTGAAAAGTTATTGCCATAAAGCACTCATGAATCGAGGGTCCCTGTCACTGACTATATTCGTGGGTAGCCCATGAAGCCTAAAAACTTCTCTAAAAAATAGTCTTGCAATTATAAGACCATCGTACTTCTTAGGAAGTGGGAAGAAATGAGCGTATTTTGTTAATTGGTCCATGACTACATAAAGGTTGCTTTGTCTTTGAATCATGGGTAATCCCAAAATCAAATCCATAGATATGCTTTCCCATTTTTGAGTAGAGATAGGAAAAAATTGCAACAATCCGGCGGAAAATTTATGTTGTATTTTATTTTGTTGGCAAGTAGAGCATTCCTAAATGTATTTAAGGAGTTCACTTTTAAGTCCTTTCCAAAAAAATCGATCCCATAATTGTTTATACATCTTAACAAAACTAGGATGACCTGCTAATGGATCATTATGTATAGGCTTTAGGATCTTGTGTTGTAATGTCACCATTTTAGCGAGCATCCGAGTTTTGCGGATTAGCCTTCATCACGTCCTCGTAGGCTAATGATGGTGATTAGAGGGCCTAATGCGAGTGTTAATGAGTTCTCCAGATGACAATTTGCAGTATTTATCTCTACAGTTCCTTGACATATTCTGAGGTGATAATCTCCAGGGTTTTCTGGCTCCGTTTATATACATTTACTATTTTTAGTAAGTCAGTTCGATCCGCAAGCCAAGCTCAGATTGAGGTGGAACATTTCAATGGTATCAAAGCGGTTTCCTGTCATCCTATGCTGGTAATTTAGTTTCATGAGAAAAAAACTATTCAACATACCAGAGGGGCAAAAGTGTGGGAGCCACTATAGGTACCAAAGGGTGAAACAGTATCAAGATATTTGGGTTTACACAGGAGAGACTCTAGTGATAGTGAGGGCATCACAGGTGCTATGGCAGAGAGGGATAAGGAACCGGCAGGTTCTAAGAGACCTAATTCCCACACTGAGAGGAAGCTTGATAATATGATGGACATGATGCCTCAATTGTTAAGACATATGAGACAGTTGACCCCACCTCAGCACACAAGTAATCCTGGTGAGTTTAGTGGTACTGTGAGTTTTAGTCAGCCCAGTGTGGCAGCTCAGCAGTCTTCATCGTCTATGGGCTCAATCCTTAGGCCCAACCAGCCCATCTTCACTCCCAGAGAGGCACCACAGGATCAACAGGTGCCACAGGTTCAGGGGACGGAGCCACATGTTCTCACTACAAGGGATATCACTCGACATTATGCAGAGTATATGACTCTACCTGAAGAGATTAGAGAGTTATTGAGGCTTAATCAGTTTTTTTATCAGAAGAGGCCTAGAGGTGGTGGAGCAGTCAGGACAGAGCACAACAGGCACCATAGGCTACTCGTGACTTTCAGCAGGCTATGAACAAGATCACCTTGCCACACTTTGATGGCAGAGATAAACGCTGATGAGCTCAGAATATGACTCATTATTGACATGTTATTTCCCTCAATTCATCTCTCTAAAGATATTATCTTATGCAAATCATAGATTGTTAGATAGCTATTACATGGAAAGTAGATACTTGTCTTGTTTATATTGAACCAAAGACTAAACCTTTACTTTGTCATTAATGTCTAATACATAACATGTTTTAGTGATTTTTGTTGTGAAGAACGCTCAGGAAGAAGACACAGGCGATGTATAGTAAAAGTTCAATTTTGATCTTCGTCCAGCAGAACTATGGACTCTGCAAGGTTGTTTCTATGGACTCCGCAAGTTCGTTCCTACCTACTCTGCAGGGTCAATTTCGTGGATTATGTAAAGACAAAGCTACAAATGCGGAAGCTGACGACCAGATAAGATGAGAGAGAATCATTCCAGCTGGAGTCAAATGAGGAAAATAACCACCTGTTGTTTTGTAAGATTTGTTTTTGATAAAGTTGTATATATTTGGATCTTAGGACTATTTTTGGATGAGTGGATCGACCAAGGAATCCTATCTCTTTGCATCCTATTTTGAGTTGATTATATTAGTATTAAATGTAAGACTTTTTTTTATTAAAAAAAGGGGGATAGTAGATGAAAGATACGTACAAGCATATTACAGGTTTTAGATAGATTGTAATCATTTCAGTTTTATGAATTATCACTTCATTTTTTAGCATTGATTAATCTTTGTTCCTGAATCAGAGAGTAAGGGCCCACTCTCCTTGGAACCAAGAACTGTGTACGGTATTTATGTTATGTTATATTAACTCTTTGTTATAACTAATCAAAATCTTGCTAATGTTTGCATTCATTCATAAAACATCAAAATAAATTCCCAGTTCAAAAGGCATTTTATTATTCCAAAGTCATTTCCTTTCTAAGCAAAGTGTGTTTTCTTTTACAGCAAACGTGTGAAGCAAATTTTATTTTAAGTTAAACATCTCCATTTCCACGCAAGCGTAAATAGGAGTGTGATTTTACTTTTAAGCAAAAGAGTGGATTCATTTGATTAAATAGTTACATCTTTTCATTTTCAGCAAAAGAGTGAATCAAGTAGTTTAAGACACATTTCATTCATTAGTCAAAGTTAGAAATAGGACCATCAAACATCCCCACAAGCAGACTTCTAGATCTACCATCCTACACCTTACTGCAGACAGCGTTGGACACCAGCCCTGGTTGATAAGACATCAATTGAACATTGATTAAATGAAGAGTTAAACGACACTCGTCATTTTTGGCACCATTGCCGAGGAACAAGGTGTTAGTAAGGTAATAATTATTGGTCTGGAGTGAAAAACAGAAAAAAATTGTAAAAACCATAAAAATTCAATAAATTGATGTACCGTCCTAGAGACTCTAAATCCTAAACTGAGGCAGTGTATAGTTTCAGGACTGGCAGAGTCTGTAGATTCCAGATGGGCAGAGTCCATAGCTTTCGGACTGGCAGATTCCGTAAATTCTGGGTATATGTCTCCATTCAATTCTTCCAAGTGTTTTTTAACTGTGATCATAGCTAAGAAGGAAATGTTGTTTGATGTGTTGTCTGATTCATCCACCCAAAGTTCTTGTATATGATTTGTTGATGGTTTTGCAGAAGGATACAAAGAGATGCATTTGGATTTTAACCCATTAGAAATGGTAGTCTCCTGATCTGCAATCAATTAATGTTGCTACAGTAGCCAACCATGGTCTACCTAGGATTATGGGATATCCTAGATTCTTTGTTTTAGGTTGCAAGACCATGAAATCTACTGAATATTCCCAAAACTCTATTAGTACTTCAACATTTTCTATAATCCCTTCTATTTTAGTTACAGATTGGTCCGCCATTTGAAGAATGGTAGTTGCAGGTTGCATTCTCATAAGAGATAATGTATGGAGAGTATCAGTTGTCATAACATTAATTACTGCTCCCAAACCTACCAAGACGTTAGGAATTTCTTTACCTTCAATTGTGACTGTGATCACTAGGCTTCCTGGATCTGCATATTTTGGAACTAATAGTTTTCCTGCTAATAAATCAGCAACTTTTTCGTCAACATGAATGGAATTCACCCCAGCATATGCACTTGTCACATTTACACGGAATCTGTCAAACCGATCAGACAACCACAAAGAAGAATAAACTCAACCTTAAAGGAGATAGTCAAAACAGAGATCCAAAAATTGCTAGAAGTTGGGTTTATTTACCCCATCTCAGATAGCCAGTGGGTTTCACCCCTGGTAATTGTGCCCAAGAAAAATAGAAAATTAAGGGTATGTGTAGATTATAGAGAACTGAGCAAAACAACACTAAGAGATTATTTTTCTCTACCTTTCACTGATCAAGTTCTTGAAACTTGACAGGAAAAAAATATTTTTCTTTCCTGAATGAGTTTAGTGGGTATAACCAAATAACGGTGGCAACTGAAGATTAAGATAAAACCACATTTACCTGCCCCTTCGAAACTTTTGCTTACCAAGTACTCCCATTTGGACTCTGTAATACTCTAGCAACCTTCCAAAGAGCAGTTCTGGGAATATTTTCTAACTTTACAAACGATTGTGTTGAAGTATTTATGGATGATTTCACTGTTCATGGTGGAACTTATGAAGAGGCTCTTACCAACTTGGAAAGAGTATTGATCAAATGTGAAGAACATCAATTATCTTTGAGCCATGAGAAATGTTTGTTGATGATGGATGAAAGAATAGTCTTGCGACACCATATTTCTGCAAAAGAGATTCAAATAGATCAAAATAAGGTTGAAATAATCTCCAACTTACCCATCCCACAAACACAAACTGAAATTAAGAGTTTTTTTGGGACATGTTGGTTACTACAGACGCTTCATAGATAATTTTAACCAAATAGTTGCCTCTATGTTTGCCTTGCTTACAAAAGACAGTATATTCGAATGGAGCGATAGTTGCCAGCAGGGCTTTGAGACCATCAAAGCTAAACTCGTTACTGCTCCAGTATTGAAAGGACCAAATTGGACTCAACCATTCCATATATACACAGATGCTTCCAATACAGCAATAGAAACAGTCATTGGACAAATGATAAAGACGATAACATGTATGTTATATATTATATTAGCAAAAACATGACACCTGCTAAAAGAAACTACACCGTAACTGATAGGGAATTCCTAACTGTAGTCTATGCAATTAATAAATTCAGACACTAAATAATAGGGTACAAGATATTTGTCTATACAGACCATTCAGCGATTAGATATCTTACCAACAAACCAATTGTGGGAAGTAGGATTATTAGATGGTTGTTGTTCTTACAAAAATTTGTTGTTACTATTATAGATAAACCAAGAAAGTCTAATGTGGTTGTTGATTTCTTGTCAAGAATGAACACTACAGGGGAGGAAGAACCGGTGGAAAATGACTTTTCAGACGAACAACTATTCGCTATATCATCAAAATATCCATGGTTTGCTGATATAGCCAATTATCTTGCCACAGGGAGATTTTCTCTGCAATTTTCACAAAAAGAAAAGAAATGTTTAATCAAAGAAAGTTCTTTTAAATGGATTAACGGAATGCTATTCAAATTTGGACCTGACCATGTGTTTCGTAGATGTGCGACAAATGTTGAAGCTTATGATATAATCATAGCTTGTCATGATGAACCAGGTGGAGGTCATTACTCAGCTCAAAGAACCATACATAAAATCTTAGGAGCAGGATACTATTGGCCCCACCTTCATCATCAAGTAAAAAAATATGTCAGACACTGTGATGCTTGTCAAAGAATTGGACAACCTACTCTTTCAATAGAGATGCCTCTGCACCCTCATCCTCAATTGGTTTTAGAACTATTTGAGAAATGGGGAAATGATTTTATAGGACCTGTGGATCCTCCTTCCAGAGGAAAAGAATCTCCTAGTATGTACAGACTATGTGACCAAGTGGACGGAAGTGGAAATATTAATTCATGCAAGAGAAGAGATGGTAGCCGATTTCTTATATTTCAAAATCATGCAAAGATTTGGTGCTCCAAAGGAGATAGTCTCAAATCAAGGACCGCAGTTCATGTCAAACATGATAAAGCACTTCATGCAAGTATATCAAACTCAAAACAGAAAAATATCTCCATACCATCCACAGACTAATGGGCAAGTTGAAGTCACCAACAGCGAACTGAAAATCATTTTAACCAAGGTTTTTAATTCCAGCAGAAAGGATTGGGCAGATAAGGTACCAAACGCTGATTGTGTCTATAATATTATTTGAAAAACAACTGGATTTTCACCTTATGAATTGGTTTATGGTAAGAAGCCCTTATTCTCTGTTGAATTTGAATTACAAACTTTGAAAACAGTTTTAGAACTAGGAATTGAATTAGAAGAAATACAAAAAGAAAGACTCTTACAGCTTAATCAACTTGATGAGATGAGGATGGAAGCACTACAAAGAATTGTATTGATACAACATCAAAGAAAAGTTTGACATGATTCACAAATCAACCAACGGAAGATTCAGAAAGGAGATTGAACATTGTTATTTGATTCCAAATCTTAACAGTTTAAAAGAAAACTACAAACGAGGTGGTTGGGACCTTATCAGATTGAGGTCTTTGAAAACGGTTATGTCAAGCTAATACCTATTGATGACAGCAGAAGAGCTCTGTTAATCAATGGACATAGATTGAAGCTTTATTAGAAACCTCTCAATAAAGAAAAATTTGTTCAAAAGGTAAAAGAGCAAGTAGCTTTTCTAGAGGACTCTGCTTCTTCTAAAAAAACTGCTTCAAATCAAGTAGTTGTTCTAGAGAACTCTGTTTCTCCCAGAGAACCTGCTCCTTGATGATCCAGCAACAAGAAAAATCAATAGTGAAAATCCTTCCAGGGACACTATTGACAATGCATGCCCAGAAAACCAGCTTGCTGACTTGCTATGCATTACAAAAAGGGCTTTGGCTAGAAACCCAGCAATGGCTAGCCAAAGAGCAAAAACAAAATATATAAGAAAAAAACAAAAGAGAATCTCATCATGTCACTATGATTGGTCTTCTCCATGCAATAAAAAATTTTCTTTCAACACCTGTTGACTAATCCATGCAAACTTATTTGTGCAGGACAAATGGCGAGCAAAAGATAAATCTAAGATCAAAAATAAGTGACACATATTCTATTTATTTATGTTTAGTTAACTAATTATCTTTGATTTAATTAAGATTTATTCTAGGAGATGACCCAAACTTGAGCCTTCCAAAACAGAATGACATGACACATACCATAATGGATAAGCATGCAAACAAAACGACAAAGGTGTGTCTACATCATGATGACCTATGCAGCTTTGGTACAATCAATTGCGTCATCAATAATTATAATAATAGGGACATCATAAAAGGGGTTCTAAATGAAATGATAAATAGCTATCACCGTCAACATGTTACGTCATCATTTCATATAATTTGTAATAATTTGACAAAACGACTGACACACTCCGTAGAAACGTGAGACGTTGAACTGTATAAAGTAATCATATCAAACTACAGACTCATGAAGCTGTGAAGTTTCACACGAAAAAATTCATTTCTACAGACTCTCAGTGATTGTTGCCTACAGATTTCAACAGAAGTTGGTCTAAACCCTAATTTAAGTTAAAAAACATAGTCTGTAAATCCGAGAAGAAATAGGATAAAAAACGAGATCAGAGCCGAAGAATGCAGCAAATTTTCACAAAGACAAAGCTTCTGTGGCAATATTTAGAGCAAATGGCTGGCTACCTTTCATTGAAAAATTACAGAGTTTCCACGAAACAATGGTAAGAGAATTCATCACTAATCTCACCCCTGAATTTTTAGTTGTTAAAGGCATTGTTATACCTATTTCAACTCAAATTATAAGTCAAATCATACAAGTTCCAAAAAAAGGAATGAGAGTGAGGCAAAATTCCATTTAGTGATTTAATTATTCAGTTTAATGGTAATGAGCAAACTGGGACTTCGTGTCTAATAGATTTCAAGGAAAAATCAAAAGAGATTAGTAAAAATTCACTTCCTGAACCTTGGAAATCTGTAGCCAAGTGGGTACCCAAGTATATCATTTGTGGGGGGCAAAACAGTCTTTTAGGAGGAGACACCATGAAAATATTAATACACCTTAAGTTTGGGAGGCAAAACCCTCATTACAAGATTAACCTCCCATCTTTCTTATATGATGCCTTTCAAATTATGACTACAACTCCTAATGTTGCTCTTAGGCACCATGGCCTTATTCATCTAATTATCCAACATCACTTCCTTCAGCAAGGACAAGAGGTCTAGGAAGAATTTCAAAACAGTATTTCAAATTTGTTTGCACAAGAAACCTCAAATTTACCACAGGAACATTCATCTCCACCGACTGCATCAGTTGAAAAAACATCTCCAAAGAAGAAATCACAGACTGAGTCTCAACAGAAATCCCTTCTTCTCAAGAAGAATCACAAGGTCTCAAATCCCTGTAGTTTCAAGGTCCCCACAAGAACCTCAAGAATCTGTAGTGCAATCAATTCCTTTTTCAGGGAGAAAAAAATTGAAACGAAAGGTTGCTACAGAACTTGAGAAGACCGAGGGTTTGATGGTTGAAAAGGAAAGACAACCAAGTGTAGCTCAGAGAGTGACCAAAAGAAAGAAAAGGTTAATTCTGACAGATGAAGATGAACAAGAGGCTGCAGACATTCTGGATAGTCTTAAAAAGGTATCTCATTCCCCTATACATCAAAGTATCCCTGAAACTGTAGATGTTGAAGAAACTCATTTCGAAAGGAACTCTCCAATCATAATAGAGAAGCCAATTCCAGAAGAAGAGTCAATCACGGCAGAGAAATCAAGTATGGCAAAACAACCACATGTTTCAGTGAAAACTACAATGAATAAAAGAAAAAATTGTATGCACAAATGAGAAAGGAGAGACATCTAATCTAAATGATCATGTTATGCAATTAACCTTGAAGCTTTCTCAAGCTCAAACTCTAGAGCAACAACAAACAACTGACATCGTTGATTTGATCAGTCAAATGCAGAATAAAGATTATCTCAACTCATTGTTGGTGCAAAAATTGGACACAACATCTGCCAATCATGCAGCTGCAGAAGAAGTTCACAGATTAGAAGAAACAATAAAGAAAAATGAAAGTGAACAAATAGACCTCTGGATATATGTAAAAAATCTGAAGAAGGAGAATAGGAGATTGCAGAGTTTGGTAAAATCTTCCAAAGCACCTTCTAATGTTGCACCTTTCCTCCTAAGGAATTTGTTGACCGAAGTTGTCAAATAGGTTGTCCAGGTATTCCTACCTTGCAAATGCTAAATCAAATTGAAGAAGAATATTCTATACTCAAACAGAAAAACAACGTTGCAACTTCTTCAAACAAAATATTGAAAAATGAAAAGAAAGAATTAGAAGCTAAGGTCCAAGATTTAGAAGAAAATTTGCAAGATGCACGCAAATTAGGGGAATCTCTTTTGGCATGTAGGAATCCTTCTCCTGCATATATTTGTTTTTATTTGAACAATTTTACAGATGGCAGCTTCTGAAGATCTCGTCATCTTCCTTTCAAGATTTTACAGCGAACAACATTTCTGAAAATTTTCTATAGTACTGAACCTGATCAGCAGGATTTGCTTTGTGAGTTTTATTTGCATGATTTGATCATAGGAGACCATGAGCACAATAAGTTCTTGATAAACCTTCATGTAAGAGAAGTTCAACTGAGGGCATTGCATTCTACATTCAAAAATCAACTAACATGGAACAGCAAATTTGAGGAGTATACAAATCATGCTAAGACTATAGGATTGTGTATCAGACCAACCTTTCCTATCCCCAGATTAATCAGAAAGAATTTTAGCTGTGTTTGTTTAAGCGATGAAGTTAAAACTCATTATTTACAAGCTTTATATGATTGTGTTGTTGTTTTTGACTTGTTTTCAAGACAGAGTTATGATTCAGTGGTGACTGCAAGTGTGAAAAGGTGGGACCAACTTTCAGTGTCTCTTAGAAGACGGAGGTCATGTCTCCAAATAACTTAAGATGGAGTATGAGAACTACTTCAATTTTAGAAATCTTAATAGAGGTAATAAACTCTGGGAGAGAAAAAATGGATTGGCATGAGATATAGACCCCCTTTGTTGATCATACCTATTCCAGGATGGCAAAGTTGGGCTCCACAATCAGAGGAGCAATTCAATATATGAAAACAAATGATCCAAGAACATCAGGGATTTCCAAACAATTTAAACAAGCATATAACAGATGAATTTGATGACTATGATTTGAGTCAAAGTGGAAAGCAGATCCCAGAGCTACGAATGGAAATGAATGTTTGCAATGAGACTTGCAAAAGGTAAAGCCTGGGGGAGATGATGAGCTCAGAATATGACTCATTATTGACATATTATTTCCCTCAATTCATCGCTCTAAGCATATTATCTTATGCAAATCATAGATTGTTAGATAGCTATTACATGAAAAGTAGATACTTGTCTTGTTTATATTGAACCAAAGACTAAACCTTTACTTTGTCATTAATGTCTAATACATAGCATGTTTTAGTGATTTTTGTTGTGAAGAATGCTCATAAAGAAGACAGACGATGTATAGTATAAGTTCAATTTTGATCTCCGTCCAGCAGAACTACGGACTCCGCAGGCTTGTTTCTATGGACTCCATCGGCTCATTCTTACCGACTCTGTAGGGTCAATTTTGTGGGTTCTGTAAAGACAAAGCTACAAATGGGAAAGCTAACGACCAGATAAAATGAGAGAGAATCATTTCAGCTAGAGTCAAATGAGAAAAATACCCACATGTTGTTTTGTAGGATTTGCTTTTGATAAAGTTGTATATATTTGGATCTTAGGACTATTATAGGATAGTATATCTATTTCATCGGAATAATTGGATTTCTTGGAAATCCAATCTCTTATTTTTGGATGAGTGGATCAACCAAGGAATTCTATCTCTTTGTATCCTATTTTGAGTTGATTATATTAGTATAAAATGTAAGACTTTTGTTAATAAAAAAAGGGGGATAGTAGATGAAAGATACGTACAAGCATATTACAGGTTTTAGACAGATTGTAATCATTTCAGTTTTATGAATTATTACTTCAATTTCCATCATTGATTAATCTTTGTTCTTGAGTCCGAGAGGAGCAAGGGCCCACTCTCCTTGGAACCAAGAACTGTGTACGATATTTATGTTATGTTATATTAACTCTTTTTAACTAATTAGAATCTTGCTAATGTTTGCATTCATTAATAAAACATCAAAACAAATTCACAGTTCAAAAGGCATTTCATTATTCCAAAGTCATTTCCTTTGTAAGCAAAGTGTGTTTTCTTTTACAGCAAACGTGTGAAGCAAATTTCCTTTTTAAGTTAAACATCTTCATTTCCACGCAAGCGTAAATAGGAGTGATTTTACTTTCAAGCAAAAGAGTGGATTCATTTGATTAAATAGTTACATCTTTTCCTTTTCAGCAAAAGAGTGAATCAAGTAGTTTAAGACACATTTCTTTCATTAGTCAAAGAATCGGACCATCAAACACCCCCACAAGCAGACTTCTAGATCTACCATCCTACACCTTACTGTAGATAGCGTTGGACACCAGCCTTGGTTGATAAGACATCAATTGAATATTGATTAAATGAAGAGTTAAACGACACTCGTCAAATGCCATGCTAGATCATGGGTCCAAAAATTGGGCAATTCCCTGTCATTGAGGCCCATGCCAGAGGATGAAGCAATTAAGTTTGCTACTTTGCACTTTGATGGACTTGCACATGAATGGTGGTACCATGGCATGGTTACTCTATAGCACCACCTCATCACTACCTACCATGAGTTCACTAATAGGTTGATTGAGCGGTTTGATCGAAAAGATATGGAGTTATACTTTAGAGAGCTAGCTCAGCGCAAACAGGTGGGCAGTTTGTAGTCATACATTAGTGAATTCCAATGTTTGTCAGTGATGGTGCCTAGTTTATTTGAGAGGAGATTGGTTATTTTATTTACTGAAGGGTTGTTTGAGCCCTTGCGTGGTTGGATCAAGGCTTTTGATCCACCTACATTGCAAGATGCCATGAAGAAGGCACGTAGTATGGAGTTAGCTGCCCCAAAAAGGCAATTTCCACGCAAATCTATCACTCCTATGGATGAGAGGCCACAATAGGTCGCTGATCAGAAAAAGAAATCAGCAACAAAAGTTGATGAAGAATTACGTGATGAACTAAGAAAAAAGAGACTATGCTATTGGTGCAAAGGTCCCTACACAAGACCATGACTGTCCATTGAGACCCAAAGGTATAGCTAATCGTATCGAGTGGTTTTATGAGGACCAATCAAATTCTGAAATTGCAGATCAGCGTGCTGATATGGATGACCATGAGGTTGGAGAAGCATCTACCGGGTCCAGAAGTGATGCTAAGTTGTCACCCTTGGCCTTAGACATGCACAGTTAGAGTTATGGGTCATTCAGGATGAGAGGAGTCCTAAATGGGCAGCGTTGTCTCATGCTGATTGACACAGGGGCCACGCATAATTTCATTGACGAGGGATTGGTAGTCAGGCGTGGACTACAGGCAGAGGACTTCGAAGGTTTCAGACTAAGGGTAGCAAATGGTTTTACTCTTAATTGTACTAGGAGGATCCTTAACTTCACCCTTTTGCTGAATGATTACAAGTTCCAAGATGATTACTATGTAGTCAGCACGGGTGATATGGATATCGTTTTGGGGGTGAAATGGCTTCAAGCCATTGGAGAGTTTTCCCTCAATCTGCAAAAGATGGAGATGAAATTTGAGGTGGACGATAGAAAATATTTGTTGAGGGGGATTACAGAGGGTAGCTTGCATGCCATGTCCATCAGTAGAGGGAAGGGTAGAAGGTTCAGGGAGAAGTTTGAGCAGTTGGTTGAGCGTGAGCAGTTTCAGGTGGAGTGCGACTCCCTTCATTGCTCCTTAGGTCTTGATGAGGGTAGTACGGATCAGCATATGGACAGTGTTCAGTTTGTCGGCAATCCTTTGTTTGAAACTGATGCTGGTTTGGTTTACGACAACCCTCTTTTCAAGTCAGATGATATTCGCACTTTAGTCCCTCAAGTGGAGTTGAGCGTTGATTGCAAAGTTTGGGATCCCTCTTGTGCATCAGGATTCCAGATAGGGCTCACAAAGGAGTTCCACAGCATGTACATTATGAGGAGTGCGTACAGTTTCATTTTTGATCCACACATACATGGCTTGATTAAGATGCACAGTTCTAGTGCGTATGAGCTGGACAGTTGGTTTGATACTTTTCCTTGCACAGATGTGGGAGGCAAACCATGTCAGTATCCAGTGTTGCTTCCTCATGTTGATGATCATACTTCTACGATACATGGCGTAGCGATACTTCAGAGTTGGTATGATGATCAACCTGCTTTGTCAAATGTTCTTGGGCTGATGCCATGGATATCACATGGAGATAGCAAGGACATTACACAGTTCTTTCTTTGGGATCCTAGTGGTGTTGTGTTTCCTCTCCAAACAGTGTAGGGTATGGATCCAGAGATGAGATTGCTTGTGGGCAAGCAATTTCAGGGAGGTCGGACTATAATGTCCCCTTTTTAGCGAGCATCCGAGTTTTGCGGATTAGCCTGTAGGCTAATGATGGTGATTAGAGGGCTTAATGCCAGTGTTAATGAGTTCTCCAAATGGCAATTCGCAGTGTTTATCTCCCCAGTTCCTTGGCATATTTTTAGGTGATCATCTCCAGGGTTTTTTGGCTCCATTTATATACATTTACTATTTTTAGTGAGTCAGTTGGATGTTGGGGGCCAACCTTGCTATGTTTAGTAAGCCACCTTGGTGAGGAGAGGAAACAGTGGGCTACCTTCTGGGGCTAACGGAATTAATAAAAATTGATTATTTTAGGAGTTATGAAATTTTAATTATTATTAAAATATTACTTTAATAATAATTAATTATAAAAGTGCATAATATTATAATGACTTATTTGACTTTATTATAAAAGATTTATTAATGTTATAAAGTCAAATTATATAAGTCATTGGTTTTGGCACCCACTGGAAGGGATATAATAAAGAAACACAAGCAAATTCAAGATTCATTGTTGATTCCGTACTTATGAAATTTGTGAAGCTTTGGTTGTGAGGAGAAAACAAGGGTTTCTTCTTCAATCTGATCATGGAGAACGTTCATTTTCTTTGATTTGAGCAACCTACGGGGGTGAGATACCATCCAAGGGTTGTTGCTTCAGGTGGCTTTAATCCAAAAGTCACATTGTGCATATTTGAGGATAGATTGTGCAGATTTTCAGAGCAAGGGTTTGTAGTTTTTAAGATTATTAAGAGCAAGCCACAGTACCCTCATGAACAGTGCATGTGCTATAGTGATTCGCTATAGTAACTTGGTGCATCATTCAAAGCATTCTCAGCCTAGGTGTGAACTCTCTAGTGCTCAGAATCCATTCTCTGCTTGTTGCAATTAATCTCAGATCTGTATATGGTCATCATACCTAAAGATATTCATTTCCATAAAATGCTATATGTTTCAGACCTTGCATGAGTTCTAGGTTGGTTGTATTTGGCTTTTATTGGTTGCTATTGCTATGTAATGGAAATAAAATGTATAGGATGCACGGTTTGAATTTTTGTACCTCAACAGGGAAGTGAAAGGATTGTAATCTGCATCTACTAATGAATCTGACTGAAGACTGTAGTAAACTGAAATCAGAATCTTGTGCATTGTTGTTCATGACAGTATCTACCTTCTCATTACCATTACATTTCTGAGCATATTTAAGTGAAAATCTGAATGATAAGGTGCTGCTGTTTACTCTTAAGAGTCTGATTATGTTTACTTTATCTTGTAAATCATTAAAAGTCTTAGAAGTCAGCATCTGAGATATTCTCCGAGTTAGTACAAGTCTGGTAGTATTTTCTAGGCAGTCTTGTTGAGAAAAATCAGTCATCAATATGCTCAGAATTAATATTGTAATCCTCTATATACTGTTGTCCAGAACTGAAAAGCTGTGGTAAAAGCTTTATGATAGTCTTATGTTGCTTCAAATATTGAATGTCATAAAAGTATTAAGGACCAACATTACATCAGAAAATTATGTTATGTTCTGAAGCAAACCTCTGTTCAAGTTGTGCGATGCAATTCAATAAAAGTTTTGTGCTATAATTAGTTTGGTGTTGGCTTTGCAACCAAAATTAATTATGTTATGCAAACTATTTGATAAAATGTCCCATGTGTTAACTGAAATTTAATTGAGCGAATCCGCAAGCCAAGTTCAGATCGGGGTGGGACATTTCATGTGTTTAAGTTTGGAACCAGCCACTAAGAAAACTCTATCTTTGTAGAGGATAAGGTCCTCTACTACTTTATAACGTTCATCTTCAATTTTCCGTACTAAGATTGCGTTGGCCCACTCATCCTTAATGTATTCCACCGTTATGAATGCTCTCCAATGAACTGTGATTTCTACCACGTTGCATAAATGTGGTCTTCTTGATAAAGCATCAGCCACTATATTATTTTGTCCTTTAACATATCCAATGTCAAAAGTGAAAGCTTGGATCTTCCTAACCCATTTTTGTTGTCTTTCATTTAAGTCTAATTGCTAAAGCAAATATTTCAAGTTATTGTGATCGGTTTTGACCACAAATCTTTCACATACCAAATATTGCCGGATAGCAAGGGCATGCATAATATCCAACATTTCTTTATCATAAATTGAGTACCTTCACTCATGCGCTTTAAGTTTTCGACTTTCAAAAGCAATGGGATGCTTATTTTGCATTAAAACCGCACCAACACCTCCTGACGCATCATATTCCAATACAAAGGGTAATGAGAAGTCCAGCATCGTCAAAACCGGGCATGAACTCATTACTTGTTTAAGGTGTTCAAATGTTGATTGGGCAAGCTCCGTCCAACTAAAATATCATTTCTTTTGTTAAATTGGTTAGAGGTGCTACTAGTTGAGAGAATCCTTTAACATATCGCCTATAATAAGTGCAAGGACCTATGATTCCTCTTAATTGTGTCATGTTATTGGGAGGAGGGCAATTCATAATGGCTTGAATCTTCTCTTGATCAACATGGACTCCATCCTTAGTAATTATATGTCCAGAATATAGGATTCTATTATACCAAATTCACATTTTGACATCTTGACAAAGAGGGACTGTTGTTCCAATATGACAAGTATCATGTCTAAATGTTGCAAATGTTCTTTCCAACTCTTGTTACATATTAGAATATCATCAAAGAAAACCAAAATAAATTTCCTTAGATGCATACCAAATATATGATTCATGCAAGATTGTCAAGTAGTTGGAGCATTCGTAAGTCCAAATGGCATCACTAGAAATTCGAAATGCCCATAATGGCATCGAAATGTTGTTTTCTGAACATCTTCCCTCATTTGTATTTGATGATACCCAAATCGTAAATCAATTTTGGAGAAGAAAGTAACTCCATGAAGTTCATCGATTAATTCATCGATCCTGGGTATTGGATATTTATTTTTGATAGTCTTTTTATTTAACTTCCAGTAATCGAAGCACATTCGTAATGTCCCATCCTCCTTTTTGACTAGTACTACCAAAGAAGCGAATGGACTGACACATGGCCTAATGTGCCCCATATCTAAGAGTTATTTAATGGCTTTCTCAATCTCATCCTTATAAATATTTGGATGCCGATAAGGTGTAGTTATTACTGATTTTGTTCTAGGTTCCAATTCAATGATATGTTGGAAGCCTCTAGCTGGGAGTAGTCCTGGTGGTAGGTTCTCAAACACCTTGGCATGCTTCTTGATAATGGATTTAATGTCATTATGATGTATTGCATGTTCTTCTTGTGCGGGGCTGATCAAACATTGTACCGCCCATGATACATGTCCTTTATTAAAGGTTCTCTCCATTATTTTTGTTGTTACAATCTAAGGACCACCATTGGCCATGCCTTTCAAAACTATATCCCTTCCATCGGATTTTATCTTAATTTCTGTAAGAACCCAAATAGGATCTAAAGCAAAATAAATGATTTTTCCTTATGAGCTCAAGCCAATCTGAAAATTTACTGAATGCTGCCCAAAAACTCAGCAAACCCTACCACAATGATCTCTTCAAACCCTTACACAAATGCTTCCATAAAGAATAATTGAAAGCTATACTTGTGTATCATTTTTTTAGCATAAATTAATGAAATCGCTGCTGAAAAATGAGTGAAAAATATGATATTTAAGCGCTGATACAGCAGTTATACATTCTGCAAACAACCTTGAAACCATTGGATGACCTTCCAAAAATTAGGTCAAAAACCCTACAATTTGTCAAGCTTCCAAAGAGCAGAATTCAGCTAACAAAGACCACTTCATAAACCTCCACACAAGTCGCCCAACTCAAAAAATATATAAATATTTTTCTGCCCTTTTCTCTTTCCAAATTTGCCCTTAATAATTTATTATTTTCCTCCAAACCGGCTGAAACTTAGAAAATTCGTAACTTCTGAAATACGTGGACTTTTGATGCAAATGATAGCTCAAAATAACCACAAAAAAAGCAGCTATCAAATAAAATTAGTTTCAGAATTTTCCACCCACAGAAGGTCCCCCAAAAGATATCCCGAAATTCTGAAAACCCTAGTTTTCCACCCAAAAATTATGTAAATAATTTTATAATATTTTCCGAGCATCAATGAGTCCAAACCACATCAACCAAACTTCACAAATGGTTTGCTCCATTTAGCAAAAATAGTAGAAATTATTAAGACCCTAGGAGAGGGTTTTCATCAACAAAAACCTCCAAAAATGTCGTTTTCCCAACCCTTATGTGGATCGTTCAAGATGCAACCAGCCTTCTTTGATCTCTTAACCAATTCGCCAACCTTAGTGACCCAACCCCTTCTAAATAGCTCAATCTAGCCCTCTAAAACAAATCGCTACAGCTGCAAATATTAGAAAGAAAACCTTCAAATAAATCTTCAAAGCGTTGCACAATTCAAAATAATTAAAAATATATAAAAAAATAAGTGTTTATTCATTGTATGTCATTTCAATTATTTAGACAAATCAACCCTTTAATTTAACTTGGGATTCATACATAGTAAAACCCTTAAAAGTCAAATCATTTAGTGAACACAATTAGCTCAAATATTGCTTAAAACCTTAGTTTGAATTTTCTAAAATTTTATGAGATAAATTTGGGTTCCAAAATTCCATTTTTCAGATTTTTTTACATATCTTAGTTCAATAAATAAATATCATATTTGGGTTTTAATTTATTTAAATAAAATTTAAATTTTTGCAAAGCAACCCTAATTTAGAGCCTTTCGAAAGATAGGTGGTGTCAATAGACACCGTTTATAGAGCATCATAGCTCTTGGAGAGTAACATTCTCCAAGAAACTATGCCGAAGACAATCAAGCTTGACGTACTTGACCCCTTTTCCAAATATCCAAATCAACATGATCTTTAAATGAGTCATTTCCTCTTATATCTTTCTCCCAAGTGTAGCACCCAATTTGGATGGAAGAGTTAATTTAAAAATATTGAAATGAACTTATAATTTCACTTTAAGCCTTAAGTGCCCATGACCCTTAAAAGGCCCCAACTTAAGTGGAATTTGAAACATAAAGTGTTTTTTCTATTAATTGTCTTTATTAAGTATTTAAAAATACTTTTCATTTTAGCAATAATATTATTTAACTCTTCAAAAAATTGGGATATTACAAACCCTCCCCGCCCAAAATTGCTTGTCCTCAAGCAATCACAATATCCAAAGAGGTGTCCCACCACACCTTATCAAGCAATGTCCACCTTTACTTGTTTTCCAATTAAAGGAATCTGCATATGACTTCTTTATACTGCTGTACTTGTGATTTGAAGGCTGTCCCCAAGTGCTAGAAGTATCCTCATAGCCTTCCAAAGGCTACTCATTATCAACATTCTCATGTATTCAAGTAATACTCCATAAGCTCACCAAATTTACCAATCCCAAGGGTTTTACTCTCCTTTGCAAATCTGAATATGTATCTAGGTGGGTTGTAATAATGAATTACAGCCATGCTTCCATCCCATATTCTCAATTTCTTCAACACCAAACTGCCCCTTAGTGACCCCTTTCGCTCCATACTTCTCCAATAATCATCCCATGATTCAAAATTTGCAACAAGGAAGTTAGGACTGTCAAACAAAATTAAGTTTTCATAATGCATAAGGCTGTCCAAGGTCACATTTTCTCCTTGAAAGAATATTGGAAAGAGCATACTCTCATAACATATATTCTCCAATTCTCCTTTGATGTCATGCTTCTCAAAATTAATATTTTCACAATGTAACATAGGCTAGAAATGGTCAAAAAAATCATAATCCATACCTTTAATACACAGGTGTACCTTCCATGTGTATTTGGGGTTTTTTATGCAACAATCTTCAGTATTTCCAGCTTTGTTAGGTGGTTGTTCCTCCTTAGCAAACTCAGAAATTTTATCAGAGAAAACAAAGTTTGTACCTTGAATGTGGGGCTGCACTTTCCATGGGGATCTAAAAATTTTAGAGTCACCAAAACCAAAACCTTTATCTTTCTCACACTGTTGTACCTTTCCTTTCAACTCAGCATCTTCTAAGTAATAATCAGCCCTTATATTACTTTGGTATTTAGGAATGAAGAGTTTTTGACAACAATTTTGGGGCTGCATTTGTGAATAAGCAAACTTATTTATCCATCCATTGGGTGACAAGCAAAAATCAGAATTACTCATGTTTATTTCTTGCAACCTTACCTCTCCTTTTTGGCAAGTAGATGGCTGCCCATGGTGTCTAAGAACATCCCTATCCTTGTCTTCTTTCCCAATCCATCTCATGCTCATTAAACACCTTTTCATCAGATGATTTGATGAAGGTGGAGGTGTTTCTCTTTCACTCAAGCCATGCAAGATAATCTCATTGTTTCCCATTGTAACATGCCCAAATGGTTGCTCATATTTGAAAATCATAAAATGCCTTGCACCTTTTATGTTTATTGCAACTGCTTCCCTTGTTGACCTTACACAAGAGGCAAACATGTTAGAAAAAACTTTAGTGTTTAGTAACACTTTTATAATGATGTTACCATGCCTTATGAGCATGATATGGGTCCCCTTTTCATATCTTATCTTTTTCTTGTCATGGCTGTAGTGTCCCCTTTTTTCCTTCCAATTTCTCCCTTTTGTGGTGAGAAATCCATTACTACAAACTTGAACCACCCCTGTGGTGTTGGGGTGTGAGAAATACACCCTCTTAGGTCCCATGCTCTCTATGGTGATAAGAAACTTCAAGGAATGCAATCTAAAAATATTAAAAACAGCAGCTATCTTGATCCATGGATCAGGATAATTTTTGCTTACCTCCTTCCTTATGTTGGCCCAAAATATGTTAGCAACACTATTCTTGTAGAGCTCACCTGGATCACATACCCATGATGGATACTTGTCATGTCCTCCTCTTGAATTTACTTGGAAGGCTTCTTTTTTCCATCGAGTACTCTTCATTTCTACCTCAATGGTAGTACAAGGTCACCAAGATAATGAATGAACCAATTGTGAAAAGAAAACAATGAACACTAACCAATATGATCACTCGCTTACTCATGCACACATCCGATTTTCCTTTTTCCCTCAAATCTTATTTTTCTGTTTCATGCACTCCTTCATAGGATCCCCTTGCCTTGTCCACCTTTTTATGGTTTGTGCTTCCTCTCCAAGTGCCAACAACATTTGTCGTTCCCAAGCTTCTTTATGAAATTTGAAAGTATGAAAAGAAAGAGATCTATGATGAGGAACAATACAATTTTTTTCTTCCAAAACATACCTTTCTATTATGGTGCCTATCATTTGCAACCCCATTGGTTGCTCCATAGCTTGTTGGGAATCTTCATTTGGCTGCCCCTGATTTTTTGGTTCTTATGTAACAGAAAATCCTATCATTGGCTGCCCACAAACTCTATTTTTTCTTTTTCTTTTTTTTTCTTTACCTCATAAGGCTTTAAGCTCTCCTCACAATTATTTGTAACATTCTTAAACAGCGGATGTGCAATGGGAAATTTACCTTCTTCCACCTTCAAACTTGTTAACACAATAGCCCATGGTGTCTTGGAAATATCTTCACCTTCATTGAGTGTCATAGTCATCATCTCTTGCATATTCATTATAATATTCTTGGAAGGATTCTTAATAGCAATAGCAAGAAAATGTCAAAACATTAGAACAATTAGATCATCACATCCTAAATCAAACATCAAATTAAGTAACCTGAGTGAAGTCATGGTTTCCAAGATGTTGACCCTTCTAGCCCATTAATGTCCTTTGTGTTCAATGAGACCTTGGAAGCTTTCCACCATCAATGAGAGTATCTCCTTCAAGATTTCATCACTGTAGGGAATCTTGTGAATCGTTAGTCTCAATATCTCACAAATGCAATTAGTAACCAAGAGCCTTACCTCCTCATCTGAGTCTCTCAAGAATTTATGTTGAACCAAGTTATTGAGGGTTGTACCGCCCATCTCATGAGTTCATATTGTGATTGACTTACCCTGGGTAACATTTTTTCTACTTCTTCCAAGGTGTTGATCACATCTTCCACTGGTTGGCATAAGTTCCCTGGCTTTCTACCTACATTGCGAAGTGTTTTCCCCTCCATGGCTTCCATGCCCTATTCCTTGTTCTTATTTTCACCCCACAGTTTAGCCAAGATATGGCTCTGATACCACTGTAAGAACCCCAAATAGGATCTAAAGAAAAATAAATGATTTTTCCTTATGAACTCAAGCTAATCTGAATATTTATTGAATGCTGCCCAAAAACTCAACAAACCCTACCACAATGATCTCTTCAAACCCTTATACAAATGCTTCAATAAATAATAATTGAAAGCTATACGTGTGTATCATTTTTTTAGCATAAATTAATGATGTAGCTGCTGGAAAATGAGTTAAAAATCTGATATTTAAGCGCTGATACAGCAGTTATACATCATGCAAACAGCTTTGAAACCCTTGGATGACCTTCCAAAAAATAGGTCAAAAACCCTACAATTTGTCAAGCTTCCAAAGCGCAGAATTCAGCTAACAAAGATCACCTCATAAACCTCCACACAAGTTGCCCAACTCACAAAAAAAATATATAAATATTTTTCTGCCCTTTTCTCTTTCCAAATTTGCCCTTAATAATTTATTATTTTCCTCCAAACAAGCTGAAACTTAGAAAATTCGTAACTTCTGAAATACGTGAACTTTTGATGCAAATGATAGCTCAAAATAACCACAAAAATAGCAGCTATCAAATAAAATTAGTTTCAAAATTTTCCACCCACAGAAGGTCGCCCAAAAGATGTCTCGAAATTCTAAAAACCCTAGTTTTCCACCCAAAAATTATGCAAGTAATTTTATAATATTTTCCGAGCATCAATGAGTCCAAAACACATCAACCAAACCTCACAAATGGTTTGCTCCACTTAGCAAAAATAGTTGAAATTATTAAAACCCTAGGAGAGGGTTTTAATCAACAAAAACCTCCAAAAATGTCGTTTTTCCATCCCTTATGTGGATCATTCAAGATGCAACCAGCCTTCTTTGATCTCTTAACCAATTTGCCAACCTTAGTGACCTCAACCCCTTCTAAATAGCTCGATCTAGCCCTCTAAAACAAATCGCTACTGCAAATGTTAGAAAGAAAACCTTCAAATAAATCCTCAAAGCGTAGCACAATTTTCGAAAGATAGGTGGTGTCGATAGACACCATTTATACACCATCATAGCTCTTGGAGGATAACATTCTCCAAAAAACTATGCCGAAGACAATCAAGCTTGACGTACTTGACCCCTTTTCCAAATATCCAAATCAACATGATCTTCAAATGAATCCTTTCCTCTTATATCTTTCTCCCAAGTGTAGCGCCCAATTTGTATGGAAGAGTTAATTTAAAAATATTGAAAGGAACTATTTATAATTTCACATTAGGCCTTAAGTGCCCATGACCCTTAAAAGTCTCCAACTTAAGTGGAATTTATAACATAAATTGTTTTTTTATTTTCTTTATTTTTAAATATTTAAAAATACTTTTCATTTTGGCAATAATATTATTTACCTCTTCAAAAAATGGGGATATTACAATTTCCACGGTTTGATAATTTTTGGTAAACTCACCCAATGAATGCAACCAATGAACTCCCAAAACCAAGTCAGTTTCGCCAATATCGATGACATAGAAGTCATCTTTAATTTCATGCCTTCCCAAAGTCCAATTCAAGTGTGGGATTCTCCTTGTCCATGAAAGAGTAAATCCATCAGCAACCATTACCGGAAATCCCTTAAATTCTTCAGATTTTAAACCAATTTTCTTAGCCAATTTTTCATCAATTAAATTATGGGTGGCCCCACTATCGACTAAGATGGTAATTCATTGTCCTTGCAGTGTTCCTCCTCTAAATGGATGATACCGAGGTGCCCCTGAGAGAGTAGCACATGTTCCCTCCATGGTTTCTTCCACCATTATTTGTGATTGGGTTTCATTATTTAGGTTCATCTCTTCGTTTTTCAGTATCACTATCTAGACTAACCTCAATGTAGTGAACTTGTCCTTTGCCCAAACAACGATGCCCTGGAGTCAGTCGATCTTAACAAGTAAAACATAATTTTTTTCTCCTTAATTCATTTCATGTTTCCACTCCGTTATTTGACTTTGGTGCTTCATTGCTTATTTGTATTGGTCTCTTTTGTTCATAGGATTGAGTCCTTAGTGGACCACTTCCAAGTGCCCTAGGTTGGGTGGGTGGCATATTTCTGCCTATTAAGGTTGATGCTTCCAAATCTAAAGCCTTCTTAATGGATTCTTGGAGTGTTGATGGAGTAAAAGCTTTGAGCAATCCTTTAAGAGGTTCCATTAATCCTTCTATGAATAACACGAGCCTTTTTTCAAACATGTCTAAGACCATTACTAATAGTCTTTGAAATTTTGCTATTTATTCATCCACACTATTATTTTGTTTTAATAATGCCAATTCTCTAAAATGGACCTCAGGGTCTACTCAATCAAATCTTTCGATCAATCATTTGGCAAATTCATCATACGAATCGACAAGATTATGTCCTTGAGTGACCCATCTGTGGAACCACCATTCATGGGCTATACCTTCCAAATTGAGAGTCACAAATTTTATGGCTTCCTCTTCCATCATTGGTCATAACGAAAGGTATGTGTCTATTTTTTGTACCCATGCCCTAGCCATACATTTCTCTGTACCATCAAAAGCTGAGAGTCCTACTTTGCCTAATGCCTATTGTATATCCATTTGTTTATTGTTGGGTTTATATTCCGGCCGGGGTACACCTCCATTTTTTCTCATGGCCATATAAGTTTGTAGGGAAATTTCCCTTTGGATTTCTTCTAGCAGTTCTTGATAAGCCTCGAAACAAGTTACCAGATCATCATTAAAGGATTTCGGAATTTCTTCAGTGATTTCTTCTTTTGGAATGAATGTTGGTTGGCAATGTCCATATGATGACGTGGTAGTGGTTTTACGTTTGGGATCCAACAAACACGAAAGAGTTTCTACCTTTTGTATGTTTGAATCCATCATCATTTTCATGGTATGGGCCAATTGTGCCATTGTATTTGCCAATTGTTCTTGGCCTTCAAAAATTTTCTCTATCCTCTCGTATCTATCGTTTTCCATTTCCTCTGTTGGTTGACTTGCCTTCTTGGTTTTAGTTTTTCTCTCGTAATACAAAATATTATCATGCATATGAATTTCGTTTCACACGCTGATAGGAACGGAGGGCACTGATACCACTGTAATATTCCGAATTGGAATATTATACGAAAATTTGATTTCCTTAAATTCGATTCTTTTAAAATAAATATAGGATTTGTACTTCAATATAATTTATTTATATTAATTGAATTTTATTATATAATTTTCAGATCTCGAATATCACAATAAAAATCTCAAGGGTTTACGTCATTGAGTTGAGATGACAAAGGGTTTTGTCCTTGTATCCAATGTTTACGTTTGAGGGGTTTCGTCCTCAATTATAATTGTAAAGCATTAATCTTGTGGCGGGTTAAGTGTTTAATACATGAATGATTTTTGGATCCCTTTCTTCCACTCCAACGAATGAATATAAATATATAATAACCTTTCCCTCAAAGGTTGTGTCTTTCTCGAGAGTGGTGACTGTTTGAGTAATTAATGTTGAATTAACTAATTTATAGCAACAAAGTAATTAATTATCTTTCTTAATGACGCTAAACCCAAGATGATTTAATTAATGTTTGAAGGCTGCATAGACCCTCTTGGACTGTTGCAATATCTCGGATTGATCTTCCTCTTGGACTATTGTGTTTCCTTTTGTCATTGTTGTGTTCTTGATTTTTATTATTCTTGGTTGCTACGTGGAGTTGGAGGACATTACAACCCTTTTTATTGAAATTTGTGGTCATCTCATTGCAAAATAAGGCCTATGTTGCATTATTGGGTCAAAGTTGGTTGATAGCAGCGAAAGCTGATCATAACTAGAAAAGAATTTGATATTCACTGGAAAACAAAGAACGAAAGTATGTCAGAGTTGAATAATCAAGCAATTAGTGAGGAACATGCATTGTCAAACTCATCGGATTTTAAACCTAAAAAAGAACCCCTGAATGATGGAGGTGTCTTTAAGTTACAGTAGTGCTCCAAAGATGAGACTAACTCCCTCAACAGTTTGTTCCATTGGAAAATGAAAGACGATGATGTGTTCCAGCCTGAATGTAATAGCGTCAAGATTATGCAAATCAAAAAGGCCAAGGCTTGCAACAAGACGACTAGAAGCAAATGTCAATCAACAACATAGTCAACTTTCCCATCGGAGTTAAAAGAATAAAACATCAAGGGTGCACAGTTTAACGATAAATAGGCCCAGCAATTTGACAATGTAAGCAACATGAATTTCATAGGGCTATCTACATTGACCCAACTACCTGGTGTTGCATCCCCTGCACTGCATCACCCAACAACCAGAGGCGTGATGCTCAGTCAATTGATGCCTACCCCCTAGTGACGATGCACCTGTCATCCACCAACTTAGTGCCCACCCACCTAGCGTCCACCCATCTAGTTGCCACGCACCTAGTAGCCAACCACTTGGTGGCCACCTACCATATGGCCAAGAGGAAGAAGCAAGTCTGCATGCCCAAGAGAGAGAAGTAGGTTTGCATGCCCAGAACGAAGCAACATATCTGTATGGCCAAGAGGGAAAGACATATCTATATGACCAAGAGGAAGCATGATGACCAATAAGGACCATCGTCATAAGACAAGCAAGGTAAAGCAGTGGCATCATACTTCTCCTCAAAGAATGTAGACCACAAAAAAAGTATGCCACAGTTGCAGCAATGCAACCTCCTCCCCCAACCACAATACAGCCCCCAAATGCAACCCTTGTGCATTCATTCCAACCAACTTTGTACGGTACCCTCCAGCTCTTCACATTGTATGACCACCTTTAGCCACCATATGACCACCAACAAGGACCGTCCGTCCAACTTTTGGCCACCATACCATGTATAAGAATAGAATTTTGTTTCCCTCTTCACTCTTATTTTTCTCATGTTGTCTATGGGTTTATGTCAAAAGGGACTCCAACTTGTTTTAATGTGGGATTAATGTAGCCTTCATATTAGTATTGTCATGGGTTTCAATGTTTGAGTAATTACATAGTTTAGTAGCCAACGTGGTTATGTGATTAGTGATTGTATTGTCAACTTTAGGTAGATTTTATGGAATCGTTAGTATGTTTGGTTGTTAACGGTTGTGTTTAACTGACAACCATTGGGTCTTCTTGTCATACAAATCGAATGATGTATGTTGGGGAAGGGGCACTGGTATTAGTTCCTACATGTAATGTATGAATTGTATCAAGATTTATCTTTTATGAATAAAAAGCTGCTATTGTTTGGATACTATGCTCTACATGTTATGTAATACAATTACTGTTTTGTGTACACTGTTATTGATAGTCTAGTATCTCTATAATCATTCTACATACAATGATCTTTGATTCAAGATAGAAGATCCATTGCATGTATATCTTTCTAGATCTCTCTACGTGTGGGCTGGAAAGATAAGAGAGATAAGATAAATATATTAATTTCCAACTAATGACCAAAAAGGTAGGTCAAAGGGACTGCAGAATACAGAAGTGTGTCAGGAACAAGTGCAAAACCAAAAAGGTCTCAAAAAACATGAAAAGCAATGCTAAAAGAAATAGTACAAAACTAGGCAAAAAGCAACCGCGCTCAGAGCCAAAGAACCAAAAAGCCAAAAAGCCACGACCAACAACGTTCAAATCCAAAGAAAGGAGAAGAAGGAATAAGCAACCCCCGAGAATCTCTAAACAACAGGGGCACGAGAATGAACCCTAAGAAAGAAGAAACAGGAGGGGGTCCATCAAGAGTTTGATCCAACTCTCCTAACATCCAAGGCCAATGAGAAGAAGCTCCGTATAGAAGCATGACCCGAAGAAGGGGAGGTAAGATTTCTGCTCTTTCCTCCCATCCTCTGCCTAGATGAAAAAGTCCTCTGCGAAGATCTGGTGGATCTAGTCTGCCTCCTGATGCCAGGGGTGAAATGGATATGTTGATAAAAACTTGGGGAACTATGGATAGTATCTCTAGGTCGCACTAATCTGGAATGTGAAGTTGTATTGATGTCAATCTGTTGCTTAGTGCCTCTCCTCGAAGGTAGCACCGTGAAAAAGGAAGTGAACCATTGGATGGACGCTGGTCTAGTGGGTCTCTGAGTAAAATGATCACGAAACTTAAGAGCTTTCTACACATATAAAGCTGAACATATCTGGTCATCGGATCTAAAGAAGTCAGAGAGAGTCCGTGTCTTCCTAAATAAGCAATGAAATCTCCCCCTAATCTCATAGTATATGGGACAAGGGAAGCTGAAGTGTTCCTCGGACTCCGTCTCCTGGATGTTGCATAACTGACAAATCTTTTCTGCCCGATCTATCTGGTAGTTTGTCTCAATCCTAACCCTATGAGAACCCACTCTAAATTGTCCCAATGGGATACGAAGAGAGTGCATCCAGTGGCAAAATGTATACTATGGATGAATGATAAGTCTGTCACTTAGCTCCAAAAAGTGCTCTGCATAAAATGCCATCTTTGGGCATAACCCCCTAGGAGGGTTTACCCAAGTAGTATGAGTAAACTGTCTGTAAATATCATCTCTAATACTCTGGTTCAACTCTTGTCTAGCAAGTAGGAGATGAGCCGGTGCATCCAACGAGTAGTTAAATGGAGGAAGACGGTCCATCTTGATTCCCACAGATTCTAATAAATCAAAAACCCCTGTATACCAACAACGCAAGGAGTAGTTAAATGGAGGAAGACGGTCCATCCTGATTCCAATAGATTCTAATAAATCATAAACCCCTGTATACCAACAATGGCCACAGGTTGAGGGAGCCGAAAGGACAAGATTCTCTGAAGAACAGTAGGCTAAGTATGGATATTTCTCACACCCACTCATGAAAACAGCAAACCTCCGGATGCGATGTATGAAAGAGATCAGATCAAAAATAGTCTCCAGTGGAAAGGCCCTAGCTCCAAACTTTGCAAGGATAATGTGTTGTGGCATTGTTTGCTTACATGTGATAATGCAGTGAAGAAGTGTCTGGATCCTCTCGACAATAGTGCAATCACCCTCAAGTAAAGAGGGCCCCCAAACAACATAACCATAAAGAATTGTGGGTCTAATAAGTGTATCCATGAGGGAAATATTGGATGAGATATCTTGAAGGTGATGCCGAAAACATTGTCATTCAAGGAGAGCTAAAGAACCATAACCTTTGTTTATCCTAGGCTGAAGTGCCTGCCTTACGCTGAAACGTGGACCATAAAATTGCACTCCCATATAGGTATAGGAAGTGGTAATCTCAACCTCCTTTCCTCTGAAAAAGCAATGGAGGTTGGAGGTCTTCAAACCATTAAACACCATGACCTTGGTTTTCAACAAATTAACCATCAGTTGCCGAAGATCACAAAAGATAGCCGAGGCATCCAACTGCCATTGTAAGCCCTTAGGAGAAGAGGCTACGAGAACCACATCACCCACAAATAAGAGGATAGAAATCAGAACCTAATGGAAAAGACACCGATCACTACCCTGAATATGCTCATGAAGAAAGATCTCTAAATCATCAATGTATATGCCAAATAAGGTTGGGGACAGGTGGTAGCCCTGCTTGACCCCAATGGTACTCCTAATAAAGTCTGAAATCCCATGAACCGAGCAAAGACGACCAAGGACATTCTCGTTTAATCTCATAATGGCTGCCAAGAGGGTCTCATAAATGCCAATATTCCTAAGTCTTTGGAAAAGTGCCTCTCGCGGAACAAAATCAAACGCTTTCCTAAAGTCTACAAAACAACAATAGACTTTAAATGAGCGATGACATGCCTCCACAATAATGGCCCGGAGTGTGAAAATATGATCAAAGGTCTGATGGGTTGGTCTGCACCCTGCCTGTCCCCTAGCTCTGAGGTGCCTATACTCTAATTCTCTCGAAAGTTGCATGTGTAGTACAATAGCATACAATTTCGAGAATGTGTGTCCAACCATGATGTCATGTAATTGTTGGGATCTGAATAGGAGCATGATTTATATACCGGGTGAATAATGTGATGTGACCAAGAGGGTAGGAAACCCGAACAAACCACATGGTTGAAATGATCAACCAAATAGCTTCTGAAAGCTCTAACACCATGTTTGAAGAACTCAGATTGGAATCCTTCTTCATCAGCTGCCTTGCTACTATTCATCACCTTCACCGCCTCTCTGATGCTCTTACATGTGAATAAGTGAGAAGAAGATGGTGGAGAAGCAACATGGTTTTGAGGTTGGCCTAGAATATCATAAAGAGTGGAAGTAGGATAAATCATGAATGTGGGATTAAGCTCAGTGGGGGCGGGGGCGGCGGGGGAATGTCGTGAGAGGATAGTACGCCAAAAGAGTTTAGGGGAGTGGAAGTAGGAATCTCGTAAGATCCGTCTCCTTTGAGAAATAAAGAGGCGTTTTGTACGTCGGAGAAGGCAACGGTATAATGATTTTAAGGCTAGGTAAGAGGGGTGGGAATGGAGGAATGCGTACCGAAGCTGGCAGTGGAGAGTCCAGCAATCATCATCATACCACTTATTCATGGGGCAAGATCTTTTAGATTGATGGGAAGTAAAGGTAGATCTAGTGTAGCTAGGGAAAGATTTGAGGACAGCTTCCCAAATAATGGAGGAAAGACATGTATTTGGAAGTAACACAACCAAGCGAGAAGAACTGGGGTTCTAGAGGCAAAAGTTGACGAATGTGAGAAAGGAAAATGTCAGGATCCCCATCATCAAAATGAAAAGTGGTACGTAGTATATTGAAAGAGGGGTTTGTAATAGGATGGGGAAATCAGCTCAAAGGGAAAAGGAAAGAAGAGCATAGTCCGCATGAGGAATGGGGAAAATGAAAAAATAACAGATAAAGGACAAAAGATTATGACTGAAGAGGACATAATCTACCACACTCTTACCTCCCCCATGAGGTGTACATGTGAAAGAGTGTGAATCTGGAAAGCAAGGCAGCCCATTAAGGATCAACAAATCATGAGATTCCCCCAACTGTAAAAGGTGTCTTCCCTATGTTGTGTAAGGACATGAAGCATCATTTGACATCCTATGCAACCCCATTGACTCTGAATCAATCTCCTATGTGTAGAATATGTCAATGGAGCGATCATGAAGAGGTGTTTGAAGGTCTCTGGTACGGGCATTGAAGTCTCCAAGAAGGATAACTTCTCCAACAGATGAATATTGAGTGATCCCGTTGTACAAGTCTATAAAAGGCTCCCCCCTCAGGACCATTATGGATTGCATATGATGAAGATGCTAGACAAAAGCAACAAACTGCAATGTAAACATCTCTGGAAAGTGGGGCAATCCCATTAATTCGAACCCACATGAATCTAGCAAACTCATCAAAAACCTCCATTGAAATTCAGTTCTGGAGTGAGTCTCTAAATAGACAAGCTACCCCACCCAAACCTCTAACCCCACCAGAACTCCTAGTCTCCTGATGATAGGCTGAAAACCAACGGTATCCTGTAATGTCTGGGAGAGGCCGTATCAGGTTCTCATGAGTCTCAGTAATAAAAAGAATGCCTGACGACCCAAGAGCGTCATACATTAGGCTTGGTGATGACCAAAAAGAGCCATTACCATTCCAACAACTGAAGGAAATCCCTGAGCCCTTCTTCCTCTCCCAACGAACTTGTCATTTAGAAACCCCAGATCGAGACTCCCATGCTGGAGGAAAGGAGTCCCTAACTACTGCCTTGAAGTTCCTAATAACTACCCATTTTCTTTTTTTTTGTGCTGCCATAACCACCTCTCTAGAGTGTTTAAGTTCTGCGACCTATGATTTGGTGAGATCTTCGTCAAGAAAGATCTTATCAGGGAGGGAAAACAGCAAATGCTTGCCATAAGGGCTCTAAGCCGATCAACAATGGATTTGAAACGGAGGAAAAGGGTGGAATCGAATCCCAGCCATGCTCTCTCCAATACCACATCTTAGATACGCAGTTTGTCACTAAGGAACTCGATTGCAACCGCCATGGGATCCAAAGATGAAAGAGGTAAGGGAAGCCCCCTCACCTTGAGCTTCAATTCTCTCATTCGTCTAGTTCGCTCCTTCGTGAATTTACCCTGAATAATTTCCTCGACTGCTGCTATAGGAGGATTTTTATCTTTGCCACTAACAACTTGTGCCCAAGATTGAATGTGTGTTTCCGTTTTTTGTTTAAGAGATGCCTGCTGAGATCTAATCTCTTCCTACTTGTTCTTGATATCAAGGATTTCTACTTGTAAACTTTCATTAGGGGATTGTTCTTTGTTGGCTATCATTTCCTTCAAGAAGCTATTTTCAGACTCAATTGTTGCCACTCTGATCATGAAGTCACAAATCTTAGATCGAAGTAATTTATTAGCATTCACAACCTGTTGAATTCTGTCAATCAGGGCTTGGATGAGACTGTGACTGTTGTCAATAGATTTTCATTGATATGTTTGCACTAAAGGGGGAATTGGCTCATCATTTCTCCCCATTGCATTCAAAACCAGTCGATAATCATGTTTTGTAGCTTGTCTGCAACTGAACTACGGAGTTTGTGACTAGCTTTCCCCGCAATCTGCATTTATGGTTTCTGTTGTTTTTTGTATTCTGGTTGTGCTTCTGTTATTGTGCGTAGGTGACTGATTCCCTGCATACCTGCGTTCATTGCCTTTGCATTCAGATCGAGCCACCTTGGATGCGTGGATACTATTCTGTGTTATGCTCACGTAGCTACCAATGCCTGTGTTGCTTGCGTAGCTCATGGAAATTACAGGGTCGCGAAGTTAGAGTATTCGTTCGTGTCGAGAGAAAGACTCGAAACATTATTAGGGCAGGGAGATACCTAACGCGAGTACTAGTGTTGTGATCGTGGCAGGTAAACGCGAAACCCTGTGATGTGATGTGATTATGGCAGGTAGACGTGAATACCTAATGCGAATTGGGATTTGCAAATGCTAGCATACCCTATTTGCAATCACGATTGGCGATTACCAAAGAGAGAAAGACAAAAATTGAAATAAGGAAAGATTAATAATATCCCCAATACCAAAAGTACGTGAAAGATACTCAAAATTACAGAAAGTAGCAATAGCTAATCGGTAGGACAGAGTATCTAGAACTAAAACTACCAAGAAATAAACTGAATAATAGAGGAGGTTGAGCACTAGACTAAACAATATTTACAAAAGCCATATTTAAAAAACAATACCATGAAAGGAATGTCCCTTGCCAAAAAGAACTCCCAATAGAGCCAATGGAAAACAAGGATCTAGGCTACATCAGAGTCAAGAGCATCCCCACCAATCCCCGCAAAAGAGCCAATTAGAGTATGATGATGTCCTCAAGAGAACGGGCTGCACTAAGAGGGCATGGCTGAACGATCCTATGGAGAAAGAGATGCTCCCCACAATGGCTCTCCAAAGATCCAAGGCCTTGGTCCTCCAGACATAGAGAAATTTGGTAAAGCACATCAGCCCTTCTAGAGAAAATAAGTTCTCTCTTTTCTCATGCCTTGGCTAAGTTATGTATTAATGGAAAAATATTATACCCAGTCTTGTTGAGGTCTATGAGATGGAGCTGATGATGCCTTAAGTTGCTTGCTAGAAGTTGCATGTATTCAAGATTAAATGAAAGGGATTGTCTTGCTCAGAGTACATCCAGTGCCTTGACATTTCTACAGAACACTTTTGAAGGAATTACAATTTAATTGAAAAATTAAAAAAAATCGAGCAAAGAAATTGAATATATCACATGGAAAATGGAGTAACATATTGTACATGAAACAGGGTCATTAGCATTTCTGAATGTTCCCTGCCATTAGAATCTAAAACATACTTCCTAGCCAATATAAGCTTTAGCACACACTTGAATAGCTAAGTCATCAAAAACTATATAGGAGTCCATGCTACATATCTCTTTCATGGAACCCTCAAAGGTCATATTATATCTTACTTTCCAAAGGAATGAATAGCTATTGAAAATGCCAAAAGAAACATGCAAATTTTATAAATAAACCATAGATCACAAAATAAATTCACCCAACTGGCCTACAAAGAGATCATAACATCATTGACCAGTATTAAGTCAAAGCTGTCTGACAAATTTACAATTAAAAAAATATTGCGTTAAATCCTCTTGTCTACCACATTGAATGTGTAATCCATCTGAGAGACCAGACCTAGCTCATTTGCACTTGGCAAAAAATTCCTTAGCTAGAACGTACCATCCAAGAACTCTAAGCTTAAAGATACAAGGTGTAAACCAATAGTAGGATTCCTCCTTGCCTGAACACAACCGTACTGCCTCAGCTCAATCTTTTGAGCAGTTGCCCTTAGTTTATCACAAGCATCAATCACACTATTTCCAAATAAAAGGGTTTAAATTTCACGAGACTGACCGAGCTCCCAGAAAACTCTCTCCAAGCCAATCAATCTCTTATAGACTGCTTTCCCTGTGCTTTCTATGTGCATGGGAGTGAGAGACTTCTGCTCCTAAGGTTACAATACAGTGTACTTTTACTCAGTCATTACACGAAATGACAAATAAGTATTCCTATAGAACCCTTGAGGAAGGACTCGAATATAGCCTCTATTAGTATAATCCTTCTGTGGAAATCCTTGATAAGCATCACTTTATGTTCATCGTTGGCCTTCCATTGGGATTTCATCTCCCTCATTCAAAGCTCAAACCCACCTGACATTCTATATAATATCACTACCAGATTCTAGAGAGGCTGATTTCTGATTTCTAGAGTATAAAACCAGTTTGATAAATGAAGTTCCGCTTCTTTCTCATAAATATACTTCGAATATTTCTGTATTTGATTTATTGGAAATTATAAATACCTCCAATTTTGGCATAAATATATCTATCTGAATCAATTTATGGCAACCGTAACTTTCATAAATCATTATGACAAATGGCCTTTAGTAATATCCAAGGATAGGGGATGAATTGAATGTATCTTTGAAGCAAAAATAATGCTTTATTGAGATAATCCTTAGCAATGAAGGAGCACAGTATGTTACCCAGATATTGATGAACTTGTACATGACATGTCAGCTAACAGACTGTTCTCCAGCCATGATGAGCCAGCCCAATCTCTTAACCAGCATCTGCGAGTCTAATTATTTAGAAAATAGCTCTAACTGAAACTGTCACTGGCATGTGAGAATCTAATTTTCCATTCAAGAAATCACATACCTTCTGAGAAACGTTCTGGTAAGTACGATGGGCATCATTGGAACAAGAACAGCTTCAACTGGGTATATAAATGTCCTTTCAACAAGTTGAACATAATCTTCACATCCCTGCTTCCTTTCATCCTTCATCAGCATATTAGAAGGTGGACTATCTATGTCATCCTGCTTAGTGCCATTATTGTTCATATTTGAAATTACTTGTGTTGGCCTTCCAGCTCTACCTGCAACGCAACCAAGACTGACCTCTGCATAGCAATTTTGTCCTCTTACCTTTCCATATGAACACTGACTGAAATGAAAAGGCAGACTAGTTACCAAGAAATCATTTGATGCCTTCATTTTGCTGCAAGCAAATAGGCACAAACAACAGTAATTTATCAATTTTGAGATCAAAAATGCACAAAAACTATTAAAGTTGAATCATGAAGCCATAGTTCCAGGATGTCCTCCATTCAAAATCTTAAAATACAATGGTATCTTTATATACAAGATCTGAAAAATATTCCCAACGGAAAAATTAGAACTCAAAGCTTCAAAGGTAGATAAATTGTTTTCAATCATTTACATTAAAATGTTCCAATCCAAGATCCACAAGCAGTATATCAAAAGGCAGCAAAGACTTATTATTTCCATACCTTAGATAAATTTGTCTCACTATATCTCTAGGACAGCAACCTGTGAGCCTCCCCCTCATGCCATGGGGAGCAACAAAAACTGTCCAAAATGTAAAACAAACAGTAAGAATGTGCTGGTGCAAAATAATTAAACCACAAATGCCAACACAGTCTCAAAATTGCAAACAGCATTAAAATTGTTTTGTGTATGTTTGAGGCAGAGTTGACATAAGTTAAACAAAACAAACAATACACACGCGATAATGAATGTAAAAAATCCCTAAACAAAGAGATTAGATGACACTTAATCCTCAATCTCATTAATAGAAATATTAAACTTGTTCAAATATAAGCATAGATGCTTGATGCAGAAATATAGAACTCTGATGGTGGGAAGTATAATATGATTATGAAACATTAAAGAAGATTTCGCTCGCAACAAGAATGGAATCCATGATTGCAGCAGAACATAAAAGTAGAAACCATATTGAATTCCTCAAATTTTCAAACCCCATGGACATAAAACAAAAATAGAATAATATTCAAGTGATTTAAAATCAGCACTCCTATTCTCAAAAAAATGAATGTGCCTATGCATGCTACTAGAAATATAATTCCTGCCCCAATCTCTCATTTAGTTAATGAATCATAGATAGATAAACAAGATTAGAGACACATTGAAATATATCATTCCATTTTTATCACTCCCGTGTGTTTTGCCCTGAAGTCTTGCTACCAGTTGCACACATTATTCATTCTACCTAAAACAATCAAGTGAAAATCAAAAGATAATGACCCAGGTGGCAGATACCAAAACCCTGGTACAATAGTAGGTAACCTTTCCAGGGTCACAAATCCTTGATCGTTGCTCAGAATATGAAACCACAGTATGCATTACAAAGCTCATGAAACAAACTAGTTTAAATGCCTCAAAAGGAATGCCTTTGGCAACCCTTTTGGGGCATCTGACCAAAATTTCAAGACCAAATTCCATTCCAAAGGGCCCCCAAAATGCAATAGACAAAAATGTAGAAATATTCTTAAAAATAAAAAAGCTTTAATTTCGTATTTTTATGAGTTTTGGGCCATGACAAAACCTCTCAACTGCTTGGGGGAATGGTTGTTACATGATTGTCATATTCAAAAGTGAATTGCTTCAAATTTTATTTTTAGACGGTTTGTTTCCTGCTAAAAATAGATATAAAGGAATTATAATTTGAACGTAAAATTTTTAGAAAAAAGTCTTGTAGTTTCACATCTCCTCTTAGAGATTGCTACCCTCTTATAAATTACGGTTTGTTTCAATAAAGTTTCATTTACATTACAATATTGTGTTATTATTGTATCCAATTTCTTGATTCAGTTCATTATTTTATAGCACATTAAATTTCTGCAATTTAGGGCATTGTCTCCACCTGATTCTAATTCAATTTCAGATCAGTGGTATCAAAGCACTTTGTTCCATTCCTATACCTTCCATCAAACAAGGTCAAAGTAAAGAAAGCACAGACTTGAGAAATTCGACCCTTTGGATAATCTTTCTTGTTGCTCCAAACGATCTCAGATGGCAAAAGAGGGAACGGGAGATCCTTTCCAATTTCTGCTTGATGAAGCCCTTGAAAATCAAAACAGGCAGATTGTGACACAATTCTCCAATATTATTTTGCAGGCCATATCTGCAGTACCCACTTCATCATCAAATAGACCCTTTGGAGGCTCAAAACCGTTTTTTTTTTTTTTCCCCCTATAGATAACTAGAGATAGGGACCCTAGGCTCACAAAAATTGAGTGATGAAATCAATCACCGATAGTATAAACTCATCGGGACCAATTCAAGGAAATCACGATACCATGCTCAAGACTAGCTTAGTCTTTATCAACCTGGCTGGACTTCTTGGAGAAAATCAACATTTTTCAGCGGTTGGTAAACAAATCTAAACCGCCAAACAAGATCATTGTTGCTCATCTTCACATTTTCAACTTTAGTAGGCATTCTTTCTTGACTTTCACCTACAAGAGCCAGTGGTAAACAGAGAACTTCTGTCCACACTCTTCAATGGAAGACAAGAAACCAATTCCTTCAACATTATCTACCTGCTATATCAAACTAAATCTCCTGGGTATTACGAGGGTGCATGGAATCAGCAGAAATACACTATGAACAGATGCAATTCTATTTCCATGCGGTATGGATGAGTTCAGACTTGTCAACCCTTTTCTCAACCATGCAGAGCGACTACTTCCTAACACTATAGCTGGGACTGAAACTCTTTTTTTCAAGATGAAACAGAATAATACCCTTCTAATTTTTTAGGCTTCAGCAGAAAATACACACAACCTTCACTACATGGCCAGATTGAAGCATGGAGCTATTCTCTTGATTTTCAAATGCAATCAACCAATAAACTGACCTGTTGCAAGGATAAAACCAACACATCTCTCTTACTCGCATTCTCAGCCACCTTTAGGAAGTGCGGATGCAAGGAATATGAATATGCAATAGAAAGATTTTAATTCATTCTTGCTCCTTTTCATACTCATGGAAAAATATAGATGGGGCCGAGTAGTATCATATAGATAGACAGAAACAGAATTCGACCTCTAAATCAGAAGATGCATCTAGGCCACTAAATTACTGATATCACCTCTAAACTTTTCATCATCCACATAAGATGTTGTAGAATTCGGAAAAATGCCGGGTGCATGTCCACTTTAAAACAGACATGCATCAGACCTCTGTGATAGAATTCTCTTGCCAGATGAAGAAGTCTAGAGTAAAGTGCCATCCAATCTTTTCTTTGGTCATACTTGAAGCCTATTCGTTCTTATTCTTTCAGCCTTCCTTTTTTCAGCTTCAGATGTGGTTATTATTTTATTTTTTATTTTGAGACATAAACTCCCCATTTCCACACATTGCAATACCCATTCTATTAATGCAACGACAGAATTCAAAGAAAAGGCAAGAAGCCCATGCTTACCAGGAGTCTCAGCTTTACTAATCCTTTTCAAGGGAGAGATGCAAAGGGAGCTTTCAAAATTCCACTACTCATCTCTCATTGAAGTTGCATTGTGCAGGACCACTCATGAGATCCAAATACCCTTATGCACCCAACTCTTGTCACGCCCCTCTAATTCTTTTACTTTTAATCATGCTCTTCATGAATGCAAATGACATACAAAGGCTAAATAGGAATAATAGAGAAAGACGCTTCGCAAGATTACTTTAAAAGAATCAGCAGGCTTTCCTACCTAATTACCTAGTTTACACATGCTTTAAAGAGTGATTTGTGCAGGTGCAAGGAAAGATAGAAAGATACATAAGTCCTATATTCGATTTTTAGAAAGCACATATGACTAATAGACTTTTATTTCAGGGTATCTAGAAAGTTCGCAGTTTTCGGGGCTCAAAAAGAGGCTGCCGCATTATGTGGAGAATAAGCCTTAATTAAAGCTTACCAACTCTAATTAACCATTTATAACAGTTAGTTCATGTGCTCGTTTTTTAGCATTATCTACAATTATTAACACTGAATATAAGGTTAACTTTTTCACAGTTTGATTAATACTAGTTTAAACCTTATCCCTCGCAACTCACTATTTCTAATCAATAACTTGACTATTACCAATTTCAGGTTCAACCAATCTAATCTAAAGACAACCAATACTAATTTACAACCTAGCTATTTATTTAATTTAAGAGTTAGGAAAGTCGAAAGATAGTTCATTGATTCTTTAGTATTATCCAAGTTGTTATCAATGTACTGTTCTTTATGATTAGTATGATCTTGGATTATTAACACTAATTATAGGGTTAACTGTTAATAATTAATTTTAATTTGATTAATACTTATTAAAGCCTTTCCCCATTAATGGATCAAGCAACTTCTTGGAAAAGAGAAAATTGGCGATTTAGATTTTCCTGCTCCCAAGTCATGCAAAGATTAATTTTGATGGTGCATCGAGGGGCAATCCAGGGGCTGCAAGAGAAGGGTACATTCTCCAGGATCACAATGGGATTTTCCTTTGGGGAGGATCATTTTTTGTTCCAAGAGGAACCAACAATAAGGCAGAAGCCATTGCCCTAGTAAAAGGTCTGCAATTGGCAATGGAGAAAGAGTTCAAAGACAGTTGCGAAAGCGGACTCCAACATTATCATCAACATAATGAAAAAAGAGAATCCCGAATTGGAAGCTTGACAACATTTTTAGTGAAGCCCAGGAATTGGCTAGCTCATTCAAGTCAATATCTTACAGCCATTGCTTTAGAAAGTGTAATTGTCAGGCAGATTTTTTAGCAAATGCTAGGGTGGACCAAAACCCGATCTCGTCTATGCACAGTGCCATGTTGCAAGATTGGGAGGGGCGCTAATCCTAGATAGCCTACCTCTCTAAGATTTCGAAATTAGTTTAATTTCGCTATGTAATGGCTTATTTGATTATATTCTTTCGAAACCAAGTTAAAATTACAAATTTAATCAAATTTAAGTGAAGCAAGATTGCAATAAAATCTTGGCAAAACATGTATGTATCCCACATGTGCTTTATCATGCATGTGTGACATTTAAGAATTGCAATGATGATTGTATGCCCCCACATTTTGAAGAGCCACTCCCAACATATACTTTGCATTGTTGTCCTCTCCTCATTCTTCACACATCCTCCTTTGCTCATTTGACCCTTTGGTTTTACATTTCCAGTTTTCTTGCAGAAATGGAAAACGACTTCGCACTTGATAGATTGCAATATGGCACCATCTCTAATAGGAAGTTGAAACGAACCTTCAAAGCGAAGGATTCAAATACAATCACCATGACTCATGATGTCTTCGGGCTGATGGGGTCAGGAATACTAGGGAGCTACAGTCATGTGTGACCACTGGAGAATATTTTCAAATCAAGTTTGTTGGGATAGTGAACAAGGAGACATTGTATGAGTGAATCTTGCGCCAAGTACTAAATGGAGATGGAGGTGTTTCATGGAAACATGCAATAGATATTGAGGAAGTGGAAAAGGAACCAAAATCAAAGGAGGAGATTGTTGTGCTTCAAAATGAAATTCAGCTGATTCATAATAAACTATAAGCCATGGAAGCCCATAACAGTAAAGTATGTCAATATGTCAAGGAATTGAAAGTGGTTCATAGGAGGGGATCTTGACTCTAACCAGCTCTATGCCTTTCCTGATTATGAAGCAATTGAAAGCCATGCACTAGTCACCTAAGCAGTATGTGGTTTCGTAGCCAAAGTAAAGTTGGGTTTATCTCTAAAATCCCCTAGTCTCGGGGAAGAAACAATGCGTAGGACAGGCCCGTGTGGTCACCCTCTCAACTCTACCCAACTAGATTTATTGGTTTCTAGGAATGTTCAGTTGGCAGAAGGAATGTAGGCAGCTTCAGTCCCACTCAAGGAGCACAAGTTAGCAAATTGTCTCTATCAGGTCAGATGTGATGGCCTCCTTTCTGGTGTTTTCCAAGGATGGCAGTCTTTGGTAGGTCTTCCCTGCTAATGCTTTCTTATGATATGCCCAATTTTAATGTATTTTGTATGCTATTTTTTTGTATAGGGTCACAATGCATAATGTTGACAATTGGGGTACAAGCCATTTTGAAGGAATTGAGAAATGCAAACTAGAATACAATCGATACCTATAGGTTCCCTTTCTGGGTTTAGTGCTGATATCATTTTTGTCCAAATGGTGGTTCCTCTTGCATCTATTTGTCTTCCTCTTCTTCTTCTACTCCCTATCGAGCTTAGTTTGTAACCGGCTATGTATGCCAATAGAAAGTCCCCACTATATCTATCTGGCCTACCTCGGGTTAGCAACCGGTCCCTCGCCTAGCGCCATGCACCTCCCCCCTATAGACAATATAGCTAGGCCCTGGTCCTCCGCTAGTACCTATTTCCCTTAGGTTAGGTCAACACCCCATTACTCCCACCCGGAAATGCACTTTAGGTCCCCGATGGGTTAGAGCCCACCGCCTACTCTTTAGATTGATATATGGTTGGTCGATTCGGTCAGGTGGAGTCGGGGTTTGATCACTCACCCCCCTCTACTCACCATTCTGGTTTATAGTTCAGACCAACTACTACTCCCCGATTCCTCAGACCAAAACTCCGGCTGGTTCTGGAGGCCCTACCTATAGTAGATGGAGGGGCTACCAAGCATCTCACTATTGGCTGGACTCCAGGAACACCCCACTCCTTTATAACCATCAGGGGGCCTGGATAGCCAGTTTGGTAGTTCAAATCTATGAACATGGTTGGTCAATCTCGTGCTTTGATTTACTTATGCTGGTTTTGTATGGGTGGAGACCCATTTTATTGATAAAATTAAAATACTTAATAAAGCCTCTACTAATACCAATGAAACACTTAACCATCGCCAATTAAAAGCTTTTTAACTACTTAACCAATACATGTGACTAATAATCATGAGCCTAAACTATCATTTTATAACAAATATTTCTTTTAATAACTTAAAATTAGAAGTTATACCAATACATGTAATAGTTAGTACAATTTATTTTATCCTATGGTCATTTAATATTGGCATCTTCACTCTTTAATTGGGTTATCTTTGAATATGACCCTGTTGGATTGTGTCATATTCACGCTTGATGTGAAGTCCACCTTAGGTAGATGTGTTACCAAGGTGTGATTTATTATGTGCAAACAATTATTAAATGCACAAATAATGTTGTAGTTATCCTCACAAGTGTGAGAATGTCATGTCCCATTTTTCAAATAAAAAGAAAGAATAATTTAATAATAACGCTTTAAATATTTCCCAGCATACTTTTAAGTCATAACTTAAAAATGGGACATCTAAACGTTGTTATTAATTGAATGGGGCCAAAAGTGTATTAATTAAAAACCCAAGTGCAAAATAGAAAATAAAAGTAATTATTAATTACTTTTGGAGCAAATTTGAGAATTAGAATTAAAAATAATTTTAATTTGCTTTTAGGGTTTTGGTGGAAAAGTAATTATAAGAGGATGGGAAAAGGAAAAAGTACAATCATTCAATCATTATTATCATTCAACTTTCAGATTTCATTGGAGAGTTTGACCAAATACCCTATTTTCTACATATGATGAAAACCCTCGTGTGCATAGGCTTGGGGACGAAAACCCTCAAACCCAATTGGTAATTCCACACGGGAATTACACTAGTGTCTCAGATTTAGAGAAAGACCAACTTAGGGCATGTTTTTGTCAGCTCCACTACCTAGATTTTAGTGCCCAACCCACCAAGGGGAAACTGTTGGCTTTGAAGGACAGGATTTTGCTATTTTTCCATCCCTATTGTAGGTCGTACTACACATCAAGAAAATCGTGGGGTTTTAGGGTAGATTTCAGGGTTCTATCACAGACCGTACAGCTGAAACCCTTGTTTTCAGCAATTTTAAGAATTTTGTACCTGATCATTGAAATTAGAAGGGTCTTTAACAGCAGATTGACCCTAAATCAGGGCGCTCCAGCAAAGGGTATTCATTCGCTTCAGAACTGGGCAGCTTTAGTGAGTTTTGGACCTGTATATGCACCTATAGCAAACTAGCATACTATTTTGTAGGGTTGTCGAAGGTGTCTAAATTGTTGTACATTTATTTCTATGGTGGTTGTACCATGCAAGGTTGATGGTGATTAGGATTTGACTGTAAGAATTTAATTTCAACATTTATTTTCATTTTCAGCTTAGGGTTTAAGCTGAATATTCATTAAAATATTCATTCCAAGACATTTGGTACTGTTGTACCCTTTTCTATATTGAATTTGATTAGGGTTTCAACCCTTTGGACTACATAATGCTTGTTCTATTGAGATAGATTCTGACTTGCTTAAAGAACCATTAAAATTTCCAACTTTGATTATTAGAATTGCAGATTTTACTTTGAGCGGTATAATACAGAGAAGGATTAGGTGTAACTTGGGGAATGATCCCACCTTTTAATCTACCAATAATAGTCTCTCACTCATATCTTACATTTCCCATAAAATAACTCTTTGTATTCTTGTTGAATGTAATGAAGCTTAGAGTCATCTCCTAAGCTAGTGGACATGTAGCCTTTTAGAGATTCTTGTTCTGGTACAACCATTGTTGGTTATACACATACATCGTATATTACACATATTTAATACAATGTGTCTTTATTGGTGAATTTAACTCTTGTCTGAATACTTTACGCTGATGGTGTCTATGTTGGAGATCCATGGGCTATGTTGAATACAAAAAATTATATTTTTGTTATCATTTTTAATATGGTATCAAAGCGGGCTTTCCTAAAAAGATCAGAAAGTTTTTGAGGAGATCCATATCACTCTCAAAGCTCAATTGTTAGGAAGATCAAGATGAAAAAGAGTAGAGGAGCCTCAGGCACTCCAAAGCTTCAAGCGGCAAGGATAAATTTTTCTCTCTGCATTGGCTCCTATGAGAATTTTTTCACATGTCCCATCTCTTTTATTCAAATCCGGTTCATTTGTTCATTGGGATTCATGTACCAATTGCAGATCTACATATGGAGGAGTTTGATGGAAGAGATTTTCAGCGAATTTTATTTAAGTGTTTTTGATGTGTATCAGACATTTCCATTATGTTTAGAGTGTAGATAAAGTCAGTTTTGACTTTCGTTTCATCTGAATCTAACACCATGAGCTCATTTGTCAAGCCACGTAGATCACGTTCTACACAGATCTAGAGAATTTGTGGGGGTAAAAATGATCCAACGGGGAGAAAAACAGCATTTTCAACTCATCTGACATGTTTTCAAGACCAAATTTTGAGTTTTTGTGGTACATCACAATGAGGAGTTGGCTCTTACATTTGGCTACATATTAGATCTGCATCCATCCAAAGGGGTATTTTTTTCTCACCTTGCATTTTTCCTTCATGTGGCATATTAGACACTCTCACTTGAGAATTTTGTTGTGTTTTTTTTGTACATCTACCACATATACACTTTTGAAGATATTGAGTTGCTTTGTCTTCACTCCCTAGTCAGTATTAAAGGGAGTTGTGTACTGTTAATGCTTCCTTGGTTGTTAGAGTATGCTATGTACTTGGTGATTGTTCCTAACATATACAAACCTTGGTTGTTTGTTGGAGGAGCTCCATAGCACTCAATTTTCAATCTAGTTGTTTCCTAGAGGAGCTCCATATCACTCCAATTGCAAACATTTAACCATACATTTTGTTCAAATGGAACACATGCCAATAGTCAGTCTTGTTCACATATCGAGATTCATGGAAGCTGCTTTTGATTCATTCCATTGGAGGATTCATCAGATTAGACATACATTTACTTCAGCAGCTTCATTGTTTTTGTTTTTTTTTTCCTTTCAGTGTACATGGGTACGCATAGGCCTAGTTGTTGAGACCCACACTTATGAGCATAAAACTTTTTTTTACCACATCAGCTAAACTGAGCTTCAAGGGGGGTGTTGGAGTGTCACATTATTACTTGATGTGAAGTCCACCTTAGGTAGATGTGATACCAAAATGTGATTTATTATGTGGACACAATTATTGAATGCACAATTAATGTGTAGTTATCCTCACATGTGTGATAAGAGTTAGGTGTAACTTTGGAGAATAATCTCACCTTTTACTCCACCAAAAATAATCTCTCACTCATGTCTTACTTTTCTTATATAAGAACCCTTTGGGTTCTTGTGGATTTAATGGAGCTTAGAGTCATTTCCTAAGCTAGTGGAGATGTAGTCTTTTATAGAGTCTTGTTCTAGTGCAACCATTGTTGGTTGCACACATATATGTATATTACACAGTTAATACTGTGTCTTTATTGGTGAATCTCTCTATTGTCTGAATACTTTATGTTGATGAGGACTATGTTCGAGATCCATGGGCTATGTTGAATACAATAAATTATATTTTTGTTATCATTTTTAATAAAACCTAACCTGCAATCCATATCCAACATTTTTCTCATTTTGATTATGGATCATGCAATGTGATCCGAAACGTTGATCAAAATTTCTATGCAATTTTTCCCAAAAACTCTTTTGTTATCATTTTTAATAAAACCTAGCCTGCAATCCATATCCAACATTTTTCTCATTTTGATTATGGATCATGCAATGTGATCCGAAATGTTGATCAAAAATTCTATGCAATTTTTCCCAGAAACTCTTCTATTTTTGTATTTACAAGCCAAGATTTGCTAAGGGCTAGGTAAATTACACATGCCTGTCCCACCAACGCATATGCTTGTATCTAAACCATAGTAGACATACTCGACAAGTACTCTACCAATACACAAGTACTCACCAAGAAATAAGCATGGAAAGTAAACTCCATTAAAAGTTGCAAATATTTTTTTAAAATTCGACAAGTATTTCCACAGTACTCGCGATGACTACTCGCAAATACTCATGAGTACTCGGCAAGTATTTCCTCGGCCGTGTGTTTATATGCAATATACATGACAAAAAAAATGAAAAATATGGCCAGTACAATAAACAAACATGGATAAAACACTCCATAAATGTGGAAAAAACACAAATTTATCCTTTTTAAGCTTACATGCCCCCATGCTCTCATCACACAACATTTGGAGCAAATTGGGGGGAGCAAAATTGAGGAAAATCGATTTTCAAGTTATTTTTTTTCTTTTTTTTCCCCAGCATATAAATTCTTTGTAAATCATTAATATTAGGTTTCTAAACATGTTTGACAAATTTACATGCATTCCATTCAATTCCGTAATTTTCATTCACGATTTATGCTATTTTTTCATAATTTTTTAATATAATTGTTGTTTTAGTATTTATCGGGTTTAGTATTACGAATTTATAGTTTATATTTTTTTTAGATGTTGTTTTTAGATTTTATTTATATTTTTTCATATACATATGCTTTAATGTTTACATTTAATACTTTACGGTTCAAGTTTTTTTTTAAATGTTTTTTTTTTAATTTGTTTTGCAATTGAACATGTTGTAGGGTAACCATTAGCATTCAATGGCATTCAGCGCTACATCAAGGTCAGCATCAATGACTGGGAGTCATTTCATTAAAGGTTGCACTTCTGCTTGAAGTATATTGTAATGCTTGGATCATCCAAGAGGAATGTGATTCGTACATTTTGTTCGAAGATTTTTGGAAGCATGAATCACCTCAAGTGTCATATTGCATGCATTCCTTGCCACAATGTCACGTCGTGTCCCATTACAACGGAAGAGGCAAAATCAGAAATGATTGCAGAACTTGTCTTGTTAAATGAGAAGAAAGTAGAGAGGGCAAAGGTATAAGCAGCCTTAACAACAGCGATTGCTCCTGCATCGGCAATAGAAACTGAGATAGCTATGACATGGATTGTGGGCTCTAATCGTGGTCCATGCGTGCAAGTACATCCATCTCATCCAGTTTGAGCAAAATCTAGTCACTGTTTTTTTTACCTAGAAACATACTTGGGGTATAACCTTTGCTGCAAGATATAGGGTGGAACAAGGAGGTGCATGAGGAAGCAGATATGGCATGTGCAAATTTATGGTGCTTCAATAACCTTCCCTTCAACATAGCGAAAAGTGTAAAATCCCCTTACCAATATGACGAACTTTGATCAATTTTTCTGATTTATGGCTCAAAGAAATTTCGTCAAACACTTATCTGAATATTGCTGATCTGATATGATATGGTGCACTATTTGGTTTGGTTTGATCCTTTGAATTGCCACATATGTTTTTGAATGAAGCAAAGATAATATAACAATATAGCAATGATTGTAACGATAAATAGAGCTTTGACAAGGCACTTGTATTAATTTTTTGAGTATTACAAATGACTTGCATACAATGTTTCAGACTTATAACAGCGAGTATAAATAATAACAAACTTGCCAAATAGTAACGAACCTGATACAATGATGAATGTAGAAGATGTGCCTTTGGTTCTTGGATAAGTGGGGAGCTTGAAATGCAAATCTGGAACCAAGTGCTTCAGAATTTACAGTCTTATATCAGACCTCTAGTATAGTGCCACATGAAAGATAACAATGCCTTACAATGATCCCTAACAGCTGGAACCCTTAATGTCCCCCTTTGCTTCTTAGCTTCAATGTGCAACTCTGATTGACAGTGCTTCAGACTTTTACAGTCTGATTCAAACCTGATTAGTGAGCTTAAATGATGCCCCAAGTGTCAATAAAGTGCCCAGAAATGTTTCCCAAGGTGAGGCGCCCCCTTTGGTGTGTTTTATATGATTTTTAGACCCCTCTAAGAGCAAATTCGACCCCTATCTTTGTTTGCAAATCTGAGTGTTTCAGACCATGAAAATACTTGCAAAAGTCTGAAACAAAAATTACAGTCAACCATAAATCATCATACCCTTACCAAAATCGACCTCCATTGCCAAGCAAATCTTCTCCACACTAGGCAGCCTCAAATGGATGTCTTCATTGCTTCAAATTCCACCTAGAATGAGAGGATCGAACCAAATATCATAGCTGTAATAAATCTTCAGATTTTGCAATGAAACCCTTATTCTTCCAACCTGCAAATGATCTCCATGAAGCACAAGTTGAGCCTCAAAAGTGAAGCCCACAACTGGTAACAATTCGGTTGATATTTCACAACCTCAAAGTCACACAACCAAGAGGGTTTTCATCCTCAATGGCTATTCTGCAGAAACCCTAGGTCTCCTCAACCACAAATCAATATCAAAGCATAAACTTGGATGATAAGAAAAGAGCCCAACACCTCCTTATATACTTTTTATGTCTCCACTTTTGGTGGGGGCTAGAAACTTCTAGAAATAAATAATTTTATTTCTTTATTTATTTTTAATTTCTTTTTTAATAAAATAACTTTATTATAAAATAAAGTATAATTCATAAAGTAACTTTATAACATAAAGTTATAAAGATACTCTCTCTAGGTGACGAAACGCCAATACGCCCATGGGAAACAACTGAATGTGGTAGTGAAAACCCCTCAAAAGGCCAGGTAACTGCCGAAGTGACCCTCTAATCATCATATCTTGGCCTACGAAGGTCAATGATAAGCCAATCTCATCGAAAATGTGATGACTAAGAAAAAAGGGACATTACAAAAAGCCCATACTAAGAATATTTGGTTATGGCATTGACACTTGCAGAAAAAAGGTACAAGGCACCCTCTTCGAAAGACTTAAGTGGGAGGTTGCTCCAAGATGTTTAAGATGCAAAATCAATTATAGAAGATCAAAAGAAGCAATGGCGAAAGTTCGGATGCATCGTTCTTTCAGATGGGTGTATGGACGGAAAGAACCACACCCTTGCCAATTTTTTGGTAGCTTCAAATCGTCAGATGGTTCTTTTTAAGTCAATTGATGCCTCTAACAACGTAAAAAATGCAAAAACTTATAGAGCCTGATGCTCAAAGTAGTTGTCCTAGAGGTGGGCATCGAGAAAGTTGTGCAAGTTATTACTACCAATGCAACAACATATGGGGTGGTTTGGAGACTACTTAAGGAGAGGCATCTATCACTCTTTTAGACCCCTTGCACGACCCATTTTCTTGAGCTTGTTTTGAAGGACATAAGCAAAATTGATTGGATGAGACCAATTGTAGAAGAGGTCAAAAACATCACCAAATGCATTTATAATCACCCTTAATTTCTCAACTTGATAAGAGATCACACCAAGGGAAAATAGCTTGTGCAAGCTAATGTCACAAGGTTTGCAATTAGCTTCTTTTCATTGCAAAGTATTTCTAGTTTTTTGACAGCGTTGAAGCATTAGTGAGTCAAGCATGGCTGGACTCAACATATTCAAATAAATTTGATGGAAAGAAGACTGCAAAGACAATTTTTGACAATGCCTTTGCGAAGAGAGCTATAGAGATAGTCAAGATAACTTCAAATTTAAATTTAAATTTCAAGTTGATTCCTTTGTTTTAATTTTTTAAAGGTATTGCTTTATTGGTAGGTTTGTAACTTTCTTTTGTTTGTATCTTTGAAGGTGTCGGAGCCTTTGGTGAGGGTTTTACGTTTGTTAGATGGGGAGCAAAACCCAATGGGACACATTTATGAGGCCATAGATAGGGCCAAAAAGGCCATAAAAAAAAATTATAGAGGGAAAGTGGCAGATTTGATCTCATTTAGGAGTTACTTAATCAGAGGTAGAACAATCAACTCCACCAACCCATCCATGCAACGGGGTACTACCTTAATACCAAGTTTTTATACTCTTATGGCTTCACAAATGCTAATAGAGAGGTTATGGAGGGCCTCTCAACATGCATTGAGAGTATGACACCTAAAGTTGAGGTGAGGGACCTCCTTATTTCAATAATGCATTAACTACAAACAAGTTAGGAAGAGGTTCTTTTCTTCAGCACTATCTATTCGAGAGAGATCCACCCAGTCACCAGGTAATAAAAATTGAAGTCTTTATAGTTACTTATACCTTACAAGTAACAAACTTATAATTATTAATTACTTACAAACTTTTTAATATCTTGTTTGCAGATTCGTGGTGGGAAGATTGAGGTGGAAATACACCAAATCTTCAAAAACTAGTCCGATTTTTTCTCAATAGCGTTTTTAGATGTGAGCGCAATTGGAGTTTGTTTGACGTTAATCACACGAATAAGCACAATAAGTTGATGCAATGATGCCTCAATGATCTAGTTTTTGTCAATACAACCTTCAGCTTCGCAAAAAAAAGTGGACACATCACAAGAGCCTATCAATTTGGATGAGATTGATCCCTACAATGACTGGATTGCACAAGACAAGAAGACCCCCTTGTTCACAAAGGACAAGATTGTTGATTTTGAGAGGCAAGCTATGGAGGGTGTAGGTAGTGGTACAACAGAAACAAGAGCGATTGGATTGGATGACATCCTTGGAGATGTTGTCGAACATGAAGTAAAGAAAGAGTCAATGCCTTCTGATGCCATCATGGAGCCATAGGCTCTACTTTGTAGGCAAAATGAGGAGGGGCAACAACGTGCGAGGACTAGACTTAGTCTCCCATATTTTCCACTAGAACAGGGAAGAGGAAATTGTAGATTCTTATAATTTGTATCTTACATCCATATGCAATTTAAGATGATGATTTTCAATGACAATCATCATAAATTTATAAATACCAGTCAGTCTGCGTGCCCACTACCAAGTACGTGCAACTACAGTCTTTTGAGTGTTTGACAATGAGTCGACGATAGGTGCAGTCTTGAGTCAACATTAGGCAATAGGTATGTAGTTTAACAAACAATTTTATTTTTTAAATAGATTTTTATTTGGTTTTTTATTTTATTATTTATATAAAGTTATAAATTATTAATTTTATATCCTAATGAATAATCTTTACTTTGTTTTAGGTTTTAGTCTTTTAGACATTTAGGTTTAAGATAATTAAAATTTAGATTTATATTTTTTTATTATATAGAATTAAATTTTAATTTTAGATATTTATAATCTAATTTTTTTAATGATAAGGAAAATGGTTGTTAATTTTTTTGTGTATTTTTTTTCTTTGTTACGAAAGTCGAATAAAAATTATGTTTTTTTATTTTTATATTGTAGCAATTATTATTATTATTATTATTATTATTGTTGTTGTTGTTGTTGTTGTTGTTGTTGTTATTTAAGAGGATATAAAAACATCATTGCAAATTATCTTTCAAAGAGTATTATTATTAATCTTCATTTGTGAAAAAAATTACAGAAACGCATTCCTATAGGCTACCTTAGTATGGCACACCCAAAATCAACAGCAAAAGGATGGAAATATAAGAACCATCAGAGTCGAACTAATAACGTCACGAACACTTTATTTCAGCACTCTTTTATGGCCACATTAACAAGGGTAATGGACCATCTTCTTGGCATATCAAGGGGTAAGGGATGTGGTGTTGAAGCATATCCGAATGTCAAACTTGAAATAAAAGCAACATTGGAAATAAGATAAGATAAATATATTAATGTCCAACTAATGACCACAAAGATAGGTCAAAGGGACTGCAAATTACAGAAGTATGTCAGGAACAAGCGGGAAACCAAAAAGGTCTCCAAAAACAAGAAAAGCAATGCTAAAAGAAATAGTACAAATCAAGGCAAAGAGCAACCACGCTCAAAGCCAAGAACCAAAGAGCCAAAAAGCCATGACCAACAACGCTCAGATCCAAAGAAAGGAGTAGAAGGAATGGGCAACCCCCGAGAATCTCTAAACACCAGGGGTGCAAGAATAAACCCTGAGAAAGAAGAACCAGGAGGGGGTCCATCAAAAGTTCGATCCAACTCTTCTAGCATCCAAGGCCGACAAGAAGCTGTGGATAAAAGTATGACCCGAAGAAGGGGAGTTAGGATGTTTGCTCTGTCCTCCAATCCTCTACCTAGAGGGAAAAATCCTCTACAAAGATCTAGTGGATCTACTGTCTCTTGATGCCAGGCCTAAAATGGATATGTTGATGAAAACTTGGGGAACTGTGGATAGTGTCTTTGGGCTGCGCTAATCTGGAATGTGAGGTTGTATTGATGTCAATTTATTGCTTAATGCCTCTCCTCGAAGGTACCACCATGAAAAAGGAAGTCATCCGTTGGATGGAGGCTAGTCTAGTGGGTCTCTGAATAAAATGATCGCAAAGCTTAGAGCTTCATGTATATATAAAGCCAAACATCTTTGGTCCTCATATCTGAAGAAGTTAGAGAGAGTTCGTGTCCTCCTAAATAGGCAATGAAATCTCCCCCTGATCTCATAATATATGGGACAGCGGAAGATGAAGTGTTCCTTGGACTCCATCTCCTGGATGCTGCATAACTGACAGACCCTGTCTGTCTGATCTATCTAGTGGTCTGTCTCAATCCTAAGCCTATGCGAACACACTCTAAACTGTTCTAATGGGATGCGAAGAGAGTGCATCCAATGGCAGAATGTATGTTGTGGACGAATGATAAGCCCGTCACTCAACTCCAGAAAGTGCTCTGCATAAAATACCATCTTTGGGCATCGCCCCCTAGGAGGGTTTACCCAACTAGTATGAATAAATTGTCTGTAAATATCATCTCTAATAATCTGGTTCAGCTCCTATCTAGTGGGTAAGAGATGAGTAGGTGTGTCCAAGGAGTACTTAAATGGAGGAAGACAGTCCATCTTGATTCCCACAAACTCTAATAAATCAGGAAACCCCTGTATACCAACAACGGCCACGGGTCGAGAGAGCCGAGAGGGAAACATTCACTAAAGATCAGTAGGCTAAGGATGGATATCTGTCACGCCCACTCACGGAATCAACAAACCTTCGGATGCGATGTATAAAAGAGATCAAATCAAATATAGTCTCCGTCAGAAGGGCCGAGCTCCAAACTCTACAAGGATAATGTGTTGGGAAACTGTCTGTTTACATCTGATAATACGGCAGAGAAGTGTCTGGATCCTCTCAACAGCGGCCCAATAACCCTCAGGCAAAGATGGCCCCCAAACTACAAATCCATAAAGAACTGTGGGTCGGATAAGCGTATCCATGAGGGACATCTTGGATGAGATATCCTAAAAGTGATGCCAAAAACACTGTTGTTCAAGGAGAGCTACAAAACCATAACCTTTGTTTATCCTATGCTGAAGTGTCTGCCTCAAGCTAAAACATGGACCAGAAAATTGCACTCCCAGCTAGGTATAAGAAGTGGTAATCTCAACCTCCTTTCCTCTGAAAAATGAATGGAGGTGGGAGGTATTCAAACCATTAAACACCATGACTTTGGTTTTTCTCAAATTAACGATCAGTTGTCCAAGATCACAAAATAGAGCCAAGGTATCCAACTGCCACTGTAAGCCCTCAGGAGAAAAGGCCAGGAGAACCACATCGTCGGCAGACAAGAGGATAGAAATCAGAACCTAGTGAAGAAAACACCCATCACTACCCTGAATATGCTCATGAAGAAAGGTTTATAGCTCATCAATGTATATGCCAAATAAGGTTGGGGACAAGGAACAACCCTACTTGACCCGAATGGCACTCCTAATAAACTCTAAAATCCCATGAACCATACAAAGACGACCAGGACATTCTCATATAATCTCATAATGGCGGCCAAGAGGGTCTCAGAAATGCCAATATTCCTAAGTCTCTGGAAAAGTGCCTCTCGCGGAACAAAATCAAACACTTTCCTAAAGTCTACAAAACAACAATAGACTTTGAATGAGCAATGACGTGCCTCCTCAATAATAGCTCGGAGTGTGAAAACATGATCGTTTGATGGGCTAGTCTAAACCCTACATGTCCCCTAGCTCTGAGGTGCCTCTGCACTAATTCTCTCAAAAGTTGTATGTGTAGTACAATAGCACAGAATTTCGAGAATGTATGTCCAACCATGATCGTCTTGTAATTGTTGGGATCTGAATAGGAGCCTAATTTATGTATCAGGTGAATAATGTGATGTGACCAAGAGGGCGGGAAACCCGAACAAACCACGTGATTGAAAAGATCAACCAAATAGCTTCCAAAAGCTCTAAGACCATGTTTGAAGAACTCGTCTTGGAAACCTTCTTCATCGACTGCCTTGCTACTATTCATCACCTTCACCGCCTCTCTGATGTTCTTGTATGTGAGTAACTGAGAAGAAGATGGTGGGGAAGCAACATAGGTTTTTGAGGTTGGCAAGGAATATAATAAAGAGTAGAGGTATGGGAAATCATGGATGTGGGATTAAGCTCAGTGGAGGGGAGAATGTCGTGGGAGGATGGTACGCCAAAAGAGTTTAGGGGAGTGGATGTAGGAAGCCTGTAAGATCCGTCTCCTTTGAAATATAAAGAGGTGTTTCTTATGTCGGAGAAAGCAATGATAGGATGATTGTAAGGCTGGGTAAGAGGGGTGGGAATGGAGGAATGCGTACCAAATATGGCGGTGGAGAGTCCTACAATCATCATTGTACCACTTATTCATGGGTCAAGATCTTTTAGATTGATGGGAAGTAAAGGTAGATCTAGTGTAGCTAGGGAAAGATTTGATGGCAGCTTCCCAAATAATGGAGGAAAGACGTGTATTTGGAAGTAACACAACCAAGCGAGAAGAACTAGGGTTCTAGAGGTAGAAGCTAATGGATGTGAGAAAGGAAAATGTCAGGATCCCCAGCATCAAACTAGAAAGTGGTGCATGGCTAACTAAAAGAGCGGTTTGTAATAGGAGGGGGGAAATCAGCTCGAAGGGAAAAAGAAAGAAGAGCATGGTCCACAAGAGGAATGGGAAAAATGGAAAAATGACGGATGAAGAGCAAACGATTATGAATGGAAAGGACATAATCTACCACACTCTTACCTCCCCCATGAGGTGTACATGTGAAAGAGTGTGAATTTGGAAAGCAATGCAGCCCATTAAGGATCAACAAATCATGAGATTCCCCCAACTGTAAAAGGTGTCTTCCATATGTCGTGTAAGGACCTGAAACGTCATCTGACATCCTATGCAACCCCATTGACTCTAAATCAATCTCCTGTTTGCAGAATATGTCAATGGAGCGGTCGTGAAGAGGTGTTTGAAGATCTTTGGTACGGGCATTAAAGTCTCCAAGAACGATAACTTCAACAATTGAATATTGAGTGATCCTGGTGTACAAGTCTATAAAAGGTCCCCCTCAAGACCATTATGGGTGGCATATGAAGAAGATGCTGGAGGAAAGTAACAAACGACAATGTAAATATCTTTGGAATTTGGGGCAGTCCCATTAATCCAAACCCACATGAATCTAGCAAAGTCATCAGAAACCTCCACTGTAATTCTGCTCTAGAGTGAGTCTCTAAATAGACAATCTATCCCACCCGAACCTCTAACCCCACCAGAACTCCTAGTCTCCTGATGACAGGCTGAAAACCAGCAGTATCCTGTAATGTCTGGGAGAGGCCATAACGAGCTCTCATGAGTCTCAGTGATAAAAAAAATGTTTGATGACCCAAGAGCATCATACATTAGGCCTGGTCATGACAAAAAAGAGCCATTACCATTCCAACAACTGAAGGAAATGTCTAAGCCCTGCTTCCTCTCCCAACCAGCTCGTCATTTAGAAACCCCAGGTTGGGACTCCCATCTTGGAGGAAAGGAGTCCCTATCTACTGCCTTGAGGTTCCTAATAACTGCCCATTTTCCTGCTTCTCATGCTGTCATAACCACCTCTCTGGAGTGTTGAGCACAGGGTAATACTGAGAGGGGGGGTGAATCAGTATTATATATTCTTTTCTTTTCTAACACTTAATCATTTATTCCAATTAAGATATTCAAAGCAATCAAATCACAGTACAAGATAACACAATGCAAAGTGACCAGATATACGTGAAAACCCTTTCGAGAGAAAATCATGAAGAATACTTTCTCAACATAAATATTCGTAGGCACCAACCCTCTTCAAAATGAAGGCACCCTCTCCAAAAAAAAATCACTCTTTTATCTCAAATTTGTTGTCAAAACAACGAATGATAGAACACTTGCTTTATCTCCTTTCGATTCGATCTACACTTGAGTGTTTTCACTGCGATGCTCTTCCTTATACGTGTCGGTTTTTTCCTTTTAATATTCTCACAAAAATCTGCGTTTAAAAATTCTGCTCTTCTTTTATATCTTCCACTTTCAAATCTACAAATTTGCCACTCGTTATGCACTTATTTATAACCCACGGAAAGCCACAAGTTAAGGACGTGACTCTTCAAGTGAAAAGGTCCATTCGAACGGTCACAACTCCTCCCAATAGGTCGGCCAAGGTTGTCATTTATGTCGACATTTCCATCGACAATTCCATTCACTTCCATCGACATTTCCGTTCACTTCCAGCAACAATTCCGTTCACTTCCGTCTACATTTCCATTCACTTCCGGCAACAGTTCCATTCATTTCCGACAATCAATTCCATTTCACATTTTCGTTCATATCCATTACAATTCCTTTGACATCAATGACAATATTCCAACAATCTCCCCCTTTGTCATTGATGGCAACTACATACTGAAACTACTCCCCCTTGCTGCATTGTCTCTTATGTTTGAATCATTCTTTGTTGTAGCTCCCCCTTTCTATGACATCCTCTTTCTGTACTTCTCCCCCTTTGACATCAAAGGGTCTATCCAAGAGCTATTACTTAGCTCCCTCTCAGCTGATGCTTCCCTTCAATCGCAACAAGCATAAGAAATTACGCCCAACTTCTCACGTAGGTAGTCAAATGTGTCCTTCGAAAGTGCCTTCATGAAAATATCTGATGTTTGCTCTGTTGTATTAATGTATTCCAACTTGACTTGTTGATCTGCAACTTGCTCTCTCAAGAAATGGTATCTGATTGGAATATGTTTCTTTATGGAGTGCATCACCGGATTCTTTGAAATACTGATGGTACTGGTGTTGTCACAATATATGGAGATAGGTTGATCATACTTCACCTTGATATCTTCTAGAGTTTGCTTCATCCAAATCACCGGAGTGCAACACAAAACTGCCGCTATATACTCTCCCTCTGTTGTGGATAGTGAAACTGAATTATGTTTTTTGCTTAGCCAAGATACTAAGCTATCACCAAGGAAGAATGCACCTCCACTTGTACTCTTCCTGTCGTCTAGGCAACCTGCCCAATTTGAGTCTATATATGCCACTAAAGTGAAATCTCTACCTATAAGATACCATAATCCATAGTCCAGGGTCCACTTTATATATCTGAATATCCTCTTCACAACTTGTACATGAGTTTTCTTGGAGGTTGCTTGATATTGTGCCACCATGCCTACCGCCTACATGAAATCCGGCCTAGAAGCCGTCAAATACAGAAGACTACCAATCATTGATCTATAGAGAGATTGATCTACATCTGGTGATTCCTCATCCCTACTTATCTTGTTTCCTATGGCCATTGGTGTGCTAACAGGTGCACAGTCCTCAAAACCAAACTTCTTCAACATTTCTTTAGCATACATGGTTTGAGAAATGAAGATTCCTTTATTGGATTGAGAGATTTGTAATCCAAGAAAGAAAGATAACTCTCCAAGCATGGACATCTCAAACTCCTTTTGCATGTTTTCAACGAATCCCTTTGTTAGCTTCTCACTATCTCCTCCGAATATTATGTCATCAACATAGACAACAACTATCAACTGATGCGCGCCTTCAGTTTTGATATATAAGTTGTTGTCGGCAAAACCTCTTTTAAAACCTTAATCTTGCAAATATTTGTCAAGTCTTGCATACCAAACTATGGGGGCTTGCTTAAGGCCATACAAAGCTTTCTTCAATCTACAAAAATATCTACTATCATCTAAAAGGAGAAATCCTTCAGGTTGCTCAATATATACTTCCTCTTCTAGTTTGCCGTTCAGAAACGCAGACTTCACATCCATCCAATGTACTTTGAAATTTTTAAATACCGCATAGGCAAGAAACATTTTGATTGCTTCTAACCTAGCTACCGGAGCAAAAGTTTCTTCAAAGTCAATTCCTTCGATCTGAGCATACCCCTTGCACACTAATCTCGCTTTGTTCCGGGTCACTTGACCATCCTCATTCAATTTGTTTCTAGACACCCATTTTGTGCCAATCACATTCTGATTTATTGGTCTTGGAACTAGCTCCCAAGTTTCATTCTTTTCAATCTGGTCCAGGCCCTCTTCCATTGCTTTCACCCAATGTTCATCATGGCTAGCTTCTGAAAAGTTTTTGGGCTGAATTTTAGATAATAATGAAAAATTTACTTGCTCAGGATTATTTACCAACCTTCTTCTGGTCTGCACTCCAGTATCTAAATTTCCAATAATCTGGCTCTTGGCATGATTTTTCTGGACGAATCAGGACGGAACCTTGGTGTCTTGCAATTCATCTTTATCCATCTTCTCTGCTTCAACATCTTCTTCAATGATATTTGGTTCATCTAATGGATCACTTATCTTCTGAGTTCCAATTTCATCTACTCTGACACTAGCACTTTCTACAATAGTTTGCATTCTCTTGTAGCATTTGTAGGCCTTGTTTTTGGTGGAATATCCCAGAAAAATTCCTTCGTCAGCTCTTGAGTCCAGTTTCCCCAAATCATCTTCAGTCCTCTTAATAAAGCACTTACTTCCAAATACTTTGAAATATTTGACGGAAGCTGGTCTTCCTATCCATAACTCATATGGGGTCTTGTCATTGTTGACTCTGATCTGCCCTCTATTTAGCATATATACAGTTGTGTAGACTGCTTCTCTCCAATGTTTCTCTGATAACTTGGACTCATTCAGCATTGTCCTAGCCACTTCTTGGACAGTCATATTCTTTCGTTCTACGACCCCATTCTGCTCTGAGGTTCTTACAGCTGAGTACTGTCTTTTTATCCCATGGTCTTCACAAAACTCAATGAATTCATTTGACATGAACTCACCTCCTATATCTGATCTTAAGCATTTGATCCTTAAACCGAATTCATTATCAATTAATGCTTTAAATGCTTTGAATTTGCTAAAGGCCTCAAACTTTTCTTTTAGAAACGCAACCCATGTCATTCAAGTGTAATCATCAATTAGCAACATAAAATACCTCTCACCTTGTATACTTTGCATTCTGGTGGGTCCACACAAATCTGTATGAATGAGCTCTAATTTCTTTGTGATGGAATATTCCTTCGTTTTGAATCTTGTCTTGGTCTGCTTCCCATGTTGGCATTGCTTACAAAGCGTGCTTGATGGCTTTGTTATTCTTGGAATGTCCCTTACAGCTTGTTTCTTGCTAATATTCACAAGGTTATCAAAATTTATATGGCCCATTCTTCTGTGCCATAGCCAACTTTCTTCAACTTGACCCAGACAACACTTCTCTCCTTTGACTTCTGTAAGCATGTATAGATTGTTTGTTGTCCTGTGAGCATCTGCAATTAGTTCTCCCGTGTCTCTTTTTCTGATCTCACAACCATTAGAAAAGAACTTGATTGTGTGTCCTTGATCACACATTTGGCTAACACTTAGAAGATTATGCTTTAATCCTTCCACATATAACACATTTTCTGTTTTGGTTCTTCCATTATCGAGACTAAGCGTACATTTTCCTATTATTCTGGTTGTAGTGTTGTCTCTAAACTTCACCATGCCTTCATTGACCATTTTTAACAAGATAAATTTGTTTTGATCTCCAGTCATGTGTCTCGAACACCCACTATCAATGAACCATTGTTGTCCATCTCTAGCATGGAATGTTTTTTGAACGATCATGGATTCTTCTTGTTTCTTCCAGGTCTTTGTTGGTTCTCTTTTCTTTATCACTAGAGCCTTGAACTTCTGATCTTGTCTTACAGATTCAAAAACACTTCTACAATAGCGTGCTATATGTCCATAGTTGTTGCACTTGTAACAAACTATAGCTTCTTCATCAAAGTTTGATAAGGGAGCAAACGAATTGTAGTTTCTGTTCGAAGCTCCATAGGTTCCTTTGTTTCTGCTCCTGACTTCAATATCCTTGGCTCTCTTTCTACAATCTAATTTCTTATGACCAAAATGATTGCAATAATAACAATATCCATCAAAATAATTACCAAACCTGGTTTTATTTGCATATCTTGCAGCAAATGGTCTTCTGAAGTTTTGTTATCCTTTGCTTTTTTTGTTGATAGTGCTGGTTTTTGTATTCTGGGCTTCTTCCTTCTTGGTCTCTTTTTTCACTGGTTCCTTAAGAGTTTCAGCATAGCTCTTAGCTTTCTCTTTTTCCTTCTCATACCCAATGCCTAACTTGTTAGATGGTAATCTTTGACTCTCTACAATCTTATTCAAAACTTGAGTGCTTTTCTCAGATTTCAAGTCACTTGCTATTTTAGAATTCGCCTTTTCTAGATCCCTTTTTAAAGCAGCTATCTCAGATTCATACCTTTCATAGTCTTCTCCTTTCTTCTTTAGCTGATCCATTAGATCTTCAATTTTCTTTGCTTCTTCGATTTGGACTTTTCGATTAGCGATTATCTTTTTTGATTCCTTACGACCTTGTGATATTCTGGCTTCTAAGTCCCGACTCTCTTTTTCATATTTCTGAATCAGAAGCTTTTGTTTCATGTTCTTTTTCTTAAGATCTTTTATCTCTCCTAAGGCACAGATAAGCTCTTCTTCGAGATTTACCTCACCTTCGTCTTCTTCTTCCTCTGAGTTGTTTTTGTTTGTAGAGGCATTGTCTTCTATGGTCATGAACAATGTCTCCTCATCGTCATTCTCAAAATCACTAGCTTCGCTTTCCTCGAATGAGCTATAGTTCCTCTTGGAGTATAAGCTTTTCTATTGTTTCTCAAATCTCCTCTTGTCTTTATTTTGCTTGAATCCCTTCTTGAATTTTGGTTTGCTCTCGTCTTCATCACTATTGTCTTTATTTGGGCATTTAGCTGCAAAAGGACCAATTTTACCGCAATTAAAACATTTGAATGGTAACTTACCTTTATATTTACCCAAACCTTTCTTTAGCTTTCGAATGAATAGAGCCTCCTTTTTATTTTCTCCGTTGCTTGAGCTATCACTTGGCTCAAGTTCTTTGACTTTCTCCTTTGATGCTTTGAACGTTGCTTCTATTTTTGATGGGCTTTCGGATTCAGTCCTCATTTCATATGTTGTAAGGATTCCGTGTAACTCGTCCATCTTTAATTTATCCAAATCTTTCATTTCTTCAATCCTAGAGACTTTTGCATCAAACCTTAATGGTAAGGATCTCAATACCTTTTGGATGATTGTAGACTTTTCTACAATTTCTCCAAGTCCTCGAATAACATTGATTATTTTATCAACCTGGAGCAGGTATCTTGCAATGTTTTCTTCTTCCTTCATCTTTAAACTCTCAAATTGTCTCCTATGAGTTTGGAGTTTTGCTTGTCTTACCTTGCTATCACCCTCATAGATAGTTTTAAGTTTTTCCCAAATCTCTTTCACAGAATTACAATGCATGACTTTTACGAATTCAAATTCTGAATGGCTGCATAGGATGGCATTCATTGCTTTAGCATTGTTTTCGCTGGCCTTCTTTCCAGTAGTGTCTATTGGTGGCATTTGTGGCGTTTGGTACCCGGTTACTATTGCTTGCCAAATATCGAACCCAAGAGCCATTAGATATGTCTTCATTATTATGCTCCAGAAGGCAAATTTGTGCCATCAAACAACAGTGCCTTGTTAGTGGAAAATCCGTCCTGAACTTCTGATCCAGCCATGTGAGCTTGTACGATCTACGTTCTAGCAGTTAAGCTATATCTGAAGGACCCTGCTCTGATACCAATTGTTGAGCACAGGGTAACACTGAGAGGAGGGTGAATCAATATTAGATATTCTTTTCTTTTCTAACACTTAATCACTTATTCCAATTAAGATATTCAAAGCAATCAAATCACAACACAAGATAACACAATGCAAAGTGACACCAAATATACGTGAAAACCCTTTCGAGAGAAAACCATGAAGAATATTTTCTCAATATAAATATTTGTAGGCACCAACCTACTGGAGCACCAACCCCTTTCACTGAGCACCAACTCAGCAAGAGACACCAATCTCTTCAAAACGAAGGCACCAACCCTCTCAAAAAAAAAATCACTCTTATATCTCAACTTTGTTGTCAAAACAACGGATGATAGAACACTTGTTTTATCTACTTTCGATTCGATCTACACTTGAGTGTTTTCACTGCTATGCTCTTCCTTATACTTGCTGGTTTTTTCTTTTTAATATTCTCACAAAAATCTACCTTTAAAAATTTTGCTCTTCTTTTATATCTTCCACTTTCGAATCTACAAATCTGCCACTCGTTATGCACTTATTTATAACCCACGGAAAGCCACAAATTAAGGTCGTGACTCTTCAAGTGAAAAGGTCCATTCGAACGGTCACAACTCCTCCCAATAGGTCGGCCAAGGTTGTCATTTCCGTCGACAATTCCGTTCACTTCCATCGACATTTCCGTTCACTTCCGGCAACAATTCCGTCGACATTTCTGTTCACTTCCGACGACAATTCCATTCACTTTCATCGACATTTCCGTTCACTTCCGGCAACAATTCCATTCACTTCCGGCAATCAATTCCGTTTGACATTTTCATTCATATCCGTTACAATTCCTTTGATATCAATGACAATATTCCAACATGAAGTGCTTAAGTTCCGCAACCTATGATTTGGTGAGATCTTCGTCAAGAAAGATCTTATCGGGGAGGGAAAACATCTAATCCCTGGCCCTAATGGCTCTAAGCCGATCAACAATGGATTTGAAACGGAGGAAAGGTGTGGAATCGAATCCCAGCCATGCTCTTTCCAATACCACATCCGAGATACCCAGTTTGTCACTAAGGAACTCGGTTCCAACTGCCATGGGATCCGAAGATGAAAGAGGTAAGGGAAGCCCCCTCACTTTGAGGTTCAATTCTCTCATTCGTCTAGTTCTCTCTTTGAGTTTACCCTGAGCAATTTCCTTGACTGCTACTATAAGAGGAGGATTTTTATCTTTGACACTAACCACTTGTGCCCAAGATTGAATGTGTGTTTCCGTTTCTTGTTTAAGAGAACCCTATTGAGATATGATCTCGTCCTGCTTGATTTTGATATCAAGGATTTCTGCTTGTAAACTTTCATTAGGTGGTTGTTCTTTGTTGGTTATCCTTTCCTTCAAGAAGCTATTTTCAGACTCAACTGTTGCCACTTTGATTGTGAGGTCATAAATCTCAAATCGAAGTAATTTATTAGCCTTCTACACCTATTGAATTCTGTCAATCAGGTCTTGGATGAGATTGTGACTATTGTCAACAGATTTGCGTTGATGTGTTTGCGCTAAAGAGAGAATTGGCTCACCATTTTTCCCCATTGCATTCAAAACCAATCGATAATCCCGTTTTACAGCTTCCCTGCAACCAAACTACTTTGGAGTCCGCGACTAACTTTCCCCACGTTCTACGTTTCTGGTTTCTGTTGTTTTTGTATTCTCGTTTTGCTTCCACTGTTACTGTCCATCGTGACCGATTCCTGCGTACCTGCGTTCACTTTCTCAGCACTCAGATCGAGCCACCTTTCTCATGTGGATACATGTGTTTTGTGTTCTGCTCACATAGCTACTAGTCCCTGTGTTGCTCACGTAGCTCGCAGAAATTTCAGGGTCACGATGTTAGAGTATCCATTCGCATCAGAAGAAAGACTCGAAACACTGTTAGGGTAGGCAAACGTGAATGCTTGTGCTGTGATCGTGGCAGGCAGAGGTGAATATGTGACAAGATTTGCAACAGACACAATTGGCAATTTCCAGACGGGATTTGCAGAGAAAGACTACAATATTTATTAGTAGTAGCTCAAAAAAAAGGCACAAAAAGGTATCAAATCCAAGAGGAACTTTCTAGATCAAAAATACCCCACGCATCTTACTCCTTTGGCATCTCCACAAACTTAGTAATGCCACAAAAAGGTAGTGGGACATCAAACTGAACAACTTATAGAAGCCTATAGAAAAGGCGCAAGTTGATGATGCATGAGTTGATTTCTTTTATGAATCTTCCATTCCATTCCATTCAATGTTGCCAGGAGTCATTTTAAAAATGATATTCAACAATCAATTTATTTGGCAAAGGGTACACAACTCCAGGTTCAAAAGTTCTGAGGACAATGGAGTCACTGAAAATTTGGCAAACATTAAAGACATCCAAGTCAACAAGGTGTACCATTATGAGTGATGGTTGGTCAAATATATGCCAAAGGCTATTAATCAATGTGTTGGTCTATTGCCCCAAAGGCATTGTATTTATAAAGACAATTAATGCCATGAAACATACAAAAACCTGAGTATATCTTCAACATTCTAGAAGAAGCAATCCTCGAAGTTGTAGAAAACATGGTCTCAGTTGTTACCGATAGTGCCGGCAAAGGAATGAGGGTTGGAATGTTGATAACATAAAAATACCCACATATTTATCGAATCCCTTGTGCAGTGCATTGAATTGATTTACTACTCCGTTACGTATCCAAGTTTCCTTGGATACGTTAGGCAATGCAAAGAGGGAGAACAATTGTCAATTTTATAAAAAAATCGCTGCCTCACATTGAGCATATATAGGAAGCATGAATCAAAGGGGTTGTTGAGGCCACATGACATAAGATTTGCCTCTTTCTCTATCACTTTGAAAAAAGTGGTTGAACAGAACGTGCTCTCCAATCTGTTTATAACGAAGAGTGAGAAGATTTTGTTCTTGCAAAATGTTCTAAAGGTAGGCATGCAGAGCAAATCATTTTAAGCCATGACTTTTAGAAAAATGCTATTAAAGTTCTAAAACTGTGTGCACCCATAGTTCACATGATTTGCATAGTTGATGCCAACATCCCTTGTATTGGCATGGTTTATGAGGGTATGGACTATTGTAAAAAAGCCATCAAAAAGGCTTTCAATAATGAGGAAGTAGAATACAATGAAATATGAGATATTTGTGATGGAAGATGGAAGATGATGCATACTCATTTTCATGCAACATGTTATTTGGAGCCGATACTATATCACATAAAAAAAGAAAGTGATCGTGAAGTCATGGATGGGATTTATGCAACGATTAAAAAGTTTGTTTCTGATCGACATATTGCAAGGAAAACATGAGAGCAACTCAAGGCATATAGGAAAGGAGATGGGTTATTTGAAACCCAATCAACTATAGATGACAAGGAGGACATGGATGGAGATGAATGGTGGAGATTCTATTGAACAAATATTCCATAACTACAACATTTTGCAACTCGAGTCTTGACTCAAGGAATAAATGCATCGGCTTGTGAGAGGAATTGGAACAACATTGGCCATGTTCAATCAAAGAAAAGGAACAATTTTTTATCAATAACACTAGAAGATCTTGTTTAGATTCACAGCAATTTGTGATTGACCATGAGAAAAATAGCAAAAGATGCATCCACTTCTAAGAAGAAGCTTCCAAATTTTCTAGAAGACTCTTTTGATGAAGATGAAGATTATTTTGTTTGTGTTGAACTTGAAGTTCAAAGTGAAACAAATAATGTTGGTAATGATGATGCTAGTGATAATGACATTGAGCCAAGCGCTCTTAATAATCTAGAGCTTTTTGACGTAACAAGGAGGTCGTAGCCCCTATATATTTAAGAATATGATATATAACTTTTTCAAAATATTGTAAATATTGTTATTCAACATGTTTTTCACAGTTTTTTTTCAATCAACTTACGATAGCTATTTGTTGGAAAGTTATTTTGGCCTATTTACTTATATTAAATATGAATTTTTTAGAATTGTTGACTGATTTTTGAATATTTAATCTAAAAATAAATATATTTCTTTTAGTTGAATTTTATCTCGGTTTTTTTTAGCAACGATTTTTTTCCAAATTTTATCCTCAACAAATTCGAAAATGAATTCAAATGTGGTGAGTTAGGTCATAGTAACCTCCTCAGATAATACTCACCTCAATCTTTTGGTAATCTCCTTTTATCCTTGTATCAAAACTCTTATTCCAGCAATTATCAAATATTGATGGAAACTTGACTTCCCAAAAGCAGCATAAATCACCTTTTCCACAATGGTATGGTCATCATGGATAAGATAGGTCCTTGATACATTAGAGATCGTATTCGCTCCACTTAGGCTTTTGGCCATATCAAAGAATTGTTTCTTGCCTATTGACTACCCTTGGTCTAACATGAGTTCTTTCATGAGCTTTTCAATGTCATTTACTTCCACATCATCCAATTATTTGGCAACATTTTGTAGCCTGGCAACCCATAGTCTCATATGTGGGATTCTAATTTCTCTACTCATATAGTCATCAAAGGATTCACACAACGCGGTTTTATTCATATGGGCACCTTCACCATGGTTGCACCCGATATGAGAGGTATTTATTGAAGACTTCTCCTCCATGCTTTCCTTATTTCTCTTCCATGCAAGGGAGACCATACTACCAATGGATATTCAAGGGTGAGGTGAAAATGGGTTTTATTGGTATAGTAGTGAGAAGTAGGTGGGTGTTATTTCCTAATATGCAGAAATTCTCATACTATTGGTTGAATTCATCTAGACATCTTACATAATTTCAAATGCTATTTTATAGAAAGACTAAAAGAGTGCAGCCTCTACACGCCAGAATTACCTTACAACACCACATGAGAAAATGTGGTTGATGCCAATGGAGCATGATCTCCCAATTCCAATTGCATTCGCCCTTGTTACCCCAATTCTCTCCCTCGAAATATTTTATCCCCGCCTTTTGCTATGTGGTCACAAAGTGGTATTTGACACGACAAAATGATATGAAAGGCCCCTTCCTATCATAAATGATTGTGGTGGTGTGGGAAAGGATGGTACTAATGGGGGCTTGCCCCATTGAATATTTCATTGTGTGATACATCCTATCACACTACCACCATTCATATTGTTGCATATACTCCCTTTAATATTTCAAAGGTAGTATAACAGTGGGAGTCAGGGACTAGGTGCTAGGTTAGGCTAGGATTAGAGGGGGAGGAATATCACCCTACTCAATGGATGTTGCATCTTTTTCTGGTAGGCTTTGAAGCTCCTTTGGGTATGGGGGGAACCATATCTTCTACAAATAAAATTTGCCCTTCGCAACCCAACACCCTTGCCTCTTTATATGTTACATAGCCATATTGCTTTGTCAAATATCGCATTCAACCCCAGGTCTTTGTTGACCCACTTTTCATGGCATTTATTAGATTTGGAAAGTTTCCTATCACCAATTTCTTTCATCTTTCAACTACTTCCATTCATACACCTTTCCGAATCACCATAACCTCTACATGGTTATTACTATTATTCCTGATATCCATATAAAATGAGGTTGGGTTGACATTTGGCATCCCAAAAGACAGCTCCACCTCCCACATGACCAAAGGTTTCCTTTTGAAGCACCATCAAAGTTAATTTGTATGTGCTCTTTGCATGGGGGGGACGAAACCTAACACCCTTTAAGGTAAACGTGACTTTTGAAAATCCTCTTTTTTAAGGCAAAATTGATGCAAAGTAGACAAATGACTTCTTTAATTAGAAATATATTTCTCTGTAAATAATTTTTTTGGCACTGAAAATATAACATTTGCACTTTTAAAAGCTACATTTCGTGTCAAAATATGGTGGGAATCATATTGTCTTCGAGATGAAGACAATGATGTGTTATCACTTGACCCAAATAATGCCCTGGTTGAAACTTGGGCAGAATTTGTAAATGCCATCAAAGTTAAGAGTACTATCTTATAAATAATTATGATTGGTTGAAAAAATTGCATCAATTGTGCCAAGGTCGGGACAAGTCGATGCAGGATTATACCAATGCATTTCATGCCTTGTTAGAAAACGTTGGCATACATGATACTAAGCAACACCAAATTTTCAAATATTGCAACGATTTTCAGTTTTACATCCAAGAAGACATGGAGTTTGCAAACATCAAAACATTGGGAGATGCCTACAACTATGCAGTGAAGATCAAAGAAAAATTGATACGAAAAGGAAGAAAAAAGACCATTTATGGCAATAAATAGGATAGCAAGCAGCAAGGCCAACACCCTCAGTCAAAGGCTAAATCGAAGAAGGATTTGCCAAATAAATGCCCACAAAACAATGTAGGGAATTGGTGTGATACCCACAAGAGCAAGCAATAATCAAATGAAAAATGTCATGCTACACATGCTCTTTTGGCTAAGGTACAAGCCCTACCAACGCATTTCATGCCTTGTTAGAAAATGTTGGCATACATGATACTAAGCAACACCAAATTTTCAAATATTGTAACGATTTTCGGTTTTATATCCAAGAAGACATGGAGTTTGAAAACATCAAAACATTGGGAGAGGCCTACCACTATGCAATGAAGATCAAAGAAAAATTCATACACAAGGGCAGAAAAGAGACCCTTTATGGCAATAAATATGATAGTAAGCAGCAAGGCCAACACCCTCAGTCAAAGCCTAAATTGAAGAAGGATTTACCAAATAAATGCCCATAGATGTAGGGAATTGGTGTGATACCCACAAGAGCAAGCAATAATCAAAAAAAAATGCCATGCTAGACAAACTCTTTTGGTAAGGTACAAGCCCTACCACTCGCTTCCTTAGCCAATTCGGATCCAAGACCATCATCAACATCAACATCAACACCAACAGATGGCACCGCTTGTGTCAAACAAGGGAAAGGAGATCATACGGGTCAACCCCTACTCCACTGGTTGCAGCACACAAGTGTCACATTCTAAGCCAAAGGAGGCAGAGAAACTCTTCCGCTACCAACTATGGGTGAAGGGAACGTCCACATTTTATAGTGGATAGTGACAGTCAGTAGAACCTGATTTTAGAGGGTGTTGTTAAAAGGTTGAATCTGTTAATGACACCTCACCCTCAGCCATACAAAATAGGTGGGGTGAACTAGAGCAAAGATATACATGTCAAAAGACAATGTTGGCTTCCCTACACAATTAGGTCATTCTGAAATGGAGTGTTATATGATGCAGCACCTCTAAAAGTGTGTTATTTTATGTTAAACCAACCTTTTATGTGGCAACGATAGGGTGTCTATCAATCCAAAGCCTATGATATTACCATCAACCTGGCCTATCGGTCTTACAAAATTCTAGAGGTGACTCCACTAATATATCTTTAATCATTGGAAAAACATGCGTACTCTTTGACCATTACCAGGATGTGGGTATGCTTTCTATGTCCCAAAATGAGCACGAGTTGCACCCCTAAGAGAATCACAAACTAAGGGCTCTAAGGGCTGAGTATTGACAGTTGCAAAACAACCTCAGTCTTGTCGTGGAGCAAATTATAGAGTTGCAAAAGTGTCTTTCTTACTTTGGAAGCCCTGATGTGGAGGGACTGCTTCCAGTAGAGAAAAGATACAACTGAGATATACAAAGTGTTCATGAAGAATGGTTGCTAAGGAAGAAATGTTAATCAATTTGCATATAGAATGTAACAAGATGCAAACAAAGAAAACTAAGACATTGACAAAGGATGCCCGAACGAAAACAAATGAATATATGGTAAGACCTATTTTCAAGCACTTTGATTGCTCATCATATTCATTTGGCAACAATGAAAAACACACCAAAGGGATTGGTTCGAAATTGTTGCAAAAGATGGGATACCGTGGTCAATGCCTTGGCAAAGATGACCAAGGATTTCAGAAACCAATTAAGGCATAGATAGGACCCAAGAATTTCAGTCTTGGGACACTGGACAATCTTCTCAATCCACCATAAGCATGTGGTGAGCTAATGGCACCCCTATTCCGAAATCTTCACAATCATTACATAAGAATTCCAGATGGGCCACCCCACTCAAGTGGAAGACAATCACTTATGCACTAATAAGTTCCTATGTTTATCGGAAATCACAACTAGGAGCAATGGGGAACATTGCTTTTCAAGGAGGGGCAAATGATCCAGATGGCAGTTTGGGGCAATCTTCTGACAAAATACTGAAACACTAGTAGGTCACCTTGTCGGGGTCATAACTCCTTGACCATTGCTCAAAATCAAAAACTTTAATATGCATTGGAAAGTTCATGAAACAAACTCGCTTATATGCCCCTAAAGGAATAACTTTGGAAAACCTTTAAACTGTAAATGCAATTGCAGTTGCAATAGAACATGTTTCAAAGTGATCGATTTTATTCAAATATATTGCCCAATAATGTCCGGAAAACTTGGAAGGCATTTCAAAACATATCTCTATTAGAGTAAAACATTTTGCCTATAAAACATCCAATGTAACTGAATAGTGTAACCAATATTTCAAACCAATGTACATTTCAATAAAAGTTACACCAGTCCCTTGGGTTTTATTCTAGTTATAGGGTAGAACACTTCTGGTGAGAATGACGGAAGTTCAAACCCCAATGTGAATAAAAAGTGACATTTGTATGGCTTGTTATTTCTAACAAGTTTTCTTTGTTATTTCTAATAAGTTTTGGTCATTCATCTATAGCCTAGTGGTAACATAAACACTAAAGCATTTATGGTTCAAATGCCCAGGCTCAATCCATAATGGACATGCTCAGCCGTGTTCACATGAGCATCGTATTTACATGAACTTTAGATGATTTGATATGAAGAGTAGCAGAACTGCTCCATTACATGGTAACGGACGATTTCAACCAAAGACCAATTCTTTAGGTAATCCAGGTGGGTCTCTGCTTTGGCTTAAAATTTGGAGGGGCGTGCAAATCCTCAAGGAAAGACATCTGCTGAACACATTTCAGAACACATTATTCAGTGAGCAAAGTAATAAGTGTGAATACCAGCACCAAAAGACTCAAACTCTTGTTGCAACAATTAAGTGCGTTAGGTTTTAGTGCATATAACAGTCATGTTGATGAGAGATGTAATTTGCATCAATGTTTCTACACGTCATACACTGCATATCCCACATTAACAGAACCAACTACAGCATTCCTTTGCTCTCCCTCACAGGGCCAAATATTTTGTCACAGCAACCAAATTTCCAATTTTCGAGATGGCACTAGCCCTATGCACCACATGCCATGTCAACACAGAGAAGGTCACCTCAGAATGGTGCGTCTATCTCAATGGCAGAGTCTCAAGGCAAATCACCTCCTATACTCTTCCGTAGCTATACATACATCTTCCACAATGGTGCAAGATAGATCAAAGAAGAGCACAGAAGTATGGGTATCAATCTGTGAATCCACATAACATGGCACCATGCCTTCACAGTTGCAGGTGTACATGGATTCCACTACATCCCTTGAGGGGAACGTCTGAACTCTGTCCTCTGCCCCCTGCTCAACATTCAACCACGTGAATTACTCTACATCTATAGCCACCTGCAACTACTACATTTCTCATTACATAACCCGTCCTGCTACACATCTGGGACAGCATACATTTGTTTACACCAAGCTGTGACATTATGTATTCTACTTATGAACATAGAGTACTTAATACTAGCCATGTTGATGCTCTTTGTTTCAGTTTGTTCTAATAGGTAGAGTTCTTCTCTTGTTTCATATTTCAATTAAGTTTGTTATTATCTCTGCAATTTAATTTGTTCATTATAATGCTTCCGTTTGCTATAACATATCGATCCCGTATTTGATGTGCTGCCTCCCAAATTGCTTCTGGGATTGGGATCATACACTATCCCACAGTAGTACAAATAGGTTTCTTCATAAGATTTACAATTAGCAACTATGGTGACTGGTAGAGATATTTTCAATCTGAACTGATACTCATCCTTCAACTATGCAGCTGACTGAAACAAATACAAGTTCTAATCTCTTGAACTAATCCTAACAATAAATCTTTTAATATAAGTTTAGCATTCTCACTGATCTGTTAGAGCTTGGAAGTAAAACAGATGCATTTTGTTTCCTTTTTCAGTGCTTACCATAGAGAAAAAAAATCTTGATCCTGGAATGGCAAAATGATGTTTTCCTAATTTCTAAAAAAAAAAATCAACAAAGTTCAAGAAAATAAAAGAGCTGTGATATTCCAATATAAAAGCGTTTCGCATGCAAGGATAAAGGAACGTAGCAAATCAAGATTCAAAATACAAGCTCAAACTTCATATAGTCTCGACTATATTAGATACTATGATTCTCTACTCTTGCAAACTATTGAGGAAATTGACTAGAATAGTTGAAAAGGCCAAACCTGTTGGTAGTAGACTTCGGACTGCGAAATCGCAGTGTAAATGCATGACAAGTGTGCAATGTAGAACATTTGTGTAACGTATATCATTTTGTATGTATTCAGCTTATGTATGTATTCCAAAACACTATAGAATACAAAAAGACTCCTTCAAGCTAGAACTGAAAGGATAGAATGCAAAGCGCCAAAGCTCTGTAAGGTCTATATAGTGTTCACTTGTAAAGGAAAAGAGTTCTGAAATATAGATATCAAATGATGATTTTTCTGAATGTCTTTTTGTAATGATCCCGTCTATAGTGTATACTCTGTTTTGCTTAAATCTATTTATTTAAGTACTAATAATGAACGTTCTGTATTATTTAAGTTTGTGTTTCTCTGAATAAACGTAATTCTGAATTGAATGAATACTCGACCTATTTTATATTTTTGTCTACGTTCTGAACCTATATCTTGCTTCACACATAAACACACATTAGCATATTTTGATGGGTTTACTAGGAACCTCTGCTAACAATGGTGTAGTGAGCATAGAACTTTGAAACATGCTAAGATGGTTACATGGACAGAGAGGTTTTAAGTGGTGGCTAGATCAGAGAACTCGTAATTTCGCAGAAGAGGAGGCAAAGAGGATAGGAAGCTCTGCAAGAGAGGTTATAAGTGGGCATATACATGGCAAGATATACGAAATCTTTTGGTATAAATTGCATGAGTTGCTAGCTGCATGGTTGTCGAGAATCAAGTACTATTGCTTCCAACCGAGAGAAATAGAGCACTTTGTTTTGACTAAGGAAAATATAGAAAAGCTGGGAAATCTGGACACTGATTGGACGCACACAATGGATCATTAGCTAAAGACTACCATTGACGGGCATATCACTGAGTTTGTCGTGCAAGGGTGCATCACATTCGAAGTTGTATAGGATTTGTAAGTAAGAGGCATCCGGGAAATTTTTGAAGGAACTTCCTAGACTGCTTAACATGTTGGTTGTAAAAAAGGCCATAGTGCTTATTCGGGCTAACATGGAGTAGTCGCTTTGGGCATAATGGGGATGTGTGCAATAATGAAGTGAATGATGCACTGAGAGGAGAAACTTGAACCTGAACCCAGAAGATGAACACAAAAAACCAAAATGAGAAGAAAATTATGGGGTTAGAGCGAGACTTGCGACAACAAAGATGGAATGAATAAAACAATCCTAATGTACTTGCGTGTAGGAGTAGAGTAGAGAGTTTAGAAGATTAAGAAGGAATGGGAGCTTAGGGAGAAGTCAGAGATTATGGAGATGAGAAAATGAGAAGGCCTGAAAGAGGAGAAGAAACAGATGAAAGCACATAAATGTAGAGAGATTAGAAAAGGGATTTAGAGGAGAATGAAGAGAGTGGAAAGACAGTAGAGGAGCACTTAGATCAATTAGAAGGTAGTTTTAGATCACAGTTACAAGGAAGAATATTGTTTGGAGAAGAGAAGGAACAATCTTTTGAAGAAGTTATGTTAAATCACAGGATGAAAGCAGGTTCAAGATCAAACGAAGCAAGAGTTGCAGACAAAGATCATTCATTTCAAGGGTGCACATCCACTATAGAAGAAAAAGTGTAGAAGATGGTAAAGATAGTACGAGGTTTGACTGTTTTATAGATAAATTTGGCAAATATAGTGAAGACACTAAGAAAGTGTTGGATAAGAAGAAATTGATTAAGGCTAGATTTCAAGTAGCAAAAAGTTTTAAGACGAAGTATAGTTCACAACAGCCAGTGGTTTTAAGTGCGTGCGCAGGAAGCATGGCTCTCATTGTAGGAGTTTTTGTCACTTTGGCACCATCTAATAGATCTATTGACCTCAAACAATAATTGTTAACCTACGAGATGAAATCGCAAGTTAAAGCTGTAACTACAGATGATGAAAAGAAGTGCGAACTCGTAGGAGTCTTAACAGGCAGAGCTCTAGAATTCATATACAAAAGGAATGCTGCCAAATTGAGCTTTCAGAATGTCAAAAATAAACTAATAGGAGAATTTAAAATGAAGAAATGTACAAGTCAGACAATACAAGATCTGAAAGAGAATTGCCAAAAATCAAGCAAGTCAGTATGGGATTGATCACATGTTCTCTGATGTAATGACCAGATTTCAGTTTCAAGATACTCAAGCAACTTTGCTCCAGGTGAAACAAATAGAGGACAGTGGGAAAGTCCGCAATCTACTGTGAAAACTTGTCAAATGATAGATGTTTTGGGCAAGATGGAAGAGCTCAATGAAAGTAATAGGCCCAAGCTAGGATTGTGGTATATGGAGTGCAAAAAGGAGGGGCACCACAGGAATGACTGCCCAAAATTCAAAACAGAGTTTTGTTAGATCTGTCGAGTAGTAGAGCATGCGACTACCAACTGTCATCTCTGACAACAATATACCCAACAGTCCCAGAGTCTACACTATAATTTTTGCAAGTCGCACAATTATAATGATAAAATTGCAGAGCACTCCAACAATTGAACGAAGACATCACCAAGAATGTCTTTGCAGTATCACCCTCAAGGCTTAGTAGGTTGGACACTGCAGTCTTCGCAGTACTAGACAAGATGGACTCCACCATCTCCTCAATATTGACCATCATGGAACACGGTGTCGCCCCAACAACAATACGCAGGATGGGCCCTATCTTCTCCTCAAGGACCACATGGGGAATATGATAGTCAACAACAACAGGGGTGGGGTTCATTGCAGCGACAAGGAGGATATGATGGTCAGCAACAACAAGACTGGGGTTTTCAGCAAAGACAAGGGGGATATAGAGGTGGGTACCGAGGCAGATACAAAGCAAGTAATCGCAGACCAGATGAGAGACAGGGTCCACAACTGATTATCCGTTATCTATGTGGAGAATACAATCACTTCGCACAGAATTGTCCAACCAAGCCGCAAAGATAGGGCTATTGTGCATATTGTAGAGTTCCAAGACAACATCATATAGAAGATTGTCCAATGTTAGAAAAGTAGAGAAAAGATAAACCAGTGCAAAATGTAAACATGATGAATTCACACCCAAGGGATCCTGCGTACATACAAGTAGTCACTCGGCATCAACACACAGAACAAGGATTACCACCCTTAGAGATGCCGCAAAATCAACAAATTAGAAAGGTGCAGCAACACAAATATCATGATCCTACAAGGGAAAAGGGTTTGATGTATCAGGTAGCACAAATATTGCAGAGAATACAACACTAGAATGCATCTGAGAGCAATGTTGCAATAATTGAGTCAAATGTATGGTTAAATTGTGCACATTATGAGGCAGAATGGAGTAGTTACTACTTTGACAGATCTACTCAAATTGGTAAACAATCTGCGAAATGAAGATATCTTGCAAAACATCACAAATCTTCTACATAATTTGTCAAACTACGCACAAAGAGATCAATAGCACACTGATAAGGTGGTATGGTATGTAAAGACCAAGAAACCATGAAATGTTGGCTCTCAAATGGATATCGAATTGGTAGGATACAAAGTTCCAAATGTTGTATTCGACTTTGGAAGTATAGTAAACATGATCCCTCAGTCAACATGGGAAGCCATTGGACGACCTGCTCTTAGTTACAACCCAATTACGTTGAGTCTCACAGACTACAGAAGGGTAGAACCTATTAGGCGACTAAAATATGTAGAAATCAAAGTTGCCAATCTAAGTCTGCGAAGCTAATTCGAAAACATAGATATGAAGACCGATGAAATGCACTACCCTGTGTTGATTGGCAAGAAGTGGGCATATGATGAGCAAATGACCATCAACACAGTGCGTAATAGGTTGGAGGCACACAAAGGGATAAGATTATCATTATGTAATGTCCCAAAATTGGGACAAATGTGCAAAACTAAGGTTTTGCAACAAACCCTATCAAATCTGAAAATAAACCTGGAATTCTTGAATTTGAATCAGCAAACCCTAGATGTAGAGAATGCTCCCCAAATCACATAAAATATTGCAAATCCCTTGGAAACAAGTTGTCAATTTATTAAGCGGGAAATTAGCCCTTGATTAGGCCAATTGCTTACCAAACCCTAGGTGTCAAGTTGGGAAAATTAACAATTAGCCCCAGTTGATATACTTCAATTTCCGTTCAAATATCCATGAACAATTCCAAAATAAATACAGCCAATATGTCTAATATAAATCTGAATTTAGAGCCTCTCATAGCATTAATATTTGCTCAATCAAAGATCACCAAGTCATCAAAGTTTTACTCAGCATAAACACCTTATTACCAGCTGGTTTCCCTCAACAATTTAGCTGGAAATTATATCAAAACTATAAGAAAATTATCAGAATGTACTATCAGCAAAGTTGGCCTCAAATGGCCTTTCAACAATGATCAATTAATGCCCAAAGGGGATCCCCACCTTTGGATAATAAGTTGATGTTTTTATGGCTAAAACCATAGATGGAATAACCGGTGAATAACCGCCGGTTGGTTGGTTACTCGCCGAAAATTACATCCGGCGAGTAATTGCCGCTCGAAATCGCAGCCAACAGTTTTTTTTTTTTTAAATTAACCGGCAAGTAATCGTCGGTTCTGCGTCCCGCGGAACCCATCAGATTTAACACGTAGAACCGCTGGAAACATAGGTTTTCCCCTCAAAACACGAAAAATACACGGAATAGAGTCTTATAAAATGCAACACACCTCGCCACTCTTCACTCACACAAGATTTGAAGCATTCTAAGGCAAACTGAGGAGATTTGAGCAAGAAATTCCCAGGTTAGTTCATTTGTTTTTGTTTTTGTTTTTTTTAATTTCCAAGCATGAAAATGAATTCTAAATTAATTGAAAACATGTTTGATACATATTTGTAATGCTTAGTATACAAATTTGATGCATTCCATTTTAATTGCATGCATTTCGTGAATTTCCGTCATATTTCCTACATTTATTTTATTATTTTTTTTAAATTTCCAAATTCCAAGCATGTAAATGAATTTTAATGCAATTGAAAACATGTTTGATACATATTTGTGATGCTTGGTATACAAATTTGATGCATTCCATTTTAATTGCATGCATTCCATAAATTTTCGTCAAATTTCATGTATTTATTTATTTTATTATTTTTTAAATTTTCAAGCATGTAAAGTTTTGTAATTTAATTAAATACATGTTTGATAAATATTTTTGATGCTTAGTATACAAATTCGAACCATTCCATCAAATTTCATACCTTCGGTTAAATTTTTGTGTTTATTATTTATTTAAAATTGTTGTTTATTATTTCGTTAAATAACCATTATAAATTTTATTTATAATTTGTTCGTTAAAATTGTAAATCATAAATGTATTTTAGTTTCCATCTTATAATTTATAATTATCATTTAAATTTTATTTATCATATTTTAATTAATAATTTGTATTTAATGTTTTTATTTTTTAATTTTTTTATGTTGTTTTTAACATGTTTGCGTTTTGCAGGTTATCCATTAGCAAACAATGGTATTCAATAATGCATCAGGCTCAAATTCAATCAATGGTAGCCAATCGGCCTCCCCTCATGCTCGCACTGGTGCATTGAAATATGCCACATGGGTTGGAACATCCCAGATAGTTTCAATTTGCAACTTTTGCTCGAAAATGATGTCAGGAGGCAGCAATCGCATGAAGTACCATCTTTCATGCATTCCTTGCCATGATGTTGCGCCTAGTCCCAATGTCACTGAAGAGGCGAAATGAGAGATGATGGCGGAGCTTGCATCACTAAATGAAAAAAAACTAGAAAGGACAAGGATGCAAGCGGCCCTAACAGTGACCATTGGTGCCACATCAGTATAAGAAGAAGTGGATGACAGAGATTGTGGGCTCTAGTCGTGGCCCACGCAAACATCATGGCACATCTGCGTCGCCTTCATCTCAGCTACACTCCTTTTTGTGCTTAGAAACACACTTAGGGCACAACCTTAACTCCAAGCTACAGGATGAAACAAGCACACGCAAGCAAAAGCAGATAAAACATGCGCAAATTTTTAGTACTTCAACAACCTTTCCTTCAATGTGGTGAGGAGCCCGTACTAGAAATATTTTGTTACAGCTTTGACAGTTGTAGAGAAAGGGTACAACACATCCTCTCCAAAAAAATTGAGTGGAAAGTTGTTCAAAAATACAGTTCAAGATGCAAAGTTGATTGTTGAAGATCAAAAGAGGTTGTGGCATAAATTTGGATGCACCATTCTTTCTAATGGCTGGACGGATATAAAAAACTGCACCCTCACCAACTTTCTGGCGTCTTCAAATGGTGAGCTAGTATTTTTGAAGTCTATTGATGCATCAAGTAAAATTAAAAATGCAGAAACTTTGAGCTTGATTCTAGAGGAGGTTGACTTAGAGATACGCATCAAGAACATTGTCCAAATTATTACAGACAATGCAGCAGCATATGTGGCGGCTGGAAGACTTCTTATGGAGAGACATCCATCTCTCTTTTGGACACCTTGTGTGGCACATTGCCTTGACTTTCTTTTAAAAGACATAAGCAAACTTGAATGGGTGAAATCAGTTGTCAAAGAAGCTAGAGAAATAACTTAGTATATCTACAATCACCTTTGAGTTCTCAGCTTGATGAGAGAGCACACCAAGGGAAAAGAGTTTGTTCGAACATGGGTCACCAAGTTTGCAATGAACTTTCTTACATTGCAAAATATTTGTAATTTTTTTACTCCTTCAGTGAGGCCTTCGAAATGAGAGCTACAGAGATTGTCAAGGTAACTTGAAATTGCAATTTAACTTTCCAGTTGTTTCCCTTGTTTTCAATTTTTTAAACTTAAAGTTTTTCTTTTATAATTTATCTATAAGTTTGTAACACTAACTTTAATTTGTTTGTAATTTTATAACTTTCGGAGCCTTTGGTGAGGGTTTTGCGATTGGTGGATAGAGAGCAAAATCCAATGGAATATATTTATGAGGCCATGGATGGGACCAAAGATGCAGTGCAACATTATTATAGAGGGGATTGTGCTAGATTTGATACCATTTCGGAGTTGATTGATCAAAGGTGGAACAATCAACTCCACCAACCCATCCATGCAATGGGATACTCCCTTAACCCCAAGTTTTTCTACTCCGATGGCTTCATAAATACTAGTGGAGAGGTTATGGAAGAGCTCTCAACATGCATTGAGAGTATGACACCTGACGTTGAGGTGAAGGACCTCATTATTATAAAGTTGTAGAACTACAAGCAAGCAAAGGGAAGGCTCTTTTCTTCAGCTCTAGCCATCTGAGGGAGAGCCACGTAGTCACCAGAGAATACAAAATAAAGTCTTTACTTGTAGTTGTACCTTATCAATTACATATTTACAAATTTACAATTATTAATTTCTTACAAAGTTTTGATTCTTTGAATATTTTGTTTGCAGGGTCGTGGTGGGAAGATTGAGGTGGAAATACCCCAACTCTTAAAAGGCTCGCCCTTCAAATTTTATCTCAGCCTTGTAGCACTTCTGGATGTGAGCACAATTGGAGTTTGTTTGACTCCATTCACACGAAGAAGTGCAACAAGTTGAGTCAACAACGGCTCAATGACTTGGTGTTTGTACAATACAAACTTCGACTTCGCACGAAGAAGTTGGAAAACACATCGGAGGAGCCTATTGAAATAGATTAGATCGATCCCTACAACGATTGGATTTGCACATGAGGAGGCCCCCGTGTTCACAGAGGAGATTGTTGATTTCAAGAGGCAAGCTATGGCGGGTGCAACTAAAACAGGAGGAGAGATCAGATTGGAGGACATCTTTGGAGATGAGGCAGAGACAGAGGCAGAGGTGGAGCCATAGGGGCCAGTGCAACCTTCTAGACAGAGCGAGGGGGGTCAGTCAAATGGGAAGACTAGAGTTTCTCAGCCTCCCTTATTTTTTCAGAGGACAGGAAAGAGAAAAATATAGATTATTGTAATTTGTACTTGTAGTCTTGTAGATTCTTGTATAAGACTATAAGTCTATAAGTGTTATTGTAGTTTGTAACTTTGTATTTTAAGAATTTATTGTATTCGCATGATTATGCGATTTTGTACATTCTATGTATTCAAATCTAATAAAAAACACTTTCCCTATGTTTTATAGACTCATTCCATCTATTTTGTTTCTATAATTTCTAAGAAAATAATGTTATTTTTAAAAATTCAAGTATTTTTCGCCTATACTGGTTATTGCCCATTACTCAACCGAGTGGGTTGACTAACCGTTAGTTACCCATTTTCGGCCCTCGGCGAGTACTCGCCCCAACTGGTTATGCGAACTGTGGCTAAAACACAACCCTATCAAATGCTCCAAGCTTTCTAAACCAAGTCACCAAGGCTGGAAGGATGGTTCTCTGCCCTAGCAAACAAATTGCAGCGCCTTGGGAGGGTTCGTTGCCCTAAATTAGATCTCTTCGCCACTCGCCAAGCCTTCAATGTAGTTTGCCCACCTGCAAATACCAAACTGGTGCTGAAAACACCTTTCTTTTGTCAATGAAGTGCAATTCAACCTCCTTGTGAAGTTGATCAAGTCTGAAATCAAGGGTTTTTGTCCTTGTTCTAACTACCTTGAAAGGTTTTCGTCCTCAAAGCACAAGTCAAATTTTTCGTGCTTAGACTTCCAAAAACAATATCCAAAAAAACATAACCCCTTTCAATGAATTCCAAACTTCCTTTATATACTCACCCTTTTAAATTATGAGGGAAGAGTTAAGTACATAAAGGTCGGTTAGCTTTTAAAACCTAATTAAAGGCACTTTATGTCCTTTAAATCACAAAAGGGCCCTCCTCAATGCAAAAATAGAACAACTTAAGCGTCCCCTTCACTTTTTACCTATCAAAGAGGGTAGTATGTGTTTCTTTTTTTCTCTTTCTTTCCCATAACCTAGGGAAACACCAAATACAGGGTAGGGGATATGTCCAAAGCCCTTAGGCCAAAAGGGGGTCATTACAATCCTCCCTACCCAAAATTGGTTGTCATTAAGCAATTGCAATATCCAAAGATGTGGCCCAACACATCTCAACATGCAAACTCTCTCTGTAATGGCTTTCCATGGAAGAGAAGTTCCAATGTGAATCTTCTTACTGTTGTAACTGTGTTTTGAGGGCTGCCCCCAAGCTCTGAAAGTGATACCACAGCCCTCTAAAGGCCTCTCCTACCTCCACATAAGGCTTTCATGAATGTATATGATGATGTTAAGGGGCCACCAGCCCTTAGCATCTTCCAAACAAGCTCTATGAATGAAATATTTTCCAGACAATAAGCTGCCCAATGCATAGGCTGCCCTGTGTTACTCATAACAGCTGTTACTATGTCTCATTTTAGGCCTCAAACTCTTTAAAACAGTCCTCCAAAGCGCTGGACTTTTCCGTGGTGAAGCCTTGACCACTTGTTCCTTCATCCAAGAGAAAATTACCTCGTCAACAGGAATGAATATGTGGATATGTGGGCTGTGATTGTGATGTACAGCTAGGGGATTGCTCCAAAATGTCAATTTATTCATTACCAAGTTGACCTCCAATGAGCCCTTCATCTCCATACTCTTAAAGGAAGCCATTGTGAACTCAAACATTATGCAAAAAGAGCTACGGCTGCAGAAATGAATCAAACTGGAATGAATGACAAGGCTGGCCCTTATGAAAATTCCCTTTTGAAAGTGTGCTAGAGTAGGTGTGCTCCCATGGTATGCATTCCAAAATTTGTTGGGGTCTTTTGTATGCCATGCCAAACTTTCCTCAAACCAAAATTGTAGCCTTCCCATTTGCAAAGAGAAAACAAACTCGAACCAATTTGAGAGCATACCTTTTAAAAGAATGTCATGGGTATGTAAGCAATCATGCATGGATCTCCTTATGTGTGTCATGTATTCTTCCACTTGCTGCCCTTTGTCAACATCTTCAAGCATGTATGCATCGTAAAATAAGTCCAACAAACATTCAAATTCATCCATGAAAGAGTGTTGTACCTTACGCAAGCTTTCCCAACCTTTGCTATGCAAGAAGTGCTCCAAATCATGAGCATTTCCAGAACTTGTTAAGGGTTGTAACCAGTCAAAAAAATCAGAATTTGTGTCCTTATGATACCGTTGTGTTTGCATCAACTCAAATTTTTCTGAGTGAAGAAAATCGGACCTTGTGAAAGCACTTTCAATACCTTTCTTGGGCTGTAATATGCTCACAAAATTCAAGTTTATGTCCTCAATAGGCGGCTGTATTTTATTTCCTAACTCAGAAAATTCTGAGCACAAAAAATCAGATTTGGCACACGTATTTCCAGAATTTGTGTAAGGCTGTAATATGCCAAGATTCTCATAATTTTCCGAGTGTTCCCTTAGCTGAGATTGCCTACCTCTTTCTACTCTTTCACCTTCCTCATTTTTGGAATTCACCAAGCTTTCCAACCATGAAGTTGAGTGGTTTCTATCATGCCCAATTGGTTATTCATGTATAACATTCCTCGCACTCTTTATGGTAATTGCAACTGCTTCCCCTATTGAACCTACACATGGAACAAACACATTAGTAAAAACAAGGGTGTTTAATAACAACTTTTTCATCATCTTATCAAGTTTCTTCTTGACATGGTTGTAGCAAGTTGTTTCCTTCTTCAATCTTCCCCTGATAGTGGCTGAAAATCCACTCATACATGTGTGAGCCCTCCCATGGTGTTGAGGTGTCAGACACACACCTTCTGAGGGCCAATATTCACCATGGCAACAAGAAACTTGATGGAAAGCAAACTGAAAATGGGGAAGACAACAGTTAATGTGCTACTTACAATCCTTCCTTTGATACTTAGATCATGATACTTCTTGCTTATGCGCCTTTCCATGATGGTCCAAGCTTGGTTCTTTGTTTCACAACATAACGTAATAACAAAATCATGTTTGTAAGGCTCACCTGGATCCCATAACCATGTTAGAAAATTGTCATGCCCAATCCTTAAATTTACATGGGAGAATTCCCTTCTCCAATTAGAAATCTTCATCTCTTTCTCATTGTTGGCAATATCAATATCAACATTTGCCACTTCTTATTTTGTTGCTTCCATTGCAGGTAAATCAACCTTAGCAACCATTGCCTTCAAGTGTTCCCTCTTTTTATTTGGCATCCCTCTTTCAAGGGATCCCTTTGCCTTGTCCAACCTTGTTAAGACTTGGGCCTTCTTTTCAAGAGTTAACCATTGTTTCTTCCAAGCTTCCTCTTAAAATCTGAAATCAAGGAAAGAAAATGATCTATGATAAGAAATAATACAAAAAAATTCTTTCATGACATACTTTTTCATTATGGCTTCCTTATCCATGTCCAAACTTTCTTCTAGATCTTTTGGTTGCTCATAAAGTTGTTGAACATCTCCTTGCTTCACCTTTGGAAGCTCTCATTTTTCGGCTACTTCCACCTTAGTGCTACCATTTTCAACTCCATTGGTTGCTTCATAACTTGCTGGAAACCCTCACTTGGCTACCCTTGACTTTCTAGTTCTTGTGGCTCAAAAAAATCAGTCATTGGCTGCCCCAAATTATCTGATTTATGAACATTTCAGAAGATTTAATACTTGACTGCCCATCAAACTTAGCCTTATACAACTCAAGATTTTCTACATTCAACTCAGAAATTTTTGAATTAGTTGGGCTCAAAATCAGTTGGAAGCTTGTCAAAGGTGGCTCCAAATTCACTAATTTTCATTGCTCAGAATTTCTGTGTGTTGACTGCCCCTTATATAACTGAAAATTTGCTTCTGGCTCACCTAAAACTTCTTATTTTTGAGGCCCAACAAATTCATGTGTTGACTGTCCCTTGTACAACAGAAAACTAGGCCTTAGCTGCCCCGAACTTTCTGAAATTTGTTGCTTAGTTGAATGTTTCCTTCGCTGCCCCTTACACAATCGAAAGTCCACCTCAGGTGTCATCAAAATTTCTGTTTTTGGAAGTTCCATCTTCTTTTCATCAAACCGTCTAATGAGCTTTCAACCTAATTTCTCATATGTTTTGATGAAGTGATGTCTTTGTGTCTTCATTCCCATATGCCACCAACCATGGGCAGCTCCTTCCAAATGCTTTATAATAAAGATTAAGGCTTCCTTTTCTCACCTAGGGTGCAAATCAAGGTATGTGTTTACCTTGTCTACCCATGCTCTCACCGGTGTGTTTGGATCCCCATCAAAAGTAAGAAGAACAATCTTCCCCAAGTCGTCTTGCATATCTTTCGGGTTGTTCCTCTCTTTCCTGGTGCCCCCTTTACCTTGCATCCATGTTAGAAACTCATTGAAGCTCATTAACCCCCTGAGTTGGGGTTTATGTGCCATGTATTCATCATAATACTCCATCAAATCCCAATGAATTAAGGGTTGTTCCTCCATTTTAAGGGGCTGGCCCCCTTTCATGTCCTTCGCTATATGCAAGAATTCATTCATTACTTCCTCCATCTGCTCTTGTGCTCAAAACAACCTCTCGAACCTAGCTCTATCCATGTCACTATTCTTTCATGTCCTTCGCTATATGCAAGAATTCATTCATTACTTACTCCATCTGCTCTTGTGCTCAAAACAACCTCTCGAACCTAGTGCTTTCCATGTCACTATTTGCATGAAACCCTTGTTGTCCCACAGCTGGCCAAGAAAAAGCTCTGATACCACTGTAATGTCCCCAAATTGGGACAAATGTGCAAAACTAAGGTTTTGCAACAAACCTTGTCAAATCTGAAAATAAACCTGGAATTTCTGAATATGAATCAGCAAACCTTAGTTGTCGAGAATCCTCCCAAGATCACATAAAATATTGCAAATCCCTTGGAGACAAGTTGTCAATTTATTAAGCAGGAAATCAGTCCTTGAATAAGCCAATTGCTTATCAAACCCTAGGCATCAAGTTAGGAAAATTAATAATTAGCCCCCAGCTGATATAGACTTCAATTTCCTTTCAAATATCCATGAACAATTTCAAAATAAATACAGCCAATATGTCTGATATAAATCTGAATTTAGAGCCTCTCATAGCATTATTATTTGCCCAATCAAAGATCACCAAACCATCAAAGTTATACTCAGAATAAATACCTTATTACCAGCTGGTTTCTCTCAACAATTCAGCTGGAAATTATATCAAAATTATAAGAAAATTATGAGAATGTACTATCAGCAAAGTTGGCCTCAAATGGCCCTTCAACAATGATCAATTAGTCCCCAAAGGAGATCGCCACCTTTGGATAATATGCTGCTGTTTTTATGGCTAAAACACAGCCCTATCAAATGCTCCAAGCTTTCTAAACCAAGTCGCCAAGGCTGGAAGGATGATTCGCTGCCCTAGCAAACAAATCGCAGCAGCTTGGGAGGGTTTGCTGCCCTAAATCAGATCTCTTTGCCACTCGCCAAGCCTTCAATGTAGTTCATCCACCTGCAAATACCAAATCGGTGTTGAAAACACCTTTCTTTTGTCAATGAAGTGGAATTCAACCTCCTTGTGAAGTTGACCAAGTCTGAAATCAACGGTTTTCGTCCTTGTTCCAGCTACCTTGAAGGGTTTTGGCCCTCAAGGCACAAGTCAAGCTTTTCGTGCTTAGACTTCCAAAAACAATATCCAAAAAATTATAACCCCTTTCAATGAATTCCAAATTTCCTTTATATACTCACCCTTTTAAGTTATGAGGGAAGAGTTAAGTACATAAAGGTCAGTTAGCTTTTAAAACCTACTTAAAGGCACTTTATGTCCTTTAAGTCACAAAAGGGCCCTCCTCAATGCAAAAATATAACTACTTAAGTGTCCCCTTCACTGTTACCTAGCAAATAAGGTAGTATGTGTTTCGTTCTTTCTCTTTCTTTCTCATAGCCTAGGGAAACCTCCAAAAATAGGCTAGGGGATATGTCCAAAGCCCTTAGGCCAAAAAGGGGGACATTACACATTATACCTTTGAGTAAAGATGAAAGCAAGCCTTACATCATTCATAAAGAACCTGACTCACCCTATGAATATGGGGACAACAGCTAGTTTAAGGTTGACAGAGAGCCTAAGCACAACGCACTATGAGCTGTAGAGTTCAACTTTTTCCATCCAACGATAGAACCATTTCGGCCATTACAACAAATAGAACAGCCTTCATCTAGACCTGTAATAACATAAGAACATGTTCAACAACTCCATATAGGGGAATGCAAGTCTTCATTTGTGTGATCACCAAAAAGGTCCGAAGTAGATTTGATATATCAAGTGGGTCTGACAGACATGGATTACACTAAACCAACACAGGAAAGTGTTATACTTGGGACGTTGCACCTTCAGTAAGCAATGATTCAAAAACCCATATGTTAAATTGGGTGGGAGGAGACCATGAGGTGAGACCGATGAGAATGGTTTTCGCTACAGAGCGAAAATTACCTCAATACTTTGCAACCAATTACTTAGGCCAATTTATTTCTAGATTAGAGCAACATGTTAGAAATGTAGATCAACAAGTTAGTGCATTATGTCCTAGACGTGTTGTTGCGACATGGCGACCAGTACACAGGTCAAATTAGTTGCACTGAGAAGATGTTTGCGAATTGTTGCAAGCTCGATTTCAAATATCACTTGTGATCATGAGTCAGTGGCCATTCTTCCTAGAAGGGAAGTGCCCTGAAATGCATATTCATAAATGTGTCAATGTATGGTCTTCAAAGGGTGTACAACCCAGATATTGGGTACATGTATTCAAGTATACTATAGCACCTCTTCCAATAGCATGGTACATGCACCAAGAACGCAAGCGGGAAACTAAAAATTGGCCAAAAGTTCAGTAGGGTTTTATTCAAACCTTTGTCTTTAAGGATGAGAATCCCCTAGTGCAGATCGTTTTTCAGAAGTTAAAAAAATATTTTATCACATGGACGAGAAGAGGATCTAAGCACTGCGGCGAACTCCACTTTGCAGGAAAAAGCGAGAGATTTAAATATAGCTATCAAAAATTACAAGGCCAGTAAGGAGAAAGCACAGTTTTTGGTGCAACCCTGCAATAAAATCATGGACGATGGAGAATAGACAAAATCCAATGACAACGATGAGGATTTGGACTTGATGGGTTTCTTCGAAGCTAAGCTAGAAGTAGAGGAACCAAAAGTCAAAATCACAGAGCACACTGAAAATGTGCAGCTGCAAAATTTAAACATTCGGGAACAAGAAGGGCAAAAGATATTGCGAGACTCTATGCCAAGTGGGTCCAACAAGACATATCAAGAACCACTAAAAACATTGGTACTGAATCTGCACCAAAACTTGCGATTTTGGGTACTTATTGGACACAACAAGAAATATCAGAAGGCCTGCAATTGTTACGAACTATCAAGATGTGTTCTCGATGAAATTTTCAGAAGTCAAGGGTGTAGACCCTTCATTGGGAGAGATTCATATAGAGCTCAAGGAGTGTGCATGACCCATTAAAAAGCATCCATACAAGCTAAATCCCAATATGAAGGCTGAAATTGATCGCATGCTAGAAGCAGGGTTTATCTATCCCACAGAAAAGGCAGAATGGATAAGTCCAATGGTGGTGCAAACCAAAAATTCAGGGGAGATCAAAGTCTCTGGGGACTACAGGCCATTGAATGATGTATGCGTTAATGGCCCATTTCCAATTCCCTTTACAGACAAAGTTCTAGAATAAATCGCAGGGCACAAAGTACTCACAAAGCGGTTAGTGTCAAAGCACTTCAAAGATTGCATCTTTCCCCAACCAGATCCGAATGTCAGACTCAGGTTATGTACAATAAAGGAAAGTTTTAAATGAAAGGCAACACGTCACATCGAGGGCCATAAGCCAAAGTAATGAATATGTCCAACGAGGCGCAAAGGTCACATCACAACCACTGATGGTATTTAAACCAAGAGCATAACGACACAAAAACAGCTTAGCGCAATTCATTGCGAAGTGTCAGATGTATGGAGTGAAGTAAAGCTATATTAACAAAGGGCATACAGAGTGCAACACATATCAAAACCATTAGAGCATACAAGCCTTCTGCAATCTGAGCTTTAACTATTTACCTAAGCACACAACCCTCCAAGTTTCCAACACAACATAGCAAAGATGAGTGGATTGGAGCTTCTCATACTGTTGAATGACGCACAAAAGGAGGAAATGGGAATAAAGTTGGCATTAAGACAGACAAGATACCATGATCCCGACCCCTTTGATTTTGCAGACGCGACAGAGATAGCTTTGTTCTGCCTTGATCCCATCGCTGCTACACAACCAGGAGCCCTAGCCATGCAACATTAGCTACAAGGGTCGGATGCTAAATGATTGATCAAGCTCCCAACTTTTGGGCAGCTAGACGAGGTGGTGATGACTTTGCTAAGTCAATATGATGAGGGGGCAATACACTTGTCCAAAGATGTTACCATACACATCAACAATGGCAATGGCAATGGCAACACGACTTCCAATGCAAGGCATGTCTCTCCTGCCATACAAATTGAAGGCCCCTCCGATTCACTCGAATGCAAGGGACAATTATGCCAGAGGATCCAAGGGAATCCCCCTTGATTTAGTACAAGATGTCTCAGTGCCATTGCTCTCTAACTGCATTTCACACAAATTCTAGCAAACCATCAAGAGTGCTTGCCAGGGAACAAAAGGGTTATAATTTACATTGCCTATGGAATGATCCATCTGCAAAAGAATGTTAATTGGCTAAAGTTCCTGATGGCTAACCTGATTTCCAACTTGGAAGAGATTGTTTTGGGCGCATCGCAAACTTTTCAATACCAGTTTCTGGTATTGTTACTTTGCTTTACTCAATGGAAGTCTCCAAAGCGAATGGAGATTTTTGGCCTGCGATCACTTTACAAAATCTACCATGGATCGTAACAAGGCAGTACTACACACAGTTGGCCCACTTCAATCAATAGTAGATTGAAGTGTATGCGCTCATAACATCGAACCCTAGGGTGCCCACTGATGCGATGCACCTTGCACCCCACGCAAAAATCACCAAACTTCATGATGGAGTGAAGGTGTGAGTCGTGACTTCATGGACTTGCCAAAGCATCACATGTCCCATTGCCATTCTTCGTCACCATGTTGGATGCGCAAGGAGAGGTTATGAGGCAAAAAACCTTACTAGCAAGAACGGTGACACCTCTGCGTTCTATGGCCCCCGGAGCACAAGGAGTGGTGCACCCACAAGCAAAAGCGCAAGCACCATCTCAGACATCAGCCTCCCCAATAGAGGCTACTAATGGGAAAAGAAAGGCGTCGACGTAGAGGATAACACCACCTCCTCCACCAAAGAGGAAGAATTGCGGAACCAACCCCTAGCTCAGCAATGCAAATGTGCCCAAGATTGTTGTGAAGTATGATCTCACATAACTTGGCATACCGAAAAAGAAGTCTATAAGTCTATGTTGGAAGACATAGGCACAAAACTATACGAGGAAGAAAATGAATTTTTCTTCTAGAAAGCAGTGCACACTTGTCAAGTGTGAAATGTCCCAAAAATTCTATTGGTTGACATTACCACACCTTCAGCTTCAATCATAGTTGACATTGTCGCAGAGGAAGAAGAGAGCAAACACAAAACAATAGCCATCTTTCATTACAGAAAGCATGGACTCATTTGTCGCACCACCAGTGGTGGAAGAGATTGAGTCTGAAAAAGAACAAACTGCAGAACCATAGCCTATTGAGATCGTTCGTGCCTATAAGTGCTTGAAGAAGGTTCACGTTCCACCTGCCCGCACAAAGGCACCAGTAAGTCGGCACACAGTGATGACATCCTCTCCCTCCTCTTCCCCTCATCATTCAACCCCTTCACCCCCTCCATCCCCCTATTCCCCATCTCATCCTCAAGCCGACATCGCAACACAGTAATAAGTTGTGCAGGTCAAAACAGAGCAAGAGAAGGCTCAAAAGGAAGCAAAGAAAAAGACCGAAAAGGAAGAAAGGAAAAAGAAGTTGAGCACAAGACCCAAAAAGAAGAAGACCAACAGAAGAAACAAGATGCACAGGAGAAGCAAAGGACGAAGAAACTATTGCAAAGAAGGATGAAGAAGTCACAAAAAAAGAAACAGGGCAAAGAAGAGGAGCGAAAGAAGAAACATGAAGAAGAATATGCAAAAAAGAAAGAGGAACAAGAAGAAAAAGCAGCAAAGGAGAAACAGAGGAAAAAGGCCGACGCTGACGAACACCCATAGGAGAGTAGGAGAAAAAGAGGGAAGCCCTGCGAAAGCTTGAAAAAGAGAGAAAGAAAAAGGTCGAGAAGCTAGCTGCCAAGGACGTTGCGCAACAAGCAAAACGGACAACAAAGGCGTAGGCAGTGGCAACTGCCAAGGCAAACAAGAGTTGGAGACAAAGAAGGTTGAAGTCACAGCCGATACTAAAAATGCTGAGCAGGTAGAGCAACCTGTGAAGCCAACAGTGGATTTGAAACAACAACCGAACCCTGATGCCCCACAGTCTTTCAGCACATCGCAAGGCTCAGGATCGACATTGGGAGGCGCACAAGAAGTGGCATCACAAGATAAACCTCAAACAACCAGCCAATGGTTATGAGACGTGCAAGCCCCACCCCTGCAACAAACAATGTTCACACTCTCAGTTGCACAAATCCGACACCAAGTAGCCCCAACGACAACTATTGCAACTTCTTTTGCTTTGACCACAAGAAGTCAAGACGCATCACTTGATGCAACCCAGCTAACCCTAGCAAAGCAGGTTGAAGAAGCAGCAACATTTCAAGAGTCCATAGCGCAGAAGGCCCTCAAGATGGAACAGGACAACCTACAACTAAGGGAGGAAAACACAGATTTGCATGATTGGTTGGCCAAAGCTTGCGCAATCATAGATGATACTTGTTTGGCGTTGGTGGTCCAAGTCTTGGGAGACCACGTGATGTCTGAAGTGAAACAATTCACTGTGTTGCTTTCTCAACTCACCAACAATTAGGTGGTTGTGCAAAAATTTTAGCAACTCCGTGCGCAAGGGCAACACTTGAATGCAAAAACAAAAATCATTTTCCAACTCCTTGAGTATGTGCAGGGGTTGGACATTGTTGCGCAACAAGCCACCCAAACTACTCACAATATGCTAGACTGGAAGCAACAACTGCAAGATTCACTCAACAAGATGCAATCAGATTTATCAAAGGTGAACAAGGCCAAAACCATTATGGAAGATCAAATGGCCAAGCCGGACCTCATGGATATTACGCTTAAGGAGTCTCTTAACTCAAGGGACATGGTTATGAAAAAGATGACTGCATGGCAGAATGAGATGCATTGCAGCACGTTCGCTGACATCCAGACCTAGGAGTATGCAAACAAACTAGAGCAAATGTAATAAGACATTCAACATAAGCTCTCGCCGAATAGGGCTATCACTGCCACTGCAGAGGATGATGATACTCAGGCAATCATGTAGTGCCAAGCTACGTTGTGCACTTTGATCAGTAGGGTTCGAGATGCATTAGCTGATTGGAAACAATTCAAACAAGATCCTTCACACCTGGATAGTTCAATTGTTGCTATTGTCGATGAGCCACAATTCATCCCGTCGACCCAACTCGCCCACGATTTTCAAAACAGGGAGGCGGCCAAACCAACGTAGAAACAACCTCAAGTACCTAACTCTACAGTTGCAGCATCTTCAACCATGGTTTCTACACTGCCATTCTCTTCGGCAGCACCATCTTTTGACATAGCACTGATCACACCACCATCTACGCAGCCTCCTCTAGCTCTAGCAACACACTCCATGCTGCCTCCATCTCTATAGGTATTGCACAGTCCCAATTTTGTAAACTTTTAAAGAAAATAGAAGTAGGGAAGGCCGGAAATAGTAGACATGGGACAAGGATAGTTGAAAACCCATAAAGGGCAGCCTCTTGGTTATGTCAATCTATTGAAAACCCACAAGGACAATAGATTGGTACACTGCTTAGTAGAAAACCCAAAAAGGCGGCTAAGTAGTGTGCAAGAGGCAAAAACCGAAATGACACATTGCGCGATTACCACAAGCAGTGTTTTCTAGACCAACCCCTCAACGCAAGGAATTCTACCAACACCAACAGTAGGCACACTTCCTATGACTTTGTCTCGAGACGAGACAATTTCTTAAGTCCAAGAAATTGGTGGTAGTAGACTTAGGACTGCAAAATCGTAGTGTGTAAATGCATGACAAGTGTGCATCGTAGAATATTTTGTGTAACGTATATCATTTTGTATGTAATCGGTTTATGTGTATCTGAAGAATACGAAAAGACTCCTTTGAACTAGAACTGAAAGGATAGAATGTGAAGCGCCAGAGCTTTTTAAGGTCTATATATGGAGCTCAATTATAAAGGAAAAGAGTTCTGAAATATAGAGATTAATATAGAGATCAAATGAAGATTTTTTCGAATGTCTTTTTGTACTGATTTTGTGCATAGTGTATCCTCTATTTTGCTTAAATTTGTTTATTTACATACTAATAATGAATAGTCTATATTATTTAAGTTTGTGTTTCTCTAAATAAACATGTAATTCTGAACCGAATGTATACTCGACTATTCTATATTTATCTCTGCGTTTTGAGCCTATATCCTACTTCGCACATAAACACACACTAGCATGTTTTGATGGGTTTTCCGCAAACCTCTACTAACAAAGCCACTAGAAGATGATAAGTAAAAGTTCAAAGGGGAAATCTAAAATGTAAAACTACAAGCATTTGTTAAATTAATTCTCACAAGATCCCAAGAAAATTCAAAACATTTAATAGAAAGCACAGTTGTCATGCAGCAAGTGAATCAAATTGTCAAATAGTACATGCAATATCTGAAATGGTGACAATGTGAGGTGGATGCAGAAAATGTCACCAAGAACCCATTGCTAAATGTATGCATACTGTCACATTCCGTTGTTAGTGACAACTGAAAAACAATTATTAAATAAATAATTATGATGTTTTTATCCTTTTAAGTTTAATTCATAATTATGATATGATTTGGTTAAATGCAAATTAATGTTGTCATTTATTGTGATGTTGAAGATTGTTTCAATAATGCTTAATTTATAGTTATGATGAATTAAAATAAGATTTGGTTAAATGCAACTAATTATATTAATTTTCATTTATTGTAATCAAGATATTTGTAGCATTCGTTATTATTGTTTATATGATAATTTGACTCAAAATAACTACCCTTTTTCATTTACTAAGTGGATGCAAGATATATCCCTTCTACCCCTCCCCCGCTATGGATGTATCAAGAAGGAGAGTATCATCGGGAAGAGGGGTTGCACATGAAGAAGAGACAACATTGAAAAGAAAACCTATTCACACACCACAATTGACCGTTTTGCATAATTACAAGTGTCGAATGTCTCTTGTATGCTTTGGTTGTTTACTAATCAGTTGTTTCGACTTCTATTTTTTCAATCTGTGTATGTGTGTTTAAATGTGCATTAAAATCCCGGTTGGTTATCTCATTTGACTATGACAGATTATAAAAGTGTGATCGTTCTGATCCAGCGCCTAGGAGGAACCCAATGGACAACCTCACTAAACGGATTTAATGGGTTATATGTGGAAGTGATTATGGCATATACCAGAGTGCAGTAACCAAAGGAAAGCGCATAGAAGAACAATAGACACCAAATGTAGAACTGTAATAGTAGGGTTATATTATGCTAAGTTATGTACAAGATCCAAGAGATTGGATGTATGATGCCTACGTACTCCCTAACTTCATTATGACTAACAACTTCTATTGACGTTACTGTCAAGCTGCACAATACAATGCGTACATTGTAGGAGTTGTGCGGTATGGTGGAAGAGGAGTTAGGACTTGCGGTCTGGCACATGAGTGCTAGAGATGATGTTGAAGTTGTTGGCAAAGCCACACGAGCTATTGAGTAGCACCCAGATACCACGAGTTGAATTGATGGCTCAAATCCTCTTGGATAGGTCACCACTCCTTGAAGAGTAATGGTCCCCATAGCATGCAATTGTAGCAAAAGATGTGCGAACAAATTGGCAATTTGTATTCTGTAAACCATTTTCTCTAAGAAGGCACTTGCCCTGCTTTGATGATCTGAAAAAGAGTTATCTCTTGCTGACATGTTTGTTGGACTATTGTATCGATGACTTGATTCGATTTTGCTAGTGCACTACAATCTGGATTGATCTCTATTTGCAAGAGAGTCTTTGCAACATCTAAAGTATCCAACAGAGATGAAAAGTAATGGCGTAGGAGTTATGCATTGAACACTGAATGCAGCCCAAGGTAAGAGGGAATATTGAGCTCAAAAGCATTATCTCCTACTTCCTTGGTGATGGTGAAGGGCACGTACCGAAGTGGACAAAGATTGCAGTAAGGTCCTATCAATCTTTCCTTCTGCAAGTGTAGCCATACTTGATCACCAACCTAGAAGGTGTGTGGTGTCCGATGTTGATCATGGCTCTGCTTCTACTTAGCATTTGCCTATTGCAAAATGGTTTGCACTTTCTACTAAATGTGTAAAATGTGCTCAATGAATTGAGCAATTTTGTCAACTTACATTTGAGCTGAAGAAGTTCTTGATGGCAATACACGATACACTCCATCAATGGGTGCCAAAGGCTAGAAACCCAAGTAGACTTGAAATGGGTTGTGCATTGTAGAGTCGTGCAAAGATCTATTGTAGTTGTGATGAATGAAAGAAATACTTTCATCCCAATTGCATTTTTTCTTCGAATTGTACATTTTGAGAAGATGCATTATCATCGTGTTTACCACTTCCAGTTGTCCATCAGTCCGTGGATAGAACCCGATAGACTTGTTCAACTTTGAATCTAACATAGACCAAAGTGATTTCCAAAAATTACTCAAGTACCTAGTACCCCTCTCAAAGATAATGGTTTATGGGATTCCAAATTGGATCCAAACATGTTGAAAGTACGATTCAATTTGTTTCCAAAGATGAGATGGTTTTCTTACAAGGTATAAGAACTTTCATCTTTGAGAATCTATCAACAACTATATAAACACGATCATTACCCTGCTTGGTATTAAGGGAGCTTGAAAGGAAGTCCATGGAAGCAAATTCCCATTGCCTTGTTGGAACCTACAGAGGTGTGTACAAACCTTGTTTCTTGTTAACTGGTTTGACAAATGCGCATACGGTACAAGACCTGATATATTTGACAACATTTTACATGAGGTGTGGCCAAAAGAAATACTTATGTAATAACACAAAGGTCTTTTCAGCTCATAAATGTCCTACAACATTGCCCAAATGAGCTTCCTATATTAGTTTTTGTCTCTTTGCTTCACATGGTGCGCATAAGATATAGGAGTTCATCCTACAAACAGAAATTTGGAACTGAACTTCCACAAAGCAACTTTTGGATCAGTGCAAAATCCATGTCAAATGGATACAATTCTGACCATGTTTACTTCATGTCCATATGTATCAAGTACAAAAAGGAGATCTTGAACAAGAGGTCGGCCCAAACAATTTGCTACTAGATTGGCACTTCCCTTCTTATGTTTGATGTTCATATGGAATTGTTGAAGATGAGAGAACCATTTCTAATGTCACTCTTGTTGTAACTTGTTCTAAGTCTACAAGAACTAAAGCAGCTTGTAATTTGTGTGGATCACAATCTCCTTACCCAAGATCTAATGCTTCCAATGCTTACATGGTTTAAAAATAGCATAAAGCTCGCGATTATATGTTGGATAGTTCCTTACTAATGCAATGAATGTTTCACTAAGGTAAGCAATTAAATGGCCACATTGAGTGAGGACTGCTTCGAGTGCATAATCAGATGCATCAGTCTCAATCTCAAATGGTTGTTGAAGATTTGATAATGCAAGTACTAGCGTGGAACAGAGTTTGCATTTCAATTCCTCGGATGTTTTCTATTATGCAGATGACGAGAGGAATTTTGCTATGGGACTACCTTTGATAACTTGGTTCATAGGCCAAGTCACATGAGATAAACCAAGTACAAATATCCTATGGAAATTTGTTAATCCCAAGAAGTTGCAAAGCTCTATGATATTCTTTGGGTGTAGCCATTCCTATATGACTTGAATCTTGGTCAGATCCACACGCACTCCTCGTGTGTCTACTATGTATCCTAGATAATGTATCTCCCACATGGCAAATGAACATTTTTCTATGTTAGCATCTAACTTGTGTTGCCGCAAAATACGAAACACTTGTTCTAGTGGTGCAAATGTTCATCCCATGTTTTGTTTTAGATTAGGATGTCATCAAGGTAAACTATGACAAATGAAGTAGTGAAGGACATGAGGATGTCATTCATCATCCACATGAATGTAGCAAGTGCATTACTTAAGACAAAGGGCATAACCAACCACTCAAACAAACCTTTATTTGGTTTGAATGTTGTTTTTCAAATGTCTATGGGCTCAATGGGGATACAATGATACCCAAACTCAAGATCGATTTTGGTGAAGAATTTTGCACCGTGGTTTTGGTCCAGTAAGTCTTCAATCCTTGGAAAAGGGTAACAGTTATTCAATGTGATCTTGTTGAGAACTTTGTAATCAATGCACAAACTCCATGTGTCGTCCTTCTTTGGCACAAGCACAATTGGTCTGTCACAAGGCGATGAGTTAGGCCTAATGTGTCCATCCATGAGTTTATGGATCCATCGCTTGATCTCTTCATTTTTTATAAATGATCTACAGTACAAAGAAACATTAGGTAAAGGTAGTCCAGGGATCAAAACAATAGTATGCTTCACTACACAATGTGTAGGAACTTATTTAGGTGACTAAAACATATCCATGTATTCTTCCAACTTTCGGTTCAACTCTATAATTTCTGCTACTACCGGAGGAACTGTGATATTAATGGGTGTCGCAATGATGTTCTTAAGTTCAGGTCTCACCATTAATCTCACCATCAAATGCACAAATTTTTTACTGGAACTAACTAGCTTCTTACATTGTTTTGCTCTAATGAGTGACAACTTAGAAACTCCTTCTGGTATGGGGTATCTCTTATCACCAACTTCTATGACAACATTTCTAGGATTTGCTTCATAGACTACATGTCAATGGTAAAGATATGGTTTCCCAAGTAAAACATCACATACCTCTAATGGCACTACATCACAAAAGACTACAACTTAGAAAGCCTTGATTTTGTACACTAGATGACACTATTGAATCACGTTTCTAAGAGCCCGCATTGAACCATCCAGTGGAGTATGGTTGTGGGGTCTCAATAGCAAGTTCAATCTTTGAACTCCTTCAAAAGAAATCATGTTCTCATAACTTTCATTGTTAACAATGAAGTGTATTGGTTGACCACTAATCCACAATTGAGAATGGAGCAATCTTTCTGCTTCCTCTGAATCCATGCTGGGGGAAGTAGATATGTTTGTGGTACCATCCATAGCACTACATTCAAAAGTCATGATTTGGTTATTGTAATGTCCCCAAATGGGACAAATAAGCAAAATAGGGGTTCTCCAACAAACCCTACCAAATCCAAAACCCCTTCATTCAAAGAATCTGAAAATGCAAATTCAGCTAATAATACACTTCTAAAAATGAAGCAATACTCGGCAATTTCCTCTACCAAACCCTTAATTGATTAAGGCAAACTTTAGATTTGATACTTCTACCCTCCAAAAAATATGAAAAGAGTTTTATATTGCAGCCACTAATTTTAGAAGTCAAAATATTCACTCAAAATTCAGGAATTTATTATTGCAAAATTATAGATGAACTTCAAAAATTCACAACTTCCACAATACTTGGAATTTCAATGCAATTGATAGCTTGAAATGATACTAAAAATGGCAGCTATCAATCAAAACCAATTTCAGAATTTTACCATCATGAGAAGCCCACCAAAAGCTGGCCCGAAATTTTCAAAACCCGAGTCCACTACCGAAATAATATAATAAATTGAGAATATTATCTAGGGCACAAAATCACCCTAAATCAACCCTCAAACAATTTGCCAACCTGGAATAAATTGCTAAAAATACCTTTAAACCCTAGAAGAGGGTTTCGAAGCCAAATAGCCCTCTAGAGAGGGGTCGCCAATCCTCCAACCAATCCTCCAAAATCAACCAACAACTCTCCAAGCAATTCGCCCACCTCTTTTACTACAAAAATAAAATCACCACGCTTTCAAAGTTGTTTGTCAATCTTCCGTACAAGGTGATGTTCCAAAACACTTTTGTAAGACCAATTGCACACAACCCTGTAAATCTTAAGCACAATCATAGCCCTTGAATAGCGTTGCCCTTAATGAAAGAATGGAGGTTGTCATGCCCAAACACTTGGCACACTTCACGGTTTTTGTCTTCAAGTCTGTTAAGCACGAAATATATTGAAAGGGGGGGTGAATCAGTATATTAAATATCTTTTACTTAATCTGATTTCTTTTCTTTAATCATTTAATCACACATTCAAGATATGCCATAAAACTAAAACCATAACATGCACCACACAAAAGAGAGAGACACCAAATTTTTACGTGGAAACCCAAAGTGGGAAAAACCACGAAAAACAATCTCAAGTATATGAATGAGCACCAACTCAAATTACAAAGTTCACAAGCACCAACTTGCAGGAGCACCAACCCCTTTGCTGAGCACCAACACAGCAACTATTTGTGAGCACCAACCCACAGGAGCACCAACCACTCTTGTGTATAAAACACAACTATCTCTCAATGTTGCTTACTCAACAAATGATAGAACTCTTCAATATCTCCTGTTTTTCTCTCCTCTTTTCTTATATAAAACAATTACAAACCATGCACTCTTGCATATTACAAATGGCTTCTCAAGCCTTTATTTATAGCTTTCCAAATAACCTTTGGCATTCACTTTTTGTGACCCTTCAATCCTCAAGGAAAATGGCGCCAAACTTGCATGACACTTTATATCCTTGCATTTGAAAAGTCACATGGTGACCCTTCATAAGCAAATGCGTCCTTTCTTTTTTTGTCTTTATCTTGGTGACTTTTCGTATTCCTCAAAGTGTCCATGGAAAAATGCGTCATATCCTCATTTGTCTTCACATAGTGACTCTTGGAATTCCTCAAAATGACTCTTCATGAGAAAATGCGTCCCATTCCTCTTTTGTCTTTACCCCGTGACTCTATGACTTCTCCATGGGCCCTCTTTTGACTTATATGCAACCAAAAATATATCCGTTAATATTAAATAAATATTAAGACACATTAGCCAAAATATGAATGTTAAAAACACCATTAAATGCTATGGGGCCTTTATCACCAATAATGCAAGACCTTTGACATCAATGACAATATTTCCAACAAAGTCACGATGAACAAGTTTGACATACTTGATCCACAATTTAATATTCATAACAGGCATAACCTTTCCAAATGAACCTCTCCTTGCCTTTTATACCCAACCTCCGAGTGTAGGGCCCAAAATAAGGAGGGAGAGTTTGCCTTTTTCTTTTTTTTTAAAGAAATATATAAAAGCTTCCTTATAAAATTCACTTCAGACCTTAAATGTACATGACCTTCAAAAAGGTCCCAAAATTAGATCATATAGTGTTTTTCCATAAAATGCTCTTAAGGCTTTTAAAACGTTCCTCTTTTCCATTCGTTGTTTCCTTAGCCTTTGGGAACAACTTAAGGCTAAGGGCCCATGCATGCCTACACCAAAAAAGGAGACATTATTGTTACCTTCGTCCAATACCAAAGTGCTTGTACTCACTACTTCCAATTGTGCAAGTAGAGTTTTCTGAGCACGTCACTCTTCATTGGAGTGATTGTTGGAGTTATGAATTGAGCACTACTTGCCAATATTGAACTACTTATTTTAATCATTTGACGGTTGTTGCTTATTTTGTGGATGGCACGAAGGGTCATTCCCTAGTTTGGAATACTGCATGGAAGCCTTATACTGGGGTTTGTCTTGAGACTTTAAATCTTCTTTCTTAGCCTTCAGTTTGGCCTTTGCTTCAAACTTGCAAGCAAATATGTAGACTTCTCCAATGGAGAAGATCCAAAGGAAGTCCATATCCGATTGGATATATGATCTCAAACCTGATCTATACTTCAAAACAAGGTTTTGCTCTGATTCTTCAATATTCAGTTTGGACACCAAACTATGAAAGTTACCTATGTATTCCTACACAGATTGATCACAGCCTTGGTGCAATTATGAGAACGTGATGCACTGGTCAACATAGTTTCCATTTAGATAATAAGTTGATTTGGGTACTTCTATGAAACCATTCTAAGTATCTATAGACGTGTCTAAGTTAACTTCATCTTCAATATTTTCATGTGTAGTGCAATAGTTATCCCACCATTTCTTTACTGATAAAAAAAATTTTTAGAAGAGCGAATGTAATCTTTTCTTGGTCACAGAAATGATTAATTGTGTAGTATGAATAGATTAAGTTAAGACAGTTATCTAGGGCATCTACAGTGATTTTTCCTTCAAACATAAGGATATCTAGATTTACTTGTACCTCGTAGGGTGTTTGACCACAAAACGGTTGATGTGAATGAGATGTGTTGGGATGAGTCTGAATGTGCGTGGTGTTCTTCCAATTCTTCTCATTGCCTTTGCAAAGCATCCTCTATCATTTTTTGGAATATTTCCGTAGTCAAAGTTGAGGATTTGTATGCCATCTGAGGACATGTAGGACGGTATGATGGTCACGAGTGTCGCGCCCTAACTTCATGTATTCAAACCTCGTATGATCAGGCATACAAATAGAAACAGAACTTAGATACACCACGACACCACTATGAGATGATATGAAGTTTGTATGCTCTGATACCACTGATCTAGGGCATGGGGAGAACCTAGTGGACAATTGACTAAACGGATTTAATGGATTATATGTAAAGCAATTATGAGATAAAGGCCAAAAATATATTTAAGTGCAGTAAGCAAAAGAAAGAGTAGAGAAGAACAATGGACAACAAATGTAGAACTGTAATAGCAACATTGTATTATGCTAAGTACTATAAAAGACCCCAGAGATTGGGTGTATGATGTCTAGGTGCTCCCTAACTTCATTCTAAGTAATGACTTCTATTGACGTTGTTGTCAAGTTGCATAGTACAATGCCAACACTATAGAAATTGTGTGGTACTACAAAAGAGGAGTTAGAACTTATGGTTTCCCACATGTGCTAGAGATGACGCTGAAGTTGTTGGCAAAGCCACATGCAGTATCAAGCAACACTCAAATACACTAGATCAAGCTGCCTTTGGCCTGTATGCATGCATGTACGTTTGAGTTCAATGGATGGCTCATAGATCATTACAAACTTATTTGGTTTCTAGATGATTTGATAAGTTTGATAGCAGGTGATGGGGAGACATGGCAGTTTTTGGGCAGAATGCTGCTTTAAACTTGTTACAAGATATCACCTTGGACTTTAAGTTCTTGCTTTTTCTATTCTTAATATTACCTAGTATCTTATATTGCTAGACCACTTTTAAACCTTTCATCATTGTATCAAGTGGAAATGTGCTTGGCAAAAAAAGTGTTTGATGAATTAAAGTGCTTATAGCATATGTGGATTATGTTTTGGTAAGCATGGACCATGAGTCGATATGCCACCAAAAGTTTTAACTCGGATAAATGGGAATGATAGGTATTTTGACCTAATCCACTACTCCATTCGGTTAGACCATGTAATTTTCTTGATCATTACCACTTTTAGCTGCTTTGATGGAGGTATTTTGGACAGCTAGGAATTTCTGGTTCTCTGTGGCTCTTTATGCATTTATCTTCGTTGATTGGTGCACCACTTCTTGTTTTGCTTGGAACTGGTTGTTGTGAGCAAGACAACAGCGAAGAGAGTGGAGATGTTGGTTTCACAAGGGTTATGACTCCTCTTCAGCTGAGAATACGGCCTTGTTGAAATTGTTGCTCCATCTTGCCATGATTGGAACTGTATCAGAGTCCTTGGTCTCAAGTTTTAATTTTCTGTATGAGCCCGTGGGTAGTATATATACCTCCCCATTGAGCCTATTTGGGTAACGGTAGGAGAAAGAGTTACCCAGATGTTTTAGCTTCAATAGAGAGTCGTTTTGTGAGTTGTAGATAAAGGCTTACTTTGAGAAAGATTGGAGTGCTCAGCTAGTTACATGTGACTCTCAGACCTAAAGTTTACAGGCATGATTCTATTTGCCTCTTTATCCCTTTCTCAAACTCTGTCTTTAAACAAGGAGATATAAGGGAACTTGTAATTGTTTGGCCATGTTGGTTTGAAACCCTAATAGGGTTGTTATAGCTGGTTCTACTTTCAGCTGGATTTTATTAGTTGTCTAGACTCTATGCTTTGAATGCTGGCCTTTGTTTGAACTCTTAAGTCCTCTGTCAGGAGTATAAAACTGGGTTTGTTTCTTTAATTAATGATCTTGCCTTGAGAAGTATAGTCTCTTAACAACGATACTTGGATATTTGAATCTTGAAATGTGGTAAACGGACTCGGTTTCCATGGAGTTCATACTCCCAACATTGCATTCTTTACCTCTGTGCCCTGATGGTTGGATGTGTGATTAGACCGGTTTTTCTTATTATGCCTTGTGCTTACCAATCCCCTTTTCATTCTGACTTATATGTAGGCCATAGCAAAACATTTATTATGATTATTGCTTGGTTATTAGTGGAACATTTTAGTTAGCTAGATGGACAGCTCTCTCAGGACTGGCTGCATGTTCTGTATAGTAGTATGCTTTCCCTTTTTGCTCTTGTGATTTTCACAGAGAGACATTGTTCTTTAGCTAGGCATAAGAGAGTATCCAATGTTTTCCTTGACTGAGAAATTTGCTTTTCTTCTTTAGAATCATTCCGGTGTCGCAATATTGTAGATTTTGATCTATCTCAGACGTTTTGATTCTTGGTGTATTTTCACCCTTGTTTGGCTGTGTTGGTTAATCATTAAAGGCATTGTATTATTGCCCTTCGACGACCCTGTAATTCTTTTTAGGACCTTGTGGAGTTGTGGCTTTACTGCCAGACTAGCTGTGACCAATTGTATTGTGATGTTGGTCATTTGGTACACTTGTTATAGTAAGCACAAGTTGAACTTGCTTGGGTTTTTAAAACATACTTTAGACCCTGAAATACAGTAGGCTTGTTCTTCCTTGATTAAACTATAATCTAGCCATTGTTGAAGTTTGTGATATGGCAGTAGGGAGAAAATGGTTATAACTTGTTTGGAACTTATCAAGGGGATATTTAGTTGTGTCTTTATATTATTAATGAAGAACTTTACTGTGTTGTTATGTATGATAGATCTTGATGATTGCATTTCATACTAATAAGGATGCTGGCAGATTCAGTCCTTGATAAAATACCAATTGTTTTTTGTTGTTTTTCATTAGGGAACTTTGTTGTTGAACTTGTTCAAAAGCATAGAACTGTGAAAAGTCAATCAATGAGATCTCAACTCTCATTGCTTGCCTCTTCACATGCTTTTTAAAGACCTCTTGAGATTATGGAATCTTCCAGCATGCTTGATTGCGTCTTGCTTCATTAATAAATCTTAACATAATATTTGGCATAAGTGAATAAGGCTGTGACCTTTTCGGAGATCAATAAGGAGTTGTTTGTCGTTCCTTGTGTGAGAAAGTCCTGGTTTTCAAGGACAGTACTATGCTGGTAGCATATGGCTGGTAGTAGCTTGATCATTATGAAACTCTAGTTGAAATGGTGATGAGTTCTCTCACTGCCTGCAAATAGGCCAGCAAGCTATTGAATATGAAATATTTTATTACTTTTCTAGGAAAACATCTTAAACCGTAGGAGTTCATTTTCCTTTAATAATCATCTCTCTTGCTGATGGATTAGGATGTGAATGAGCTTCAGCTCTTTATGATTTATGTGATTGTTAGGGTACAAGGGTATCCCTCTCCAGAAGGCACTGAGAGAGATACCGAGTATGGATCCCTCTGCAGTCCATGCTGCAGAGAGAATCCCCGTACCCTATAAAACCTTCTCCACCAAGAAGTTTGTACCTCTGCCCTAAATTCACTTAAAGGTCCATATCCTCGTGAATCTTGGCGCCATTGTTTTTAAATCTGATAGTGACTATATTGGTCATGATCATATCTTGATATTGAGTAGTTTATATAGTTGTCTTCACAAAAAGATTGAATGCTTGGGAATATTTGTATCACTCGCGAGATGGTTGTTCATTTAATCAACAAAATGGGATCCTTGAACAGTAAGCATGTACCTATTTTTCTTGTAAACTCAAATGTTGTTGAGTAGAGATTCAAGGGTTAGGTGGCTATTATCTCATAAAGTCTTTCGCCAAAGCATAGGTTTGATTTGATCATTATTTTCTTGTTCATTTGTGTTATCTGATTTTGTATTTCTGCCTTTAATTGCATGTTGATGGTGATGATATTTTTCTGCACATGGTTCTCTCTTGCTTTATTGGCTCCCCTTATCTGATACCCTCATTGAAGGCTAAGGCCACTCCCAGGTTTGGGAGGTGTGCGAGGGAATCATCAGGCTCTGTGGCTGGAAGTAAAGCGTTCTGATGATGCTCTTTCTCTCCGTTCTTTAGAGTGGTAGTTCCTTCATGATATCCCATTCTGCAGTACTTTGTGTACTGCAGATAGTTATTAAGATTTACATTTAAGTCATCTTTATTCCTGCCTTGATAGCATATATTTGTACTTGAGACTATTTGAATTGTACTCTTATGAGAGGCATTTATGGCAAATGAGATGGATTTATGCTGCTGTAATAATTGAGGTTTTCTGCACTCTATGATTGTTGCTCTACAGCATTTCAGTGTTCTATATTGCTGTATTATTTCTAGAGTTGCTTACGATGACATACCTCATGGGATTATCTGTTGTGCTATATCTTCAGCCAAATCTAACTTCTTTAGATACCTGGAATTGTATAAAAGTCGATGCGATGTAAAAGAACTTTTATTGCTCTTTATCTTAAGTAAATAATTAAATTTTGTTTTCAGTTTTTTTTTTATTGCTATGTTTTGATGCCTAATAGTTAGCATAAATTGCAACTGTGTGAATAAACCTATCCAGCTTAGTTAGGTTTTTCTTTTCGTTTCATGTTAGTTAGTCGAGACCAGGGGATCAGTGGCATCGATTGATCCCTGTTTTCAGTTGACGGGACCCAAAAACAACCAGAGAAAAAAAAATGGACTTTTTCTGGTTTTCCCTTGTGGGCTCGTTACACCTACCAATGTCACAGAAATAATACACAAAGGCTACCAGAAAAATTGAGTGGCAAATGTCCCTAGAGTGCATCCTCTGGATATTGATAGAAGCCAAAACAACATAACCCTCATTTCATTTTTGTTATTGAGAAGTGTTCTAAGAATCAAAAAGGCCACAAAGGCATTCAGTCTGGATTCTAGAAACTTTAAATGAATTAAATAAACATATTACAGAACTAAACATAGAAATATTTCATGGTACAAACACAAGAAGTTACCAGCAAGCTTTTCCTCTGCCCCATTGGAATGAGAGTGTTGTCTTAAGACCCCTTCCATGTCATCACTTGAAAGTGCCCGGACTCTCCTGCATAGTTTAACAAACCAAAACAATAAAAAATGAAATAGAAAACAACCCAATTGAAGCAATGCATTAATAGTCTGCAATAAAATGAAAACTCAATTCACACGCACTTGGCAGAAACGACAACATGTACAAAAATAGCTTCCTCACTAGCCGAAAAAATAAACTCATAAGTTGAAAGTGGCTTCCTGCAAAAACCCAACCAAGATTTAGTTCCAAGTTGAGGCACTCATACTTTCAGCTGCTCTAACCAATCCTATGAGTGCAAATAAACTTTTCTTATTAGGTGTGGTCACATGGACCAATAAATAGTTAAAATTATAAAGAAAAACTAAATATGACTGAAAAGAACAGAAGATTGATGATATTCTATAGAAAAATAAAATTCATGTGGTGCTAAACAGTACCAAAGCACATTAAAGTCAAATATAGAACATCTGCTCAGCAGATGTACGTTGCAACTGCTGGGAAGAATGGTTTGCAATTCCTGTACTCGTTGATATGAGAAATGGAATGGATAATTATTAACAATGTGAATATCAAGAATGGACCAGAAATAGGAAATAAAGAATATATGATGTCTAAGCTGCCCAGACAAACAGTAAGAAACTATTACTCAATACCACTTTTTGCCATAATTCATTAACAAGCTAATCACATAAAAGCTAGCAAAGAATAAATGTGCTCTTGACAATAAGAGCTTATATTCCTTGAATCTAGGGGTCAAAACCAAGTCCATAAGAACATAAAATTTAAAAGCCTACCACAACAATGGGGACTGTGAAAGCACCTTATGGGATCTAAATTAGTTTTAGCTTGGTCTACGTCAAAAGTCACTGGGTATCCCAACCACAGAAACAATCAAAATGACTGTGCTGTTGCCTTGAAAGTCAAGTAATTAAGTTGTTACTCATACTACTTTTTACCATGATTCATTAGCAAGCTAATCTAGTTTTCTAAAAATAAATGTGCTCTCAACAATAAAGATTTATGTTCCTTGAATCTATGGGTCAAAACCAAATCCAGCTGAACATCAAATTTAAAAGCTAGCCACAACAATGGAGATTATGAAAGCACCTTATGGACTCTTAAGTCAGTTTGTATCTTGGTCTCATTAAAGGTCATTGGGTATCCCAACTACAGAAATAATCAAAATTACAGTACTATTACCTTGAAAGTCAAGTTAAACATGTGGTTTGGTGGACTGTTAAAGTCTAACCTGGCCAAACAACAGTAAGTGCTTAAAGGGGCAGAACTAGGATAGTATGAAGATATTTTCTAGAAGGTGGGAAAATCTTCAAATAGCCAAGCTTAGTTATGTGCCCAACGCCTGTAAAAGAAGCCTAAATACGACATTAGGAATTATCTGGAAGTACCTACAACAAGGGGCTCCCTTCTGATCTGCAGCATATTTCATGGACAACATTTACTTAGCATAAACTCCATGCAAATGCAGTTGTGTGTTAGAATGTCATCAAAGAAGATGACCTAGCCATAAAAGCTTTGGAGCTAGAACAAGGGAGTCTAGATATTATTTTTAAAATTTTGCCTCTTTAAACCAAATATTTTTTCAGCATCTGAGAAAGCGCATAGACAAACTGTTTCCCACCATGTATATTCTCATTTAAACGTAAAATAATTCCAGCGCAGTCATTTACAAAACGACTGCATAGCAAACTACCAAAAATGTCAAGGCATTGAAATTGCAACATTTTGTTTGCCAAACATTTGTAGTCGCTTTGGTTGAAGTTATAACATTTTTAGTCCTATTCTATTGCTTTAAAATTTTGTATTTGAAAATTATCCATAACCAAGTCAAGTGTCCATCATGTGGTGGTGTAATGGTAAATGGGTGCATTCAAGAGTGAGTGACCCAAGTTCAAATCCCACTCCATAATAAGGCAGCCCACCCCCCAATGGATTCATGTGCCACCAATGCATTAAGGTGGTTTAAATTTGTGGGCACAAATAAAGTGCTTAAATTCCCATACTTAATATGTTGCCATGACTGGGCTGCAGCTTGGTGATGTCCCTAGGTACCCTTACCAAAAATTGAAAATAAAAAAATAAAGTCTAGTCATAATACTATAAACAATAAAATCAAGTATTAGTGCTGTATAAATGTCATACTTATTCTCATTAGTGTCTTAATGTCACTAGGGTCCATCCTATGCATCCTTTATGTGTACTTGCATTTCTAGGCAACCGATTGTGTAAATGAATAACTTTGACTTTGTACGTGGAGCACAAGTATGAAGTAAGAATTCAAAGAAAATCCATATCTAAAACTTCCTCCAACAATAGTACTGAAATTGAGCACCTTAAGAACAGAAGAGATTTCCAATTTCAAACAGATCAGTTACATATGAAATTCCATAAGTGAAAGTGTAGAAGAATGAGGGGTTCAATCTATCTCTCGCAATGACATAAAAACAAACCTGAAGCTAATTTTATCCTGACCAAAGGATTGGCATTTAACGAATACATCTCCAAATCTCATGTAGGGTAGTCCTCTAAATGCTCTGCATATTTCAAAGTTCATGTCCAAAAAGAAAAGATTAAAAAGGTCACCAATAGAGAGAAACTTCAATAAATTCTGGCATGACGGATAGGCATGATTGCATCCAGAAAAGCCAGCAAATTGCAAACCTCTCAATGCGGTTTCTTAATGCTTGGGAAAAGGCAATTGCCACATCTTCAGAATCACCTGGAGCAGACCATAGCCCAGATCCAACCACTGGCTTGCAACAAAATGACCACAAAATCTTATAAAGAACACCTCAATGTTCATTACTTCATTTTCTACTTATTCAGATTTAATAGTTGAATCGTTAATCTCTGACTTCCTTGTTTTTTAGCATACTGAATGTATGGAGAAAAATATGCCTGCTATAAAATTTCGAGACATTTATTATTGGAAAACGTGGAATAATTTCAAGATAAGCCCATGAATCACCTTTAAGACCACTCACAGCAACTTGGGCAGATGCACAGATATTCAATTGGCGGCCAGGCAAGAAGAGCCAAAGTTTAATTTTCTCATCTGTAAGTTTGACATAGAGAACATTGCTTTAATTTGGTAAATAATCTTGGAGGAAAACAATCTCTTGCCTGTTCATTTCATCCTTACCCGGGTTGTGGATACCCTGAGAAGGGTCCCATGGCCCCACAAATGAGTTAGTCCATGTGCTCAAAAATCCCTCATTTTGCAAATGTGTGTGTGCTGAAAGCACAAGAAAAGTAGCAGCATCTTTGCACTCCTCAATCTTTGCACTGCTTGACAAACATAACCAGATATTTCAGAACAGGATGTTAGAAAACTATAAAAAAAGAAAGTTAAAAGCATTTTTAGTTTATACATTCAAGAGAGGTATCATATTTGAATTCTTTCAGAATGAAAACTCATTATCAATATGTCCAATAGCACACCTTTTCTCTCTCTGAGTAACAATGTCTGTCTCTGAGGGCAGGAACTGGAACCATGAGACTTGCTGCAGACCTCCCTGCAAATAAAGGGATGATGTATCATTTCAAGTTGACCTAAAAATTATGAGAAAAGAATGCCCCAGATAGAGAGAAACTACCCTAGGCCAAGTTCAGCTGGTACAAATCACCAGATAACAATAAATATTTTCAAATATGTTGGACAAAAGATCAAAATAATGAAAGGTAAAATAGACAGCTTAGAAGAACCAATCCATCAAAAGAAAGAAAAATCGTATTAGTGTCCATGAATAACCAAAGGCAATGTCACTGTAAAGTACAACTAATTAACATACCACAAATAAGAGAGTGCCTAGAAACAACCACCATAAGGAAAAGAGATAACTACGATACAGCTAAAAAATTAGCATGTTTACCAAGAAAAGGTAAACCCCATAACACTAAGAAACAAGAGATTACAACAAAATACTAAATAACCATCTTTAATCAAACATTGAATATAAATTACTATAATTGTATCCTCTTCAGATACTGTATCTATCGGCCCTTAATAAATATAAGAATGCTATGGAGTGTTTTGCAAACTGCCAAAGAATGCCGGTAGCTTCCATAAGTACCATTTCGTGTTGGTGGAAATCAACTGACTGTACGATATCCCCAACCCGCCCGCCCCCCCCCCCCCCGCGCCACCCCCAGACAAATATTCTATCAAAATTAAGATTAAGATAGGGGCCCCTCCTATGTCGGCCCTATGTCAAGGGAGTGCCGACTCTATATAGCCGCACTCAACCTCCCTATACCCCTATACCAATAGTGGGAGGGGCTTGGGCGGCGGGGGGAGATGCCCCCTGCCGTGCGATGGGATGGGATGCCTATACGATATATTGAATAACCATTTTCAATCAAGCATGGAGTGCCGAATATAGGACTCATTTTAGGCAGAGATAGAAAGGTCCTGGTTTTGATCAAGCCTGTCTCTATCTAAAGCATGCATCTTCACATTAATTTCATTGATCTCAAAAACTAATAGAGATTCCAACCACCTATAACTTCTCCCGAGTCCTTCAACAACATTTGAACTTGTTTTCTCTTATTTGGGTTCAAGTCAACAATAGAGGCAGTAATGGCCATATGAGCACTTTTGTTATCTTAATTGCATGCAAACTTTGAACAGGTTTCATAAAACATCAAAACCTTCCTTCCAAAAAGGGGAAATAAGATGTCCATAGAAATGTCAGAAAATGGTACCCAAACACAAGAAAATATGGGTACAAAATATTGACATAAAAGAAAAGGCAAATACTTGCAATCTGAATTCATCCTGGCAAGGTTAAAATCAAGTAGTTGGGTTCCGATATTTGATTAGATCAAAAATTGTATGGAAAAAAATCTATCTAACTCAAGGATCTGGAAAATCACCTATAACCAGAAAAACACAGCAGGCTACACTTAAATCATGTTGGATTCTAGCAGGTAACAAACCACCAAGTATGCCATATGCGGATGTCGTAACAACAATTGAGAAAATCATCCAAAAAAAGGATAAGAAAACAAAGTGAGGTCAATTTTATAGCCAGTGTTTCAGTGCACTTGTGGAATCGCATGGCCATGGCATACCATGTCAAAAGAATGACCACAAGAAGAAAAGCTGATAAATGCTCCAATGCATGCAAGATCAGACAAAGATTATATTCCTTGAGCAATAAAATCAGTATTTTCTGATCCCAGAGTGATAGAGTTTATAATATGTTAAATAAGCTCAAGTCCGACAGTTTATAAAATGGCACCAATAGAACCATGAAACAATGGAATTGTACTCCACAGTAGTAAAAGTGAACAGAAAGACCGGAAGAAGAAAAGCTGTTGAATGCTCCTATGCGTGCAAGATCAAACAAAGATCCTATTCCTTGAGCAATAAAATCAGTTTTTTTCTGATCCCAGTGTGATAGTTAATAATATGTTAAATAAGCTCAAGTCAGACAGTTTATCAAATGGCGCCAACAGAACCATGAAACAATGGAATTGTATTCCACAGTATAAAAGTGAAACATTTCATACACTAAATTCACAGGGATCTTAAGATAGAAAACACCATTAAACGAACAAATGTTGATGACTTTTGTTTCATGTACGGTGCTAAGGTATGTGACGTTGTTCAATCACTTGTTGGTATTCAAGAATGCAATCTTTCCGGATTTGGTCTCAAATCTTTGTACATACCATTTCTGCTTATCATTTTTCTTAGACTGAATTCCTATAGCAATCCCTAGTGGAAAAAGACCCCTTCAAATTCCTGTCGCTCACTCGAGAATTTTCTGAATCATCTCTAATCACTAAAAGTCAAAACAATCGGGTTCTTCTAAGAAACAAAAAATCAATATTTTGAAGCAATGGAAAATTCCAGCTATGGATGTTCAATAAGACCTGGTCTGAGTTGAGTCTTAGATCAGGTCAACAAAACATTGGTCTGCAACTGTAGTAACTAGCAGCCATCTCCAAAGAAATAAATTACATTAATGTCCATATCCAGCAAATATAGTATGAGGGAGCCAAAAAGCTCTAAACAAGGATTACAAGATTAAAAACTAACCTAAGAGCAGGAAGAAAACGATTCTAACTACCTAGCGGGGTGGATCCAAAGTAAGGAAACCCTAATCTTCACAAACATTATGCAGCCATGAGAGAAGAAGACCCATCACCAAAAGAGAAAGGGCTTATGTAGGTTGTGGAGGCAGGCCCCTAATCTATATCACACGACAAAGCACCGACATCGTCATTAATAACTATGAAAGAACCAATACAAGATCTGACAATGTCCCTGGGAGAATGGGCTTTAGACTAACGTGGGTCTTGTTGGGTAATCCTAGAAACTCTCCTAACAGCCATGGTAGATGATCCTCCAGCAGAAGAGAGGAAGCTGGTGATATCTGTTTGACCAGATCTTTAATGTGGAGATGTAACCAACCATCTAGATCAGAGAACATTGGATGCACCACACCTAGAGAAAGAAGATGCTACTCTACTCTAGTGACATATTCACGGACTGACTCTATCATAGTTACCATCTGAGTGGGTAATTATAGCATCCAAAGGATGCTTAACACCAACCACTAGAATAGGTTGGAAGGAGGTAATTATTCAGTAGTCTTTTAAGCCCCTTGCAAAACCTGGTACTTGAAAGTGCCCACTTCCCAAAGGTATAGAGTCAAACATCTATAGTCAGGACAGCGGAAAAACATACGAGTGACCCTCTTAAATCTTTCTACGATTAATGATATCCCCCACAAATCCCGTAGCAGATGGGACACTTGAAAACAATGTGTTCCTTCATCTCCGCCCCTTACAAAGGGCAAAAGCAATAGATCCTATCACCTTGGGAAATGTGGTCATCGGTCTCAATCGCAATCTGTGAGAACATGCCCTCAACTAACCAAGAGGTATAGAGACCCTATAGACAATGGTGCCATCCACAATATGTAGAAAATGTTCAACATAAAATGCCATCTTAACGCTGAAATGTTGTGGTGGAGATATCTACGTGACCAAAAAATATTGTTGAATACATCTTCCTTGAAAGATTTATTAATCATTTTCTCTTTTAAAAGGAGACAAGGAGGAGCATCTAGAAAGTAATTGAAGGGAATGAATCGGACCCATAAAAATGTCACTAGAGTAGAGAAGCATTCTAATCTAAAGTACCAACATCGTATTTGTCCATGAGGAATCAAGGAAGAAACTCTCTCTAAATAACAAAGGGCTAAATTAGGAATACCACTCCTGGCTCGAAGCAAGATCATGGACCTAAACCTGTGGAGATGGAAAATGAACCTGAAGACAATCTCAAGACAAAAGGCTGCGCAGAAAACTTGGATTGGAAAATGCACTAAGGGACCATATGTTTGCAACTGATCATACATTAGAACAAGATACTCTACACCTTGTGAATATATATTGGGTCCAAAGGCCCAAGGCTCAAACCCAAAAGGCACCATGGGTTTAACGATGTCGTCAAAGAATCTTATCTTTGTAGCGATATCCCATGAATGCACTCCAAAATGTAATGTGAGGAATATCCCTTACAAAGTTGTAATTGAGATGTAGGCTTAAGATCAAAAAATGGTCATCTAAACTTACCTCACATGTATGTCTAGGTAGTTATATATTTGTACATGCTTACCTTGTGACATCCACATTCTCTAAGTTCTAGAGATTTTGATAAATTATTATTATTTTGTTTATTATACCTCATATTGGATTATGTAGACATTTCATAGGGAACAATTGGAAAGTCAAACGATTGTGTTATGTTGATTTTTCATTATGCAGTGATGGATGATAATTATAGGTTACCTTACATTACTATTTGAGTTGTCGCATTTCATTTATACTTTATGTTGTTTTTCGTACTCGAGAAGATTCTATTGATGATTTATGTGGGTGTAGGAACAGGTACTGATGGCGGATGGTGCGATTTGACTAAAGCTAGCACCCATATTGATACCACCATCACGCAACCATGTTGAGCACATTGTAGCCTCAGTTCCAAGTTGATACCTATGTCCAACTTACCCCGCACTCTAGCCCTAATCCTCTTTGTGTTAGCATGTTTATGATTGTATACTACTTGTTATGGTATTTTTTTGTTTGAGCATTTTCCATCATTTATATGCATTGTTCTATGGGTGACTTGGACTTCTTCCATGCGCCTTGGAGGTAGAGGGAAACAAGAATGGGGTGGTGTTGTTATAGCATGTTGATATGCCTATGAATAAGCCTTAGTTTATATTTTAAAACCAAAGTTATTTTACCAAGAGGGCTTTGACTACCCTAGTTCACATTTATATGCATGTTTTGTTAGAAGCATGGGAATACTGAGAAGGGGGCAGGGGAAGGTGGGGAGGGTTGGGGCGGGGAATCAGTATTCTAAGATTTTAACAATGTAAATCAAAAACTTTAGAGCACAAACACATAGTCAAATCACATAACACCAGATATACCATGGAAACCCTTTCAGGAGAAAACCACCAAAAGGAACTGCTTGGAGCTACTGTCCAAATCCAGTCCAAAAAGAATGTTTACAAAGTGTAAGCACCCACTTACATAAGACACCAATCCTCAAGCCAAACACCCACTCAGCCCTTGTATGCAAACATCAATGGACCATGCAATACCTGCTTCGAAGACACCAATCCCCCGGAGACACCAATCCCCACACTAAAGCACCCACTTCAGGGTAATTCAAGCACCAACCTGCAAAAACAATACAGAATATTTTTCTCTCTTTTCTCCAATTTTCAGCTCGCTCTCTCATTCACACACATACACAACAATATGCTTCTACACTCATAAGAAATGCACACAATACACTCTTTTTATAAGAGAGAAAGAAAGGGAAAACCATTGGTGATTTTCCAAAACAAGGGGCATAAACCATGGGCTAGAAATGGCATCAATAAGACATGTGATTGATGTTGGATATCTTCGCCCACTAAAGTGACAAATTAAAAATATTTTTCTTCTCATGGGGAAATATGACGCCAAAGTTGGTGGTGACACTATTTCAAACATTGGAGAAAGTCAAAAGTGGGTTGGTGAATAAATTAAAAATGTTTTTATTCACATGGGAGCAAAGAAAAACTTGTCTCCACCTTTGAATTCCCTTCACATGAGGAATATGGCGCATTTTCCTTGAGGGTACTTTTTGGGAGCATGTGATAAAGTCAACAAGTGGGTGGTTGGTGATTTCTTGACCACATGTGAGCACATGTGCATGCTTTCATCATCAGATTCCTTTACATGGGCTCACATACAACAATATGTCAAACCAGTCCTACCACAATATTTAATATTAAAATATTCAATTTACACTCTCAAATACAAATTTAACCCTTTGACATCAATGAATAATCCTCAATTATAATGTTGAATATTTAATAAATATTCAACCCTTTGATATTGCACCAACAGTAATGCCAACCCATTGACATCAATGGCAAAATATGCAACATGTTTTAACTGCCCTAATGCACACTTATATGCATATTTTAATTTAAAACATATTGATCTAAGAAAAGGCCAAGGTCCTAATCTTACTGCATGTAATATATGATCGGCTTTATTTAATATATGGTTGGCTTTGAATTGATGGACATGGGATTTTATTGTTATGATTTTTTAAAGGGCTTTTGATTATATTTGGGGGTCTTGAGTGATTGTAGCACCCACCCTCTCGAGGGCCGCATGAGTAGATGGCATAGAAGAGTAGGGAGAAACTGTATCCGGTATTTTTGGAGCCTTGAAGGAGTCGTGAGAAGAAAAAGAAGATTCACGGGGACTTTAAAACCACTTATTTTTTAAATAGTATTACTTCTATATGGTTGAGCCTTCATGACGATTTGTATGAATTGTTATTTTGTGGAGGTGGCCATTATCATCTGGTAGTTGTAATTACATGGGCTATGATTGACCTCTTTACGGTCAACTCTTGGCTTATAAAACACCACAGAGCTACATTTAGAGAGGGAGATACATGTGCACATACAGTATCAGTTGGCATTGGGGGAAAAGAACAGGAAGAAAGAAGGTTTCAAGTATTACAAAACAAAATTCACATCATTTTATTCATTGTCTAGTAAGAAACATGCCCTTTTCTTTGAAAATTATTGTTGTCGTTTGAAGCATTAAAATTAGTTAGACATTTGAGAAAACAAAAATAGGTAATACTGTGGAATGTTTTCTATCTTTTATCTTGATATTTACTTGAGCAATTGAACTGTTGTGGTTATACCTCTGGACTAGGACATTCATGTTTTCAATGTTGTTGCAATGGTTGGTTTTGTTCTTGATTGAAAATATTGCTTCATTGACTGTTGCAAATCCTTTCTTTTGTTCTTTGGGAACTGTTATTCTGTAAGAAGACTGTTGTAGTAGTGGATGATGTTACATAGGGCTTTGCCCTTATGAGCAGACCTTGTCATTGGGTTCTTGGACAGATAAGCCTACTAGGATAATCTTTGTTTTGTTCATTGTGCTTGGTTGTCATTTAAGCATGTGGTGGTGGGGGTAGGGAAATTATTGCACATGGGTGTTTTTGAATCAAGTGACTTTTTCCTTTCTAATGTGATCAAGGGTACGAGGACCTAACAAAACCCCATGACCTTTGTAATCCCTATTTTGTTGTTAGAATGTTGGAAGCCCTGTGACAAGACCAGCACAATTGTAATGTCCCCAAATGGGATGATTTCATACAAAAGGGGTTTTCCCCTAAATTCCATGATTCTGAAAATGAAATCAGCAAACCCTAGCTTGCAAACTAAGCTCAAAAAACTCTTGTCAAGCCCTAGAAACCCTAGACGCCACAATAGTAGGCTTTTGTAGATGAATTCCAGCCAATAACTTATCCTAAAATTAACTCAATACTTGCAAAAATAATCAGAAAATTAAATGCACAAAACAAGTACCTTTTTTACCAAATTTTTGAAGCTCAAATGCCACTTTATGATGGTTGAAAATTATAATTTAATTCCAAAAATACAGCTGTTGTTCTGAATATTTTTCCGCTTCAAACTTTTGCCAAAAATTGTCATAAATGCTCAAAAAATACAGCAAATCTTTTTGGGCATAAAAATGGCCAAAAAGTGCCCTCCAAGCCAATCGCCCACCTTGCCAAACGCTGAAAAATTAGCAAAAAAATAGGAGAGCGAGATCCTGCCTTCCACAAGTAAAAAAGTCTTCAAAACCTATCAAAAATAAATAAATAATAATTCTGAAAATTATTATTTAATTTTCTATGGATTTAGGGCTTCAAACCCTTCATGAAACTCGTCCAATACATCAGCCAACACGCAAAAAATTAGCAAATAAATCAAAATATTTAACTTGCATAAAATAGACCAAAAGAGGCCTCTAAACCCTTGATCCACACTTCCAAGGTGGTTCACTCCACTTGCAAAAATAGGATAAATATTTAGCAAGGTTAACATGCAAGAAATGAACCACAAAACCTTCACAAAACTTCACACAAACTCCTCAAAGCAAATTACCCCACTTCTAGGGCAAAAAAAGATCTCCTTAGCAAAGCTGGTGTCATAAGACACATTTTTCAAATTAATCAATACCAAGGCAGTGAACTTCTATTGGGCATACATCCCAATAGTTTCTTCAAACATAAAGAACAAATTATTAAAATTTAGCATGTCCTCCATTGTAGCCTTCACCTTGTATTTGTATCTTCCAAAGGGGGTGAACCACTTTGAGAAGATAAAACACCTCATAAGCCATTGTTTGCACTTTTAAGAACATCTTTTCTTTTCTTTACTTAGCTCCCATGCCGGCATTCTCTTTTTTTGAATAATATATTAATTAGTTGCCTTAATTAAAATAGTAATTAAAATTACTTTAAGGCAAAAACATTAACAATTAATTCATTTAAGCACCTTAGTGGTAAAACCCATTTTTTAACAAATATTTTATTAATTAAGTAATAATTGCCTTATGATAAAAATCATTATTTCGACAGTTAATAATTAACTAATAAAATATAATTCCCCAAAAAGGGTTCCTTTAGTCTATGGGGAAAATAGACTAAAGGTCTTCAATACCTATTTATTTATGATGTGAAAATGGGAACATCACAGTCCTACCTTCCCAAAATTGCTTGCCCTCAAGCAATCCAAAACAAGGCTTCTTGGATAAAACATTTGCAACCAAATTATTTTTACCTTTCACATACTCAATATCAAAATCATAAGCTTGTACCTTGCTTACCAATTTTTGTTGCTTATCATTCAACACGTTTGATTGAGGAAAAATCTCAATGTATTGTGATCCGATTTTACGATGAATTTGCCACAAACCAAATATTGTCCGAATTTACTCAAAGCATGCATAACCACCAACATCTTGTCATAGATAGAATAGGCTTTCTCTGAATCCTTAAGTTTCCTACTCTCAAAAGCAATAGGATGTATGTTTTGCATTAGGATAGCCCCTATCCCTTCACCTGCAGCATCACACTCAACCACAAAATAAGTAAAGAAATCTAGAATAGCAAGAACTAGACAAGAACACATTACCTTGAGATTTTTGAATGCTAATTGGGTTGTTTTGGACCATTGGAAAGCCCCTTTCTTAGTCAAATCAATCAAGGGGGCAGCAAGTTGTGAGAAACCTTTCACAAATCTCCTGTAATAACTGCAAAGACCACAAAATCCTCTTAACTGTGTGAATGTAGCGGGAATAAGCCAATCCATGATGACTGCAATTTTCTATTGGTCCACTTGCATACCTTGCGCATTGATGACGTGTCCCAAATACAGAATTTCTATCAATCCAAACTCACACTTGGATTTTTTTGCAAAGGAATGCTGCTCTAATGTGCTCAAGACCAAATCCAGTGTCTCAAATGCTCCTCCAAGGTTGTGCTATACACAAGAATGTCATCAAATAAAACTAGCACAAACTTCCTTAGATATTTGCCAAACATATTGTTCATACATGACTAAAAAGTAGTTGGGACATTAGTTAATCCAAAAGGCATAACCAAAAACTCAAAATGCCCAAAATGACATCTAAAAGCAGTTTTGTGAACATCTTCTCTTACCTTGATTTGGTGATAATCGAATCTTAAATCAATCTTAGAGAAATAAGTGGCACCATGTAACTCATCCATTAATTCATCAATCCTAGGTATTGGAGACCTATTCTTGATGGTCTTCTTATTTAATAACATGTAATCAATGCACATCCTCATAGTGCCATCATTTTTTACTAGAACAACTGAAAAAGCAAAAGGACTTGAGCAAAACCTTATGTGTCCCATATCAAGCAATTCTTTGATGGTCTTCTCAATCTCTTTCTTGAAGGCTCTTGGGTGGCGATAAGGAGTGATATTAACTGGTTTGGTACCCATTTCCAGCTCAATATTGTGCTCAAAACCTCTATCTAGTGGCAAACCATAAGGTAAATCATCAAAGACATGAATATGCTTGTCTAAAATAGCTTGAAGCTTTACCATGCGGGGGCTGTGTTTTTCTTTTTTTTTAATTTACTGTAATAAGGCAGCTTGTTGCCCAAGCAATTTGACCCCTTCTAAAAGCTTTCTCCATCCTCTTCATAGACACCTCTTGTGGGGCACCATTTGCTTGACTTCTGAGGACCACTTCTTTGCCCTCTTTGAAGAATTTCAGCGCTATATTTTTACAATTTTGAGTGAAGTCTCCTAAGGAATGCAACCATTGAACACCCAAAATAATATCAATATCTCCAATGTCAACAATATAAAAATCATCAATTAACTTGTGTTTCCCAAGAATGAGTGGAAGTTGAGACAACTTTTTGGAGCAAGAAATGGTAAATCCATTCGTTATAGTCACATTGAAGCTTTTGCAATTTGTAGCTTCTAATGCCATCTTCTTAAGCAAGCTCTCATCAATGAAATTATGAGTAACTTCACTATCAACCAAAGTAGTCACTCTTTGACCTTTCAATGTACCTTTTATCTTGAAGGCATGATACTTGGGAGCTCCTGAAAGAAAAGCAAGTGTGCTACCCAAGTCTTGTGTGTCTTCCTCATGCACATGCTCATCAATAACGTTATCATTCTTTTCATTATTAGTATCAACAATATCAAAATCTGAATCATCATCAATTAACTCAATATAGTAGAGATGTCCCTTGCCCATGCAACGGTGGTCTTTGGTCCATGGATTTTTGCAAGTAAAACATAAGCCTTGCCTTCTTAATTCATCTCTTTCATCCTTCATATTTATGCTATAAGACAGCGATCTATGAGATGGCACATATGGTGAAAAAGGCTTCTTTTGTGGCTCATTTGTTGGTGCTTTAGACTACCCACCTTGTGCTCTTTGCTGTCCACTAAAATCAGTCCTTGGCTGCCTTGTATTTGCCTCTTTGGGCAGCGAATAAGTGGCTGCCCTTGACTGTCCTTTTGGCCCTTCATAACCCCTGTATGTTGAACATTCTAAATCCAATTGTAAAGAAAGAAGGTTAAAAGCCTTAACCAAACCTTTCAAAGGCTCAATCAAACCCTCAACAAATAAAACAATCAAACTCTGCTCACTAATATCAGGTACCATAACTGAAACCTTTTGAAAATCAACAACATACCTTTCAATATCATGTTTTTGTTTGAGTTGTGCCAACTCACAAAAATTTATGTCTGGATTTTTCTATCAAACCTTTCCATGATTCTTTTGCCAAACTCCTCCATGGTAGTAATAGATGTGTGGCCTTGTGTGATTAGGCCATGAAACCACCGCTCATGAGCAATACCCTCCAAATGTAGGGTGACGAATTTTAAAGCCTCCTCCTCAAACATGGGGTTAAGTGACAAATATGTTTCCAACTTTTGTAACCAAGATCTCACAGGAAGTTTGTTAATACCATCATAAATAGGAAGATAAATCTTACCCAACCTTTGTTGCAAATCTCTGTGGGGCTGCATTTTAGGAGTCTTTGATTTGGTTCCTTCATCTCACAAAATTCTCGAAAAGGCAAGATCTTGCGTGGCTAAGCTTAGGGCTGTATATTCTCCTTGACGAATCTCCAGCATATCCTCTCTTGGCGTCTTTTTCTCTATCACTGGTTCTTTCTGCATAAAAGTGGCCTTGAAGAATTTATGTGGGGGGTCAATAGGAACCCTCTCAATATCATTAGAATGTCCTCCATTAAAAGGGTGATCTTTCCTTGGAATACTAGCATCCTTTAACATGGTTGTAATTTGTATACTCAATGTTTTTTGAATTTCTTTTTGGATTTTGTTTAAAAAGCTTTGCATAAGCTTAAATTGTTCTGAAGAGAACCCTTGAGGCTCTTGGTCCCCCATAGTCTTTTTTTCTTCTGATAAACTATTTACTCTTTATCTGTTTGCATCCAACAACCAACTCACAGATAGACAAGACCGGTACTCTGATACCACTGTAATGTCTCTAAATGAGATGATTTCATACCAAAGGGGTTTTCCCCTAAATTCCACAATTCTGAAAATGAAATCAGCAAACCCTAGTTCGCAAAATAAGCTCAAAAAACCCTTGTCAAGCCCTAAAAACTCTAGATGCCACAATAATAGGGTTTTGTAGATGAATTTCAACCAATAACTTGTCCCAAAATTAATTGAATACTTGCAGAAATAATCAGAAAATTAAATGCACAAAACAAATACCTTTTTTACCAAATTTTTGAAGCTCAAATGCCACTTTATGGTGGCTGAAAATTCTGATTTAATCTCAAAGATACAGTTGTTATTCTAAGTTTTTTTCCGTTTCAAACACATGCCAAAAATCACAAGTGCCCAAAAAATACCAGAAAAATACATCAAGCTTTTTTGGACATAAAAAAGGCCAAAAAGTGCCCTCCAAGCCAACATCCAACTCACCAAGTGCAAGAAAATTAGCGGAAAAATAGGAGAGCGAGATATTGCCTTCCGCAAGTGAAAAAGTCTTCAAAACCTATCAAAAAAATTAAATAATGATTCTGAAAATTATTATTTAATTTTTTATGGATTTAGGGCTTCAAACCCTTCACGAAACTCCTCCAATACATCATGCCAACACGTATAAAATTAGCAAATCAGCATATTTAATTTGCATAAAATAGACTAAAAGAGGCCTCCAAACACTTATCCAAGCTTCCAAGGTGGTTCACTCCACTTGCAAAAATAGGATAAATATTTAACAAGGTTAACATGCAAGAAATGAACCACAAAATCCTCACAAAACTTCACACGAACTCCTCAAAGCAAATCGCCCCACTTCTAAGGCAAGAACAAGATCTCCTTAGCAAAGATGGTGTCAAAAAACACCTTTTTTAGATTAATCAACACCAAAGTAGTGCACTTTTATTGAGCATACATCCCAATAGTTTCTTCAAGCATGAAAAACAAATTATCAAAATTCAGCATATCCTCCATTGTAACCTTCACCTTGTATTTGTATCTTCCAAAGGGAAGCATGTGATATGTTGGGCTAAATTTTAAACAAATTTTTTGCAATTTTCACAAGTTTCAGTGCACAGACATTTCATCAAATAGTTTGTATGCAGTCACGAGTTAGTTTTTCTAACTGTAATTGTTTAGAATAACAGATCTAACAGTTTGAAACATATTTGCATTCATAAATAATTTCAACGGCTCATAATAATCACAAGCATTGCATCAAATACTTGCCATTCATTTGAAAGTCTGAAAATAACAAGGAAGTCTTTGTAATTTGCTGTTCATTATTACAGAGATAAAGAAACTTGTTGGCTGACCTTTCGAACAGCAGATTTAAGCATTCCATACCGGGATTCCATCAACTTATAATATCCCCACGAATTCCTTTCCAAACAGCTACCATCCATATGTCTACCTCAGCACCCAACTTGGAACACATTCAAACCCACAACCATACCCTTAAGTGCCACGATTTGCTGCTAAATTGATTGGCGACCAGCAAGGAAGGTTCTAAGGACAGCGAAATGACACTCTCAGCCAGCAATATGAATCGCCCAACAATATGTGACTTAGGAGCCTAGCAATCTGAAGTATTTTCTTCCACAAATCCACTTGCTTTTCCTCTGGAAAATTGATAATCTCTTCGCACTTGTAAATCGAAAAACCGTAGTAATAGAAGCCCCTGTGTGAACCCTGTATGATTCCACCTATAATCAACTAGGACAGATGTTTCACTACCAAAACTGATTTCCCTTAGGTTTTCGTCCAAGGGTTTTCTCCACAAGAAGCTCAAAATCCACAATGGAAAATAATAAGAATAAGCATATCCAAAAAAGCTCTCCATTTCCCTTTTTATAACTTTTGAAGCAATAAAATGTTACTTTTTCCTTATTTGCTCCAAAACTCCTTTTATAAAATAAATAATTAACTTTATGGAGCACTTTTCACCCTTTTGAGGAATAGTAATATTTTCTCGTGAATAAAGTCATTTTTTCAGATGTCCACATGAAATAATATTTCAACACCTTTAAAATGAACTATTACACTAAGTTGTCCCTTTTAACATTTCCAACATTAGACAACTTAAGTGAAATATTAATTAAATAGCTCAATAATATACCCAAGTTGCGGGAAAGCACCCAAATGATATTAATTTGTGATTATGATCATACCAAAGTGATATTGAAGACTTAGGACGATGATCGGAGGCAACCGAGTGACTTTCTAAAAATAGCTTGCACCTCCAAGAAGTTTGGAGAGCACCCAAAGGGTCAAAAATCGATTCTGAAATCATCAAAGGGCTCCATCAAACCAACTGAGCTCAAAACCATGAACAAATGCTCTCCAAGACTACCCCAAAGCTTCTCCAAGAACGTTGGAATTCTCCCTATCTAACCAATTAGCCTCCAAAAGACTTGGAAACTAGTTTATTGTGCACAAATTGGCTAAGCACCAAGAAGAGACATTACAGGGCGAACCACTTTGGGAAGATAAAACACCTCATAAGCCATTGCTTGCACTTTTTAGAATATCTTTTCTTTTCCTTACTTCAGCTCCCATGCCGACATTCTCTTTTTTTGAATAATATAATAATTAGTTGTCTTAATTAAAATAGTAATTAAAATTACTTTAAGGCAAATAAATTAACAATTAATTCATTTAAGCACCTTAGTGGTAAAAACCACTTTTTGACAAATATTATATTAATTAAGTAATAATTGCCTTATGATAAATTTCACTATTTCAACAATTAATAATTAATAAAATATAATTATTCCCCAAAAAGGGTTCCTTTAGTCTATAGATAAAATAGACTAAAGGTCTTCAATCCCTGCTTATTCATGATATGGAAATGGGGACATCACAACAACCTTCCATAAAGTATATGACACAGATATCATATGGATTCTAAGCCCATGTGTCGAGCGTGGTTTCTGCAGCAACCTTTCTGCTTCCAACAGTTTCAGTAGCAGTTATTGCTTTCACTTTTTAAAATTGTTATGTTGAGACCAAATGTTCTATTGTGCTTGTTAAGGAAGACTTTGATAGTTTCGAATGCTTGAGATTTCCTGATGTTCAGTATGGCATCGTGGTGATGTGTATTGGTACTTGTTTGCGCTGATGGTTGGGGTGGAATGTGATTGAGCCCAAAATGGCCCCAAGGTGCAAAATGCAGATATTTCCAAGGTTTTTCGATGTTGCTAAGTGCTTTGGCCACTTCTGCAAGGTTCCTTGTGATTTTCATGACATGTTTGTGGTCTCCCAGATAGGCTATCTAAAGCCCCTGGATTAAGGTTTGTCTTTTCCCTTAGCCAAATTCCCAATCCAGTCCAGTCTTATGTGCACAATCCCTTCTAGTTCCACTTTAGTGTTGCCAAGGGCCTCAATTACATTCCAAGTTCCCTTTGCATTGTGATCCATTTAGGTCTCAATTCATTTAGTTGGCTACACGGAAACATCCCTTGCAAACTTTGAAGTCTGCCCACGGCCATCTAAATATCACTTAGGTCGGATTCACACTTTGTTTTGGTAAAAGTTGTTCGCATGGCCACTTTAATCCTTAAGCCCATGGTCGCAAAGTGTCAAAAATCATTTTGGGCCTTCAAAATATAGCATATGGCCCAAGTCAAGCTCAGTAGCTGGTCACAACATAGTTGGTCACTTGGGTTGTCTTATACCAAGGAGGTCTTCAGTTTGAGCTTGGTCACAAGCAATGTTGATGACTTAGAAAAAAATTGGTCGTGGATCTCAAGCAAGCATGAATAGAAATGAAACAAAACACGAATTTGCACAATCCGAATGGAGCCCAAGGATCCCTATGAGACCATGACCCCATGGCTTATCAGCAATCACCATGTGTCCAACTCCGAATGGTGCAATCCCACGAAGCCACAAACTAAGCTTGGCAACATTCAAGAAGTTTGTGGCCCATAACCAATGGGATGTTGTCATATGGAAGGGAACGAACACAAAAGGATTATGAAGCACAGTGAATAAAAGAATGGGTCTGCACACAGTTGGATGAATCTGTGAAGTTCGTAGTCCAAGGCCTACCAACGACTACCACATGGACCAATCACAAACCGTATAGTGTAGCACAAAGCCAAGGAGAGTCCAATAACTCCGTGGTCCATGGTCAACAAGACGCAGCCACGTCGACCAATCAGGGAGTGAAAATAGTGGATGAAACCAAGGAGAGTCCCGAGAACTCAATGGTCCATGGCCAACCAACGGTTGCCACATGGACCAATCACAAAGTAGCAATTGAAATAAAAAGTGAAAGAGGACTTCGTGAGTCCGTGGTGCGTGGCCATTTAGAGATCGCCACGTGTCTCAAACCTGGCCCAAACAGAGGATGTCACATGTTCTATTCCCAACTTAGTCACATTCTGCAGAGGGGTCAACGGATGATGCCATGTGGCCACAATAAATTCAAGTAGGACAAAGAGCCCAATAGTAACTCAGATTGTGAACGCAAACACCAAATGAAAATGAACTGGAATTGAGAGTCTAACGAGTCTGTGCAGCTAGACCAAACATTGCGAACATGAAGTGGAATTGAAAGTCTAATGGATCCACACAGTTACACCAAAGGTCGCTAACATCAAATTAAATAAGGTGGAATTTATAATTCCATGAATCCATGCAGCAATGAAGAGAATTAAAGGCCTTTGAGAGTCGAGCCACTCTGTGACCCCATGGCCACATATCACAATACGATTGAGCACAGGAGATATAAGTAGTGAAGCAGTTATGTGGACTCCGTAAGCACGAGCCTACGAGATTTTCCCACATGTAAGGCCGAGAACCACCGCATCACTAAAATCCAAACGGGCCACAATTTGAAGGGCATCTCCACATCAACCACCAGTCATTTGGTGGCAGTGAACATTGCAACGGCAAAATTACAAGGGAGTGGTTTTTCAATCATATCTTGAGATACACAATCCCATTTTAAGCATGGTTGGTCTTGTTCAAAAAGTTTCGGCAACATCTACACCATGGTCTCAAGTTTGGTGGGAATTCATGCATATCCGAAGACCAACTAGTTATTACAAGTTTGTGGCTCTATTACTTCTAATGGCAGGATAACAACTCATAATGAATTGCAGAGGCCACCAGATGTCATGAATTGCCCCACTACAATGCTTTGAGTGATCCCTGTGATTTCTTATGAGCTTGTTGACTAGTTCTCGTAAACAAAATTGTGATCTTATGCCAAAGAGTCACCACGGAGGATCTCCTTTTTCCACTTCCCTTGTTTCACAATGGTTGCACATGCTTTTGTTAGTTCTCAAGGTGATATTAGTGTTTCTTGGAGACTAAAATTTGCACTACGAACATTTTGTTCTACAGAAATTTTATGTTTCTCCACGTTATGTATGATCACAAATTGTTTACTATTGAGTAAACTTGAGATCCCTTGCCACTTGTCAATTGATGCCCCATGAAGCTACTTAAGTAATTTGTGCATGCTTAATAAGGAGCAATGATTGGTGGGGAAAGGGATCCATTTTTTTGTAGACACCTATTCACTCCTCTGTCATTGAGTAAGTTATCTAGATTGTTCTTGAGAAGCAAGGGAAAATCTATAAATTGATGAAGTTTGTCTTCATCCTAGTCTTTCGACAGTTAGTCATCTAGTTGGTTATTGTCTTTTGGGCAATTAGTCATCTTGTTGGCTATTGTCTTCTAGCCACTGATCTTGTTCGTTCTAGTCTAGCATAGCCTAAGCTTCGCATTGTATATTTCATTTATATTTTGTCAATAATTCAATAGCATGCAATTATTCCTCCATAGCGACTTGTAGATTCTGAATTGCATAGAAACCCTTGATAATGGTGAATTCTCAATAGATTAGTTGTTGGTCATTGAATTTTGGCCTACTGTGTAAGCTTATTCGAATGAGATTAAGCTTGTTTGAATGGGATTATAAAATCCTTCAGCTAGTTTGTTGTTATGGAGCTTATCCATTTATGAGATCACTTAGGTGTATTTTGTGAACAATTCTTAGCATATCTAGGACTAATTTGGGGGTGAAATATTCAAGGTGTGTCACATTTGCTTCTTGACATTGTGAGCACTTGTGTCAGGATTGCCTATATAAACCAATGTTACATAAAGGAGATTCGAACAACAATTGAATCTCATGTTCTACTTCCCTTTGTAGAGGCAAACTCTTAGGAGTTTGGAACACATTTTGAAATGATTGCAGCAGCTCATCCAATACCTTCAATCCCTTGTTTGCACTATCAAGCTCAAATATTTCTAACCCATCACCTTTCTTATCTTTCAAAAGAAGCAAACAAAACTGATTATTTTCTTGAGTGAACCTTTTTGATTGGTTGGCACTTACCATTGCAAGCTTGGGCTTGCTTTGATGTGCCTTGATGATATAGTTGACTCCATCCTTGGACCATCAGTACCTATTAGCCCTTCTCATGAATATAGCATCTCTAAGATACAAGGACTTCCAAACACCACTCAAATACATCAAGAGTAATCACATCTGCTTCTCCCTCATCAACATATTGTGGGCTAATCCAAATTTTAAATTTACATCTTTTTGTAACTTGAATTTCAACAACCTGCTTCACCCAATACAATGGATATGGATGCAGAGGATCATATATTGGTAAACCAAGCTTCTTTACTACTATAATTGAATTTATGTTAGATTGAGAACCAATATCATAAGTGCATCTAACTTGATTTGGAAGAATTTGCTCGTCTCTTCTCTTTCTTGTTCATTGTTGTTCATGTTGGTGGCAATGCAGCCAAGCTTCTCGTCTACATCAGAATTGCCCTCAATTTCTGCCTCTAATTTGCTCAAAAGATGCAATGTACTTCGTGGAGTCCTCCTTGGCCCAATTCCTGGGATGCAATTCCAGATGCAACTTTCAACGCTTAACATCAATATGACCATCTATAATACTAATTACAGTCGTTCTTAGGATCCCTACAACTATCCAAAGTTGTGGCATACTTCTTACCTTTCCATTTATCTTTCTTGAAAGTCTTCTAAGGCTGGTTTTGCTCCTTGACTTGATTTGTGAACTGATTTTGCTGTGAGGATTCTCTTTCTCCTTGTTTCTTCTCTTCCTCACTGTAGTTTGCTTGCAAGTATGCATCATCAACATCTTGAGGCTTACTTGAGATGAGGGAGACCTCCTGAGTACTTGGTCACATTGTCTTCATCTTCCAAGTCCAAGCACATGTGCAAGGCTTGTCTGCAAAACTCTATGGTATAATCTTGCACACTTTGACCATGCCCTTACCTATAATACTGCAACTAGATCTTTTGATCAGTTTTATGCCCAATAGGATTATAAAAAATAAGCAATTAATCTTTAAAATCACTCCACTTATCTATAACCAATTTCTTCTTCCATTCTGAAGCTGCTAGGTATGTTTCCCACCAAACTAGAGCATGCCCTTCCATCTTGAGACGTGCAAAACAAATATTGTGCCTCGATTACCTTATGCACACTAAAATAGACCTTCGTTTGCTTCAATGATTTATCTAATGTCTTTGCATTTACTTGTCTTTCAAAGGATTTAATCTCAATTTTCATTTCATTCTTGCAATGAGTATGTTCATGGAATGTTCCATTTTTCAAATTAAATAAATCAAGGGACCGAAGCCTATTTTCATTTGTCGTACGCTGAGGGGAATTAATGAGGGAAATAATTTAATAGTAATTCATTTAAGTTATCCAAAGTTACTTTATGTTATAACATGGAAAAATGACACTTAGGTGTATTATTATTAAAAGGGGCCAAAAAGCCATATTAATTACGTGGGCAAAAAGTACATGTTTATTAAAAGGCCAAAAACGTAATAATTGCCTAAAAGTGTTTTTAAAGCTTTTAGGGTTAAGGTGAAATTGAAAAAATGAATGTAATAAAAGGACAAGTGGGGCAAAAGGAATCTATTATTAATTATTGATTATTGATTATTGATTATTGATTATTCACTTTTCATTATTCACGATTGAGTTCAAATTTCTTTCAACTTTTGCTTTTGAAGACGGAAACTCTCCATTGCAATCAAGGTTGAGGACAAAAACCCTCCAACCTTTAGAGGTGACTCTATCCAACCGTTGCAATTGCACAGATAAACAAGAGATTTTCATATTTGTGTTGGTTAAGATAAAGCAACAAGTTTCAAATTTTACTATAAGGGTTTCAGAGCACAGAACAAGGTTTTTTACTACTCAAGCGCAGGGCGTCACACTTACAAGGTAAATCACTGCACTTAGTGCTTGGGCATCACAGTTTTGCTACACCTAGGGTTCGTTCATATTGTTATACCTACATTTTGACCATTGTACTTGTGTTTTGACCATTGTACTTGCCTTTTACAATTGAGTGTTGACTTTTTAGGGCCTACTGTACTTGGGTGTTGACTTTTTAGGACCTGTCATACCTGGGCATTGACTTTTCTAAGCTAATTGTGACTTTCATGGGCTGTTGTACCCTCCTACAGCCTGCCATACTCATTAGGGACATATCCATCTAGGGTTTTAAGGGAAAATTCAATTTTTAAGCTTTTCATGCAGTTTCAAGTTAGGATTGTGGAAAAATCAGCAAATAATTGGTATTTTGACCTTTTCATACTATTGTACTTTTCCAAGATTGAAATAAAGTTCAAATTAAATTTTTGATTACCAATTTGTAGCATGTTATCATCTATGTTTTATGAATTTCCAATTTTGATTAGAATTGCAAAATAAAAATTTCAAAATTCAGTATTTTTCCCTGAAAAGGATATTTCAATGGTATCAAACCCTGATCTTCCCAGCCTGCAAGGAAGTTAACAATATTGCATTATTCTATCAACCTGTGTGTCATGGTGTTATTGGAAGTGGAGAGAACTATGGTGGATGATGTTATTGCCAGTTAGGTTGAATATAGAGCTCTTCCATTAGAGATTCGAAAAGAAATATATTTCCAAACTTCATGAAATTGATGAAGACAAGTGGACAAGTGCACTATGAGAATGTGTTGTCAGATGAAGACTCAAAAGAGCTAGAAAAGAAGACCATAGAACCAAGCAAAGTGTTGGATACATCAAAACCTCAAGAGGAAGACATAGGAATGAAGGATTTGACAGAAAGAGAAAAAAAAAGGAAGCCAAGTCACGAGAAATTGCTCAAATGGAGGTCATTGAACAAAAGTAATAGCAATTTGCCACGCAAGTGGAAGATATGAAATTTAATGTGAGAAAGGATGCATAGTTAAAGGTCACCATTTTCAATAAAGAATACCTAAATCCTTTATATAATATTACACTAACTCTTTTCCAAAAAGTAGAAATGGTAAAAGTCACCACACTCAATAAAGAGTACATAAATCCCTTATATGAAGCAGACATCAAAAATCTAACCTTAAGTTTGAAAAGTGTTCAAATCGAGGAGATTAAAAAATGCACATTGGGTGAAGTAAAAATTGCCAACACAAAGCACATAGCTCCGGGTTTGCAAGTTGCAATGATTGATCCTATCATCCACTAGTACCAGAAAGGGTTAGCTTACTTAAGCATCTCAATCATTTCCAAGTATGATTCAAAAAATTAAAGAGAAAGTCATGGAAAGTACTCTAAAAATGGGAAAAAAGTACAAGATGCAACTTGTAGTGAAGGGCATATAGATCCTTTTACTCAAATATACAAATTTGGCTATGCACAAAGGAGTGGGAACCTGGTTTGTATTCGTTGCCCAGGGTAATTGGTAAATTTAAGCAGAAGGTCATGGCAACGAATGATATATTTAAGTTTGATCAGGCCACTTTTTCTTGTTTTTCTTTGAGGCCTAAATCTATCAAGGGGAATACATATGTTTTTGCTAATACATGTATTTTCAAAAGCAGGTTGAAAGCAAAACATAATGCCAAAAATTTGAATGAGCAGAAATTTTATAGTACTTGGGTTGAGCAAAGCATATTGTTTCATAACTTACGTCCAAGACAGCCACCTAATAAAGGATGGCACATGAAAATAAAATTTTGGAAGGAGCAACTTGTGAAGGCTCCATCGCTGCTTTGGGAAATGGTAGTGGTACAAAATTTCTTATTTTCTTATTATGGTTCTCTAATGTTGTTAGGAACCTGTGTCCTACCCTTTTCTTTGCATTATTAGTGTATTAGTCGCTATGGACGCATATGCTTTGTAAGTCATCCTTGAGCATATTTAAATTATCCCACATACATGGGAAGTAGTAGTTGTTAGAATAGATTAAATATTTAAGTGTTGAAGCCCAATGAAGGCATCCACGAATATTATTGTATTGAGCTTGCTCAAAGGAGGTTGCCCCCTCAAAGTGGCCTACGATCTAAAGGTTATTTTGGGTTATTTTTCTAAGTTCATTTCATTGTTCATTTATTTTATGTAGTTTGTAAATCTGTACAGAAACATCTTCACATCTGGTATCAGAGCACTTTCTCGGCCTGCAAGTAGATTTTGAAGAATTTTTTTTTCAACAATGGCTTTCCAAGAGCTGCACCATTTACGAAAATATTTTTCTTTGCCTCTGTTTTCTACATATTCATTGCAGGTTCAGATAAGGTAAATACCCCTCCGCATTACTGTGGAAAGTACTTGGGTATAAGCCCTAAAACTCATTGTAATGAGTACCATAGGAACCCTGAAGTAGCTGGCTCATTGAGAGAGCCTGCCAGCGAAAAAGGCAACAGCGCCATCCCGATTGCCTAGTTTCCACCCATTAGGTAAATCAAGAGTTTTCGTTTAAAGATAAATCCGTGGCCAAAATTTTTATGGAGTGGTACTCATTCAGACAGCATTGGTGGCTAGAGAGACTCCTTAAAACCCTTAGGCAGTCGAATAGACTTGGGGCCCATACCCAACATAACAGTTTCAGAAGACCTAAGTAGAGTGATCACAGTTGAGAACAGTTGGTCACCGCGCACTTGCAGAAAGGGTTTTGGCAAGAGTAACTAAGTAGCAATTAATTTTTCAAAAAAAAGTAAAATAAATTTGTTTTTTTTCCATCTCTCTCCCTCTATAGTTCCGTTGACTCTAAAAATTTATTGGAACACCTGAAATTCCATTTTGCACATTTTTTTTCCTTGAGGGTCCATATCCAAATTCCACTTCTATTAGTGAAAAATCTCAATTTTTGATTTTTCGAGGTTTTACCATAACTTTAGTTTTTTCCCTCTTGCTTCGAAACTTTCCCAATGTTCCTTTTTTGCTCCTTTGTCCCTCTTGGACAAATTTTCTAGTTTTTCCATTATGATTCTAAAATTGTCCTTGCCTTCATCAATCCTAATGTGGAGGTGCCAAAAAACTAGTACAAGTACATTTACACCTTCCGATTGAGCCCAAATTAAAAAAAAACCTTATTAACTGTGTCTTAGAATGCATTTTTCTATCTCTTGCCCAAAAAAAAACACACACTGGTTATGGTAGCCACCCATGCAGGCACAAAGATCATGGACGAAAAAATCGCCACATTGAAATCCTAGGACACTAAGTTAACCGATATGATGCATGGACTGAATCCGCAGAATACCATTTTGCTCAACAAACTACAAGTGTCTTCTTTAGAGAATAGTTTCTCTTCTCCCCAAACATCATGTGGGTCTAAGCTGGATTTTCCATGGTTCAATATTACAGATCCTACATGATGGTTATATCGAACCAAGCAATTCTTCAACCTTCACAATACTTATTCTGTCAACAAAGTCCCAATTGTTTCCTTCCACTTGGAACAAGAAGCACTACAATGGTACTGTTGGTATCTCAAGTTGAATGATGAATCCGATTGGAGAACCTTTGCATCCTTACTTCTCAGTAGGTTTGGTCCCTCAACATTCAAGGAATTTACAAGAGCTCTCACCAAATTCCGCCAAACAGAGACTGTTCGTGATTATCAAATTGAATTTGAGAAACTGGCTAATCACACTGAAAGGTTATCAGATGACTTCTTCAAGAGTTGTTTTATTAGTGGCCTCAAAGAGTCAATCGGCTTGGAGGTGAAATGTTTCAGCCCAACAACATGATGGACCCCTTGGGTCTGTCTAAGTTACCAAAAAATAAACTCTCAGCGCAACGTCGACCCCCCACTTTCCCACTCGTAAAGAACACAGCAAACTAGCAACCAGCCACAACCACATCGGTCAAGCACCTTACTGAGATAGAGATGTGGGCTCATAAGGAGAAAGGATTATGTTATAATTGTGATAACAAATGGGTTAAGGGTCACAAATGCATCACACAAAATCTCTACTTGCTAGATGTGGAATCACTGCCAAAGCAAGATAGCGACCCCGATATCTAAGAATTCCAGGATGCTCAAGTAGAACAAAGCCCCTCAGAGGACTCAATGGCTCAAGAGACTCAACCTGAGATCTCTCTACATGCACTAGCAAGTGTTAGCACCCCTCAAACCATGAAGATCAAGGGGTTGTTTAAAAATATCCCTCTCACAATCCTCATTGACTCTAGTCGCAGTCACAATTTCATCGATCCTCGCATTGCTAAGTAAGCAAACTGCTTTGTACACCCTTGATCTAACTTTGAAGTCATGATTACTAATGGGGGAATGTTGCCATGTAAAGGAAAGTGTCAGAATGTGCATATCACGATAGGCGATTACACTCTTTACTAGGATATGTTTGCCCTAACCTTGGGAGGATGTGATGTGGTCTTAGGGACGCAGTGGCTCTGCACATTAGGACCCATTCTATGGGACTTCTCTGAACTTGGGACACAGTTCATGAATAGTGACCAGAAGCACACCTTAAAAGGGTTATTGCCCGAATCTACTCACATCATCAGTTCCCATTGCATGGAAAAGCTTCTGAAGAAAGGCTCACATGGGGTCATTGCCTAGCTGCGTTCCATCCAACTCCAGCTCTCCTCTGCTACTAACTACCCTTTTGATTTACAAGCCATCCTCGACAAGCATGAAACCATTTTTATAGAGCCAGTGGGTTTGCCCCCTTCACGCCTTGAAGATCATCGCATTCTGCTCCTTCCAAGAAGCATCCCACCCAACATCCGGCCATACCGCTATCCCCATCTGCAAAAGACTAAGATTAAGCAACTAGTATAGGAACTCCTCAAGTTTGGAGTTATTTGCCCCAACACCAGCGCATAATCCTCCCCAGTGCTTCTTGTCCACAAAAAGGATGGGTCATGGCACCTCTGCATTGACTTTTGTACCCTTAACCAGCTCACTATCAAAGATAAATTCCCAATTCTGGTCATCGATAAGCTTCTTGATGAGATCCATGTAGCAAAAAATTTCTCCAAATTGGATCTTCGTTCAGGGTATCATCAGATCCGTGTGCATGTTGATGACATTCCAAAGACAACATTCTGCACTCATGATGGTCACTATGAATTCTTGGTTATACCATTTGGACATACAAATGCCCCTTCAACATTTGAAGCACTAATGAATAAAAAATTTCGGCCTTTCTTCCGTCAATCTGCTTTGGTTTTCTTTGATGATATTCTCATCTACAATCGCACATGGGCCGAGCATCTCCAACATATTGACAGGGCATTACAACTTCTAATAGACAATCAAGTATGTGCCAAGCAGTCCAAGTGTTCATTTGGTCAAGAGGAAGTTGACTATATAGGGCACATTGTTTCAGCTGATGGGGTCCACGTGGATCCAGAAAAAATTAGTGCCATGCAGCATTGGCCTCGACCAACAACCCTCAAGAGCCTTCGTGGCTTCCTAGGCCTTACAAGATACTACTGCAAGTTCGTCAAGGATTATGGAAAGATCGCGACTCCCTTCACTTCCTTATTGAAGAAGGATGCATTCACATGAGATGTTGCAGCTGACCAGACATTTGTGGCACTCAAATAGGGTGTGTAACACACCAGTTTTGGCCACGCCGGACTTCACCAAAACTTTCACCATCGAAAGTGATGCCTATGGCAATGGTCTAGGTGTTCTTCTCCAAAAGGGTTGACCCATTACTTTCACTAACAAAGCCCTTTCTAGATGAAATTTGGATTTGTCTACATACGAAAAGGAAATGATGGCAATTCTACATGCAGAACAAAAATGGTGGCCATACTTACTTGGGAATCATTTTTGCATCAAAACGGATCACCAAAGTTTGAAATATTTCCTGGAACAGGGCTCATCACCGACACAACAGAAATGCGTCAGCAAATTCATGGGCTATGATTATGAGATCACTTACAAGAAGGGTAAAGACAATGTAATGGCGGATGCTCTCATGCACATTTGAGGACCAAACTTCCCTTTCTGCCATCTCCATGCCCATTCTGAATTGGTTGGAATCTGTACACCAAGGATATGCAAATGATCCCTCCTTAAACCACCTCATTCAACAATTGACCACTAACCCCTCTGCAGTACCACATTATTCATGGGATGGTGTTTCTTTGCAATACAAGGGCCGTTTGGTGCTTCCCCATAGCACAGACCTTCATTAAACCATATTCTATGAAATCCATGCTTCTCCATCAGCAGGGCACTCAGAATTTTTCAAAACATGTGTGGGCACATCGAAACTTCCTTTGGAAGGCGATGAAAGGGGAAATTAAACAGATGGTGACTGAATGTGATACCTACCAACGTAACAAAGTTGAAACAAAAGTGATTCCTGGTTTGCTCGAGCCCTTGCCCATTCCTAATAGGATCTGGACAAATATTTCTATGGATTTCATTGAGGGGCTCCCTAAATCTGGAGGAAAAACAATAATCTTGGTTGTGATAGACCGCCTCTCCAAATATAGTCATTTTTGTGCCCCCAGCCATCCCTATACAACCTCCACGGTCGCACAAGTTTTCTTGGTTTAGATCTTCCATCTTCATGGCATCTCTTCTTCAATCGTCTCCAATCGTGATGCAACTTTCACCAACGATTTTTGGACGAAACTATTCTAACGCACAAGCACATGACTGAAGATGAGCTCCGGGTATCACCCCCAAACAGATGGCCAAACAGAAATCGTCAACAAATGCTTGGAAACATTCCTTTGTTGCTTTACTTCGGAACAATAGCAACAGTGGGCAAAGTGGCTTCCCCTCGCAGAATGGTAATACAATACCTCCTACCACACTTCTAAAATGACTCCATATGCAGCAGTTTATAATCAAGCACCCCCAGCACTTCTCTCATATACCCCCGACAGTTCACCAGTTCAAGCGGTCGACACTACTCTCCGACATCGAGATCAAATTCTCAACACCCTGCGGGCCAATCTCCATCTAGCACAGAACCGAATGAAGTAGCAAGCTGATTAGCACCGCTCCAAGCGCACCTTTCAACCTGGTGATATGGTTCTTCATCTACAGCCATACAAGCAATCATCCCTGAAACTAAAAGGGCATCATAAGCTTGCTCCAAAGTTTTATGGGATATATAAGGTTCTCCGACAAATTGGCTTTGTTGCTTACAAGTTAGAACTTCCTCCTGAGTTCACCCAGTCTTTCATGTCTCATGTTCGAAGAAAGTTCTTGGAACCACCATCAAAGTGCAAACAGTTTCACCAGAACTTGATAATGAAGGCTGCATCCTTCTCAAACCGAAAGCAGTTTTGGACAGGTGCACCTGCTCAATCACGGAAGTCTTAATTCAATGGCATTGCATACAACCAAAAGATGCAACATGAGAACCACCAATTCAACAACGATTCCCATATCTTAAGCTTTGAGGACAAAGCTTTTTCTAAAGGAGAAGGGATGTTAGGAACCCGTGTCATACCCTTCTCTTTGCATTATTGGTGTATTAGTCACCATAGACGCATATGCTTTGTAAGTCGTCCCTTGAGCATATTTGAATTATCCCACATACATGGGAAGTAGTAGTTGTTAGAATAGATTTCGTATTTAAGTGTTGAGGTCCAATGAAGGCATCCACGAATATCATTGTATTGAGCTTGCTCAAAGGAGGTTGCCCCCTCAAAGTGCCCTGCGAACTAAACAATATTTTGGGTTATTTTCCAAAGTTCATTTCATTGTTCAATTATTTTTTGTAGTTCGTAAATATGTGCAGAAGGATCCTAACAAATGTTGAAAGTCCTAGAAATAGCAACGGGAAAACTGATTCTCATCTTGGAATGCAAATAGTTAGTATGAGTACTACAATGCCAAATGTAGCAGTTGCTAGTTGGCTTCAAGCTGCCCTATGTGAGACCAATTTCCAGTCAGTTCCTCTGGATGAGTTCATAAAGGCCGGGAATGCAATTTATAGCAATACAATGGAAGTGGTACATACAATTCACAAAAAGTTTTGATCTTGGCGGGAAAGACCCAAACCATGTTTTTGAGTTATGTAGTGAGGTTGTTCAAGCAGGGCATTTTGTGTTTGTGTTTTGTTCTAGATGTAAAGGGTGTGAAACAACTACAAAACATGTTGCAAAGTTCATTAAAGAGTTTTCTTGTGATAAAGTATGGGAAAGTTGTCAATATAAAGATGGATTAGCTGTTGTTGAAGAGTTACGAAAGTGTCCCGCAGGGCTGGACCATGCATTAGCTGAAACTGTCCCATCTGGAATGGCTTATCATCATGTAGGCCTTACAGTCGAAGAGCGAGATATAATTGAGGCATGTTACAGACAAGGAATTGTGAGGGTCTTAATAGCTACATCTACTTTAGCTCCTGGTGTCACTTTACCAGCAAGGAGGGTGATTAGCCGTCAGCGTAGAATTGGACGAGAATCCATAGACGGGACATTTCAGGCAGGAATAGATACAAAGGGTGAAAGTATACTAAACTGCAGTCCTGAAGAAGTTAAAAGAATTACAAATGTGTTGAATGAAGGCTGCCCTCCACTATAGTTTTGCATTGCCGATGATAAAAAGGGAACGAAACAAGCTTCGCAGCTGCTGGTATTGTCCAAACAGCAAGTGATGTTCACCTCTATGTTAGGTGCACATTACTGTACTCAACACAGCCATTTGCAGCAGTGGTAAAGTCAGAACAAGAATCACTTTATTGGCTATGTCATGCAAATTTTTTAGAATGGGATCCGCATTCTCAAGTGTATTCTACAACACAATTGGGACGTGAAGCATTTGGAAGCTCCCTAAGTCTTGAAGAGTCATTGACTGTCCTTGAAGATATTGCTAGAGTGAGAGAAGGGTTTGTTCTTGCCTCAAATTCCCATTTATTGTATGAGATAACCCCTATCAATGTTGAGATAGAGTCAAATTGGGAACTGTACTATCAGAGATTCATGGAATTGTATCCTTTGGATCAGGCAGTTGGAAATAGATTTGGGATTATGGAGCCTTTTTTAATGTGCATGGCGCATAGGGCTCCAATTTTGCAGCATGGTAAATCTTCTAGAAATGGAAAAAGCCCTTGTGATAGTAGTTCTCAATCACCTGCAAGTGGGCGAAACATCTAGAGTGCACCCTCAACAGAACGGACACTACGTGTATGTTGACGCTTTTATGTAGCACTCATGTTGGCAAAACTGGTGTAGGAAGTACCACTGACTAATGTTTGTGAAGTTTTCAAAGCACCAAGAGGCACAATCCAAGCTCTACAAGAAAGTGCTGGCAGATTTGCTTCCATGGTTACTGCTTTTTGTGAAAGGCTTGGTTGGCATAATCTAGAAAGATTGGTTTCAAAATTTTAGAATCATGTCTATTTTGGTAGTGCAGAGATTATTGAGCATCCCAGTTTGCAATTGCTTGCAGGCAAGCAATTCTGGGAAGGGCAGACTATAATGTCCCATTTTTCGAATTAAATAAATCATGGGACCAAAGCCTATTTTTATTTGCCATAGACTAAGCGCAATTAATGAAGGAAATAATTTAATAATAATTCATTTAAGTTGTCCAAAGTTAACATGGAAAAATGACACTTAGGTGCATTATTATTTAAAGGAGCTAAAAACCTATATTAATTGCGTGGGCAAAAAGTAAATATTTATTAAAAGGCCAAAAAGGTAATAATTGCCTAAAAATGTTTTAAAAGCTTTTAGGGTTAGCATGAAATTAAAAAAGTGAATGTAATAAAAGGACAAGTGGGGCAAAAGGAATTCATTATTGATTATTGATTATTCACTTTTCATTATTCATGATTGAATTCAGAATTCTTTCAAAATTCTACTTTTGAGGACGGAAACCCTCCATTGCAATTAGATTTGAGGACAGAAACCTTCCAACCTTCAGAGGTGACTACATCTAAGGGTTGTAATTGCACAAATAAACAAGAGATTTTCATATTTGTGTTGGCTAAAAGAGAATAAAAAGTTTCAAAATTTACTAGAAGGGTTTTAGAGCACAAAATAGGGTTTTTCTACTACTCAAAGGCAAGGTGTCACACTTCTAAGGTAAATCGTTGCACCTAGTGTTTGGGCGTCACATTTTTGCTACACATAGGGTTTGGTTGTACCGTTGTACCTACGTTTTGACCACTATAGCTATGTTTTGACTAATGTACCTACCTTCTACAACTGAGTGTTGATGTTTTAGGGCCTATTGTACTTGGGTGTTGACTTTTTAGGCCTTGTTGTACTTGGGTGTTGACTTTTCTGAGCTAACTATGACTTTTGTGGGCTATCATACCCTTCTATAACCTATCGTACTGTTCAGGGACATATCCAGCTAGGGTTTCAAGGAAAAATTCAGTTCTTAAGCTTTTCATGTGGTTTCAGGTTAGGTTTGTGAAAAATCAGCAAATAGTTGGTACTTTGACCTTTTCATGCTACTGTACTTTTCCAAAATTGAAATAAAGCTCAAATTGAATTTCCGATTATCAATTTGTAGCATGTTATCATCTACGTTTTATGAATTTCCAGTTTTGATTAGAATTGCAAAACAAAAACTTCAGAATTCAATATTTTTCCAAAAAGGGATATTTCAATTCAGATTTTATCTTAGCTTTACCTTTGTTTTTAGGAGCTGCTGCTTCATGTTCATCCATAGACTCTTCTCCACTTTCAGATTCTTCTTCGTGGTGTTCTTCTATGCCAATCTTCTTGACTATAGAGTGAACCATAGCATCTATGGATTTTCGGTTCCCAGCGGTTAGCCTTTGTTGTCTAGTGATAGTGTCTTGGGACTTCATCATGCTGTCCATGCATGATTCTAATGCAGCTACTCTCTTGGCAAGATTATCTTCGCCTTTGTGAGCAATTTCTCTCACTTCCTAATTCCACTGTCTTGTCAATATCTCAAGATAGCAAGGCAGCAATTCTCCTTGAGATCTTGTCACTGTTATATAAATCAGTCAATGTTTCCACAATAACCCAAAGATTGATCAGCTCTGATACCAAAATGATCTATAAACTCTCAAGTAACAAACTTGTTAGAATTCACAAAATCATACAATATCTTTCGACTTTAGAATTTACTTCAAAATGACATTTCAATTCATACAATGGCTTGGAATTAGTGCTTTTCGATGTTGGAAGAGTAAACCATACTTGACTGAAATATGAATGCAATGAAACATAATCATAACTCAAAATCATGGAGACAAATGACTCGTAGATTTTTTATTTAGAAAACCTAATAAGGTGTAGGGAAAAACTAGTGGAGGAGGTAAATGCTCTGCTTCCTTTCTTCTTATGGCCAAAGAAAGGTTACAATAAGATATTGAACAACTACAACATAATATTATCCTGCTCACTGAGGTTTCTGCACTATTTCATTTCTCCAATCCTTCCTACAAACAATTGAACACTCTCTATTCACTAATGATGATTCTTGTTTGTGCCATCCTTCTTAACATGCTTGCAAATGTCCTTTCATGCATTGAAGGATCCCCAACCGACTGAGAACGTGAAAAGGCACTTTGTCTATTTGTAAAGTACTCGTACGATTGTTGCAAGAAAAATTTCCGATTGATTCAAACCCATTTCATAACTGCCGCCTACAAGAACCGGTGGTTATGTAATTGCCACCTACACGACATGACGATTTCGCCACCAAGTCTAGCACTCGTCCCTTCAAGCTATGTTGATGGTTGAAATTGGGCAATTGTTTGTTATCTAATGAATGGATTGTTTTCTAGATCAATATGGATCATCTTCCAAAACACGATGCTCCAAACCAAGATAATGTTCACATGGCAATAACTACACATCAACCAACGATTTCCAACAAGTATATCATAGAAGGTGTCATAGGTATGGTCACCAATTCACAAAAGCAAGCCCCATCTATCACATTCTATGACCATGAGATTCCAAATGATAATATTAATAATAGTCCACTATTTATGCATGTTTTTTGTCAATTTGCATACTACGATTACACATGGCATTATGGTAGACAATGGTTCAATTCAAAGCTTAATTATGATATCATCTAGTAAAGGGTAGATTCGACAGGCCTTACTCGGTACAACCACACTTCTTAAGAGTTATAACAATCTTACACAGACACCTATTGAGGGTATCAGATTACCAGTCACCGTCGGTCCCATGATCCTTTTAATATGGTTTTATGTATTGTCGGATGATAGGACATACCATCTATTACTTGGATGCTCGTGGATAAATCAATGAGAGATCTCCCATCCACAATACACCAATGCCTTAAGTTTGTGCATGATAACAAAGTATTTACTATTTGTGGCACTTATTATGAATTACCCACCTAACGTCAGAAACAACATGAGATATTACCAAAAGTGCTTCCTAAAAAGCAAATCATGCAAACTCATGCAACATCTACTTCAGTTGCACCTCCTACAATTATGGTTCCTATAGTCCCTACATCTACAGCTTCTATAGTTTTGATTCCTCGAGCTAAAGCTCCTAGAGCTTCGGTTCCTCCTATCACAACTCTTCAATTCATAGCTCCTATAGTTACTCCACCAAGAGTTACAATACCTGCTTGTCTACATCACAAGATTGTCTTACCATCTCTTGCGTATATTCCTACCCAAGCACCTACAAGGAGTGCAACTATACAATGAAACATTTAAACTAATAAATGTACTCCTTTCCAAGAGGTTAAGGCGGCTCTTCTAACCCATCTCAGTGACGACTCTCCTTGTGATGATATTTCAAGTTACTATATAGCTCGTAGCCATATTTTTGATACTTGTAGTGACGAATCTGACTCCCCACATTCATGGTCTTCTATTTGTAGATGGATAGACAGGATCATTAGTTAGCCATGCTAGCCTATTTCTTGCGCTTGAACAATATAATTTGTTGTACATAGCTTCTTGTTGCATCCTCCTTTTGTATGTCGTGCCTTCCATATGCCTTCCTCCCTTGAGATTGTGCCTTGCCTCATTCTTCCTCTTGGTTTGCCATTTATATTGTTGCCTTGGTTAGCCTCGACATTCTTGTAGACCCTTGGTTTATGTTGCTTGTATGTTGCCATGGCACTTGCCCTTTGATTACTGATCCCATTCCAAACACCTACGTAAATTTCTCAATGATGGCAACATACATATCTTGAGGCCTTCCGCCCTAGCTTACATTGAATTCTGAGGGAAGTATAGATTGTTTGGAATCTTCTTTTTTCTTCCAGATTGTCGTCCATTGGCTTTTACCTGTTTGCCTTCCTTGTTTCCTTATTTTTCCACTTGGCTTCCTTCTTGCCCGATTAAGCTCTCCTTACTTCTTCTGGCTTGCTCCCCTTGAGCTTCCACCTTGTGTGATCTCTTTCTTCTAGAAATCATAAAAATGCAAAAGCGATGAAAAATATAAAAATCCAAAAAAAAAATTGCCTTTATCTTTGTCAATGGATACATATCATGCTTATCTACCTATGCTAGAGGTTTACATATACATGTTACACACATGCTTCCCATGTTTATCTGTAAGTAGTTGAGATGCAAGATATACAAAGTTAAATATGATCATGGATTTATAGATGCTATGCAGCTACATTATGCCCATGCTTGGGGGCATTCTCACATTTAAAACATCCCTGTCCTGGGGACATCTTTTCAATAGGTCTCAAGTGATAACCTTCCTACTTTCCATTTATCATATAGAGCTACATATATTGACTATAAATATCTTGTGTGTTACATAGATACAATGTGTGTTCTCCTACATGCTTTGTGATTGCTCAATTGTTAGCATGTGCATGCTTGTACTAGTGTGTGCTTGTGCATGTTGCCTGTTGATGTTTTGTCCAACGATGTCCATAGAGGATCCTCTAGTTTCTATGTTGTGTCTTGATTGCTTGTGGGTCGTATTTCCTACTCAATGGTTGCCTATTCTATGTGTGATTACATTGCATTTATTATGTGATATTTTATGTTTGGTGCCATGATCCATATCTTGCACGCTACTACTTGCAGTATACTATATGTGTTGCCATTGTCTCTACTATACATCTATTGGGGGTTACCACTACTATTGTGTGCACTTCGTTGCTATATTTAGTTATCCTAGGGGCACATTGCTACATTGCGGCATATCATTCCCTATCCTACCAAGCCTATGACATATGCATTGCCAATGGGGTATCATACGCACACTTATACCATGAGCTTCATTGATTCTATCTATATGTTGCCATTGGGGACATCATTCCCACACATTCCTAGAGCTTATTACCTATATCTTGACATTGAGAGCATGATGCACCTATGCGCCTATTGATCCTACACTACATATATCGAGACATCAAATTGTCAACCATACAACTAGTGACACTGGTGTACTTTACACACACACACACACACATTGGGTACTTTTATTTCTGCATCTCACCACATTGGGGCATATCTTTGTCCCTCTTCACTAGGTGCATTAAGGCATGTTACTTGCCCCTCCTCCCTACCACTTCATCCTCACATGGATCATTATTTCAAATCAATATTTTACATGATGTATTTCTATAGCTACATACATGCGTTACAAGTGTATTTTTAATGATTAGAACAGTTAAGCTTACTTTCCAATGTTACCCATGGTACATTTAATCTCTTTCTTTTGAGATGAGTGATTTGTAAGAGCAACTACATCCCTCGCCTCAAAAGGGTGGCATATATCCAAACATTATATCCATATATTCTATCACTAGTGCCTGGTACAAATGACTAAGACAAACTAACCAGATCAAGAAGCACAAGATATCTACTTCCATGATTAGGTGGCAAACTTTAGTTTCCAAGGTTTACTCTAAAACCTTTCAATTTCTAGGGTTTGCTTTAAGCCTCTTTAGATTTCAATTTTAATTTTCAGTTTCAGCACCAACGTTCCCAAGAGTGACATCATAGTTCGCATACTGCCATTGTAGTCATTCCTATTTTATTTTATTTTTTATATTCACACTAATTTGTTGAGATATTGACTACTTGCATGCATTCACAATCATTTGCAAGTACACCATATATACCAACACCAGCACATGAGTGAGCCTATCTCAAGAATACAAAGTCTTCATCCTTCCATCCCTATCAGGTAGCATCCGGTATGTACTTAATATAAGCACCCATGCCTTCACATGACCGCCTCAAAGTGGGGCATTATATAGACACCTAATTTTAGTACAAGACCCTTTTTCACTACGTGTTTATCATGCTTTACCACACTTGGCTTATTTGTATACATTTTGATACTTTCAAATAGTTTCCACCTACATTAGACTCTTCACAACCTTGAGACATCTAGATTTCCTCATAACACCTCAAATTTTCAGTTGTCACATCCTTTGTTCAAATTGATCTCTATTTTAAGCCTTTTTCCCTGTTGGGTCATAATCCACAATTCGCCAATTCTGACCAAGTCACAATCAACAGTCCACCAATTTTGTCTAGGTCAAAATCGATAGTCCACCAATTTTGTCCAGGTCACAATCGACGGTCCGCCAATTCTGTCCAGGTCACCACCAATTCCGAGACTCTTCCTTTTGTGCGTCTGTTCCGCCTTGACCTGATTCCTCATGCCTTAATTGTTACTTACCACTATCTCCCAGCGTCGACCTATGTGTGTGTGTCCTAGAGAGCTCTAAATATACAAATGTACCTGTAGCCTTTTCACATCAAGTATCCATCAAGTGCTCACATTTGGATCTCTTACAAGCCAAGTCTCTCAAGCACATCATCTACCAAGTCTTATCAATAGGTCTATGCTTCAGCCACGAACCCTGCACATTGAGCCTACATTGCTTCACCATCATTCCAAATCTTGTGCCATCACAATTGTATCAAAAGGAGGTCATAGTGAAGCATATAATTGCATTTAGTTATCTAGGGAGAGGAAGTGAAGTCCTTTCTCTCATTTGGGTTGGGAACAATCACATGTTAGAACTAACATTGAACCCTCATTCTACACATGTAGAATATGTAGTTGCAACCCCCAAGAGGAAGGCCCAAGCCACCAACCCTTGCACATGTTCTATTCTAGTGACATTGTGGAAAATTAGGTCTACGACAAAGGACCAATTTCAAAAAGTTATCCCATCACTTTGGAGAAGCGATGCCAATAACCTGATCTCTATCTCTCTTGAAGTATCTCAGAAAGTTACAAAACCTGAAAATCAATAAAGATCACCGTAGAAGAGGGTCGCAATCGACAGCCGATTCAGCCCCGGGTCACAATCGGTGGTCTGCCAATTCTGTCCCCTTTCCAGATCACAGCCAGATTTCAAGTTATAGTCCAGTCAACTCCAGAAACCTTTCTCTAGTCTCAAGATCCGATTACAATGCCTAGGTGTGTTAATTTTAGTCACATAACTCTCTCTTTCCATTGCTATTGCTTATCAATCATTCAACGGTACTTTCAATCATTATTTTAGACATTAGAGCAAATATTATTACTGTATCATCTTAAGTCTCCCTTGTGCCATAGTTTTAATAAGTTGTACATAGTGTAATCACACTTAATCAAAAATTTATCAAAACACTTGTAAGTTTATCATTGTAATAAAATTTCATGTTCAAAAGCAGCCCTTTTCACTTTCCTCCATTTTTGATACTTTAATGGACTAATTCCAACTTATTAATATAATTTAAACCATTTTACCAAGAAAACAAAAAATACTTTCCAATTATCTTCTTGTTAACTTAGCTGTCACTCGCACCTTCTTTAGCATTTCATGGTAAACAATTACCAACTTTGAAGAGGGAGGTCATTAATCTAAAATATAAGCCAAGATCCACCATTTGTGAGTTTAGGCAGTCAAAGACACCAATAGCAATCTAATGGAAGGCCGGGGGTAGCTAAAGGAATATCACAAAGAAATGGAACAAAGAGCTGTAAAGAGCAATTCCAACCTTTGAAAACTGCACGTGACGTTCAAAGCAAAGTGGAAGGGGACTTCTTCCAGCAGTGACTGAGGCACAACCTCAACATCAAAGGAATGAAAGATAGAGAACCCCTCGAATCTCCCATTCAGTTGGTTGGTACGAAATAGTCTGCAGCTGGCCAACTAGATATATAACATGATAGTTCAATGGTGTGTAAATAGCCTTATATTTGTTTTCTACTATTCTCACATATAACCTAGGCAGCTCTTTTTGCAAATCAAATTTCACAAGGTTCAAGTTCAAGTTCAAATTCGACAAGGATAAAATTCGGTTCAAATTTGCCAAGGGATTAAAGTTCGGAAAAAAAATCGCCATTAAATTTGAAGCATAGAAAATAAATAATATAAAATTGAAAATAACATAATTTTTTAATAAACAACCAAAAATTATTAAATATTTAAAAGATAACTGACAAAATAAAATTTTACAAAAATTAAATATAATAAAGTAAAAATATTAATTTGAAAAATAAAAATAAATGTTAAAAAAACATAAAACAAAAACAATTAAACATTAAGAAATATTTAATATACAATACAAATTTAAAAACATAACCAATATCTAGCACCATCGACCAAGACCTCGCTGCTCCTCTGCAACTTCCTATCTGACCAGACCTAGCACTCAAACATTAAAATTTAAAAATTTTAAAAAATAAAATCACAGTCGACCAAGACCTAGTTGCTCCTTTGCGACCATCGTTCTGCCCAGATCGTCGTTTGCTCAGTTCATGCCTATACAAACTGTTGTTTCCATGCTGGCCACCTTTTTCTGGCTGCGTTTTTCTGGCCACATTTTTTACCCTCGTTTTTTATTTGGGCAAACATTTTGAACTTGCCCGTTTTGTCCTCCCGCTTCAGAAGTTCAGCAAATTTCAAACTTCATGCAAAAAAATCGCCAAACCTTGTGACTATGCCTATAGGTATAGCCAAGTTTTTTATCATTTTGTTTTGATATAATACACAAATCTTTGTTCCTGTGAACAAAAAAAAAAATCAATGGTTTAGGTAGGTTACAAACAAGGATTTCTACATGTTCCCAATGTTATGAAGTGGAAGAGATGCAATTCTAACACATGTCCCCTTCATTTTTAAAAACATCACAGAATTATAATCCACAGGCTCAGCATCAGTTCAAATCCCTACACTGAGAACATTGTATAAAGCAAACTATATTCCTTGAAAGAAGATATCCAGCCACAATAGTGTGTTATCAAGTAAAATATGGGCATACCAATGTTTCAAACGGATTGTAATAATTGACTGCTTCAAGTTGTCCTTCCCCTATCGTAAAACATGATTAGTTTCAGTAAATATCTAAGTTGCCAATCCTAGTATGGGTACGAAGTTTGGGTATGCTGGTACAGTGATCTTTTCTTTCCCAGGTACAAATCGGGTACAACAATACAAAAAGTACATCTATAATATAGACAAATATACAAAATTAACCATATAATATGAAGAGTTAGAAAAAAAGTTAAATAGCCACAAAACAGTTGAAAACACTATTGATAATTCAATGGCAAATGTCATGATAAATCCAAATAGATTAATATACTAATATTTAGTGATCAAACTTAGAACTGCAACTATATAGTGCAAATGTAAACTCAAAATGATTAATAAATTCAGCACATTGCTCTTCATGGAGAGCATCAACGTCATCATCATGCATCAGCTAAAGCGTAAGGAAATAGTCCTCTCTCAATTTCAGCCCTAAGCATTTGAAAAAATGAAGGTGAGAGAGTAAGTGTGCAATGAGAGGTAAGTGTGTTGTTTTCTATTGACAAAATGAAGGTGAGAGTATTTTAGGGTTCTTACATACTTTCCTATTTTTTTTGGTGGACTGTTTTTTAAGTTGAAACAAAGTATAAATAAAAATAAAATGTTTCTTGAAGGCAAGGACTTTGGGTCCTTGACAAGTCCTGCCCAAACACGTCTTGGCCAACCCGCGTATGCTCAGGTCTGTCCTTCGACGGATCCGGACATACCCAGGCCAGACTGCAGGAGAACCAAACCTGGACCAGTACCCAATACGTGACGTACTCGAACTGGTCCCCTTGTACCCAAGGACCCAACTTAGGTGAACATCTTAAGATAATTTAACATTTCTATATGCCAACTTGCATTATTTGATTAAAATTTCCAGTGCTTTAATAATAATCATGATAGAAAACCCTCACAAACTCTCATATTAAGGAGAAGAACTGTGTAACTTTTCAACCTAATAGTTTTACCACTACATTATAAGACACAAATGTCAAAGCGAATGATTTCCTATAAAATTGTGCAAATGATTTACCATTATTTCATTCAGAAGTTCTAGCAAGAAATATGGCATACATGTGTCAAGCCTTGATGTGGCTTTGTGGGCCCTCTGTAATATCAAACTTACTGTGTGCGTATACAAAAATCAATCTATGTTCATATCTACATACATATGTTTGGGTAAATGCATACACAGGCACACATGAATTCATGGATAGGTGGATAGGTGCACAGACAATATCATTTATCAGTATAAAGTGTAGATCGGGAAAAATAATGTCAGCATAACTTGGCTACTCAGACGAAAACGCCAACCACCATTTTCACAACAAAAACCATGCATAATGCACTTATAAAAGGTATATCTCCTCTTGCTTCAATAACAAACTACCAATAAATAATTAGCCCCAAAACTGAAGACATAATGACCCCGTAAAAGGGCGTGCCTTAATCCCCTGATAACAAGCAAACAAGTGATTATTTCAAACTTTATAACATAGCATGCACATAAAAAAGGGTGTCTCAATGCCCTGATAAGACGAAACCAGCAGGTTACTAAAATATTATGATATAGTATTAAAATATTGATCACCTAAACCGCGGTCATTATAAAAAAATTCATAATGGCAGACATGATAAAGTATCTTCATGACACAAACCAATGGGTTGCTAATGAGACATTGAAGATTGTTAAAAGTGTATATTTTAATTATCAATTACTTGGAAGAGAACATATGATGTGGATGAACAATGTAGATAGAAACATTCACATCCAAATGACCTTGTAAAACAGTAAATAAAAATAATGACATCCACAACATTGAGTTGCATGTTAAAAAACCATATATATAAGCAGGCAAAGACTGGATTGTAGGTACACACAATTCTAAAGACATTAGTCCACATGGTTCCAGCTGCTGCAGCTTTCTCGTTTCAGGCTATTGGATCAACTGTGAAAATTGTAAGATGATAAGCCTGATTTCAGAAGAAATTCCTTTCCTGTCCAAGCAATTGATTAGGTGTATAACAGTTCAGTTCTCATTTGCAATGAATTAAATTTAATAAAATTACTATAAAAGTAAATAAAAGTAGAGAGCAAAAAGAACCACATATTGGGCAAGATGCTTTTGAATGAAAAAGTGAAAATCATAAAAATAAGCAGTAGCTATCAATGCCATATTAGATCCACTCTCGTTGCTGAAAATTCATAAAACAGCAACTTTGATTTTGTTTGAGACTGCATCTATATATATATCATGTTCTAAAAGCCTCATTAAAAAAAAATCTCAATGGCACTGAGTCAGCTAGAAGCCAATTTCCAGCAGATGTGGAAAATTATATAAGATATTACAAGAAGTCTTTTCATCTTACAGAGTAACTCTTCAAAAGCCATCATAGTTATTAATCAGATAACCTGGTCCATTACTAACTTCTAATAACATATGCCCAAGTGAGTAAGCCAGAAGATGTATGTGAAGGTTAACCACCCTTACAAACTTCACCTGGCATTAGATTTAGTTTAATAACTCTTGCAAGAACCAAACCTGAGACTTCGAGGCCTTTAGTTCTCAATCAATCCACAACTCTAATTTAAATCGGTGATCATAATTACTAATAACATACTGCCTGACTAGAACATCTAAGAGTTTTATAAAATAGAGAAGCGTCATCATGGAAAACATATCAACAGTGCCAAGCCATGGCACTCATTTGATTCAGTATAGTATTTTCAACATCTTTTGTGAAGGGACTGTAAAGAACAGATCCCCTTTGCTTCCTACCGGGAAAGGAGCTCATGGAATTGTTTGCCATGCCCATTGCGAAGAGGCCATTTTGCTTTTCAAACAGATGCAGAAGCAGATTAAATTGCAAGGTGCTCCGCTCACCTTCATTAATGTTCTCCCAGCATGTGCGGCACTCAAACAGGGTATGGAGCTCCATCATACTCTATTGATAAGCGGACTCCACCTTGTGGCTACCGCTCTGCTATACTTGTATGCCATATCCAATAGCCCAGAGGACGCATGCAAAGTATTTGACAAAATGCCTCGACAGATCGTGCTGTCAAGGAATAAAATGCCAGTGGGGTATCGCGTGGAAGATTCTCTCCATCTGTTTGACAAAATGCCCCAAAGAATCAAGGTCCCCAAGAATACTATGATCACTGTGTATGCGATCAGTGGCCATGTAGATGAAATCTTCAGACTTTTTCAGGAATTGCCTATCCTTCAAGGCATCTCCTGGACTGCAATGATCAATGCGTCTTTACAGATTGGAAATGTGGATGAAGCCTCACATCTTTGTCATGATGGGAAAAGCAAAAGAGGGGGATAGAGCCTCCATCACCAAATCCAGCGTCTGGAAAATGCTAACAAACTGTTTGACAAAAAGTCAACAAACACTAGTTCTGATGATCCTTTGTTAAACAAGAGTTCAATGGTGAAAAAGTCAGGGCACCAGACCATGGTGCGATCTCTATCAGGGAAAACTGAATGTTTATGGGTGGAGGCAATAGATTTAGTGATGGATTTAAAGTGTTCTTAGAGCTTTCCCTAGGCTTCCCAGCGGATTCACCATGTTTGGTGTATCAAGGCAAAGAACTCCAGGACCTTTGTCCGCTGTCAAGCTATAATTTAGGCAAGGATTCAATCATTGTTATGGTTTCAAGATTGTGGCGAGGTATTGAAGGGCCAACTCAAGTGTCCTCCTCCAAACCAGCGACTTTTAAGGAAGCAATTAAAGATGCTACTTCCAAATCAAATTTTAAGAAGTCTATTCCTCTCTCTCATTCCTACATTGTAGAACAAGTGAATGAGGTACCATCAGTGAATATTTCAAGGAAGTGGATGAATATCATCTTGCTTTATCAGAAGATGCGCTAATTTGTAGATTTAATGGTGTATGGCCTTCAACGGTGGCCTTATATCAATGGGTTTTTGAGACATGGACAAAACAAATGTGAGATATCCCTTTGTTCTAAAGGTTTTTTTGTTGTCCATTTCCGTGATCAGTCAGATTATCAGACATGTCTATCGGAAGGTCCTTGGTTTTGGGTTAATGCGAGATTGTTCATCACTCCTTGGTTTCCGAAGTTTGACCCTAACTCTTTCTTAGTTACGAAGATGCCAATGTGGGTTTGGCTCCCAAATTTACCCCTGCATTTTTGGCATACATCCGAGGAGATAAGGAAATGCTTTGGGCACATTCATAAAAAATGTCAAAGAGAGTTGCAATAGGTTTGTGCACCCATGCACGCATATGTGTGGAGATTGATCTTAGTAAAGGATTACCAAAAAAAATTATCCTCAAATACGGTCAATCTCAACATGTTCAAATTCTAGATTATGAAAATACCGCTTTCAGATGTCGTAATTGTAAATTAACATGTCATTTTCACGCTTCTTGCCCTCAGGGACAGTCTCAAGTGCCTAAGAAAAAGGGGGTGAATCCAAATTCCAATAGATGGAGCGTTCCAGATCCAGCGTCAGTGGTTGAAGATATTTTTTAGAACACAGATTTCAAGGAAAGCACCGAGTTGGGGGGAAAAAACAAAAGTGAGCAACTTTTACCTGTTGAAGGATGTGGGCCTTCTGAGGAGACCATAGAAATAGTCCAGAATACGTCTTTGAAAAAACCAGCAAGGAGAGTTAAGAGAGGGCATGAATATGAGAATTCAGACTTAGATAAAGAGTTAGTTTTAAACTCGATCTCGGAAATTCAGAATCCAGACAAGCAAATTGTTAAGGTGGACTCTAATCAAAGTTTGTGGCAGGATGTAAAAAAGAAGGGAAAAAAGGGTAGGATGAATAATCTTATGGATTATTTTCCCACAAATTAATGGATGATGTTGTGGCTGTTTTTATTGTTTTTGTTACCTTGTTGGTGACTGGTTGGTGGCTTTGTTTGTTTGTTTTGTTCTTGTTGGTTCCTTCCTCAAAGTTTGTAGTGGTTTCGAGGTGTTTGTTCGTTTCTTGGAAGATCCTGCTTTGCCCTGGGCTCATTTGCCTTATGGTTGCAGGTTCATGGTTTGTTCGGCCTTTTCTGGTTTCAATAAAATTGGGTGAGGGTCCCGTCAACCCTAAATTTATCAAAAAAGAAACATATTGCTTGACTATGAATCCATTCAAATCAAAACTCCATAATGATATTATTACTAGTTGCTCAGATCCAATATTTGGCGAAGTTAATAATTATTAAAACATATACTATTCGCATTAAAGAGTTGAATCACGGCATTGAATCATTACCTACGCAAACAAATAATCTTTTAAATTTAAGGATTTATATAATGTATGGAAACATGGCCAACCTCAGCGAAAATAAACTAGCATCATTAAATATGTCCTTGGCCAGGTTGAGTACTATCCTCTTTCAATAATTTTTCAAAAGTATCTTGCCCCCTCGATGTAATGAGCAAGAAAGAAGTACCCTCTATTTGAACCGAAGAGCAACAAAGATCCTTTGCAAATTTTAATCCCATATTAGTCAGTTGTCCATTTTGGCTTTGACCAAGTGGAACAAAGGATTACATATACAAGCAAATGCTTCCAACTACACCATAGGATGAACTTGTGCTGACAGACCAAGTTGGCATTGAACCCAAAGAAGTATTTGGCATGCTAATGGAATATACCATATGTCATGTAAGACTGAAGACAGATCCCAACCAGATCAAAGTGGTAACTGAGATGGAAGCGATAAAGATTGTCAATGTCATCACCATAGATGGCATAATCATCGGTTAATCACTAGTTTGTCGATTAATCACAGGTTTTCATGGAAAATGAGTACTAGCCACTCAAAATCATGTTTTTTTTAATCAATACCCGACAAGTACTAGCACAGTACACGACGAGTGTTGTGCCAACACTCGTTGGGTACTATTGTAGGGCCTATACGCATCTAGACCCTGCAAATGCGTCTTGGACGCTCCAAAATCATTGAAAAACATTGATTTTTGTCTTATTAATGCATACACGCCCCGTCATTGGATTCACACAGTATTTGGAGATCACATCACAAGAGCCTTTCGATCTAGATGAGATCGATCCCTACAATGATTGGACTACACAGGAGGAGGCCCCCATGTTCACAGAGGATGAGATTGTTGATTTTGAGAGGCAATTTATAGAAGGTGCAACTACAGCAGGAGGAGAGATCGGATTGGATGACATCCTTGAAGATGCCAAAGATGAGACCAAGGCAGAGGCAAAGGTGGAGCCACAAGCGCATGCGTAGCGTTCTAGGCATAGCGAGGAGGGCAACCGAGTGGGAGGACTAGACTCCCTTAGTTTTCTAGAGAGCAGGGAAGAGAAAATTATAGATTCTTGTAATTTGTACTTGTAGATTATTGTATAAGGATCACTGTATCAATTTGTTGTTGACAACTTGAAAGTGTCACACTTGTATTCGCAAGATTATGCGATTTTTTACTTTATTTGTATTCAAATCTAATAGAAAACACTTCCCCAACGTTTTACAGATTCATTTGAAACATTTTGCAACTGTAATTTCTATAAAATTTATTTATTTTTATAAATTTAAGCATTTTTTAATTTGTTGATTATTCCCAATTAATCGCGAGCATTTGTCAATTAATCACCGGTTTAAAAATTTCCCCTTGCCGAGTACAGGTATGCAAACTATGGTCAAACCCATCCTTGGCCACATGGAGTACTACCCCCTAGATGTATTGACCGAGTAGGGAATAATACCCTCAATTTGGATATAAGTTTAACAAAGATCATTTAAAAAATTGAAGTCCTCGTAACTCAATGCACCCATTTTGTCTTGCCTTGACTGGAACAAGAAACTCCATATACATGTAGATACTTTGTTGTATGCAATAAATGCACTCTCGCACAAGAGGGTATTCATAAGTTGGCTCATCCTATCTACTTCACAAGTCCCTGTCATCCAAAGTGAAGGTGAAATATAGCACTACTAAACACAAGGCATTAGATATGGAGTACACCATGCAAAAGTTGAGTCAATACCTACTAGACAACCCCTTTGTCTTTTATGTTCACCACTAAGATATCCCAAGCAAAATTATCATGCAAAAATTTCCACTTTCCGACTTCATAGTTGCACAAGCATTTCGTCAAACAGTTTGTAGGTAAGCTGATTTCTGATGTTTTCCTAAGGAGTTGTTTGAATGTGTTTGGATATATTTGTTTATGTTTTACAACATTCATTCAACAATAAAAGATCTCATACAAGTATATATTTAATACCAAATCAAATACATGTATTTATTCTGATTTTTGGCACTCTAAACTGCTGTTACAAATGGTAATGTCCAGATTTCAACAATAGACAGCAAAAGATGTTTACAACAGCTTAAGGTTACAATGATAGACATGTATGAACAGAACCAACCTTACTCCAAGCCCCCATAATGTAGAAATCTGACTTCTAGAAGTATACGCCCTGATGCAGAACTTGTACGGCAGTCAATGCAGGGAATGTATGGCCTGTAGCAGAGGTAAGATGCTTCCAAACCGCCTCTCATGCACTCGTTTCACCCTTTCAGACCCAAACGCCACCTCTCTCAGCTCTCTTCCAGCCTCATGTGCCACAAATGCATATGTACAGCCCCTCTACAATATCATATATGTACGGCCAGCTAACGGAAACTTCACAATGCTGCTACAAACAATAAATCCCCATATATGATCCTCCAATAAACTGGAATTCGTCTTGGCACAAGACTTCACGAATTCTTCAAGTACTCGTTCCTCCGTAGGCAAGAAATCTGATTGATTCCTTCAGCAACTAGCTAGGGTGGAATATTGCACTACCAAAACTAGGATTCCCTTAGGTTTCCGTCCAAGGGTTTGTAGCTCAAAGCTCTCTAAAATCTCAATGAGAAAATATAAAATAGGCATGAATAGAATGAACCCCAAAGTGCTCTTTTATAATCAACCCCAGGCAACCTTTCTAATTCCCGCACTTTTTAATTTAACTTAAACCTCCAGAAATTAAGTGACTTTGTTAACTTAATTGAACATTGCACCAAAAAGTCACTTTTAAATACTTTATTAATTTAATTGAATAACATTATCCTTATAATGTGTTGGGACGGATAATATTAAATAATTAAATTAAATTATTCCCCTTTACTTCATAATTAGCCCACAGGAATGATTAGGCTAATTAACCTCCTCCTGGCTCATGCCTCCGAAGGGGACATTACAGTCCTCCCTTCTCGAAATTGCTTGCCCACAAGCAATTGCAATTTAGGATGTTGAAGTATCTGCTCTCCTTCCCAAGTGGCATCCTCAACTGGCAAATCCCTCCATCTGACTAGATATTCTTCGATCACCCTGTTGCTCAATCTCCTCTCTCTGTTGTCTACTATCTCCTCGAGAACCAAGACCAATCTGCCCTCCTCGTCCAAGTGGAAGCTCTAGTGAAGAAGTAAGATGCTGCCCGAGTGCCTTCTTGAGGCACGAAACATGAAAAACATTGTGTATCCTGCTGCTCTCTGGCAACTCTAACTCATAAGCTACCTCTCCCACTCTGCGAACAACTCTGTAAGGGCCATAGAAGCAGAGCTTAAGCTTCTCTACACCACTCTTCTTCAAAGAAACTACCTATAGGGCTGCAGGTGCCAAAAAACCAAGTCTCCCACCTCAAAACTCCTCTCTACTTGGTGCCGATCTACATATAACTTCTGCTGGTTCTGGGCACTTTGGAGGTTATCCTGAAGTGGCTTAAGGATATCCTAACTCTCCTGGATCCAATCCTTGGCTCTGGGAGCCTTGTTGTCACCAAATGCTAAATCCAAAAATGATGGAGCATCATAACCGTAGAGAGCTCGAAAGGGGGTCATCCCAATAGACATATGGTAGGTGGTGTTATAACAATGCTCCCCCAAGTGTAACCACCTGATCCATGCTCGTTGTTGTCCTGACACATAGTTACGCAGGTAACCCTCAACCCATTTGTTCACTATCTCAGTTTGGCCATTGGTCTGAGGGTGATAACTTGTGCTGGGAGTCAACTCTATGCCAGTGAACCTGAATAGCTCCTGCCAAAAAGCACTAAGGAACATGTTATCCCTATCACTGACAATGGTCTTCGGCAACCCATGAAGCCTAAACACCTCTCTGAAGAAAAGCTCTACAATCTGTGGTGCCTTATACTCCGTGGTGATGGCGAAGAAGTGAGCAAATTTGGTCAACTGATTGACAACTACAAAAATGCAATCTCTCCCCTGTACCTTCGGTAGACCAGTGATAAAATCCATAGACACACTCCCATTTTTGTTCTGGAATGGGTAAGGGTTGTAGTAGCCCAGCAAGATGAGTGTGCTCAAACTTGTTTTGCTGACAGGGCATGCATTCCCTCACATGCCGCAAAACATCCTCTTTGAGGCCCTTCCAAGAGAACCTCTCCCTGACATGCCTATAAGTCTTAAAATATCCGGGATGCCCTGCCAATCGGGTATTATGTATGGCTCTGAGAATCTTGTCCTTTAACTTAGATTCGGGAACGAAGAAAATTCTGCCCTTGTAGTAGATGACATCATCCACCACCCTGTATTGATCATCCTGTGTCTTCCCATCCAGAATCTCGCAAGCCATAGTATTTTTGGAATACTCCACCAAGAGGTGAGCCTTCCAATCAAAGGAGATCTCCACTAGAAAGCATATAGCGGGTCTCCCAGAAAGAGCATCGGCAACTACATTTTTCTTACCCTTGACATACTCAATGTCGAAGTCATATACTTGCACCTTGCTAACCGATTTTTGTTGTCGTTCATTAAGGTCCTTCTGCTCTAAGAAGTACCTCAAACTGTTGTGGTCTGTCCTCACCACAAATCTGCCACCTACTAGATGCTGTCGGAATTTTGCCAAAGCATGCATTATTGCAAGCATCTCCTTGTCGTAGATGGAGTACAACCTCTCATTACCCCTTAGCTTCCTGCTCTCAAAAGCTATAGGGTGCATGTTCTGCATTAAAACTGCCCCAATGCCTTCTCCTGAGGCATCACATTCAAGGACGAAGGGCTGCGTGAAATCTGGGAGTGCTAACACTAGACAGGGGCTCATCACCTCCTTCAACCTATCAAATACAAGTGCCTCTGCTAACCAACTGAATGCTCACTTCTTAGTGAGGTCAGTCAAGGGTGCCCTTAACTATGAAAAACCCTTCACAACCCTTCTGTAATAACTGCACAAACCAAAGAAACCCCGCAGCTCTGTCAATGATCTAGGTGGTGACCAATCTAAAATTGCTTGTATCTTTTCCTGATGAACTTGAACACCGTAAGCACTAATCACGTGTCGCACATAGAGGATTTATGTCATTCCAAACTCGCACTTGGATGCCTTAGCGTGCAAAGACTATGTCTCCATTATGTCCAGCACCTCATCAAGATGTCTCAAATGTTCCTCCCAAGTCTTGTTGTATATGAGTATGTCATCAAAGAACACCAAGAGAAACTTCCTCAACTGCTTATTAAAGATATGGTTCATACATGACTGAAAGGTGGCGGGTGCATTAGTCAACCCGAAAGGCATAACCAAAAACTCATAATGCCCATAGTGACATCTGAAAGCAATCTTATGAATGTCTTGCTCCCTCACCCTGGTCTGATAATACCCTGATCGAAGATCAATCTTCAAAAAGTAGACCATCCCATGCAACTCATCCAACAACTCATCGATCCTGGGAATAGGGTATCTATTTTTTATAGTCTTCTTGTTGAGGGCATGGTAATCTATACACATCCGCATGGTCCCGTCCTTTTTCACCAATACAACCAAAGAAGCAAAGGGACTCGAACTAGGTCTGATGTGCCCCATATCCAGCAACTCCTTGATAGCTTTTTCTATCTCCTTGAACTTCTTAGGGTGCCTATAAGGAGTAGTGATGACGGGTTTGGAACCCTCCTCCAACTCAATGACGTTTTCAAATCCTCTATCAGGAGGTCTCCCTGGAGGAACCTCGCCGAAAACCAAACTGTGCTTGTCCAACATTGGCTGAATATCAATATGATATAGAGTACTATCATCAGTAGAGGTCTTAGACGAAATCAAACACTGCGCTGCCCATGCCACATCATCATGTCTAAAAATATTTTCCATTCTTTTTGCACACATGATCCTGGGAGCACCATTAGACATACCCCTCAATACAACCTCCTTGCCATCTGCTTTGAACTTCAGCTCCATAGTCTGGAAGTTCTGAGAATACTTCCCTAAGGAGTGGAGCCATTGGATGCCCAGAATAGCATTAGTGTCTCCTAAGTCCACAACATAAAAATCATCAGTGATAATGTAGTTGCCCAACGTGATACTCAACTATGGAACCCGTTGGGTGCAAGCCATATTAAAGCCATCTGCCACCATAACATTAAACCCCTCAAACTCATGTCCCTGAATACCCCTCTTTGCCACCAAGGCAGATTCTATGAAATTGTGGGTTGCCCCACTATACACTAAAACTGTCACCCGCTGCCCTTGCAAAACTCCACGAACTCGGAAAGAGTTAAACCTAGGCGTACCTAAAAGAGTAGCAATAGTTCCACCCTTAGTCTTCTTAGGTGATGGTCCCTCATCTTCACCATGCTCACTATCAGAGTCACTGTGTTCGCTGCCAAGAACTTCTTTCTCATGTCCTTCATCTTCATCATCTAAAACTACCTCAATATAGTGTACCTTGCCCTTTCCCAAACACCTATGTCTACGCTCCCAAGGTTCTTTGTAGCTGAAACATAACTTCTTCCTGCGTAATTCATTTTGAACCTCGTCATCCATGCAAAGCTTTCTAGGCTCTTCTTTTGGAAAGGATTTCTTGAAGTCTTTCTTGTACAGGAAGGGTTTAGGTTGTAGTTTGTTATTTGGGGCTACACTCTCCATATTCCTAGCCCTCTTGATAGCATCCAGTAAGGTGTTAGGATCAAATGCTTTGATCCAACCACGAAGTGGCTCTACTAATCCCTTCACAAACAACACCATCAACCTATGTTATGATATATTGGTAACCATCATGGACAACTCCTGAAACTCTGAAATATAAGCTTCAACTGAACCCCCTTGTTTCAGCTATGCCAACTCCCTCAAATGCAATTCAGGATCCCTCCTGTCAAAACCGATCTATCAGCCTCTGAGTGAAGTCTGCATAGGAGGTTATACTGTCATGACCCAATGTCACTAGTCCATGGTACCACCACTCATGAGCTTCTCCATCTAAAAGAAGGGTGGCATATTTGATTGCCTCCAACTCTATCATAGGGTTAAGCTGAAAGTAGGTGTCTAATTTTTGCACCCAAGCACGAGCAACACACTTACTCAATCCATCATAGCTAGGAATGGTTAGCTTACCCACTTTGCACTGCACATCTCTATTATTTCCTTGTCCTCTTTCCCCTCTAGGCCTATTTCTATATTTTATAACACAAAATTCTGCCAAGGACATAGATGCATGGAACTTATCACCCAAAGATTGGTATTCTCTCAAATAATCGCCCCATCCTTCACCTCCTCCTTGCTGCCCTGCTTGTTCTCTAGGCTGATCAACCAAAAACTCAGGCACTAGAGGTCTAAAAGTGACTCTACTTGCTGTCCTGGAAGTATTTATAGGAGCATTAGTGTTACTGCCTTCACCTCAGTAGCCATTGTGTTCATTATTGCCATTATTATTATCATTGTTCTAATGATCTTCTTGATTATTTCTGTTGTTTGCATTCATGGTTTGCATCATTTGGGTTAAAGTTTGAACAAACTGTTGTTGCCCCCCAGCTAAATCGTTTGGTATAGCCAAAACACTGGGGTCCGGTTGTTCCTATCGATCATCCATGTTCCCTACAACTCACTCACCGAACAATTCTGCCGTAGCAACTTCTTCAATCTCTAGTTGTTCTGGTGGATTGTTTGGCCACCTAAAATAGTATCTATGGGACCCTTCCAGCTGCATAGACGAATTCTGCTATCATAAATTTGCACAACTCCCATTGGCTGGCAGGATACACTGCTCTGATACCACTGAGATATCCCAAGCAAAATTATCATGCAAAAATTTTCACTTTCTAGCTTCACGGTTGCACAGGCATTTTGTTGAACAGTTTGCAGGTAAGCTGATTTCTGATGTTTTCCTGGGTTGTTGTTTGAATGTGTTTGGATATATTTGTTTATGTTTTACAACATTCATTCAACAATAAAATATCTCATACAAGTATATATTTAATACCAAATCAAACACATGTATTTATTCTGATTTTTGGCAGCCTAAACTACTGTTACAAATGGTAATGTCCAGATTTCAACAATCGACAGCAAAAGATGTTTACAACAGCGTAAGAATACAAGCAAAAACATGTATGAACAGAACCAACCTTACTCCAATCCCCAATAATGCAGAAATCTGACTTTTGGAAGTGTACGGCCTGTTGCAGAGTTTGTACAATAGCCAATGCTGGGAATGTACGGCCTGCAGCAGAGGTAAGATGCTCCCAAACCACCTCTCATGTACTCGTTTCACCCTTTCAAACCCAAACGCCACCTCTCTCAACTCTCTTCCAGCCTCACGTGCCACAAATGCATATGTACGGCCCCTCTACAATATCATATATGTACAGCCAGCTTGGGAAACTGTACAGCCAGCTAATGGAACCTTCACAAAGCTGTTACAAACAATAAATCTCCATGAAATGATCTTCCAATAAACTGGGATTTGACTTGGCACAAGACTTCATGAATTCTTCAAGTACTCGTTCCTCCGCAGGGAAGAATCTGATTGATTCCTTCAGCAACTAGCTAAGGTAGAATATTGCACTACCGAAACTAGGATTCCCTTAGGTTTTCGTCCAAGGGTTTGTAGCTCAAAGCTCTCCGAAATCTCAATGACAAAATATAAAATAGGCATGAATAGAATGAACCCTGAAGTGCTCTTTTATAATCAACCCCAGGGAACTTTTCGAATTCCCGCACTTTTTAATTTAAATTAAACCTCCGAAAATTAAGTGACTTTATTAACTTAATTGAACATTGCACCAAAAAGTCACTTTTAAATACTTTATTGATTTAATTAAATAACATTATCCTTATAATGTGTTGGGATGGATAATATTAAATAATTAAATTAAATTATTCCCTTTTACTTCGTAATTAGCCCACGACAATAATCAGGGTAATTAACCTCCCACTGGCTCATGCCTCAGAAGGGGACATTACAATCACCAAGGATTGCTTTACTTGGTGAGAAAGCCAACCATTCACTATCAAGTCACTAGTTACTTCAGCTGCAAGAGTTTACTTTCTAGATTTGTTAGGCCAAGAAAACATAATGTCATAGCACATTAACTTCCAAGAATCAAGACGGGAGAACCGACTATCCTTCCTACAAAGTACAAACAGGAATACCAATGTTACTTATCTCTAGTAAGGGAGTCAACTCCCTCTTTGACTCTTATTCTGCCTCGCTATCCCTTACTTCTACATTCCTGTCAATATTTTCATTGTGTATCCCTTGTCACTAGGCTTTTCCTTCCTCTAGAAGTGTTCTCTTTCTCTCAAATATTAATTGCGCACCATGACTTTATAGGTATGTAGTACCACGTAGATGTTATGTTGGAAAACATTTCTTAAATGAACAGGTAGGTCATGACCCCTCCACATCACACATCTTGTTTGAGGTTCATCCATCTACATCAGACCAGTCAAATGAGCCCATTTTACAAAGGTATTATTTATGCATACAGATTTGACAAGCTTCAAAATTTGTTACACAAACCCTCTGATTGTTGAAAGAAAGGATGCCATTTATTGTGCATCGTCCATTGCATCAATCACACCTCATGACCTTCAAACATATACCTATAAGTCCAAACAGTTCATTATAGCCATCAATGTCTCCCACACATCTCCAACATTTCGACAAATCCCCTTCAGCAATTGTACGCCAGTCTTCTTTCTTGTCAATACATTACCTTTCTTCTTTCTCTATGGCCCTAGATTTTGCAAATTATATGCTCATATGTTGGAGCTATTGTGCCAACTATGGTTAAAAATTTGACCCTTAACTAATGTGCACACCTCACTGACTGTGCATTTTGGTCCCCATTAAAACTCCTCGTGTCCATAATAGGAATAAAATGAATTTTACTCCTAATGAAATGTTTTTCAATTTTGCAAACAAATTATATATTTTTATGGTTAATAGTAGAGATCGTATGGTTAAATTTTCTGCAAGGCCAGCAACATCAATGGTTGGAAGTGTTGAGTATGAAATGAAGAAATTAGGGACCATTTTTTTTTAAATGTTTTTGTTTTCAATTTGTTGTGTACCTAGGTAATAAAGATGTTATAGGATGTTGTCCCTTTTAGTCTTAGCATTATTATCAAGTTATGTCATATTCTGGATGCTTAGAGTTATTGAAGGATTAGGTTATGAGTTAAGTAGGGTTTATTTAGGTTTAATATAAAGGGTGGAATACCCCTAAAGAATGTATCCTTTTACCATTTCAACTTCTAAAGCAAATAGAGAGTCGCCATTGTATGAGAACCCCTGTGTTATAGACATATTTGTAGGTGCAATACACTCAGGTGAGCAGGACCCACATTTTGCAGTTTCATTTTTTGAAGTTATTTGGAATGCAGCAAGTGTTTTCAAAGCTTCAATCAATTTTCACAGCCGCCAACAAAATGCCAAGGGGAGTTTATCCAAGAAACAACTCGAAGCTCATGACCAAGGATGAGATAAAGGTTACACGAAAAATTCACCAAAAAAGTTCAAAAGGAGATTCATTCCATGGAAAAGCAACCGGAGCAACCATGTGATAAAGAGGGGAGTATCAACCCTAGTGGGGGTCCTAAGCATGACCCCCCAAATGATGAAGATGTAGAGGAATTAACCTACAAATGAAGATCCCACACTATGATTTTGGAGATGGGACGGAGGTCCACACATGATTCAGCAAGCTCAAACTAGCCTTTCGGATGTAAAAAAATAAAAACCAAGATGACTAGTTGAATGTGGAAGTAACATTTCGACGGTGTTACCCATAAGTGGGGACAGAGATGGATTTTTATAAACCCTGATGGAAAGTTTGCTAATTTTTCTAATGGTCTAACTCGAAGGGTACATCGTAACTTGGATGAGTCATATGATACCCAATTAATGCACTTATTTCAAAAAGATATGTCCGTGGAGTACACCAAAAATTCCAATATTTGGAGTCCAAGGCCAAGCTTTCTATGAATTTGGTGTGGAAGATCTATATTTCCAGCCTACAAGGTAAGATTCGAACAAAGGTAAGCATGTTTGGACTTATTATTGTGGCTAAAAGAGCGAGAAAATATATTGATGCCCTAAAAAAATGGTAGGGAATACCTTTCGAAAGTCTTTAATTTTTGATAGAAAACCCAGGGATGAGAGGGGTTCTGAGTCTTGATTGTGTAAAAACCCTGGTTGTCACTCTACCTCTATATCCATTGTTATAAACCCTTGTTATAAGTGCTTTTGACTGTAATGTCCCCTTTGTACTGAGTCAACACGTGTGAGACCCACAAGCCCATTTCTATACTTCTCGATGGGCGAGGTGTGATTGCTAGAGAAGTATATATAGGTGAGAATTGATTTTGTTTATTTGTCCCTAGTATTTTTATGAGCTTTAGACCATTTACTATATTTTAGGGCATTTCCTTAATTTTAGGTGCTCAGTTGGAGGCAAGACCCTCACCATTAGTCTCCTCATGGAGGATTTACCCTAAGGAAGCCTTTTTATTGTTAACATTGTTCATGCCTTCGGATATTTTTAAGTGTACGTGTCCGTTATAGTTGCCTTGGGGAAAACTTGCTATTTCTTAGAGGGTTTGGAAGGCTACAGGAATAGGACCATGTCATGCAGTGTATCGTTGGATACAGGGGTGAGTCAATTGTTCACGATGCTTTATCTCATGTCTTTTTGGCAAGTAATTCTCAAGCTATGATTAATTTATTGATGAGAGGTCAAGGTTTATTGACTACTCGGGCATTTTAATGTTAATACACTAGCACCATGTTGTGTGGTACTAAATTATTAAGTGATATCGATGTCATATCAAATAAAAATTATCTTTATTATTTGACACTAAGGCTAGGCGTCTAGGGTTGGGAGCATGTAATTGAATAAATAAATGCTGCCCAACCTTGAGAGGATTTTCAGTCCTAGGGTGGGCGGCTATAGCTGGCAGAGCTCATTTATATATTCAAGGACGAAAACCCTTGAATCCAAAAATCAAAGAACTAAACCCTTCTGGTTTCTTGTGGGGAATCTCATCCAGAGATTGCATTGCACTGAAAGCATTTTTTTTTTTGTGGGCGGCTAGAACAACATTATACAACAACATCAATTCTGATTGGGGAAAGATCTTTTGCTAGGTGCTTGATTTCGCATTAGTTTCACATTATTATTATTTCTCTATTGATGTATTCCATCAAGTTTTATCAATAAAATACAGCTCCATTGTTATTATTAGGGTTTACTTTGTTTATGCAGTAAATTGTTCTTTTCTTTTTATGTAGCAAATTGTTCTTTTCTTCCTAGTATCACTCTGATTAAAATAAAATAAAAATAAAAAATAAATTAGATAAGTTTTAAACAAAGGTATCAGAGCTGATTTCCTACCACCCTGTGAACCATGGACAGATGCAGGAAAACTCTGACAGATGAGGGAAGGGCAGATCTATTTCAGAATACCTTGAAGGGATTCAGAGGGGTCAAGAAAGAATGATGGACCTAATAACACAAATGTTAAAGCTTCAAAGTAACTTTCCCACCATTGTTCCTTTGCAAAATCTAGGTCCTAGTAATACTTTTCAAAGAGGGAGAAGCTCGACTTCACATAGCCAACCAGCAATTAGTCAAACAAGTTCCATTCTAAAACCCGTTAAGCCCATGTTTATACAACGGAATGAAGGATCAGATACTAAGACACATAATGTAGAGGAGTTAGATGCTCTCTTTATGGAGTACCAAGGGAAATTAGAAGACTTCAGGGATACGGTAACTTTTGCCACTTTCCTAGAAATACTCGGTAAGAAGTATCAAGGAGGTAGAACCCATGGTAGCAATCGAAATGACAACAGGAAAGATTTGCAACATAAAGTGAATAAATTTAATGCTCATACTTTCGATGGCAGAGGCAAAATATCCACTCGAGTATGGTTGCAGAAGTTACAAATATACTTTACAATCAGCCCTATGGTGGAGGAGGATGCCATACAGTTTGCAACATTGCATTTGGAGGGTGTTGCCTATGACTAGTGGCACCATAGTTTGATTACTCAACGGCAGCCATACAGTTTGCAACATTGCATTTGGAGGGTGTTGCCTATGACTAGTGGCACCATAGTTTGATTACTCAACGGCACAGTGTTGTAGAAACATTTCATTACTTCAGCCTGAGGTTTTTGGACTGTTTTGAGCAGAAGGATGAGGAGTACTTCATGGAGCTTGCTAGAATCAAACATCAGACTTCAGTGGAGTCATATGTTGTTGAGTTTCAATGAGTTGTGGTCATGGTACTTGATATTTCAGAGAGGAAAATCACCTCCCTATTTTAGGGTTTATTTGATCCCCCAAAGGTCTAGTCAAGGCATTTGCACACTCATCACTACAAAATGCCATTAAGAAGGCATTGCCACTTGAGCCTTCTAAGCTTAGGCACAAATTTTCATCTCGGCCTAGAACACCTACTATCGGGCAGCAAAGAGGGATTTTTTAGAAAGGAGGGCATCAAGGCAGCAAGTTTAATTCATACCAAGTCCATTACATTGAGGTAGTATCCAATGAGGAGGAGGCTGGTTATGAAACTAATGAATCAGAACAACAACAGGCAACAAAGGAGCAGATTATTGAGCATGAGCCCGAGTAGTTGGCGAAGGATAATACCGGCACTAACAAAGGTACGCTTGCAGCTCTTTCAAGAGCACCAAGATATCATTCATTCAGATTTCAAGGAGAGTTATCAGGACAGCACATTGCTGTGCCCATTGATAGTGGGGCTAGCCGCAATTTTATTGATGAGGGCCTTGTGGCCAAGAGGAGATTGATGATGGAGGACTTCTCAGGTTTCAAAATGACTCCCGTTGATGGTTTCACTATCCCATGCATCAAGGTAATTCAACAGCTCAAGTTATCTTTGGGTGATTGTACCATATGTGATGGCTTCTATGTTGTTGGGTTGGGGGAAACACACATGGTTCTAGGCATACAGTGGCTGCATTCCCTTGAGGAATTTTCCCAGAATTATTAGTCCATGGAGTTGAAGTTCAAGTCACAAGGGAGAGACATCATACTTAAGCGCATACATGATGCCTCACCACAGGTTGTTACAGCGAAGAGGATGGAGAGGATCTTCCGTAAGGGACAAGCTTTATGGGCAGCCAGCTGCTTTGTGATGAAAGGTATGCCTACCGTACCTTCAAATGGGAACCACACTTATCATGTTGACATTCAAACTATCTTGGACAGGCATAGTGTTGTGTTCGGTGATATGCCTACAAGTTTGCCACCAAATATAGGATTCCAACACATCATAGAGTTGGAGTCTGGCTCTACGCCCATCAAGATCACCCCATCCCGCCATCCATGGATGTATAAAGAGGAAATAGAGAAGGGCTATAAAAGGACTTCTAGAGATGGGTCACATCAGACCTAGTTCTAGTCCATTTGCTTCATCAATAGTGCTTGTAAAGAAGAATGATGGTACGGTGAGAATGTGCATAGATTACTAGGCCTTAAACAAGAAAACAATCAAGAATAGGTATGCCATTCCCAATATTGATGAGTTTATCGATGAGTTGCATGGAGCCATCTATTTTTCAAAAATTGACTTGAGATTCAGCTATCACTAGATCCATGTAGGTGAGGAAGACGTGCACAGGACAACCTTAAAGTGTAATTATAGACACTATGAGTTTGTGGTCATGCCATTTGGGCTCACGAATGCACCAGCCACTTTCCAATCAACCACAAACCAAGTATTCAATCCTCAGTTGAGAAAATTTGTGTTGTTATTCTTTGATGACATCTTGATTTATAGTAAAACCTAAGAGAACCACAAGAGACACTTCGATACGGTCCTCAAGATATTGCAGTAGCAAGTTTTCTTTGCAAAAGAATCCAAGTGTGAATTTGGAGTTGCAAAGATCCTATATTTGGGCTACATCATTAGTGCTCAAGGCATTCAAGTGGATCAGCAAAAGATCTAAGCTACTCAGGATTGGCCAGCCCCTACTACGTTGACCCATTTGAGAGGCTTCTTAGGCCTATGTAGTTCCAATAGAAGATTCATTAGGGGATTCTCACAATACAGAACCCTTAACTAAAATGACGAAGAAAGGAGCCTTCATATGGAGTGACGCAGCTCAAAGAGCTTTTGAGAAGCTCAAACAAGTGATGTGCTCATGCCCTGTGTTTGTCATTCCAGATTTCTTACTACCATTTGTTGTAAAGTGTGATGCATCAAATGAGGGGATCGAAGTTGTGGTGATGCAAAATAGTCGATCCATAGCATTTGAGAGCAAAATTAAAAGCTATGAAGAGGACATTATCTATTTATGACACATAAATACTTGCCATTATACATGCTTTGGCTAAGTTCAGAGAATATTTAGTTTGTGGCATATTTGTGGTCAAAATACACAACAGTTTGAAACGCTTCCTTGGCCTATGGGATTTAAATGATCGGCAACAAAAGTGGGTAAGCTTCAAGCTTATAATTTTGACATTGAGTACGTAATGGGTAAGAAAAATGTGGTTGTTGATGCTCTTCCCTGTATGCCTACTTTCTACACCATTTCTTCTATTGATGTTGATTCGAAAGTTTTTATCATGGCCGAATATGCCAAGATGTATCGTCCCATTTCCAGAATTAAACCAATCAGAAGACACGTAGCCTATTCATTATTTGTTGTGGGCTAAGGGATTAAGTAGGGAAATAATTTAATAATATTTTTATAACATGAAAAATTGACACTTGTGTATTATTATTATAAAGGGGGCCAAAAAATAATATTCATTAAGTGGGTCAAAAAGTAATATTCATTTAAAAGTGTTCTAAATGCTTTTAGGGTTAAGGCAATTGGAAAAAAGAAAATTATAAACGAAGAGTTGGGCTCAAAAGAATTCATTATTCATTATTTATCTTTGAAATCAAAACTCTATTCCGGGTTGGAGCTTTTGAGTTCAACTTTTCTATCTGAGGACAAAAACCCTCAGGTGCACAAGTTTAGTAGAGAAAAACCCTCTTACCCATTGAGGTGATTCCATTTGGGGATCATAATTGTGCTAACAGGTCGAGTTTAATTTCAGCTTTCAGTTGGTTGGAGGTTGTTATTAGTTTCCAGAATTTTGTGAGGAATTAACAGAGACATATATCAAGGTTTATTGTTATTCAAGGGTTGTCATACCTTAGAGAGGCTTCCGTACAATTGAGAGACACAAATCGCTGTCTTTAGGACAGCTGCACGGGGATTTGCGAGTGTTTTAGGGGATTTTAGGGAAATCACCAATCAGGGAGAGCAATGTCCTACTTTTCTCACCAGCATTCATCTACAACAGTTGCCTTGTTGCACTCCTTGGCTATTGTAAAACAATTTTTATGTTGTAATTCCGCTATAAAGGTTATCTATTACCATTAATTATTGATTAAGCATCATTAGGTTTGGTTGTGATACATTTATTATTCAATAAATAGTTTCATCGGTATTATATGTGTATTTAGGCAACTGCAATAAGAATTACAGTTTAATCTTCAATATCATTGTTAAGTATTGTTTTAATATTTAATTGATGCTCCAATTTTAGGAAAAATACCAAAAAATCAGAATTCAGAAAATTATCCAAAAGGGACATTTTAGTGATATTGGAGCCTTGATCTTACCAGCCTACAGGGTAAATTAATATTTTGATTTCATGTGCAAGCCAATGGAAGAGAAATCAAATATTACCAAAGAAAAAGAAGAAAAGCTCAGTTGCCAGGAATAGAAGTTATAGGGGACGGAGAAAGGAGAGTACTTATAGATGAAATGAATTCTTTGCAAGAAACTATCAGCCGGAGTCGGAGGGATTTGGAAAGAACAATCCAAATGACATTGAGAGAATCCATGGTGGGATTAGTACAAACTCTGCAAAATGTTAATCAAAATAAGGCAAATCAAGGAAAGAGAAGCTCGTCGGCTAATGAGAAGGCCTCAATCAATACCCCTTCCAAGACTTTCCAAGCAAAATTTCTGCCAAAAAAAGAACACCCAAAAGAGGTAGAGCACCAACATCACGCAGGCAAAGATTTTTCAGCATATCATGCAGAATATGAGGAACTTAGCTTTGCAGTACAATAAGCATTGACTTTCTGAGAGTTTTGTGATCTAAGAATGAAGAATAGTACAGGGAAGGGAAAGAGATCTCAACAGGATCAGCCCCGTAAAGATATCCAGCAACATTTGGGTAAGATTACGATTCCTACATATTATGGATCTAATAAATGTTCTGTCATGTCTTGGTTGCAAAAGACGGACACCTACTTATCATTGAATCTGATATATGAAGAAGAGGCAATCAAATTTGTTACCCTTCACTTGGAAGGAGTAGCACATGAGTGGTGGTACCATGATGGGGTCACTCAAGGGCACGGTTCTAATTCTACATTGGAAGAATTCAACCAAAGATTAACAAAGAGATTTGATAGAAAAGATCTTGAGATCCATTTCAAATAATTAGCTCAACTTAAGCAGTTTAGAACTGTGGACAACTATATTGCAGAATTCCATAGATTATTCGTTGTGGTTCCTGACGTGACGAAAATGAGACGTAGTTCTATTTGTAGGACTAACTGAACCACTCAAGGGTTTGGTAAAAGCCTATGACCCTCTGTCTTTCCAAGAAGTTATTAAGAGGACTTTAAACTTAGAATCTTCAACACCCAAAAATAAATTATTTTCAAAGACACCAGCTTTTGGATAGAAAAGAACATCACCTTTTGGTCAGCAAAAGAAACCATTTCAACAAGGAGTCACTCAACAAAAAGAGTTGCCACAGAGATCAGGTAAAGATATAGAGACCAAAAATGAGCTCAAAGGAAAGAAATTGTACTTCTCTTGCAAGAATCCATGGGAACCTAGTCACCAATGTCTTGGGCGAGGTCAGGTACATTACATAGAGGTAATATCAAATGTAGAGTCAGAAACAAAAGAACCTGAACTAGAAATTGAAAAGAAATAATCGGGCCTGAAAGAAAGAACAAGATACCCTAGGTGGCACCCTTACTACACTTTTCGGTGCTCACAAATATCACCCTTTTAGAGTTCGTGGAGTTTTGTATGGACATAAAATCACAATGTTGATTGATAGTGGGGCAACCCACAACTGCTTAGATGGGGGATTGATAGCCAGAAGAGGTTTAAAAACAGAGGACTTTGATGGGTTCAATGATGTTGTTGCTAATGGTTTTACTATTCCTTGCACTAAGCGAATTCAGCAATTGAATGTTACACTTGACATTGGAGAAACAAATAGGTATTAGGGGTGTAATGGTTACATTCCCTTGGGGAATTTACACAGAATTATCAAACCATGGAGCTGAAATTCAAATAAAATGGAAAGGAGGTAGTGCTTCAAGGTATTGTAAATGGATCCCCAATAGCTGTCACAACTAAGAGGATGGAGAGATCATTTCATAGTGGACAAGTAGCTTGGGCAGCTCATTGTTTGGTGAACACCACAACTTCACCCCCAAATCAGAGATCCTATCACATGGACATGCAGTCTATTTTAGACAAGCATGGCACAATGTTCAGTGGCTTACCTCCAAGATTGTCACCTGATAGAGGATTTCAGCATATAATAGAGTTGGAACTAGGTTTTAAGCCTATGATGATTACACCCTACCACCATCCAAGAGGGTTCAAGGAAGAAATTGAAAAGGCTATCAAGGAGCTTTTGGAAAGGAGTCACATCAAGCCTAGTTCTAGCCCCTTTGCATCATCAGTGGTCCTTCTGAAGAAAGATGGTATTGTGTGGATGTGCATTGATTACAGAGTCTTGAACAAGAAGACAATCAAAAATAGGCATTCCATTCCCAAGATCAATGTATTAATTGATGAGTTGCATGGAGATGTGTATTTTTCAAATATTGATTTGAGATAAAGCTATCATCAAATCCGTGTAAGGGATGAGGACATACAAAAAACAACATTTAGATGTCACTTTGGGCACTTTGAGTTCTTGGTCATGCCCTTTGGTTTGACAAATGCCCCAACCACTTTCCAATCATGTATGAATCATATTTTTAGTAAGCATTTGAGAAAATTTGTTTTGATATTTTTTTATGACATTTTGGTTTATAGTAAGTCTTGGGAAAACCATTTGAGACATTTGGATATAGTTCTAAGTATTTTGGAGCAGCAAATTCTCTTTACTAAAGAGTCTTAAGTGTGAGTTTGGGATGACTGAAATTTTGTACTTAGGCCATGTAATTAATGTCCAAGAAGTTCAAGTGGACCAACAAAAGATCCAAGCCATTTTGGATTGGCCTCCTCCTACCACATTGACAAAGTTGAGAGGTTTATTTGGCCTCTGCAGTTACTAGAGAAGGTTTGTCAAGGGCTTTTCACAGTTGGTTGTTCCTTTGGCTAATCTAACAAAGAAAGGAGCTTTCAGTTGATCAGAATCAGCGCAAAGAGCTTTTGACAAGCTCAAAGAGGTAATGAGTTCGTGCCATGTCTTAGTTCTTCTAGATTTTTCACTCCCATCCGTGTTAGAGTGTGATGCATCAGGAGGGAGCAATCTTGATGCAGAAAGGGCATCCCATAGCTTTTGCAAGTTGGAAACTCAAAGATACAAAAAATTGATTCTCAATTTATGACAGAGATGTTGGCCATAATGCATGCTTTGGCGAAATTCAGATAGTACCTAGTGTGTGGCAGATTTGTGGTCAAGACTGATCACAATAGCTTCAAATTCTTCATCAACCAAATAGATTTGAATGATAGGCAACAGAAATGGATAAGTAAACTTCAAGCTTATGATTTTGATACAAAGTATATTAAGGGTAAAAACAATATTGTCGCTGATGCTTTATCCAAAAAACCAACTTATGCTCAATGTTTGAAATCTCTATTGATTGGAAGGTTACTATAATAGCAGAGTATGCAAAGAATATCTTTACAATTGATATCCTTAAGGACAGAATACAGGATGACAGGTCCAAGGTGATAGATGATCTCATCCTTTATAAAGGCAGAACTTATCTCATCCCTAAATCAAAAATGAAGCATAAAGCTTTGAGGGCAGTACATTATACATAAATCGTTGGTCACCCAGGGTATTTCAAGACTTATAAGCAAATTAGGGAAAGATTTTTCTAGAGAGGATTCAAGGGAAAGTTGTTCCAATACATCAGAGAGTCTATTACCTGCCAGCAGAACAAATCTAAATAGATATTTCCAACAGGTTTGTTGCAGCCCTTACCAATTCCAAATCAGAAATGGGAGAGTATTCTAAGAATTTCATCATTGGTCTTCCAAAAGTTCAAGGCAAAACTTGCACTTATATTGTAGTTGATAGACTTATACATACGCACACTTCTTTGCTATTTCATCTAAGTTCAAGGCACCACAGGTAGCTGATTTATTTTTCAGAGAAGTGTTTAGACTTCATGGCTTGCCTTAAAGCATGGTAGGTGATAGTGGCAACAAGTTCCTTAGCCTATTTTGGTAGGAACTCTTTCATTTGACAGAAACCGAGTTGACTCCTAGTACCAATTACCAACCCCAAATAGATGGGCAAACTGAAATTGTGAATAAGTGGGTTGAAAGATATTTGAAGAACTATGTAGAAGGGTAGCAAACAACATGGATCAAATGGCTCTATATTGGAGAGTCTTTCTATGGATTTCACCACTGGTCTTCCAAAAGTTTAGGGCAAGGGTTGCACTTATATTGTAGTTGACAAACTTATAAATATGCACACTTCTTTGCTATTTCATCTAAGTTCAAGGCACCACAAGTAGCTGATTTATTTTTCAGAGAAGTCTTTAGACTTCATGGCTTGCCTAAAAACATGGTAAGTGATAGGGGCAATAGGTTTCTTGACCTATTTTGGCAAGAACTCTTTTATTTGACAGAAATCAAGTTGACTCCCAATACCAGTTACCACCCTCAGATAGATGGGCAAACTGAAATTGTGAATAAGTGGTTTGAGGGATATTTGAAGAACTATGTAGTAGGGCAACAAACAGCTTGGATCAAATGGCTCTATATTGGGGAGCATTGCTACAAAAACTCACATCATATGTCCATTGGTATGACTCCTTTCAAGGCTTTGTATAGTTATGATGCTCTTTCTTTTGTGGACTTGGTCATCATAAATAGTAGTGTGCCAGGGGCAAGAGATTTGATCACACAGAGTCAAGAAATATTGGAGAAACTCAAAGAAAAGCTCCAACATGCACAGAATCAACAAAAGTCATATGCAGATCAGCATCATATTGAAAGAACTTTTGAGGTTGGAGAGGTTGGAGACATGATTTTCTTGAGGTTACAGCGCTATAGATAGTCTTCTCTCAAAAAAAGTGGAGCTGAGAAGCTCAAGCCTCGCATCTATGGCCCTTGCAAGATTAAGCAAAGGATTGGGGAGGTTGCTTATGAGCTTTAATTGCCAAAGCACAATAGGATACATAGCGTATTTCACGTTTCATGCCTCAAAAGGGCACTAGGAAAGCATATCATTCCTTCGGCTGAGTTGCCTCCTTTGGATGATGAAGGCAAATTGATCTTAGTTCCAAAAGCCATCATAGATATCAGGGAGAAGAAACTAAGAAACGGGAGCATAACAGAGTATTTGGTGCAATGGAAAGACCTACCAACAAAAGATGCTACATGAGAGGGTACAAAGATTCTTGAGCGTCCTATTTTGCAATTGCTTAAGGGCGAACAATTCTAGGAAGGGCGGACTATAATGTCTCATTTCCAAAATTAAACCAATCAGAAGACCCTAGCCTATTCAGGCTAAGAAATTAAGTAGGGCAATAATATAATAATATTTTTGAGTCATCCCAAAATTACGTTGTTTTATAACATGGAAAAATGACACTTATGTGTAATTATTATCAAGGGGGCCAAAAAGTAATATTCATTACGAGGGCCAAAAGGTTGTATTTATCTAAAAATGTTCTAAATGCTTTTAGGGTTAGGGCAACTAGAAAAAGAGAAATTATAAAAGAAGAGTTGGGCTCAAAAGGATTCATTATTCATCTTTGAAAACAAAACCCTATTCCAAGTTGGAGCTTTTATGTTCAATTTTTCTATCTGAGGACAAAAACCCTCCAGTGTACAAGTTTAGAGTACGAAAACCCTCTTACCCATTGAAGTGATTACATCCAAGGATCATAATTGTGTTGATAGATCGAGTTTAATTTTACCTTTCAGTTGGTTGGAGGTTATCAATTTTCAGAATTTTGTGAGGGATTATCATAAACATATATCAAGGTTTATTGTTGTTCAGGAGTTGTCGTATCTTAGAGAGGTTGTCATACAATTGACGGACACAAATCATTGTTCTTATGATCGTTGCGTAAGGATTTGTGAGGGTTTTCGGGGGTTTTAGGGGAACACTAACCTTGGAGAGTGACGCCCTACCTTGTTGGCCACCATTCATCTACAACAGTTGCCTTGTTGCACTCCTCTACTATTGTAAAACAAATTTGTTGTTGTAATCCGGCTATAAAGGTTTTAAATTATCATTAATTATTGATTCAGCATCATTAGGTTTGGCTGTGATATATTTATTATTCAATAAATAGTTTCATCATTATTATGTGTATTCAAGCAATTGCAATAAGAATTACAATTTAATCTTCAATATCATTGTTCAGTATTGCTGTTTCAGTATTTATTTGATGCTCTAGATTTAGGAAAAATACAAAAAAAATAGAATTCAGAAAATTACTCAAAAGGGATATTTCACAAGAATTCCTTTGCTACTAGGGTGTTGGATGGGAATGTGAAGGATCACAGGGATGTTGTGGCGGATGACCTTATATTGTATAAGAACAGAATATTCCTTGTACTCGAGTCCAAAATGAAGGAGAAAATTATAAGGACTTCGTATGATGCACCCCTAGCTGGTCACCTGGGCTTCCACAAAACTTATAGCCAACTGAGTGGAAGGGCCTCGTGGAGGATATTCAGGACTTCCACAAAACTTATAGGCATCTGAGAGATTTTCCTAGAAGGGCCTCATGGAGGATGTTCTTAGGTATGTTAAGAGAGTCCATTACTTGCCAAGAGAATAAAGCAGAGCACTACGACCCTTGCTCGTAACTAGGCCAAAAATGGAAAAGTATATCCATGGATTTTATCACAAGTCTTCCTAAAGTGAATGGCAAGGACTGTGTTTTTGTTGTAGTGGATAGATTAACTAAGTATGCCCATTTCTTTGTCATCCCTACTGAGTTTAAAGCACCACAGGTGGTTGACCTATTTTTCAGAGAGGTATTCCAACTACATGGCTTGTCCAAGACCATTGTCAGTGACAGGGACAAAAGATTCCTCAACACCTTTTGGCAGCACTTATTCATTTGACAAGCACTGAGCTCACTCCTAGTACCAGCTATCACCCCCAAACGGATGGGCAGACGAAGATAGTTAATAAGTGGAGTGAAGGGTACTTAAAAAACTATGTCGCAGATTAATAAACAACATGGATTAAGTGGTTGTACCTTGGAGAGCATTGTTATAATACCACTTACCAAATGTCCATTGGCAAGACAATATTTAAGGCACTATATGTATATGATGCATCTACCTTCACTCATTTGGTATTCACTAACAGTTGTGGACCGACAGCGAGTGATTTTGTGGAGCAAAGCAGAGACATTCTATGGTCACTTAAAGACCATTTGCAGCATGCACAAAATTAGCAAAAAAATATGCAAGCTAACGCCATACTAAGAGATCATTTGAGGTTGGAGATATGGTTTTTCTATGCCTACATCCTTATAGGCAAACTTCCATGAAACAAAGTGGGGTTGAATAACTCAAACCCTTCTTCTATGGACCGTACAAAGTATTGAGGAGAATTGGAGAGTTGCCTATGAGTTGCAATTGCCAACAGGCGATCACATTCACAACATTTTCCATGTGTCTTGCTTTAAAAAGGCACTTGGACAACATGTTGTGCCATCAGTTGGTTTGCCACCCCCAGGATGATCAGGGGGAACTTGTATTGGTTCCAGATGCCATTATGAATTGGAGAGTTGCCAATAGGCAGTTGGATTCAAAACGTTTTCCATGTGTTTTGCCTTAAAAAGGCACTTGGACCGCATGTTGCGCCATCAATTGGTTTGCCACCCCTAGATGATGAGGGGGAACTTATATTGGTTCCGAATACCATTAATGACGCATGAGAGAAGAGATTGAGGGACAAGACCATCACGAAATATTTGGTCTGTTGGAGGAGACCTCCCATAGAAGATGCTACTTGGGAGGTGCCAAAAATACTTGAACATCTAACATTGCATTGCTTGTGGACAAGCAATTCTAAGAAGGGCGGACTTGTAATGTCCCCTTTGTACTAAGTCAACATGTGTGGGACCCACGATCCCATTTCTATACTTCTCGATAGACAAGGGGTGATTGCTAAAGAAGTATATACTAGTGAGGATTGGTTTCGTTCATTTTTCCCTCATATTTTTATGAGTTTTCGACCATTTTCTATATTTTAGGGGGCATTTCCTAAATTTTAGGAGCTTGATTGGAGGCAGCACCCTCACCATTAGTCTCCTCATGGTGGATTTACCCTAAAGGGGCCTTATTACTATTGGCATTGTTTGTGCCTTTATTTTTAAGTGTACATGTCCGTTATAAGTGCCCTGGGGAAAACTTTTTCCTATTTCTTAAGGGCTTTTGGAGGGCTACGAGAATATGACCATGTCATGCAATGTATCATTGGATATGGGTGTGAGTTAGTTGTTCATGATGCTTCATCTCGGGTCTTTCTAGCAAGTAGTTCTCAAGTTACGATTGATTTGTTGATGAGAGGTCAAGTTCTATTGACTACTTGGGCATTTTAATGTTATTACACTAGCACCATGTTTTGTGTACTTGATTATTAAGTGATATTAGTGTCATATCAAATAAAAATAATCTATATTATTTGACACTAAGGCTAGGCACCTAGGGTTGGGAGCATATCAATGAATAAATAGAGGCTGCCCAACCTTGAGAGGATCAATCTATGCTCATTTCACATATTTTCAAACCTAGAGCAAGTGACTACAGCAAGCAGAGCTCATCTATAGATTCAACAACGAAAAGCCTTGGCTCCAGAGAACATAGGAGGAAACCCTTTTGGTTTCTTGTGGGCAATCTCATTGAAAGGTTGCATTGGACTGAAAGCATTCTTTTTTTTATTGGTAATCAGATTTAAGGGTGTCTTGAAAAACATTATACAACATCGATTCTGATTTGGGAAAGATCTTCTGCTAGGCGCTTGATTTCTAATTAGTTTCAGGCTATTATTATATCTCTCTTGATGTATTCCAACAAAATTTATCAATAAAATACAGATATAGTATTATTATTAAGGTTTACTTTGCTTATGCTATACATTGTTCTTTTCTTTCTAGCATCATTCTCATTAAAATAAATATAAAAATAAATCAAATAGAGGTCATAACATTGACCATGGAGCAAGGGTCATGTACGTAACACAAAAAAGATTTATATGGCCACAGATGTGTGTCCATTCGAGCCCATATTAGAGTCTAATGATGAGGGTATCCCTAATCAACCTGATGCAGAGTGTGAACTAGAGAACATGTCTACTTCAATAATAGAAAAAGGAGAACCATCAATGTCACTTTCTACCATGATTGGGTTGAATTGTCTATACACCTTCAAGTTCTTTTCCCATGTCAATAAAGCCTCGGTGTTGGTCATGGTTGATCCACGAAGCACGCTTACTATTCTAGATAAGAAACAAGTCACAGGCTAGGCCTCCATTTAGACCTCTAAGAGTTTTTCCATTCAAGTTCCAAGGCACATAAGCGTTGACTGCCTAGGAGTAGTGCATAATGTGGAACTTTCAGTGGCAAATTATGTCCTCGAGGAAAAATTCTATGTTTTTGATGTTGGGGCAATGGATGTTGTTTTGGGGGTTCAATGGTTATATTCAATTGGAACATACTCCACCAATCTTTGGGAGAGATTCTTGATATTCAAGCAAAGTAACCGTGAGTATGCTATCAAGTCTTTGCCCCTAAGGGAGATACAAACAGTTGATTCTAGTCAAATGAACAAAATTTTGAAGGGCATTTTGGGTTTATGGCTCACCTTTACCGTATGGATATAGTATCTTTTGTCCCACATGAACATGCCCAAGGAAATTAAAGTTGCTTTGAAAATATAAGGTAGTTTTCAAAGATCTACAAAACAGCCTACCACTTGACAAGGAATTGGACCACATTATTGAGATTGACCCTACTAAGGGCCCAACTATGGTACACCCATACATATACAAGCAATTTCAGAAATATAAGATAGAAAAATCAGTAAGCAAAACTCTTGGAGGCCGGTATCATCATCAGTAGTAAGAGCCTATATGCTACTCCAGTGGTCCTAGCCAAGAAGAAGGATGGCTTGTATGGCCTCTGCATTGATTATAGGGCCTTGAACAAAATTAAAATAAAAATTATATTTCCCATGCCAAGGATTGATAATCTACATGATGAATTGCATGGGACAAAGTATTTCTCAAAGATAGATCTCAGGGCTGGATGCATCAAATACAAGTTTGGATTCAAGACGAGGAGAAGACTGCATTCAGAAATCATTTGGGGCACTATCAATTTAGGGTCACGCCTTTTGTTCTTTGCAATGCTCAAGCACTAATGAACAAGGTATTCAGTAAATTCCTACGCAAGTTTGTCCTTGTATTTTTTTATGATATCCTTGTTTACATCAATTCATTTGACTCCCATATTAAGCATCTAGACATTGATTAAATGTCTTGGCGCTAAGGAGAAGTTGTATGCCAAGGCTTCTAAGTGTAAATTTGCTAAGGCTTCTTTGGAATACCTTGGTCACATTATTTCTATTGAGGGGATGCAGACTGACCCTACAAAAATCAAGGTCATATGTAATTCGCACATGCCCAAGACTATTAAGAAACTTTGTGATTTCTTAGGCTTAGCAGGATTTCAAAAAGAGTTTGTAAGGAGCTTCTCCACAATAGCTCGTCCTTTGACAGACCTTACCATGAATGCCTTCAAGTGGTCCACTAAGGCACAAAAATCATTTGATGATCTCAGACAAGATCTTGTCTCTACTCCATTTTTAGCAACTCCTGATTTCTCCAAGGCCTTTGTTATTGAATGTGATGCTTCTAAATCCGGACTTGGTGTAGTACTTTCTTAGGATGACAATCCCATCGCATTAAAAGCTGGAAATTGAATAATAGGGAACAACACATGTCAATATATAGCAAGGAGATGTTAGCCCGTCCTACACATAGTGACCAAATGGTGTTTGTTTCTCTTTGAGGGGCATATTTTTTATTAAGACTAGCCATCTAAGCCTTAAGCACTTGTTAACTCGTGAGGAGTAGGATATGTGGATTGATCACCTATAAGCCAATGATTTTAAGATCCTATATAAGAAAAGGGAGTAGAATGTGGTCACAGATGCACTATCATGCCTAGAGGAATCCCCTCTTTCATGCCATCTTTGTTAGTCAACCTACTATGATGCAAGATCTACCACACTACTCAACTCAATCTGCCACAACCAAGCTCATAAAAAATATTGAAGAGGGGAAAAAAGGTAAAGCTTGATCTATTCGAAATGGCGTCATATTTTTTGGAGGACGCATTTAACTTAAGGGAGGAATCCCCCTCATTCAAAAGTCACTTGAGTTTCCATCTACAAGCCATGTTGGATTCCAAAAAAACTTCAAAAAAACCATCTCTAATTTTTTATAGCAAAATAATAAGGCAAGCATTCGGCAGATTGTAGTTGAGTGTCACAATCGCCAACAAAATAAGGTCAAGAGTGTTTCTTCCCCAGGACTTCAGCAACCAAATGTTTTACCAAATCAAAAGTAGTAAATTGTGTCAATGGACTTTATCATAAGGTCTTCCCAACTCTAAAGGTGAGGATGAAATTTTTGTCATGGTAGATCGATTGACTAAGTATGCCCATTTCATTCCCAAAAGAAAGGCAAGAAACAATGGTCCTAAGGTTGGAAAATTGTATTTCCAACATGTGTTTAAGCTACATGGTAAGCCAAAGAAGATCATTTGCGATTGGGATTAGATATTTCAAAGTCATTTTTGGCAAGGAATGTTCTATAATGCAGGGGTCATATTAAACATGAGCATTGCCTACAATCCCCAAACTGATGGTCAAATAGAGGTGGTGAATAAGTGCCTAGAAGGGTTTCTAAGAATGTACGCAAGGGATAAGTAGAGCAAGTGGGTGGAATGGTTACATTTAGCTAAGTACTAGTACAACACCACATATCACTCCACCAACACAAAGATAAACTTTAAGGCGCTTTATGGGTACTAGCCACCATCACCACTGGATTGGGTAATTCAAAGGAGCAAGGTACCAACAGCCATGAAAGCACTAGAGGAGATGCAGAACACTGCAAATTTTGAGGGACAACCTTGCAATAAGAGCCAACAAGATGAAGCAGCAAGTAGATCAACACAGGACAAAGAGGACATTTGAAATAGGGGACATGGTATTTGTTCGACTACAACAATGTAAACATGCCAAATTGAAGCATGCAGGAAAGCAAAAATTGCAACCAAAATATTATGGACCATATAGGGTGAGAGCGAAGGTGGGCGAAGTTGCATATGCACTAGACATACTAAACAAGGGAAGACTACATGATGCCTTACATGTATCATGTTTGAAGAAGATATGAGTGCATATCGTGCCACAATCACAATTTCCTATCACAAATGAAGGGAAGTGACTGTTGAACCCAGAGTGCATTGAAAGGGAAGAAGTTAGAAAGTTGTTGAGTTGGGTAATGTGAATGTTCAAGGTCAAGTGGAAGGGGCTACCAGCAAAGGATGCAACCTTAAAAACAAAGGATTTTGTAGGCAAGCATCCAAACTTGCCACATTAGCAAAAAAGAAAAAAAATGCAAAAAAGAAAAAAAATGCAAAAAAGAGAAAAAACTTCCCTCCATCCCTTTTGAAGAGAGGGTTTTCTAGGATAACACAAAAAACTTCCCACATTGTTGGAAAACATGCCTACAAAGTTAAGGGGTGTATGAGGAGTTAAAAAAAATATCATTCTCATTCATGTATTTAGTTAAGTGATATTATAGGGTGTGTTGGTTAGAGCATCTTTTTATGATCTAGTTATGATGTAGTTGCCTTGAGTTCCATCCCTGTGCATCCTTCACATGTATTAAAACTTGTAATACAAAATTTTGCACCTGGGAAGTTCCCAAAAGGTCAACAATCCTAGTACTACTCTAGGTTGAGTGCGCTTAACATTGGAATTTTTATTAGCTTTGAGGAAACAACTCTTTAAGGGGGAGGGCACATGTTGTACACCTAAGATCAACATATGTTATAGGATGTTGTCCCTTTTAGTCTTGACATCATTATCAGATTATGTTATATTTTGGATGCTTAGAGTTAATGAAGGGTTAGGCATGAGCTAAGAAGGGTTTCATGTGGATTTGATATAAAAGGTGGAAAAGCCCTAAATAGTGTATCTTTTATTCATTTGAACTTCTAATGCAAACAGGGAGCTGCCATTGTGTGAGAACTTGTCTTATGGATTTATTTGCAATTGCAATCTGTAGACACATAAATCTAGTCACAAGGACTTGACAATGCTAATTCTTGACACATCCTAAGCCATATGACTTGTGCCCTAATACATTACTCCCATCCACTACTCCTTTAATTCATTTATCTACATGAAATTTTACCCTTTGTTTGTCATCAGTGCTACACAGAACTTTCCAAGTCAAACGCTCAAAATGCTTCATACCACCCTCAAACTGTCTCCAACTCAGGACGGTTGTCCCTGATTTTCCAAGACAGGTATACGCTAGGCAGACAAGACCGCTACTGCAAGCTTGTCCACCTAGAGCAGTCAAGACCCGTGCCAACTAACAACTAGTTTCCAAATTTTGAAAGTCTTTTGGGTCTTCCCGCACGTTTCATAAAATCGGCTAAAGGAATTCTCAAAATATCTTGCTATAAATACACATCAAAGGTCATTCATTATCCCCACTTGGTTACCACTTGGTTCCTAACTAACACACTCTTACACGTTGAGCAAATCTGCCCTAGTTCTTTCTAAATTCAAGATCACTAACAAAGAGCAGCCATAAGCCAAGTCTAAAGCATCTCAAAGCAAGTCAAGAGCTATCATTGTCAAGTATCAAAGCCATATTTCTAGCTACATAAACATAGTCAAGGAACACAATTGCACAATCATTCTAGGTGGGAGAACTATGTGGACTTGATTTCCCTTCTCGAAATATTGGATACGTAGACAACAGTCAATCATCAAGGGGGTAATTGGGATCAGTTCAACCCATTACACTCCCCCTCTTTTTTACAAGTTTCAAGCTTTCAAGGTGCCCTTAGGGTTTTTAAAGACAAAAAAAAGAAAACATTGAAATTTGCGTGGCACAATCAAAATCGCAATATCTCAATCCTAATCAGTAGACGCAAGCGCAGAAGGCGCAACAATCATATTTTTGCCACAGTCAACGCAAACATGTTTGCAATCAACAGATCCAAGCGCCCTACACTATTGTCCAAGGAGAGTGGTCTTGTCTAAGAAAATTCTCAGATTCTGCTTTTGATCTGTCACTATCAAAGCTCTGATTTTGATGTCATTGTCAAAATTCTATCTTTTGTCTTTTCCTATCAATCATCAGTCACAGTCAATGATACAAGTCCGTAGTCAACAAACACCAACGACTTGCGATGCTGTCCAAATAGCGCAGACATATCCATAAACAATTTCAAATTTTGTTCTTGGTCCTGAGCATACAAAATCATATCTTTTGTTGATTTTCACTTTCAAATATCTAAAACAGTCAACAGAAATCCCAATTTGAGCTAAGTACATTTCTTCTTAGTGTTTTCCAAAAATAGTACTTTTTTATATTTATCAATTTCCAAAATCAGAATTGTTGATTAGTGCAACATCTTAATTATTAAATCAAAAATAGAATAAAAGACAATCTACTCTCAAGTAAGCAAGTGCCCCCATTTTTCTGTTTTATCAATTATTCAACTTTATATTTACAATTCCATTTTTTTGTCATTATTTGAAATGCAGAAATATCCTCATACTATTTGGAACGCCATTTAAAAAAACTCTGTTGCATATTCAGTATGTTATTCAGTAAAGTTTTTTGATGGTATTCATTGTGATTATATAGGATAGCTTTAACATTAGAACAACCTAATTTGTGGGTGTGTTTTATTAAATTTGTAGCTATTAATTTTATTTGGTATTAATGGTCATATCATGTCAATGGCGTTTGGAATTTTCCATGGGCCTCGAACAGGCTAATACAAAAGCTACAAAATAAATGGAATTTTCCATAAACCTCAAATCGGCTAAAATGCTAGAAAATCAAATGGTGTGAAAAATATTTGGGGTTTCATAGAATGCCAATTTCTTGATTTTCCTTAAACTTATTTGAGTCACTCTTTCATGATGTTTTTCAGTTGCGTTAAAAATAAACTTAAGGCTCATAGAACAATAAAATTGCATTATAATAAGTTAATGCAATAGTTAAGGCCTTGAGGAAACAACATTGAGGTGGCAATGACCATAGAACTTTGTCACTAGAAAGTAATGGGGTTATGATGAGGTTCAAATGCTTATATCCATGTTTTGAGGTTTTATATTTCTAAGATTTAGCCTTTTGAGTAAGTTTCTTAGTCAATTATTATTTCAGACCCACCCAAGGAAATTTGTTTTACAGTTTCAACTATTATTTACACGAACTGATTTTTATCAAATCCAAAAGCTTTATATTCCAAACTTTATGAGATGCCAATGCCTGTTTGTTTTTACAGGCCACCAACATGAGGAAGTGAAGCAACACCACCACAGAATGCAATGAAGTACCATCCAACTTGAATATTGTGATTTTTAGCGCATTTGCCATGATTTCACAATTGTGTTTGTAAACACCTTCACATCTTCTAGGAATTTTATTTGCTCCTTGAGTTCTTTAAATCTTTTAGTTGTTGCATTGTGTACTTCATTAATGTTGAAGTATTTGTTGGTCATTTGATTCAAACGTTTTTTAATCTTTACTGATGATTTAAGGCAAGGTTGCATCACATGCTTTCGTTGTCTAGGTTGCATTGTACCCTTTTGTCCTACAGGCTATTTTTGTATCTTTCCTTTCTTTGCTTTGAGATGTGGTATTCATGTAGAAAAAGATAGCATTGATGTCTGAACATGGGACTAATATGCGTGGGCTATACATGCATGTTTGAGCTCTAAACTACAATCTTCTTGCAACATATTCAATGAAATTTTTATAAATAATATAGATTTGTAAATTAAAATCTGTGGGAAAAAAATCACACCTAGACAATTCCTAGACTAGATGAACCTTGGTATATTGTGGTAGAGTTTTTGACTACACAAAGAATGTCGTAATCAGGACAACAATTCAGCATTGCAGTTACTCTATCAGGACAACATTACAATGCAATATTAATAGCAAGGGAGATGCTTGCAGGATTATTTTAAATGTCAGAGACTCCCAAACAAAGACATAGCTATATGCAAGCCTCTTAATTACGCTCCTACATTGTTGGAGGTAGGTGTTATTGATATACCATGTGGTGGTGAATATGTGCATACGTTTAGAGTAAAATCTTGTCAACGCACATTTACAAAATGTAGATTTCTTATTAGATTGTTTAACATATTAAACAACGGAATTTCAAGACAGAATATGTGTTTTGTACCTCAATCTGCACCACTGTAAGACATAAAGCTGGAATAGGTTTGTGGCTTAAAGGGCTATTTGACATTGAAAACATACCCGACTTTATTATTCACTGCAAATTTTCCCTATTCGAATGGCGTGTCTTTAAAAGTGGAGTCACGTTTATAGGCAGATGTGAGTGGCCATATTTAGCTTGAGGTTAAAGAAATCAGGATTCATTGTTCAATTGATTTGTTTGGTCCTGTGTTCAGTCCATTTTCTCCTCAGATGTTCGAGAATTTATATTTGTTTTAAAAGCAATTCTGAACAAACAATTCTGATCTCCATGACCACGCTATATGAACCAAGGATGATGAGGATATTGAAATGGAAATGACCAACCCTTGCCAAAGAGGAAGGGAGCAGAGGAGGACACAAAACCCTTTTTACAAACAGCATAGCTCACTAGCTGTAAGGATAGTCAAACCACCAAAGGTGTGAGTTACACAAATTTGACAAAGGTGGCTCTAACACTTTGATAACAATCATGAAAAACGTCACATTCATAATCTAAAAGTGAAACACGGAAATGAAAATAGCAAAAATAAGAATGGAAGGTAAAATATATAACATACATTGGGTTTAATAATGTTACTGCTCTTTTAAAAATCCCTATTGGCTGACATTAGAAAGAATTACACAGTTTATCATGTGCCAAAAGGGAAACAATTTTAATGGTGGTCCCATGGATGGAAGACTGATCAAGAGTTTGAGTTTAGAGAAGCTGTAATCTGTGGTTTTAGTACTTGCTCAAAGTAAACCATTTCTCTCATTCCAAAGGACCTAAACTGTTTGATAGCTACACTTTAATGCTTTGTATCCTTTAGCTGAGTAAATAAGATTTTTATTTGCACAAGATAGTTTCATAAATGACCAAGAAATGCATATCAAGTGAACACATTTGGAGGGTACTGCAGTATAAAATAGCTTTTCAATGAATGATATGGACAAGCCTTGGACAGTAAGTGTTGGAATTCAAATTTTCAGCCACTTGTCAGCTTTTACATTCAACATTTCCTAAAAATTTTCAAACTTATCTTCCTATAAGAATTTGGTGAAAATGGAATTCAAATTTTGAGGACAATTAATACACAGGTTCCACAACTACTCTCAAAAAAGGGGGCATTCACAGGGGTTTGTCATAGAGATCAGGGTCCTACATTGTTATTCACAAATTATTTTCAACACACAAGCTCAGTGTCAAAAATCAAACACAGGTCAGACATAGGAAAAAATAGGGACTCAGAAGGCAGTTCAATCATCCAGATTTTAAACCAGACAGACATTAGCGACACTAGCGCCACAGGGCGCTACTGCCCACTACATGGCACTATTGTCCAATAGCCCCAGCTTCAAGGTGCTACTGTCCACTACATGGCGCTATTGTCCAATAGCCCCAACTTCAGGGCAGTCCAGATTAGCCAGAACCGTACACCACATACAATACAGATTTGCACAAATACAGGCACAAGTTTGACAGTTTTGTTTAAATTTTGCTCAGATACACTCATTTCAGCTCAAATTTATACCAATTACTCAGATTTAAGGGCATCATGCGCAACATGATCACTCCCACATTCAATTCAAATACACAGATATAGTTATTACATACTCAGTCCAGAATTAGTGTACTCAGATATCAAATTGTGGGCATGTGCATGGCACATAGTTTCCATATGACCAATTACGCACAAGTTGATCAGCTGGAATGGCAAACTCCATGTCATTCTCTACGTTGTATACACTTGCTATCATATTCCAGGTTGTCACTAGTTTCATGCCTTACTCCATCTGCAATGGTTGGCATTCCCAAGTGGCCCAGGGCCACCTGATGTACCCGAGTGGCCGCAGAGCCGACATATACAATTAGATACTTTCAATACTTTGTGCAGTTCAATTTCAGATGCATCTACTTCACACAGGTGGGCAATGATGGAGTCATAGCCTACTTAAGTTCTTGAGCCACCCCCACGAAAGGGTTAGACACACTTACAATCTTATCCAAGTTGTTCACGAATCATGATCCACCGAGCAAGGGTGGGCAATGATGGAGTCAAAACCGGATTGAGTTCTTGAGCCACCCATATATGAGGATTGAGCAAGCTATCAGCTCAGTCCAAGCTATTCAACGATTTGATCACTATGTACACTCACACACAAGTTGTCACCAAGTTCATGCATTGGTGCGTACCCAACGAGGTGTATTTGTTTCTTTCCTCTTTCCTATCTCTTTACTCAGCTTTACTCAGTTATTTTATTCAACATAGTCTTTTGCTTTTGATAATCTTTTAAGTAAAGATTGATTTTTACATGTTTCATTGCAATTCGTTGCTTTAGATCATGTTTCACATACGCAAACCCAACTTCACATACTCAGACTTAGCGGCATGGGCTTCACTTCCTAGGTAAGTCCAGGTACATTTCTTTTTCCTTTATACTATTCATTTCACTTTATTGCATTTCTAGCATAAAAGGGAGGCAAATGTAATCACCTAAAAGTGGTATTTGGATGCTAAGAGTGTTGCTTGAAACAAACTATTCCTAGCTTAGCCCTAGACCTATCCTAGAGCCTTTATCACACTTTTCTAGCCATTGTGCAGACCACGGACATCTTTTGACAGCTTAAACACAGTCCCAGAACAGCATTCCCAGATCCTAACCCATTATGCCCAGTAGTCTGTCAGCTAGACACTAGCACCACTTTAAGAACACTAGAGCTACATGGCACTAGTGTCCCCAACTTGGTGCTAATGTGCCTTTCCCTAACTCTCTCGAAGGGATATATTTTCAAACGTGTGCCCTTCCTAGGGTCAACCTAAGTACATTTTATTATTCGCACAAGCTACAGATCACTATAAATACAAGACTATTAGACCTCTATCCACTAGATGGAAAATATATGCAAAAAGCCTATTCAAATAAGAAACAAGTTGAGCAAAATCAAGGTAATTCATCCCTATTCTACCCTAATTCATCCCTATTCTACCCTAATTCTAGATTTCAAAGATTTCCAACATCAAGCACACTCAAAGCATTCAAGACCACTCTCATTTTATGATTCACTTGCACTTGCACCAAGAACTAGGTGGGAGAACTACACCGGGCTTGATCCCTTCTCGGAGTATTGGTATGTAGGCAACTCTCTTCACAGCAGGGTGTTGAGGATGTCCAGCCTATCATACTAACAAACACACATTTTCAACTCATGCCGTACTTGCAAGGAGGATTAGGGTTTGCACACTAAATCAGAGATTGCAAGCACAATACAGAGTTCCAAATTTCGTGCATGAAAGTAACAGAACCCAGAAACACAAGCGCAGGTGCTCCCAGAAAATAGGAACAGTCCAGCAAAGAGGGCAATAACACCATTTTCAGGACACTAGAGTAGCATGGCATTACTGTCTCGGTGGGGCGCTATTGTCTAGTGAAGAATCAAACCCAAAGACCCTGTTGACGACACTCAAACCTGTCCATAACCTAGTTTTCAGAACCCAAATCTTCTGCGACAGTCATTTTCCAGATAAGTCTCTATTTGCACATTATTTATTATTTTTAGAAAGTCAAATCAAGTCAAAATCTGTAACAAATCAGTGGTTATTTATTGAATATTATTTCACTGATTTAGACAACTCAACCCTTTAATTTAACTTAGGATTTACATAGGTAAAACCCTAAAAGGTTAAATCAGTAGGAAAACATTTTAGCGGCTAATATAATTGGCTATTTTTAATTTTTTTCTAAAAACATTTGCCCTTAAAAATGCAGATTTGCCTCAATTTATACAAAATCCTTTTTGAGAATTTGCTATTTTTTTCGTAAAAAAATATATAAATCTTAAGATAATTGGGAAAATAGTGAATCCCATTGTTACCTAGAGACGTGGGTGTTCAGGCAGTGGTACAGGGACAGGAACGTCATTTGAATCAGGGTACATGAGCATATGAATAAGGGTATATCTATATTATATATGAACATGGTCACCAGAAAAAAGTGAGTAGGGTAGGGGGCCAAGGACACGGTCCTCACCCCTATGCTGGAGTTTCCTGGTAATTATGAGACTCAAAATACTTTTAGATCATCACCTAAATTACAAATTGAGAATTAAATATAGTAAAAAAAAAAAAAACTAAACTTATACAAAAATCTGCTTCCTTAATATTTTCCCTATAGGGAAGTCATGAATCTCAAAACTTGGATCCCAGCGATTACCAAGTCACCCTAAAAGAAAAGAATCACCAGATCATTATCTTTCCTTATCACATACGTGTTTGGATCAGATGCACTCTGCTCAAATTTGTTTGCTCGTACATGTTTATTGATCTTCTTGTACCAAACTCAAGAGGGCTGGCTTGCTTCAAAGATAGAATGCTTTAATCAACCAGACAACACTCTGCTCTTTGCCATTGACTACAAACCTTTTCGGTGGCTCCATGTAGATCTCCTCCTTACAGACTTAATTCAGGAATGCACTCTTCAAGAAAGCTCAACCCAAACTTTACAGCAAGAGCTAACACAAGTCAGATGGTGTCCATCTTCCTGGACAAAGAAAATGTCTTTGAGCAGTCCATTCATTCCTGTTAAGCATATCCCTTTGAAATGACCCTTGCTCTATGTCTATAGAACTATCAGCTTTGTTTTTGGTCCTCAAGACCCGTTTGCAACCACTTGGCATTTAACTTTTTGGAAACACAACTATATTCGAGTAAGGGCACCATATTAGACTTCTGTGGCATCAACCCATTCTTTTTTGTTGCTTTGCTTTCATATGTGAATTAGGTTTAGAAGAACTTACCACCATGCTCATCACTGCTGAATTCACCACTGAGTGTCTTCATTGCAATTCTAGGCAATCTCGTCAAATTTGGAGTAGCAATTTCTTCTATTATTTTATCTTTGGCAGTTTTTTTCCACAATTCATGTAGACCCTCCCCTTTTGTCAGTATCACTTCCTCACTTTCTGATCCTAATGCTTTCTAGATGTTTTCTTCAAAGTCTCCAAATGTTATTGTAATGTGCAGGAATTATTCCTATTTCATTTATTGTACCTTCATTGAAAAATACATCTCAACTAACATGGATCTTCTTAGTCACATGATTAAAAAGATTATCTGCTTTAACCAACAATTATACATTGCATTGCTTTGCATTTTAGCTTGTGTCTTTTCTCCTGCACTATGTGTGTGTATGTTGTGCACCCAAATACTCTAAGACGATTGACCTTTGTTTTTGTCTCAACCATGCTTCTTTGAGAAATTTGTCCTTTACCACTACTTGGCGATCTCTATATTATGTAAAATGCAATGTTGATTACTCTGACCCAAAGGCAATTATCAATTTTCCCACTTCGATGTGTCAATTTTCTTCCTAGTCGACACACGTCTAGCCATCTCTGCAAGTATTTGATTCTTCTTTTCTGCCACACCATTTGCTGTGGTGAACACAAAATTGTAGGTTGCCTCTTAAAAGTTAACTCCATGAGCCTTGCAAATATTCTTAAAATCTTTTGATATGCACTCTCAACCCCTATCAGCCCTGAGTACTTCAATTCTCTACAACGCTTCACCTCAACCAACAATGTATGTTTTGAAAAATTCAAGGGCCTTTGATATTATCTATAGAAAGAGACACGTACCTTCCTCAAACATTCATAAATCAATGTTATAAAATAACTCAAAACATCTTATAGAGTTTATTTTCATAGGACCCAAAAGGTAACTACAAACAAACCATGAGGTTTCTCTTGCTTTCCAAACTCCATTTGTTTCTAACTGCCGTGCTTCTTGACAGAGACTAGCCCTTTACAGACACCTATTGTTTGATGTGAGATAGATTGTCAACTATAACATGCTTGTTCAAGAGCTGCATATAGAAATAGTTCAAATGGCCTAATCACACACACCCATAGTTACCACAATTACAAGAAGACGACAATTCCACATATACATAATCTCCATCTGTTAAACAAAGCACAAAGCAGCAACCATATAAAGGGTATCCAAACATATAGCGGATGCACATAAAAGCTCTCAGGTTCAAACAGCCTAAACAAGTTCATTACATCCCAAAATATAGTACTAATCAAATTTCCGAATCATGAGAACAAATAGCAGGTTCAAAAGAAACCTGAGCTCCACCTTTTTTGTACAAACTGTGAATAAGCTATTAAGCCTTTGTCCAACGTTTTGAGTAAGCTACCTCACTCATCTTCTCACTCATCTTTGAGTAAACGAATTTTGTTGAGCTAACTTGGTTACCATCCCAAACCTCCTCCCATCCAATTAAACCCAGTCACTTGACCAACTGTTAGCAACTAAAGTCTCACATAATAACTCGTGAGAATCCAATCTTAGGTACTTCTTGTTATCTTAAGAAAATATTGTTAGAAAAGCATGGACCAGCTAGAACTTGAGCCTAGGACCTCTACCGCTGAGCTACTGTTCCTTCGTTCTATTTTTTCGGAAGTGTGGATTGAACTTCAACGCATATCAAGTCCAGCAGACGAAAAAACAGGACAATAGTTACATCAAATCAAAGGTCAAACAGATATCCGTACAAAACAATTCTGTAATCTAAAGCCAAGATGCTTTACAGCAAAGTCAAATTATTAAAAAACAAAAAAAAGGCCAAAGAGAAATCACAAGCATTCGAAACTGTACGAGAATGTAGCCACATAAAAAATTCCGCAGAAATGTAAATTCTGTTGAAAATTTAAAGATTGGATGGTAAGCTGAAGGCCCTGGGCCAAAACATACTGTGCAACAAAAACAAAACAAAAAAAAATGAGTAGACTAGCCATTTATTTGCATGGGGGTGAACAGAAAAGAAGGAATAAATCGGAAATGAGCTGACCTGGTGAAAAGATCTGGTGCATGACAGATCCAAAATATGTTTAACAAATATGATCTAGCTGCATATGATCTTTCACACAAACTATAAACCGCTAACCGCGCCGCGGACTTTTCGGGTTTTTCTGGACCGCCAACAGTCAACTCTACCCACGCGAAGGAACCACGTCCGTAAACAAAAATAAGGGTATGAATAATTTTGTTTCGGAGTTTCGCGGATTTGGAATAATATTCCTTCGTTATTTAAGGTTTAGAGCTTTTAGAAGAGGTAACTATACGCATAAATAAAAATAAGAGTTTATTTATAATTTTGTTTCACGTTTGGATTTGGAATAATTTTCATTAGCTATTTAAATGTTACGAGTTTTTAGAAATGAATGAATGAATGAAAAAATTTAATTGTGTTTATGAGATTAAGTAGTTTAAGAGAATAAGAGTTAGAGTATCAAGGTATTCTCAAGTTTTTTTCGATATCAAATTTTTAATTATAAAATTCGATCAATAAATTAGTTGTATTGTGAAACCTAGACTCTTCAAAAAGTTTATTTAGGTTGTTTATTTTCAAATTGTTTTCATATTGATTTCAAATATACGCATATACAGTGCATTTAATGATGAAATACCATTCAGTTTCAACTGCCTTTTTGCTACAGAAAATACAAGTTCTTTCTTCCCACTCTTCTTTGGAGACCGTCCATCTACTAGTTTTGAACCTAAAATGATGTGACCTAGTCCTCAATTGAGCCACTAAAATCCTTGCCTTGCCTTCAAGAGCAGCGTGCATATAAGCCTTCTCACCATGCTCCCAAGTGGGATTGAATTCTTTGACGCAATGTACTTTTTTCTGACCAATCTGATTTGTCCACATGGTAGTCCTAAATTTTTCTACCACAAACTTCTTTATTTCCTCGTTAATGTTAGGACATTCTTGCAAATTAATGTCCCACTTGGCCATCCATTTGCTTTTCTGCTTCATCAATGTCTTTTTCATCCAATCTAGTTTCTCCTCTACAACCATTTTAGGCCAGTGATGATTATCCATGTTTCCAACCCTTTTTAAGTAACTTAGCAACATGATTAGTGTTGAAGCCTCCATTGGAAACGTTCCTACTTTAGCTAAAAGGATTTCGTACGGGACCATTATTTTGACCTTGAAACTGCTAGTGATTAGGTGTTTTTAATTTCTTTCTAACTATTTCCACTTGTAATTTGACATGCTAGTACCCCGAACCTCACAACCATAGAGGAAACCAGCGTGACCAGCAAACCAAAAAGGTTTTTTTTTGTTTTCCAATCCCATAATTCAGCTTTCTTGCCCCTGTTCTAAAAAAGGTAAGGTACTCTCCATCTACCTTGGATTCTTTTCAATCTACGTGTCTCCCAACTAAGTATGTTGTGAAAATCAATTCCCGGGTATTTGTACTCTTGCACTATCTCTAGCAAGCTCCCTTCAAAAATAAAATGAGCTTGTTGTTTTTTCCTTTTTAGTGAAAAAATCACGACTTTGGTCTCGTTGATATTCACTTGCATCCTGACTTCATGGCAAAAGATCTCCAAGGTTTTCAAATGTTGGCTCAAATCATTAGTTGTTTTTACATTTACAATAAGATCATTTGCATACAAAAGTAACTTTACCATATAACTTGCCAGTTGAATACCTCCCCCATTGGTTTTGTTTAACCAATCTTCAAGTTTGTCAATATATAAACCAAAAAGAGTGGGGGATAGAAGACAACCCTATTTGACCTTGATGTTGTTGCCAAAGCATTCAAACATACCCTCTCTAGTTATGATTTTTGCCCTCACCTGCTCATAAAGCTTATTCATTGTCACTCTATACTCATAAGGAACACCGAGTTCCTCCATCCTATTCCAAAGTTTGTCCCTAAGAACCATGTCAAAGGCTTTCTTAAAATTGATGAAGCAACAAAAGTCTTCCTCTCCTTGAGTGTCCCAAACTTTTTCAATTAGGTGTCTAAGGGTTATGCAGTGATCAATGGTAGAGTATCTTGGTCTAAACCCTGCCTGCCCTTTTGCTCTTTTTCCTTCTTTTTCATCCCAATTACTGATTTTGTGCTCTATCATGCTCTCCAAAAAAATTCTAAGAAGAGGGTTGATCATGATGGTGCGATAATTGGAAGGATTATTGATATCCCCATTTTTTAAGAGAGGGATAATGATGCTAGTTGTCCATTCTGCCAAAAAGCCACACTATGTGATGTTGTTAAAGATTATTTTGATGTGTAGAGCAAGAGGCTCAACCCCCCACTTTAAGAATTCATCTTGTATCTCATCAATATCTTGCACTTTGCCACATGCTAACTTTTTTATACCTTGTTTAATATCTTCCACTGAGAAGAGTTGGATTGGAGTGTTAATTGTGGGAGGGTACCCTTTCTCTTGTGGCCATTCATAAAGAAATTTCACATATTCTAACCAATATGTATATGTAATATTATTTTTTATTTTGATGCAGCTCTCTCCAAAATCCTTTGGGATTGTGCTTATCCAAGGCAATTAATTCTTTCCTCCTTGAGATCGCATACCTCTCTTTTTTGGATTTTATCAATTTCTCATACTTTTTCTTGCTTTCTTTGTTTGTCTCATTCTTTTTTAGTGATCTTTTTGTTGCCTTTCACTCTTCATCATACCACAAATTAGTCAAGAAAGTATTTAAAACTCCCTTCTTAGACTGGGATCTCTTGCAAATCTTTAATGTTTCATGGATTAAAGGGATCAACATCTTGCTACAAATATATTCATTAGAATCATTTATTTCCTTTTTAGTTGCATTGTTTTTACGATATGAAGGTGTTATTTAAGGATAGTAGTGAAGAGCTCTTGATTCACAAGGATTTTCCCTTGCAAGCGGGCTTTCCTTTGAGTGTGTTGGCCCTGCTCTCCCTATTATGTGTTTCTGAGAATACCAGACTTAACAAGGAGGGGCATATGATCAAATTTTAGTTCAATAGGATAATCTCCAATATCGAACTCTAGTAACCTTATCATGGATCTCTGAGAACAGAATACATAGTCCACCACGCTTTACCCATTATGTCCTTTCCCAAGGTTGGTCCCCACTTTCTTCAAGCCATAAAGGATTGTTGTCCCCTTCTTCTTCATTACCCAACTACAAACACTGATTGTTTGTTGTCTTAGCATTAAAATCCCCAATTAAAATTATTTCCCCTGAGGTGCTAAAAACAAAAATGTCTCTCTTTAAAGCTACATAAGGATCTTTGCAGTCTATATTTCTCTTCTTGTAGAATTTTGAACCTTTTGGGATAGAGTAACAAGTAGCCAACCTAATTGTTACCTCCCTATCCATTATTTTCAATCATATGAACTATCTGTTTGGATCCTCTTTTTCTAATTTTACTATTTAGCCCCATTATTATCTTATTAACATTATAACCCCTCCATTCCCTTTACCTATTTCATTCTTTTAATTCCAAACTAATATTTTGTTGCATCCGTCAAGGTCTAGGACTTTGCATCCCTCATGTTCATGAGTTTTTGTAAGAATAATAATGTCTTTTCCCTCGGCTATAGGCCCCAACCCTGGTCCTCTTCTCCAGTTCATGAAAGGAAAGTAATTATTCTAATGTAGGAGTATGTAAGGGTTCGTATAATCTTACATCAATAAAAAATGGAGTATTTGTGTGATTTATTTTGTTTATTTGTTGTTTATGTATGGTTATACAATGACCAATTTAGTTCATGAGGTTTATATGAATTTGCACATTTATTTCTAGGTACATTAGTGCACATATTTATGTTTACAGATTTTTATGAATGTCCACGTGGTATGTATGTTATGACATAAAAAATATTTGTATAAATGTTCACGTGGTGAAAATGTTATGACCCAAAGTGTTTTTGTAAGGAAATAATATTTATTCAATTGGGGAAGAAAGAATTTGAAGAGACGATGAACTAAGAAAATGATTGAGGTAAAAAGAATATTTATAGGGATAAAAAAAAAAGAAGAACATGCAGTAGATGACACACAATTAGGCTATAGCTAAACATTTTCTTGGTAAAATTCACAATAGAATGGCAAACAAAAGATTGAACTGTAGATGCACAATATGAGGGTCTGAGTTATCTCCATGGAATGTAATAAACCCGTAGAGGTAAGTGTGTGTGAGAGAGAGTGTATAGTGTGTGCATCATTTTTTGTAAGTGTGGTGTTGAATCAATGAGAAATAGTGTGTTGTGTCTCAATTTCTAAAAATGTGCTCATGTGTGTGTCAAGGGTATGAGTGTATAACCATGCATCACAAAAGTAAATGCAATCCTTAAGTGGACACCCTTTTTTTGCTTGTTCCATTTAGTATCAGAGTAAGGTGTTTTCCTTATGGGTTGAGTATGTGAGGCTCTTGTATGAGTCAATTGAATGCTATGAAAAAAAGTTTGTTGAGTGAGTTACAAGTTGTGATAAATAAGCTTGTGTAATAGTGAAGATTATTTTTTTATAGGTGTGAGAGATGTCTTGTAAGTGTCGAGGAAGTGTGAGAGGCATTTTTTTTAGTCTATTTCAAGTTGTGAAAGAGAAGCATGTAGGTTGAAGAAAGATGGCACACAAATAAGTAAGAACATGAGGAGTTACAGACTTGGAAAAGATGTTGGTTGAATTCCAACTAAATTTAGGTGTATTGGAGAGAGGACAAGCTAGGGAAAAAAAAGAGACCAATAAAGGTCAAGGTGAAGGAGAGAGAGGTAAGTCTCCTTGTGATATTTATTTATTTTGTGGAAAAGGGAGCTCATATAAGCTCATTAAATGGATTGTTGAGTTATAAAATTCCTTCGAAGAGGAAATTATTTTGGATCTCAAAAGGGTCAAGATTGCATGAGAGAGTTCCCAAGAGAGGAGAAAAGAGAAAGGAAAGAATAAAGTGAGTGGTTGGAAACATGTGATTTCAAAGTTGGTGGGTTACTTTGTACACCCACAATTGCAAAGAAAATTGTTAAAGAATCTTGAGGTATTGAGCCTTGAGCATGAAAAGGAGAAGAATATTGCCATGAAAGGCAATATGAGAAGGAAGTTGCGAATTAAACAATTTAAGGAAATAAATGTAGAGGAGAAGATTGCCTTGATAGGTAATAGGAAGGTGCGGTTTACATACGAGAAACCAAAGTCTATTTTAAAAAATAGCAAGGATAAAGAAAGTTGTGAGCAACCTATAGAGGAAAAAATCCTTTTGGAAGAGGATATGGAGGGAAGAAAGGCTGAATACAACCATGATGAGTTGCAAGATTCCATTAAGGAAATAATAGAGAAGAATGAAGAAGAAATTATAGCTACAGAGTTTCAAAGAGTTAAAGATACATTAGCCAAATAAGAGAAAGGATGAGAAAATAATCAGCCTAAAGTTGATATAAAGAGGATGAGAAATGAATAAGATGAGAAAGAGAATTTAGTTTCTGAATCAACCACTAGAAATGAAGGAGACAAAGAGAAGTTTGAAGTGAAGGAGCTGGAGCAAAGACCATCCGAGACAAGCCAAATAAAAGAAAAATATTACAGCCAATTATTTGGGGTTGCTTAAGATGTAGCATATGTGAAAATAATCCCCTTGAGTGTCAAAGGATCAACAACTGAAATGAAGGTATTTGGAGACCCCCTAGTGATGAGGGAGATGACAAAAGAGTCATTTGGACTCTTTGTAAATTAGCTAAAGAGGGGAAACTATAATGAAATTACTTAGGTGTTCACATAGTAAAATAATATATCATAGAATTGACAGTAGAGATAATAGATCCACACAATAATTGACAATAAAGTAGAATGATTGATGAATATAACTGAGCCACTTCGAGGGACAACCTCCAAAACAATGCAATAAGAGAAAAATTTGTAATATGATGATAAAAAAATAACCACTACCTCATATATATCCTCTATTTAGCCATTGTTATTCCATAGGCCAACCATACTAAGAACATCAAGAAATGTAATAAGATAATATGAAAGTATGTAAGCCACAAGTCAGTTGCATGTATACATATATGCACTATAGGTTAACGACATAACATGCCCCTCCCCTTCAAAACAACATTATAATCGACATTGAATCAACATAGGATATTGTTGTAGGTATGCTTCATCCTCCCATGTTGCATCTTTAAAATGCAAATTCTTCCATTTAATCAAATAGTCCCTAATCGCTCTAGTCTATAGTTACTTAGTGTGTGTGTGAAGGATCTCTTCAGGCTCCAAATGACTTGGCCTTCTTCATCTATATTAAGTAACTCAGTCTAAGTGGAAATTCTTTATCTAATTACCTTCTCTAGGCAAGATACATGGAATATTGGATGTATGTGAGTGGACGAGGGCAATTCTCGCTTGTAGGACATGCTACTATTTTTTTACAAGATCTGATAAGGGCCATAATACTTAGGAGACAACTTGTTATCTTTTTTATATTGTTTTTGAGACATCTACTTATATGGTTATAAACACACAAAGACCAAAGCACCTATGTCAAAATATTGCTCATTATGGTGTTGATCTACTTGTTGCTTCATTCTATTTTATGTCATTGTTAAATTCCATCGTAAACTAGCTAGTACCTCATGTTGATGTTGAATGTGTTCCTCAACAGCTCAAACCTTGGGATGCACTATCAAGGTTGAATTGATGGATAGGGGGTGATACCCATACAATGCCACAAAGGGAGATATTTTGGAAGAAGTGTGAAAAGAGGTGTTATAACACCATTCGACAAGTGGTAGCCAATGAACCCATTTGCCCTATTTGTCAAAAACAAAACAATAAATATAACCTTCTAGACATTTGTTGACTAACTATGTTTGTCCATCAAATTGAGGATGATAGGATGAGCTATGAGCCAATTGGGTGCCCAAACATGCAAATAATTTAGTCCAAAAATTATCAATAAATATGGGATCTCAGTTACTTGCAATGATCTTTGGAGTACCATGCAATTTCTAAACTATATTGATAAAATTATAAGTTATTGTATTAGCAACAAATGGTTGTGATAAGGAACAAAAATGAGCATACTTTGTGAGTTGATGCATAATTATCATGGTAACATTTTTACCCTTAGATCACAATAACCTAGTAATGAAATCCATGGAAACCTCCTCCCAATGCTGGCTAGGGATGGATAAAGGCTACAAAATACCTGGGGTCTTAATCATTCCACCTTTGTTCTGTTGACATACCATGCATTCAACCACATATTTATGTACATCCATCTTGATTCCTTCTAGAATTAAATCTTGCTTGATTATATGATATATTTTTAAAAATCCTAGGTGACCTCCTTATGGAGATGCATGCAAGTTCCTGAAGTATTTTATGTTTGAAGAGAGATTGCTTATAGAAGTATAGTCTATCTTTATACCGTAATGCATTCCCACTCCATTTAATTTTTTTAGATCTCCAAGATCATTGCTAAATACTTTGAATCAAATCATAGGTAGCATTGTTATTCTCCCATTATGATCTTGCTTCATATATCCAATCTGCTTGCCAAATAGTCATTGTGCATAACAATGCTCAATTGATTCATCCCTCTAGGATAGTGCATCTACCACCACATTCTCTTTTACTTTCTTATAGATTATTTTAAAATAATAACTTAACAATTTAGTCACCTATTTTTGTTGATAATAATCATTATTTTAAAAAATATTTGAGGCTATCATGATTAGTTTTTACCTGAAAGTGACAACCCATCAGATAAGGTTTTCGTTGCTTTATTGCATGCAAAATAGTCATAATCTCTTTCTCGTAGATTAGCTTGAGCCCATTTTTTCCCTTCAGTTGGTGACTCTCAAATGCAAGTGGTCTACCTTCTTACATGAGTATAACCCCCATGTCATACCTTGATGCATCGCATTCCACAATAAAAGTTTTAGAAAAGTCAGGAGTGTCTAAAACGAGAGTGGTCAACATAGCTAGTTTCAACTATTCAAATGCCTTGGTAGTTGTATTAATCCACTAAAATAAGTCTTTATTCAACAAAGATGTGAGTGGGGCTATAATGCTACCATAATTTTTGGCAAACCTTCAATAGTAACCAATTAGCCCAAGAAATCCTCAAAGGTTCTTGAGTGTCTTGGGAAATTTGCCACTCCATCATCGCTTGGATCTTTCTACAATCAAATTTCACTCCTTCATGTGAAACAATATGACCCCAATTACTCCACCTCTCAAACACCAGAAGCACATTTAGAAGGTTTTGTATAAAGTTGATGTTGTTCCATAACCAAGAGTACCTATTTCACATAATTCAAATACTCTTCCCAAATTTTGTTATAAATGAGGATGCCATCAAAAAACACCAACACAAACTTTCTCAAAAATGGCCTAAAAATAATATTCATCAAACTTTGAAATATAGATGGTGCATTTGTGAGACCAAAAGGCATGACCATAAACTCATAATGGCCTTCATGAGTTATGAAAGGTTTTTTAGGTATGTCCTCTTCTCATATTTAAATCTGACGATACCTAGAGTGAAGATCTAACTTGATAAAATAAACTGCACCATGAAATTCATCTAGCAGATCATCAATTACTAGAATAGGAAACTTATCTTTGATGGTGTACTTGTTGAGTTCTCTATAGTCTGGGCATATCTTCCAAGTGTCATCCTTCTTCTACACCATGACCACTGGGGAGGAGTATTTGATTTAGCCATGTTAGATGATTCTTGCCTCCAACATCACATGTACCATCTTTTAATTTTCACTCTTTTGGGCATAGGGATACCTATAAGGTTTAATGTTGGGTGGTGTACTTTTGGGAAGTGGTATGATGGTATGATCGTGTGCTCAGCTTGGTGGAAGTTCTTTTGGAATGTCACCAAAAACAACATAATGGTCATCCATCACTCTTTATAAATTAGGATGGGTATAATCCTTAGATGGTTGAACATCTATGGAAAATAAGCACACCATAAATCCTTCAACACCTTTTTTGATAATCTTGTCATCTAATGGGAATTAACCATTTGTGAAGATTTTGACTATAGTCCATGCAATTCAAATGTCATGCCTTCTTAATAAATGCACATGAGTAGTTTATAGGAATTCATCTCAATAGTGCATGTTGACCAATTTTTGGTCCTGCAGGACAAAATTGGGTACACCCTCCTTTTTCTTTGCAAAGAGTCTTTCACATCCATGATTTGGCTAGGTCATCCCTCAGTTGCCTTGTGCAAAATACTCCCTATTAGACCTGTTCAATGAAAAAGCCAAGTGTTTTATCATTTTGCTTAGCCAAGTGCATTTCAGGTTTGTCAAGTGTAGTTACTATTGACCATTTTTTACCCAACAGGCCAAAAATTGGTCCCCTTATGTCCCTGGTGTTCTAGGCCATTTCATTTTTTGATTTTGCATGAATCTGCCCATTTCTACGGACTCTACAGGATAGTCTTTTGGTGCATGAAGGATCAGTTCAGAGAGTACTAGGTTTTACAAGTCTTCTTCAGGCTCTTGTCTGAAGAAAATCATGAAGAAGGTTGGCATCATTGAACCATTAAACCAGTTCAATGCCTTGGTTCAATGCCTGGTTCAATCGGCCTTGGTTCAATTCAGTTGGTTCAATGCCTAGTTCAATTGCTAGGTTCAATCGGCCTTGGTTAAATCAAATGGTTCATCACTTGGTTCAATTGCATTGGTTAAACACCTTCGGTTCATCGCTTGGTTCAGTCGGTGGGTTCATCATTTGGTTCAAACATTCGGTTCATTGGACAGTTCAATGAGCTTGGTTCAAAGGCTCGACGCGTAGTGTTGAACCGTTGAACTGTTGAACCAATTTTGGTTTAATGGGTTGGTTCAAGGGGGCATCCCAAAGCTGAAGGGCAAGTGCCCTTGCGGAGGGCATGAAGCATTTCAAGAGGGAAAAGAGCCACAAAGTTAAGTTTTCTTCAGACTTAACGTTGAAACGAATTCTTTTAGAATTTTGTCCGAAGGAATTCCTTCAGATAAAAAGCTCGAAGGAATTTGGGGAAAGGCCGCCAGTTCAAAGCAAAAAACCCGGTGAGAATTCCCAAAAGGAAAGCGAGTGGCCAAAAGGCAATTCCCGCAGACTTTTTGTCTGCGGGAAAATGTCTGCGAAAAAAAAGTCCGTGGAAAATGTCCGCAAGAAAGTTCACAAAAAAGAATCCACGGGGAAAAGTCTGAAGGTTTTCAAACACAAAGGAGCTGAAGGACCCCGAAGGGCAAGTGCCCTTGTGAGGGACTCTTGGCCAAAATGAAAGGCACTTTCTAAAGGCCGAAGGGTCACCTTCCCTTCAGGAAGGTGCTAAGAAGGAAGTCCATAGAAAAAGTCAAAGTAGGAAGCTGAAGGAAATTCCAAGGGTGGCGGGCCCGAGGACATCAAATTTAAAGCAGTGAAATAGCTGTTGGTTTTTTAAAAATGCTTGCGCACCAACCAGGGAAAGAACCCAAGAAATGTAGCGACCAACCAGAAGATCACCCCAGAGGGCTGAAAGAGTAGAAAGAGACAAATCAGGAAGAAGACAAGATGTAGAAAAAGAAAAAGCATCCAAGTGGCAAGAGGAGATGTCAACTCAGGGATTTATTCTTGCAATTGGAACAATGCTTGCTAGGCGGTCACCAAACGACACAAACAGCAGACAAGCCACGTAAATGTCTGGAAAAGAGCAGTTTGTTTGCAAAAAAGAGGTGCGGCCATGTTTTACACTAATGTGGGATGCCAAAGTCAAAGCAGGAGCCGACAATCAAATGGCTTCCTAAGGTTCAGAACGCACATGGGCCACTCGAAAAAGGGGTGCCAAAATCTTTTCCAGGAAGCGCCAAATTCTCTTCCTCTTTCTATATATTGTAAAAAATTTCCTTTGAGAAAGATCGACTCTCTTAGCCTTAAGGCAAAACTCTACCCAAAAATCTCTCGAGATTGTAAGGCAGAGCTGCCAGTTTTTACCTTGAATCAGAACTTAGCATTTTTACCTCTATCTGGGCTTGCACTTTAAAGTATATGTCTATTTTCTACTTTGTGTTAAGTCATTGTTTTTCATGCTTTCACAGATCGATCACAACATGTCCAGTGCATTGTGAAATCTCCTTTTTGTAGGTCTGCTAGAAGTGTCTACAAGAAGAACATAGGTGCCTATGAATAGGCTGCCATAAGTTTGTCCGAAGATGCCTCTGGTAGTTTCTTCCTCCCTGTGTTTTCATGGACCCCTAGCTAACTATTGCAGAAGAGCTTCCCACTTTAGATGAAGTGTATGGGCACTTTCTTTGGTGAAAAGTGTATATTCGGGCTGGGTGGGTCATATTTTTTGGTGTATGACCTTTTAATTTTTAGGCTTAGGTTCTGTTTTCAACATCTCTCTCTCCCTTTTCATCCCCCCCTTTTTATTTTTATTTATTAGTAGTAGGAGAAACCAGGGCCTAGAAGATACATCAGAGGGAGCTAGCCCTCATCTAGAGACTTTCCCCTCCAACTTCGTCGATCCCACAGGCTAGAGGGGAGTTTCCATTGTTGCGTGTGGAAAGAAAGGAGCTCGGCCTCTTGCCTTAGGTGCAATCCACTGCATCAACAATTTTTGGCATGCCCGGTGCGACCAACTAGGACAAGTTTTATCCCAAGAGTTGAAGATTTTTTAGTGTGTTCTTCAACCAACCAACCTTTGGAGGCTTTTGCATCAACACCAATGGAGAATTTGAGTTAAATCAACTGGTTAAACAGTTCTGGTACCATACCATCAAGAAACAACATTCTGGTATGTATAATCCCATTGTTCAGAGCCATGGACCCTGTTTTCATTGGCTAGCATGGCTATGATCATCACCAGCCTTATGTTGATCCTTACCAGGTCCAATATGACTGGTCCCAGCCCTATCATGAGCTATATCAGCCTTATGCCTAGTCTTCTCATTGCGTCACTTCTCCCACTTAACCCAGTCTCTTTGCCAATCAACCTATTTCCACTTTCAAATGAGCACTGTTGGGATACGAAAAGTATGTAATAGAGCTTGACACCAGAAAGGGATGTGGCTAAGAAATTCCTGATCATATCATCCATCAAGTGAGAAATGCATTGGATCAGATTAAGAGTGAATGGGATCTTATTGAAAAAGCCAATTGGCACAGGCTTACAAATGAGATGCTGGATGTGAGTGGTTTGATTGCATCTTTGGAGAAGACGCTGAGTATTTAGGAGAGGTAGCCTTACCAAGTCTATCAACCTGCATACTCGCTGCCCCAAGTATCATATCAATCATATACAACCCTTACTTTTAAGCCAAGTCAAGCCTGTCAAAGTCCTTTCCCCAATCGTGTTGAGGAGAGTTCCAAAACAATAAATCTTGTATTTAAGGCTAATCTTCATAAATAGATCGAATTGGCAAATCTTCAGATGCAGCAGTCCATTTTGGCAGCAAGGGAAGTGGAATCCAAAACCTCACTACCCTCTCACATTGTGGCCCCATCACCCCAAAAAGAGATGCCCAGTCCAAATATCTGGAGCTGGAATAAAGTGGTTTAGTCATGGAACATCAAGGAAGAGAGAGACATTGTCCAAGAGTGTGAGGCACAAAACGAGGTTAGTCATTTACAAGTCCCTCCCACCCTTCCTCAGGAAGCTTCTTGCATTTCATGGCAACCTTCATGCACTCCCCATCTCTATAATGATTCCTATGAGCCCCAAGAGGTACAAAATGAAGATAATCTGGCTAAGCGGATTGAGGAATTAGAGGCTAAGATGAGACTGCTTGGAGAAAAAGAGATGGAGTTTTCAGACTTTGTAGAGGAGCCAACGCCAAAAGACACCCCTTCCACCAATCCACAAGCTAATTTCAATATTGATGAAGTGTTGGTAAAGTGGAGGGATGGAAATCAAGAAATTTTGGCCTAAGGTGTACCCCCTCCTATTCTAGAGAAAGCTCCCTCTTGTGTGCCAAATCCTTTTTATCAGATGGCACTTGCTCATTCTGACTCATCCGATGCATCAATCGACCCTACCTCTAATCTTGTACGCCTTGCTTTTTAGCATGCCTCTTTTCATACAAATCTTCTTGTACATGAGTAGACCCTCCCAAATCTTCCCCAACCTCCTCAAGTCTTTCAACATGGTCTCCAAATTCCAAGCTAGAAAAAGGAACATCATGAACCAGCTCAGGACCTTGAAGAGGATAAAGTTGCTGCCTGTTCACAGGAGCAAGATTCTAATCCCAAGATCATGAGTTGGAAGCAAGCAGTGGAATCATGGAGCAGAAAGGAAGAGGAGGAGAAAGGTTTTGTTCAAAACCTTGAAGAAGATGAGGCTGCTTCTGCTCTCGATGATGATTGTAACCTCCAGGAAAGCTTTTCCAAGAAGATATAGATAGGCAGATTGCAGAGTTGGAGTCCAGAGCAAGTCTCCTCAATGAATGTGTGATGGACGTTTCAGACCAAATAGTAGTTTCCATGTCTGAATACATTCCATCCACACACCTCCAAGAAAGCTATCAGGCCTTGCCTGATATGGATTATGCTGAGTTTATAACTGACCAGGGAGACTTCTTGAGTACAGATAGGGAGGAGTTCACCAATAATGTCATGGAGGAGCATGGACAATCTCTTTTTCATGTTTTAAATGATTAATTTGAAGTCATTGGGGTAGGCTGCACTGTTCTTCAAGGAGGCTATGAGCTAGATAAGAGTGGAGAAGGCAACATTGGGATTCAAAAAAGTTTGCGAAGGGGTTGCGGGTTTTTAGATTTACCCCTTCAAGAGGTTAGTGAATTCGCTGATACCTTATTTGAAATCATTAAGGAGGATGGTCATGCCATGGAACCTGAGCATGAGGCACAAAAGAACAAGTCGGACCATGATGCACTGCAAGTTAGCTATACATGTCAAAGGGCTTATGGTGATGAGCTAGCAACCATTGATTTCTTGGTGAAATGCACCAGCATGAAGGACCAGCATTCAATAAGATTCTAAGAATAAATAGAGTACGTATATGTTTGGAGCATGTTTGAATCTGATCCACTCGGATACCAACTAATCTAGGTGGCAGGCAAGAGGAGCAGGCCACCAAATCTCTTTTTCTTTCAGCCACTTGTCTGGCACCATAAGTCTTCTTGCCAGGAAGGGGACTTAAGAAGTTTTCCCTTTGATCCAGGAGGGAGGCAAACATAACTGGTTAGTTGTATATAGTAGTTGTTTTTCAGTTGTCTTTCCTGCTTTCCCTAAGTGCAGTTTGCACAAGTAGTGTTTTTAGTCTTGTGTGTGTTTTCCGTTTTATCTAGGGTAAAAAGCTTCATGTTTGAATCTTGGATCTTTGGGGCTATTGCTAACCTTTATTCAAAGCTGCATTTCTGACTCTGTGCCCAATGGACTACAAGGCAACTGGTCTCTAAGCATAGTAGGCATGCTTCCCTTGGGAATCACCAATTTATTGACGATTCTTTGCCCAACAGGCCAAAAATCGGTCCCCTTCTGTCCCTATTGTTCTAGGCCATTTCATTTTATGATTTTGCATGAATCTGCCCATTTCTACGGACTCTACAGGATAGTCTTTTGGCGCATGAAGGATCAGTTCAGAGAGTATTGGGTTTTACAAGGCTTCTTCGGGCTCTTGTCTGAAGAAAATCATGAAGAAGGTTGGCATCGTTGAACCATTGAACTAGTTCAATGCCTTGGTTCAACGCCCGGTTCAATTGCTTGGTTCAATCGGCCTTGGTTCAATTCAGTTGGTTCAACGCCTGGTTCAATCACTAGGTTCAATCGGCCTTGGTTCAATCAAATGGTTCATCACTTGGTTCAATCGCGTTGGTTCAACACCTTCGGTTCATCACTTGGTTCAATTGACGGGTTCATCGTTTGGTTCAAACATTCGGTTCTTCAGACAGTTTAACAAGCTTGGTTCAAAGGCTCGGCATGCAGTGTTGAATCGTTGAACTAGTTCAATGATTGGTTCAAGCAAATGATTCAAATGCTTGGTTCAATAAAGGCTCGATGTGCAGTGTTGAATCGTTGAACCATTGAACCAATTTTGGTTCAATGGGTTGGTTCAATGGCTTGGTTTAAGGGGGCTTCCCAAAGTCGAAGGGCAAGTGCCCTTGTAGAGGGCAGTTCCAAGTTCAAGAGCCCTTGCAGAGGGCATGAAGCATTTCAAGAGGGAAAAGAGCTGCAAAGTTAAGTTTTCTTCAAACTTAGCATTGAAATGAATTATTTCAGACTTTTGTCCGAAGAAATTCCTTCAGACAAAAAGCCTGAAGGAATTCAAGGAAAGGCCGCCAGTTCAAAGCAAAAAACTCAGTGAGAATTCCCAAAAGGAAAGCGAGTGGCCAAAAGGCAATTCTCGTAGATTTTTTATCCGCGAGAAAATGTCTGTGAACAAAAAGTCCACAAAAAATGTCCACAAGAAAGTCCATGGAAAAGAATCCATGGGGAAAAGTCTGAAGGTTTTCAAGGATAAAGGAGTCGAAGGACCTCGAAGGGCAGGTGCGCTTGCAGGGGACTCTCGACCAAAATGAAAGGCACTTTCTAAAGGCCGAAGGGTCACCTTCCCTTCAGGAAGGTGCTAAGAAGGAAGTCAGAAAAAAAGTCAAAGTAGAAAGCTGAAGGAAAGTCCAAGTGTGATGGGCCTGAGGACGTCAAATTTAAAGCGGTGAAATAGCCGTTGGTTTTTTAAAAATGCTTACGCGCTAACCAAGGAAAGAACCTAAGAAACGCAGCGACCCGCCAGAAGATCGCCCCAGAGGGCTGAAAGAGCAGAAGGAGACAAATCAGGAAGAAGACAAGATGCAAAAAAAGACAAAGCATCTAAGTGGCAAGAGGAGATGTCAACTCAGGGATTTATTCCTACAGTTGTAATAACACTTGCTAGGCGGTCACCAAACGGTGCAAACAGCAGACAAGCTGCGTAAATGTCTGGAAAAGGGTAGTTTATTTGTAGAAAAGAGGCATGGCCATGTTTTTACATTAATGTGTGATGCCAAAGTCAAAGTAGGAGCTGACAATCAGATGGCTTCCTCTTCCCAAGGTTCAGAACGCACATGGGCCAATTGAAAAAGGGGCACCAAAATCTTTTCTAGGAAGTGCCAAATTCTCTTCCTCTTTCTATATATTGTAAAAATTCTCATTTGAGAAAGATAGACTCTCTTAGCCTTAAGGCAAAACTCTACCCAAAAATCTCTCAGGCTTGTAAGGTAGAGCTGCCAATTTTTACCTTGAATCAGAACTTAGCATTTTTACCTCTATCTGGGCTTGCACTTTAAAGTATATGCCTATTTTCTCCTTTGTGTTAAGTCATTGTCTTTCATGCTTTCACAGATCAATCACAACATGTCTAGTGCATTGTGAAATCTCCTTTCTACAGGTCTGCTAGAAGTGTCTATAGGAAGAACATAGGTGCCTATGAATAGGCTACCATAAGTGTGTCTAAAGACGCCTCTAGTAGTTTCTTCCTCCCTGTGTTTTCATGGACCCCTAGCTGACTATTGCAAAAGAGCTTCCCACTTTAGATGAAGTGTATGGGCACTTCCTTTAGTGAAAAGTGTATATTCAGGCTGGGTGGGTCACATTTTTTGGTGTATGACCTTTTCATTTTTAGGCTTCGATTCTATTTTCAGCATCTCTCTCTCCCTTTTCATCCCACCCCATTTTTTATTTTTATTTATTAGCAGTAGTAGAAACTAGGGCCTAGAAGATACATCAGAGGGAGCTAGCCCTCATCTAGAGACTCTCCCCTTTAGCTTCGCCAGTGCCACAGGCGAGAGGGGAGTTTCCATTGTTGCGTGTGGAAAGGCAGGAGCTCGGTCTCCTACCCCGGGTGCAATCCACTGCGTCAACAGTTACTTCACCTACAACAGTGCATTTTGGGTTTTACAAACAACTCAACTTATGAAATTTTCATAAGCTAAGTCACTTGCAAAACCTGATTTGGTCTTCACAGACCAAATCAGGGCTTCTAAATGACTTTACTTATGAAATTTTTATAAGTTGAGTCGCTTAATAAACCCGATTTGGTTCTTGTAGTGTTAATCATGTTTTCCAAGTGTCTTTACTTATTTGCCTTATTATTTGAAGTCGATGTAAAACCTAAATTAGAAGCTCTTGGGAAGTCCAAAATGGTATATCAAGAAGGAATTGAGTTTCAAATTTCTTTTACTTGAAAGCTTCATTAGTTGTTTACGTTGAAGAACCCAGTTTGGTCTAGCATGCTCGCCAAGGCAACTTTGGACACAAAGTGTCCTTACAAAGGGCACCTTGGTCAGTGGCAGGACCAAATAAAAAGTTCCAAAGGGGCATTTCTAGGCACAAAGTACCCTTGCAGAGGGCCCCTTGAGAAAGATAAAGAACATTTCAGAAAGCTTGAAGGGCACTTTTGGATGAAAGAAACCCTTATAGAGGGCACCTGGGTAGGAAAAGAGACCATTGTAATTTCCTTGAAGGGAAATTCAAGAAGCCAAGTGCCCTTATAGAGGGTATTAGGGGGAAGTGAAGAATGAAGACAAAAGGTTCGAGGGGCACGTGCCCTTCGGGAAAAGAAACAATCAAAAAAAAAATTCCTTCAGACATTTTGTCCGAAGGAAAGCATGGAACAAAGCCCAAGGAAAAGAAAAGGCCAAGGCAATGGAGAATTCAAAGGAAGGAGACAAAACATGGGCAAAGACAAAGTGGAAAAGATAAAATAAGGAACAGTTTCAGCTTCTGACAAAGACAAAGGATAAAATCAATGACCACTCAGACCAAGACAAGTGGCATAGATGACTCAATAAGGAGAATTAATACATTTGGTGAAATATATGTACCAAAAACCAATAAAATATATTGGTTTTTGAACTATAAAGGAGAGTATCCCGTGTTTCCATGCTTCACCATTAATGTGCATCCAACTCACGTCTTGGTCACAACAACTTAGAATGGCCTTGTCAGTTGCTGGGGATGGTCTCCCATGCTTTTGTAGCCAAAGGATAGTAGAAATGTCAATTTAGATAGCCTACAACATGGCTCCCATAGGCAGTTCAAAGAAAGTGATAGCAACATGGTCTTTTGGTCTCTTTAGAAGTGTTTAACTCAGCGTGGGTTTCCATTCCTTGATTTGTCAGCTATCTTGTTTCCACTTCTCTATATATTTGTAACTTCTTATTTTGAGAAGATATCTCTCAGCTTGTATGGGAAACCCTGCAGGAATTTACCTTGAATTAGAAAGAGCATTTTACCTCCATTTGAGCTTGCACTTTTGTATAGGTTTATGGTTTTATCTTGTGTTAAGTCATTTTCTTTTCATTATTTCATAAGTTTATTCACAAGAAGTGCATAGTGATTTTCTTCTCTTGCAAGTCACAAGAAGTGTCTGAAGAAGTATAGGCAAGTGAATAGGCTACGCAATAGTGTGTCTCATAATACCTATTATGCTAGTTTCTTCCTCCTTGTATCCTCATAGGACCCCATACTAAAATACTAATACAAGGAAGTTTTTTCTCACCTGAATGAAGTGTATGCTTGTTGTCCATAGTTTAAATTATACGCCAAAGCTTAGTAGACCAATTATTTTGGTGAATCATCTCTTAGCTTAGGTCCCATTTTCAATATTTTCTCTCCCTTTCATCCCCCCCTTTGTTAGCAATAAGAGATCCAGGGCCTCAGGGTGCATCAAAAGGAGCTAGCCCCTAATCTAGAGATTCATCCCTCACATTTGCCACCCATAGTAAGAGGGATGTCTCTATTATGTCGCTAGGATGAAGAGAGCTGAGCCTCCCTTCAGAGGGTGCAATCCACCATGTCAATAGTTTCTGGCACGCCCGGTGGGACTAGTTTTTTTCCAAAGAGTTGAAGAATTTTGTTGTGTTCTTCAACCAACCAGCCTTTGGAGGCTTTTCATCAACACCAATGGTGAATCTGAGTTGAATTAGTTGGTTAAGCAGTCTTGGTGCCATCAATAAATCACTTTAGTATGTATAATCCCATTACTAAGTAACATGGGCCTTGTGTTCCTTCATATAGTTTTGATCAAGCGTAGGTTGTTCATGGAATCACCTCAAACAGCTCTCCTTGTTGCCATTTACCTAGTGTAAGGTAGATAATGTTGGAGTTTGAGAAGCAAGTGAGGGAGATAGATAGATTGGATGAGTAAAATAGATATCAACAAGAGCTTATGTATAAAGTGGAGTGTTTGTTCAGACAAACTCAGGCCTTGTAATCCATGAAGGAGGAAATAACAAGATGGAGGAGCCCATTCATTCAAGGTAATTAGCCTTGTATGCATTTTTCCATCCTAGATTATCCCCCTCCTACTCAAAACAAAGTCCCCTCTTGTACGCCAAATCATTTCTACCAAATAACCCTTGTTCACCAAATCCAATCTTCTGGCTCATCTAGTGCATTAATCACTCCTGCTCTTAATCCTTTGCATCTAGCTTTCCAACACCAAAGGGCATTAGAATAGCCTCTCATGGAGATTAACCTTCTCAATTCTTTAGAATGTGGACCCTCTTTTGATGGGAATCACCCTATATCTTTTGGAAAGCAACACGTCTCTCATGAAGCAACTCTTCCTGTGCATGAGCAGACCCTTCCCAATCTCCCTCAACCTCCTCAAGTCTTTTAGCATAAGAGTACCTATCATGAACCGACTCATGACCTTGAAGAGGATAAAGTCACTGCTTATTCACAAGGGAAGATTTCCAATCCCAAGGTTATGATTTGGAAGCAAACAATGTAATCATGGGGTAGGAAAAAAGAGGAGAGACCTATTCATTTTGATAGAAGCCTTGAAGAAGATGATGTTGCTCCTACTCATCATGATGATGCTTTTGACCTCTAATAAGTTATCTTCCAAGAGAATATAGCCAAGCAAATTATAGAGTTGGAGTCTAGAATGAGGTTCCTTTGCTAAGGTGTGATGGATGGTTTAAACCAAGTAGAAGATCCTACGTCTAAACATACTCCATCTACACCCCTCCAAGAGAGCTATCAAGCCATATCTAATGTGGATGAAGTGATGGCCAGATGAAAGGAAGAGAATCATTCGATTATAGCTTAAAGTGTGCCTCCTCTTCCACATGAGTTTAACCATCATCCTTCCACTTCATCCCTTCTCAAGGAGGAACCTGTTTTGAAAGAGGCAAGTGAAGAAGAGAGGATCCAATTTGTGGCTAATCAAGAAGCTCTCATGGATGATAATGAGAATGAAATCATCATGGATTATCCTTTTGAAGACATCATCAACAATGGAGAAGACATAGGTCATGCATGCATGCAGATGTTCTAATAATATGAAGATGAGGTTTACAAACTTTATTTGTCAATAATGGACGATGAGGAATGTAGGCATGGTGAGCTCTTGTTCCCCTTGTTTGATGAACTTCCTTGTTGTTTTGATGAGGATAATGACTATGCCATGGAACCTGAGTTGGAGGAAGATCAGGAGCATGTCTTTGAAAAACTAGAGACTCTTATTTTTGAGAAAGAAAAGGAGAGGTCTACCCATCTTGATGAAAGCTTTAAGGAATAGAGCCTCAAGCAAGAAGGTGATGTTTTGTGGGATGAACAAGTAGTTTGTGATCTCATTTCAGACATCACAATAGTCACCCTTCTTCAAGAAAGCCATGATGAATTAGAAGATCAGTTTGACAGGCTCTTCAATGAGGCAGAAGGGAAAAAGTTAATACATGATGCATATCGAGGGGGTTATGAGCTAGATGAGCCCTATGGTGATGAGCTAACAACCATTGACTTCATGGTGAGATACACTAACATGAAGGGCTAGCATGAGGAAAGCTTCCAAGAGAAAGATGAATACATATATGTTGGAATCATGTTTGACCCTGATTCATTTGGATACAAGCCAATCAAGGTGGCAGGCAAGAAGAGCAAGTCACCAAGTCTCCATTCCTTTCAGCTACTTATATGTCACGATAAGTTTTCTTACCATGAAGGAGACTTAAGAAGTTTTTCCTTTGATCTATGAGGGAGACAAATGCATTTATATAGTTGTACATAATAGTTTGCTTTTAGTTGTTTATCTTTCATTTCCCTAAGTGTTGTTGCACATGTGTGTGTAGTTTTTTAGCCTTTGTTGTGTGTGTTTTCCTTTGTGTTTGAGGTAAAATATTTGTTGGTTCATAGGTCATTACAAAGTTGTTGTTGACTTCTCCAAGGTGCATCTTGATTCTATTCCCAATGGACTTTGAGGCTACCAGTCTTCCCAAACATAACATGCATGCTTCTTGAGTCACCAAATATGTTGACCAATTTTTGGTCTTACAGGCCAAAATTGGGCACCCCTCCTTTTTATTTTCAAAGAGTCTTTCACATCCATGATTTGGCTAAGTCATCTTGTTGACACAAAAGATTGCACCCTTGGCAGGAGGCCGAGCTCCTGACTTCTTCATGCAACTATGGAAACTCCCCTCTCGCCTGTGGGACTGGCGAAGTTGGAGGGAAGAGTCTCTAGGTAAGGGCTAGCTCCCTTTGATGCATCATGTTTATTCCAAAAAGTGCTAACATACATACATACATATACATATATATATATATATATATATATAATGGGGGGGATGAAAAGGGAGAAAATTTGCAAGAAAACAAACTACTCTAAGAAGGTGACGCACCAAAAATAAGTTGACCCTCTCACCCTCACACTAAAACCAAACAAATACATACATACACTTCACGCTTGGCAGAAGGACCAGGCTGCAAGAAACTTGGCAAGGAGGCTTTGATGAAAATACAAAAAATAGAGATTCACCAAGGTGATGTGAAACACACACTATAAGTGATTTATTCTGTTTTGCACTTCCAAATATAGCTCTCTTTGTCAGCTGTAGAAATGGCACCTTGTAGACAACATGTTGGGGATCAACCAACAAACTTGATGACTTTTATGTAAGCAACTAAACATGGAATTAAACCAGAATAATAAGTAACTAAAATCAGAAACAACAAAGAATAAGAGATACAAGAAACCACCCTGAAAACTTATATTAAACTCTCCTAGAAAGAAATACAATGAAGAAAACCACACTTTCTTCTCACACCTCTCAGATGTATAGATCTCTTTCCCTCAAGAGTTCTCTCAATCAATTCCAACAACCTGGATTGATATACACATATACAATATGTCTTGTACTGTTCTTTCTTACACACAAGCTATGAAGATCTATCCCTATTATATAAGATTAGGGATCATGAGCTATGCAATATCAACCATTAAATACACCTCGTAATCAAAGGCTTAAAATAGTCCTGCCAAAAATAAAAATGCAGACTTACAACTAACAGCTAAACTTATCATGCAAACAATCTGTTCCATCCACGAAAATAGACTTTCTGGACGCACAGGTGACCGACATCAGTCCCTGCCTGTCTACACATGACCGACGTCGACCGATATATAGCCGACGTTGGTAGCTACTGGTTGACTCTTTGCCGTCGTCGGCGACTGTGTAAATCCATCAACTTCAGCATCCACTCATCTCGTAAAGCTTTTAGCTCCACACCTCAACAATCTCCCACTTGGAGATAAACATCTGCACTAATACCTGTAAAACAACATCTTCTAGCTTCTCCATCTTCAAACTCAATCTTGAAGACCAACAAAAGTTGAATGAAGATTTAACTTCTCCTTTGTTATCAAATTTGTTAACATATCAGCAAGGTTCTTAACTGTATGGATCTTCTCCAGCTTCAACTCACCATCCTCCAATACATGTCTAATGAAGTGGTACCTAAGCTGTATATGTTTAGTTCTTGAATGAAAGACTGAATTCTTAGCCAAATGAATTACACTTTGACTATCACTGTATAATCTGCAACTCTCTTGCTCCTTTCCTAGCTCTTCCATGAACCGTGTCATCCATATCATCTCTTTGTTAGCCTCTGTGACTGCAATGTATTCTGCCTTCATAGTAGACAAGGCAACAACTTTCTGTAAATTTGAAATCCAGCTAACCGCCATTCCACCAATAGTGAAAACATATCTTGTGGTGCTCCTCCTGCCATCCAAGTCACCTACCATAGCTGAATCTACATAACCATGTAGAGAAGTGTTTGACCCTCCATAGCACAAATGCCTACTGCTGGTCCCTCTCAAATATCTGAGAATCCACTAGACTGCTTTCCAATGCTCCTTCCCTGGATTGGCCATAAACTTACTGATAACTCCCACTGCTTGGGCAATATCTAGTCTAGTACATACCATTGCATACATTAAGCTCCCAACTGCAGAAGCATATGAAACTCTACTCATGTACTCTACCTCATCATGTGAATTAGGACACTGTTCTTTACTCAACTTGAAGTGTCCAACCATAGGTGTGCTCACCAGTTTTGCATCCTGCATATTGAACCTCTCCAACACCTTGTTCACATAATCCTCTTAAGACAAAATCAACCTGTGATTTTTCTTGTCTCTCTTAATACTCATGCCAAGGATTTTCTTTGCTGCTCCCAAATCCTTCAGGGCAAATGTGCGAGCTAATTTTACCTTAAGCTCAGAGATATCCTGCATGTGTGAACCTGCAACAAGCATATCATCTACATACAACAATAGGATAATATATCTACCATTATCCAATCTCTTAAAATAAACACAATGATCAGATTGACATCTATTGTAGCCATGCTCAGTCATAAACCTGTAAAATCTCAAATACCATTGTCTAGGAGCTTGCTTGAGACCATACAAGCTTTTCTTCAATCTACACACAAGTTTCTCCTTACCTTTGACCTCAAATCCTTTCGGCTGATCCATATATATTTCTTCATCCAAATCTCCATGAAGAAATGCTGTCTTAACATCAAGCTGCTCAAGATGCAAATCCTCAATAGCAACTAAAGATAATACAGTCCGAATAAAAGTCATTTTTACTACAGGAGAAAAAATTTCACCAAAATCAATACCTGGTTTTTGTGCAAATCCTTTCACTACCAACCTGGCCTTATATCTCATATATCCATTCTCACCTTTTTTTAACCTGTAGATCCATCTGTTCTTCAATGTCTTCTTTCCCGCTGGCAACTCAACCAAATTCCATGTTTGGTTCTCTTTTAAGGAATCAATTTCTTCATTCATGCCAAGCTCCCACTGATTCCTGGATTCCACCTGTATTGCTTCATCAAAACTCTCTAGTTCTCCACTATTAGTGAGCAATAAATAGAATAATGAAGGGGAATATCAAATTGGAGGTTTACTTACCCTTTTTGACCTCCTAATGGGTGTCTGAGACTCATTCTCAACACGTTGTCCACCCAAATTCTCTGATAGTGACTGACCTCGGTCACCTCCAGGCCTGTAATTGACCGACGTCGATTCCACATGACCGATGCTGGTTCCTTCCTGACCGACGTCGATTCCTGTATTACTAAGGTCGGTTCCTGCTTGACTGACATCGATCTCTGTGTTTTCCTATCTGTGATTATTCTTTTCCGTGAGCTCATTTTGGATCGTCACCTCGTCCAAATCTTCATGGCCTTGCTCAGAATTTTTTAGCTTCTTGAGCTGATCACTATACATCACTTTTTCATTGAAAATAACATCACGACTCCTAATTATTTTGTTAGTTCCTAGATTCCAAAACTAAAATCCAAAATCTCTAGAGCCATAACCAATAAATGTGCACCTCATAGACTTAGCATCCAGATTCTTTCTATTTTCCTTATCAATGTGCACAAAAGCATCAGAACCAAAAACTCTAAAAAATGAAAGATCTACCTTTTTACCTGTCCAAGCCTCTTCTAGAATTCCACCATCCAGAGCAGTAGAGGGTCCTCTGTTAATCAGGTAAACTACAGTATCTGCAGCTTCTGCCCAAAACTATAAGGGCAAACCAACATGCAATCTCATACTTCGTGCACGCTCCAATATTGTTCTGTTCATCCTTTTAGCAACTCCATTTTGTTGAGGTGTCCTTGGAACTGTCCTTTGCCTGTGTATTTCATTCATATAACAATACCAGTTGAATTTATAACTATAGAACTCACCACTATTGTCAGATCTAAGGCACTTCAATCTCATACCTGTTTCATTCTCAACCAAAGCTTTTCAAATCTTAAAGGTGTCAAAAACATCAAATTTCTTCCTTATGCAATAAACCCATACCTTTCTTGTAGCATCATCAATGAAAGTAACATAATACTGTAATCCTCCAATAGAAGCTACCTGAGTTGGTCCCCACACGTCTGTGTGAACAAGCTCCAACTTGTGCTTCCTCTTTGTTGACCTAGTTTTGATAAATCTTACTCTCTTCTGTTTTCCAAAAACACAATGTTCACAGAAATCTAGATCTATGCTTTTTAAATCTGAAAGCTTACCTTTTGACTTAAAAATTTTCATTCCCTTCTCACTCATGTGGCCAAGCCTACAGTGCCACAAGTTTGCATTCACATCTGAAGTAGATAATACAGAAGGAGAATAATCAGTAATACAATTACATAAATAGAGAGTACCTACTCTCTTACCTCTGACTAATACAAGTGCTCCCTTGGTAACCTTCCAAAATTCATCTGTGAGAGTTAATGTGCAACCCTCATCACCCAATTTTCTTATAGAAATTAGATTTTGCTTCAGGGCTGGGACATGCATGACATCTTTCAACACCCATGTGTTGCCATTCTGCAATTTCAGTTGCACCTTTCCTTTGCCAACAATTTTACAAGGCTCATCATCCCCTAAATAAATTTTTTCAAAATCTCCCTAGACATAATCATTGAAAAATTATCTATTTAGGGTAGCATGGAAAGAGGCCCCAGAATCTAAAACCCAAGATTCTATTTTATCATGCAAAGAAAGTGAAAGAGCATCTTGTGCAACAATACCTGCAACTTTTGCTTCTTCATTACCTTCATGCTGATTCTCTTCATTAACCTTCAACCAACAATCTTTCTTTGCATGTCCTCTCTTTCCACAATTCCAGCAGGTTATCTTTCTTTTTCCATTTCTGGATATGGATCTATTGGTCATCTTTGACTTAGACCTTGATCTCCCTTGCTTGCCCTTCTCTCTTTGCCTTCCCCTGCTTTCAATACTTAAAGCATTACCTGATGATTCCCTTGTGCTTTTCCTGTGAGTCTCTTCAGTCAGGATTACACTAACAACATCATCTACTTTCAAGATATTTGTAGCAGATGCAGTATTACTAATTGCCATTATTAAACTATGCCAACTTTCAGGCAAAGAGCATAAAATTAAAAGAGCTTTAATTTCATCATCAAAAACTATTTTGACTAAATTTAATTTATTTACAAATCCATGGAAATCATTAAGATGATTAGATACAGATCCACCTTCTTGCATTTGCAAATTAAATAAATGCTTCATAAGATATACCTTATTTGAAGCTGAGGGTTTTTCATATAAATTTGCTAAAGTAATTATTAACTCTACCATTGTCTTTGCCTGTAACAAGTTAGAAATCACAGTAGATGCCAGACTCAATCTTATAGATCCAAGAGCTTTTCTATCAAGAACTTCCCATTCTTCATCTTCCATATATGTGGGCTTTCTATCAACCCCACTCAACGGTAAGTACATATCTTTTTGATACAGATAATCTTCTATCTGCATTCTCCATAATTGGTAATTCTTGCCATTAAACTTTTCCATTCTTAGTTTACTTTCTTCTGTCATTGCTTCTTCCACTCAAATAGAAACCCCTGTGAGTGACCTATAATCAACAAACACTAACCATATTTGAAACACATGTTAGTCAACCTGAGCTCTGATACCACTTGTTGGGGATCAACCAACAAACTTGATTACTTTTATGTATGCAACTAAACACGGAATTAAACCAGAATAATAAGTAACTAAAATCAGAAACATCAAAGAATAAGAGATACAAGAAACCACCCTGAAAACTTGTATTAAACTCTTCCAGAAGGAAATACAATGAAGAAAACCACACTTTCTTCTCACACCTCTCAGATGTACAGATCTCTTTCCCTCAAGAGTTCTCTCAATCAATTCCAACAACCTAAATTGATACACACATATACAATATGTCTTGTATTGTTCTTTCTTATACACAAGCTATGAAGATCTATCCCTATTATATAAGATTAGGGATCATGAGCTATGCAATATCAACCATTAGATACACCTCCTAATCAAAGGCTTAAAACAGTCCTACCAAAAATAGAAACACGGACTTACAACTAACAGCTAAACTTATCATGCAAACAATCTATTCTATCCATGAAAATAGACTTTCTGGACGCACAGGAGATCGACGTCGGTCCCTGCCTGTCTGCACATGATTGACGTTGGCTGATATATAACCGATGCCGGCATCTACTGGTCGACTCCTTGCCATCGTCAGTGACTGTGTAAATCCAACAACTTTAGCATCTACTCATCTGGTGAAGCTTTTAGCTCCACACCTCAACACAACAAATATGTTGGTGTTAGACCTATGAAAGCATAAAAAAACAATGACTAAACACAAATTAACACTCAAGACATACACAAAAATATCTATCCAAAATAGAGGTAAAAATGTGTTTATTGATTCAGGTGAAATTTTGCCAGGGCTACGCCTTACAAATGTGGAAGATCTTTCTCAAATGACAAGTCCTAAATATATAGAAGAAAAAAGGAGGCCTTTTTGGCACCCCTTTTTACAAGTGGCCCATTTGCGTCCCTTCATTGGGAAGAGCAAGCTGCCTAAAAATCAATGTTGTATCGACCTTGGCTTTGACTTTAGGCATTTTTTGACATGGCCACGCTACTTTCTCATTAATCGAGGCTACTTCTTGAAGGCACCTACGCAACTTGTTTGCTCATAAATATGAAATGAAGAAAAAGGGTCACACGGTTGGCCGTTCGCGTCCTCTAATTGCAATTTGCAGCCACTATTTCACCTACTGGAGTAGTTTCTTGTATCGACACTCCCCTTCGCCACTTGGACAACCTATTTTCTCCATGCTTGGCACTTTGTCTTTTCCCTATTTTGTCTCTTTCTGGCTCCTTTGGCCCTCGGGGCTGATCTTCTGGCGGGTCGCTGCATTTCTAGGCTTCTTTTCATGGTTGGATTCCTTTTATTTGAAAATAAACAGCTATTTCACTATATGAATTTTGACATTCATGCGGCCATCATCACTTTAAAAACCAACAGCTAATTTGCTTCCTTAAAGTTGACGGCTTTTAGGACATCACCGCTTTGACAATTTGTCATCGGGTCCCTCGCTGGCTTCTCTATGGGCTTTGTCTGACTCAGCGTTCTCTGTGGGTCTTTTTGCTTGAAGTCCCTTCCTAGCACCTTCTCGAAGGGAAGGTGCCCCTTCAGCCTTTGAAAGTACCCCCTTTATTTTGGGTTGAGAGTCCCCCGTAAGGGCACTTGCCCTTCGGGGTCCTTTGGCGGGTCTCTGTGCTTGTTGGATTAATTCCCAAGTCCCCACAGACTTTTGTCTGGGGACATTTTCCTGTAGAATTTTGTTTGTGGACAATTTTCCCATGGACTTTTGTCCACAAACTGTCTACCCCAGCCCAGGCCTTTGCTTTGAACTGCGGCTCGAGTTCCTTTGGACTTTTTGTCTGAAGGAATTCCTTCGGATAAAAAGTCTGAAAGAATTTGGGACTTTGCCTTAGCCAAAATTTTGAAAGTTAAAATGCCCCTTTGAAATGTTCCATTGAAATGTTCCATGTCCTTCCCAAGGGCCTCTGGACTTGAGCTGCCCCTTGACCTTTTGGGCATACCCTTGAACCAAGCTGTTGAACCAAAAAATGGTTCAATGGTTCAAGCGGTTCAATCATTGTGCACCAATGCCAAGTGAACCAAAGTCAATGAATCTTGAAGCCGCTGGACCACCTAGTTGAACCAAACATTAAATCAAACATTGAACCACTCCCTTTGAACCAAGCTCGTTGAGCCAAGCTATTAAATTGAAAATGGTTCAACAGTTCAATGTTGCATGCTGAGCCGATTGAACCAAGGTGGTTGAACCATTTGCTCTGAACCATTCATTGAACCGGTTCAACAGTTCAATGTTGTGCACGTTGAACTTGCCAATGAGCCGACTGATCAAACTAGGTTGATTGAACCAAGGCCGATGAACCAAGTGGTCTATTGAACCAGGCGCTGAACCAATGTGTTGAACCAAGCCGAAGAACCATGGCATTGAACTTGTGCAACCTGAAATTGACTGGCTTCGAATAGCAAGGGAAGAAGGGGACTGATTTTAGCCTATTGGGCAAAAATGGTCAATAAATTAGTGACTCCCAGGGGAAGCATGCCTGCTATGCTTATAGCCCAGTTGCCTTGTAGTCCATTGGGCATGGAGTCAGATGGTAACTTAAAAAACTAGCAATAGCTCTGATAAATCTAGAACCAGTCACGTAGATTTACCTTCAGGGAAATGAAAACACACACAAAGCTAAGAAAACTACTACTTGTGTAACAACACTAAGGAAAAATAGGGAAAGAAAACAAGGGAAAATATATACAGATGAAAAAAGACTCAGTGGTAGTGCTTCAGACGTATCCCATTAACTGGGATACACAACGCTTCACCATCCAACCTAGAGAGTTGGAATGCATTACGCTGCTTGCACTGAGTGATTATGTATGGGCCACTCCATAGGGCATCAAATTTTGCATGTTTTTCAGGCTTAGCTCGGTCTTCATCCCATTTCAAAACAATGTCTCCTTCAAAGAAATCTTTTGATGAAGATTTCTTGTCGAAGTGTCTCTTTGTTTGTTGTTGGTGACTGGTCATAGAGGCCATAGCCCGGTCCCTTGTCTCTTAGAGCTCCATCAACTCGCATAGTCTAACCTCCATGCTACTTCCTTCTTCTAATTGTAGTTGGTGAGTGAGATCCAATGCTGGCAATTCAAGTGAGATAAGAAGCCTAGCTTCCCTTTCATATATGAGTGTACATGGAGAATTTTCGATTGCTCTCTTTGGAGTGATCCGATCGGCCCACAGAGCTGTTTTCAACTTGGCATACCAAGTCCTCTAATTTTCTTCCATGGTCCTCTTAATGATCCTGATCAAATTTTATTTGGTGGACTCAGCCAACCCATTTCCTTATGGGTAATAATTAGATGAAGTGCTGAGATATATACCATACCTCAGCGCCCATTCATTTGTTTTGGTTCCCAAAAAAGCAAGGCATTTTTTGAGATTATGGTGGTTGGGACCCCAAATCTTGTCACCAGGTCCTCATAAAATTCTAGGACCACACTTTCATTTGCCTCCTTCAGAGCAACAGCCTCCACCCACCTTGTGAAATAGTCTGTGGCAGTCAGGACCCACTTGTGTCCAACACTAGAGGGAGGATTAATCATCCCTATGAAATCTAGGCCCCATTGCATGAATGGTTGTTCAACTTGAATGGGCTGTAGAGGCATGGTAGCCAACTATGTTTTCCCATCAAAAAGTGCACACTTCTGGCACTTTCTTACCCAGGCATAGGTGTCCCTGAAAAGAGTAGGCTAGAAATAACTAGCTCTCATTATCCTTGCTGCAGTAGCTTTAGGAGCGAAATAACCACCTACTGGCCCATCGTGGAACTCAGACAGTAACTTATTAGCTTGGTTTGGGTCAATGTATCTTAGAAGGACCCTAGAGAGATCCTTCCTAAACAATACTCCATCAACCAAAACATAAGGGCGAGACTGGATCCTGAAGTACCTTTTCTAGGTCTTATCAAGATTCTGTGGGCACTCACCAGTGAGAAGGAAACACCTCGGGTCCGATGTCTAGTCCTTTATGATGGCTGGTTCTTCTACTGTAGCTGCATCCTAAAATAGTAAGCTGTCCTTCCCTTTTTGATTGAAGTCCGCAGCAAGGTGTTTACACAGGCCTCTTCCCCTCACCAGCTTGGTGATCTTGATGTCTATGTCATACTCCATTACCTTGGTGATCCACCCCGCTCTCTTCTCATTTAGGTCTCAATTGGTCAAGAAATCCTTGACGCTAAGATGTGAAACCATGAGGTGAATCCTGCTGTTAGACAACATATGCCTGAATTTCTTCATGCTCTGCACTACTGCCAGGACTTGCTTCTCTACATACATGTATCTGAATTTGAAATCCTCTAGCCCTTGGCTAAAAAAAACAAGTGGTTGCTCGAGGTCATCACCATTTGCTTGGGTAAGCATGGCGGAGATCACCTCCTCATTGCTAAAAGTGTAGAGGTTGAAGTCTTTGTTGAAGTCAGGGCTGATCAAAGTAGGAACCTGGGCTATGGCATGCTTGATGGCTTCAAAGCTATCCTTCCTTTGTGTTGTCCACTTGAACTCCTCACCCTTCCTCAGCATAGAGGTTAGTGACTTCACTATCTCTGCAAAATTTGGAATGAATCTCCAAATGAAATTTATCTTGCCAAAGAAACTCTACAGGCCTTTCTTGTGCTTAGATAGGGACATCTCTAGAATAGAACAAAGTCTCTCAAGGTTAATAGATAAGCCCTCCTTAGACATGATGTGGCCAAAGAGTTTCCCTTCATGAATAACAAACATGCATTTCTTTGGATTAAGAGAGATGCCAAATTCCCTACACCTTTCAAAAATCTGCCTGAGGTGTTGCATGTGTTGGCTCGCTTCCTTGGAGAACACCATCACATCGTCGAGGTATACCAGCATGTTGTTGTTTATCAAGCCTCCAAAAGCCATGTCCATGGCTTGCTAAAAGGTAGCACCAGCATTAGCCAGCCCAAATGGCATCTTCTTGTAGGCGAACATTCCCCATTTAGTAGTGAAGGCTATTTTGTGTTGGTCACAACCTTGCACCAAAATCTGATTATACCCTAAATAACCATCCAAGAGGGAGAAACGCTCGCTACCTGTTACCTTCTGAAGGATCTACTCCATGCTCGGGAGGGGATAATGATCTTTTAAAGAGACTTTATTAAGGTCCCTGAAATCGACACATAGCTTGATCTCCCCATTCTTTTTTCTAACAAGAACAAGATTGGCTAGCCAGGATGAATGTTTGATTGGAAATATAATCCTAGACTCAATCAATTTGGCTAGTTCCTTCTGCATGAGAGGCTCAATCGTCAAGTTGACAAGTCTCTACTTCTGTGTGACTAGCCTGGCGCCTTCTTCTAATTCAATGGTGTGCTGGGCGAGTCTTGGGTCGAAGCCCTTCAAATTAGTGTAATCCCAAGCAAAAACATCGGCAAACTCTTGACACAACAAAATGAAAGCCTGCCTTTCTTGAATCATGTAAATTTTTCCAAGCACAAGCAACTTGTCCTTGAAGATCTCAACCCTTTCATAATTCTCCTCCTTAGTTGTGATGCATGCCTTGTCATTACTCAATTGGTCATCTCCATTAAAGATGCTCTCAAGAGTGACCAAACCTTTAGGAAGCTTATTGTTCTTCAATTGAACAATCTGGTTGCCATATTGCTGTTGTAGTTTTGCCTAGTTTTGCATTGCAAACTCAGCGTCCTCCTGTAGGAAAAAAGCTATTTGCTGGTCATTTTCAAAAACTTGCCAGTTTGTAATGTTTTCGGGGACAGAGGGCCGAACTACCACCTTCAAGTAGTGCAAACCATAGTCTCGACTTATTTCCCTGGAAACATCAAATTGAGCACTAATTGCTGCTAGCCTATTTGCTTGTTTGTTCTGCTCTCTAGGAATCGAGGCAATATTGAAAGCAAGGAAATCCTCCACCAAGTCCCAGACCCTATGCTTATAAGACTTTAGTAGGGAATTCTTGGTCAAATTCTGGCCTTTCACTTGATTTACAATCAGCTCACTATCTCCCAAAACTTGTAACTCCTTGATCCCTCTTCTTCTTGCCCATTCCAGACCATGGATAAGGGACTCATATTCTGCAACTTTGCTTGTGCAAGAAAATTGGAAACGAAAAGCTAAAAAGTATCTCTCCTTTGAAGGGGAGACTAACATCGCTCCACCTCCAGCTCCTAGCTTACTTCTAAAACCATCAAAGTACAGTTGCCATAGACCTAGGTCCTCTTGGCTTGCCTTCATTATATTTGGTATGAAGGCACCCTCTTTGTGCATGCAGTAAACTCAAAGACCTAGCTCCTTTATGAACTTGTAAGGATCATGCTCAAAGTTATCATTTCCCCACTCATCCAAGAGTAGGTTTGCAACTCTTTCAAGAGTAGAAGACGGAGATTGGTCTGTCTGGGACTCGTCTGGGTCGAAATGGTGTAACCGACGTTCGCTGCCTTAGGTGAATATGGTTCTAGATGGTCTTTGTAGAGTGGCTCAGATTTGATTTTTACCTTGGTCCCATACTTGGTTCTAAAAACCAGATAGGACCAATTCACTGCTAGATAGCCACCTAACTTTGACGTGAAGTCCCTGGACAAGTAAATTACGAAATAAGGAGGAACATCTGCTACCACTATATCGTGGGGAATTGAGAAGGTTGGGAAAGCATGTAATGTCAAGCTTAAACCCTTGAAAATCCCAACTATTTTTTGTAGGTGTCCCATCTAGCTGCAGGACTCCCTTATTCATCTCTTCATATTTTAGCCCCATCTTGTCATCTATGCACTTGGGCATCACTGAGGTACTAGCCCCACTATCAATGATGCAGTTGTGCACCAAGAAATCCCCTATAACCAAGGACACATAGAAAGGGGGAATTTTCTCCTCCTTTATCTGACCTGAAGTGGAAGGCGATCCATTCATCATCAAGACATTATCGGTGCTTTGCTGGGATAGCTTGTCGATCCAAATCATCCAATTCCCTTTGTAGCATGTCTTTCTGGCCTGGTAGAGACAATGAATCCCATAAAGAGATGTTCATATGCAACTTCTTCATCTGGTCCACTATATTGACCTGGGAACTGCCTCCCTTCAAGCTTTCCTTGGGGCTAATTCCAACCTAAGTTGCAGGCTGAGGGGCTGAAGGTACAAGCGGCTGTCTGAAGTTTGGGGCCTTTTGATTTGAGTGTGATGGAGAAGGTGTTGCTACTGCTTGGGTGGTAGCCTGGGCTTCTCCCAATGCTCTTCTCTTGAATCTTGTGTTGGCTGCAACACAGTCAACTTGATTGTCTGCAGTGCCTACATAATTCACTGAATAAAATTCCCCTTCCAGATGATTCATGAGGGTAGAATCAGGCTGGGCTTGATTTCTACTCGTGCTGGGCTGCATTGAAGCCTCAAAGACCTGGGGTTGAGTGGCTGCCTAATTGTCTACATTCTGGAAATAACCCATCATCTCATTTGTATAAACGGCCTATTCCTGACCATATCCCATGGTCGAACAACTTGGATGTTCTTGTACTAGATTGTTTTGAATAGGCACCATGACTTTAGATGATGAAGGGGGCCTGGATTCTAGTTTTGAAATGGCCTGGTCTGAGTAAGCTGACCCTGTCTTTGATTATAGTTTTGGAAAGGGGGTCTAGGGGCTTGACCATAATGTTGGTATCCTTGTTTTGGTCTGTTGCTTTGAGCCTACTACCTTTTAAGAGCTACAAGTTTGTTTGACATGCTCTGCAACAAACTCTTAACCTCATGAAGCTCATTGGACGGGACAACAACTGGTTTCTCTATGGTAGGTGTAGGAGCCAATGTGAGAGCAACAACCTGAATTGGAGGTAGGATTTCTAGGAACAGTGGCATGTGAGGTCTAGGGGCTATTTTCCCAGCCTGTACTAATCAATTTTTAGCTGCTATGGCTATGTCATAAGCAGCAAGCAGTATATGCCCTCCTATGAATTGTATCATTACTACAATATCTCTATTTAATGCTTTTAAATAATACAGGAAAGCATAGCTGGGAGTCAGTCTTACCAAAATGGGGATTTTATCCCAATTCTTTTGAAACTGCGTGTTGAAATCCTGCATATACTCATGTGGAGCTCTCTTTATGGTCGTCAGCTGCTCAACAAGTGAGAGGTCATCACTCTTTTCTCTGAAATGGTCTATCAACTGAATACCCAATTCATTCCAGGAATGGATTGAATTTACAGGTAAGGTCTCGTACCTGTCAAGAGCCTTGCCTTTGAGAGATAATGCTAGCAATTTGATGGTGATATTTTCTTCTATGACATTATGAATATTGCAGAGGTTAGCAATAGTCCTAATGTGCTCGACGACTGTAATGGGCCCCTCTCCATCGAAAGAAGGCACATTTTTTAGGGCTGTTCTCGGGATTGGATCATAATGTGGGACGTTCAAGGGGCTCTGACCACGAAAAGCCGCAAAGGGTAATGCCATAGCTGGGATGGGATGTAACTATGGCTCTGCTGCGTATGCATCCCTTACAACAAGTCTAGGAGGGTGGCTTGGTGAATAAGGATGGGTCTTCTCAAACCTTAGTCTTTTTTGTTGAGTTCAAAGGCAACTCAATGAAATCGAAGGGAACCCCTTTAGAAGCAAATCTTGTGGTGACTTTAGGTATAGAAAGTTAAGAAAGTGGTCTTGATTGGAAAATTGAAGCTCTTACCAGTGGAGTTTCCAGATGCTGGAAATATTTGATTTGCTGTAACAGGGCCAGCATCAATCCTAAAACCTTATTAAGTTGTCAAACTACGTCCCACCGGGCGTGCCAAAACTGTTGACGCAGAAGATTGCACCCTTGATAGGAAGCTGAGCTTCTACCTTCTTCACGTAACTATGGAAACTCCCCTCTCGCCTGTGGGACTAGTGAAGCTTGAGGGAAGAGTCTCTAGGTAAGGGATAGCTCCCTTTGATGCATCATGTTTATTCTAGCAAGTGCTAACATACATACATACATATATATATATATATATATATATATATATATATATAATGGGGGGGGATGAAAAGGGAGAAAATTTGTAGGAAAACAAACTACTCTAAGGAGGTGATACACCAAAAATAAGTTGACCTTCTCACCCTCACACTAAAACCATACAAATACATACATGCACTTCACGCTTGGCAGAAGGACCAGGCTAGAAGAAACTTGGCAGGGAAGCTTTGATGAAAATACAGAAAATAGAGATTCACCAAGGTGCTGTAAAACGCACACTGTAAGTGATTTCTTCTATTTTGCACTTCTAAATAGAGCTCTCTTTGTTAGCTACATAAATGGCACCTTGTAGACAACATATATGTTGGTGTTAGACCTGTGAAAGCATCAAGAAACAATGACTAAACACAAACTAACACTCAAGACATACACAGAAATATCTATCCAAGATAGATGTAAAAATGCATTTATTAATTCAGGTGAAATTTTTCCAGGGCTACACCTTACAAATGTGGAAGATCTTTCTCAAATGACAAGTCCTAAATATATAGAAGAAGAAAGGAGGCCTTTTTGGCACCCCTTTTTACAAGTGGCCCATTTGCATCCCTTCATTGGGAAGAGTAGGCTGCCTAAAAATAAATGATGTATCGACCTTGGCTTTGACTTCAGGCATTTTTTGACATGGCCATGCTGCTTTCTCATTAACTAATGCTGCTTCTTGAAGGCACCTATGCAACTTGTCTGCTCATAAATATGAAATGAAGAAAAAAGGGTCGCACAATTAGCCGTTTGCATCCTCTAATTGCAATTTATAGCCACTGTTTCACCTACTGGAGTAATTTCTTGTATTAACGCTCCACTTCACCACTTGGACAACCTGTTTGGTCCATGCTTGGCACTTTTTCATTTCCCTATTTTGTCTCTTTCTAGCTCCTTTGGCCCTCGGGGGCAATCTTCTGGTGGGTCGCTGCATTTTTGGGCTTCCTTTCATGGTTGGCATCCTTTTGTTTGAAAACAAATGGCTATTTTACTATATGAATTTTGACATTCATGTGGCCATCATCGCTTTTAAAACCAACGGCTAATTTGCTTCCTTAATGTTGACGGCTTCTAGGACGTCACCACTTTGGCAATTTGTCATCGGGTCCCTCGCTGGCTTCTCTACGAGCTTTGTCTTACTCGGCCTTCTTTGCGGGTCTTTTTGGTTGAAGTCCCTTCCTAGCACCTTCCCGAAGGGAAGGTGCCCCTTTAGCCTTTGAAAGTACCCCCTTTATTTTGGGCCAAGAGTCCCCTACAAGGCACTTGCCCTTCGGGGTCCTTTGGCGGGTCGCTGTGCTCATTGGATTAATTCTCGGGTCTCCGCAGACTTTTGTTTGCGGACAATTTTCCAGTGGACTTTTGTCTACGGACTGTCTACCCCAGCCCCAGCCTTTGCTTTGAATTGCGGCCCATGTTCCTTTGGACTTTTTGTCTGAAGGAATTCCTTCAAACAAAAAGTCTCAAAGAATTCGGGACTTTGCCTTAGCTGAAATTCTGAAAGTTAAATCGCCCCTTTGAAAAGTTCCATGTCCTTCGCAAGGGCCTTTGGACTTGAGTTGCCCCTTGAAATTTTGGGCATACCCTTGAACCAAGCTGTTGAACCAAAAAAATGGTTCAATCATTGCGCGTCAATGCCAAGTGAACCAAAGTCGATGAATCTTGAAGCCGTTGGACCACCTAGTTGAACCAAATGATTGAACCAAAAATTGAACCGAACATTGAACCACTCCCTTTGAACCAAGCTCATTGAACCCAAAATGGTTCAACGGTTCAACGTTGCGCACCTAGCCGATTAAACCAAGGCAGTTGAACCATTTGCTCTGAACCATTCGTTGAACCGATTCAACAGTTCAACGCTACTCATAATGAACTTGCCAATGAGCCAACTGATCGAACTAGGCCGATTGAACCAAGGCGAATGAACCAAGTGGTCTATTGAACCAGGTGCTGAACCAATGTGTTGAACCAAGCCGAAGAAGCATGGCATTAAACTTGTGCAACCTAAAATTGACTGGCTTCGAATAGCAAGGGAAGAAGGGGACCGATTTTAGCCTATTGGGCAAAAATGGTCAATACATCCCTCAATTGCCTTGTGCAAAATACCCCCTGTCAGACTCGTTCCATGAAAAAGCCAACTATTTTATCATTTTGCTTAGCCAAGTGCATTTTGGGCTTGTCAAGTGTAGTTACTTCACCTACAACAGTGCATTTCGAGTTTTACAAACAACTTAAATTATGAAATATTTAGAAGCTAAGTCACTTACAAAACCCAATTTGGTCTTCACAGACTAAATCAGGTTTTCCAAATGACTTTACTTGTGAATTTTTCATAAGTTGAGTTGCTTAATAAACTTGATTTGGTCCTTGTAGTGTTAATTAGGTTTTCCAAGTGTCTTTACTTATTTTCCTTATCAGCTAAAGTCAATGTGAAACTCAAAGTAAACGCTCCTGGGAAGTCCAAAATTGTCTATCAAGAAGGAATCGGGTTTTCAAAGTGTTTTTACTTGAAAGCTTCATGAGTTGTTTACATTAAAGAACCTAGTTTGGTCTAGCATGCTCGCCAAGGCAACTTTGGACTCAAATTGTCCTTATAAAGGGTACCTTGGTCGGTGGCAGGACCAAATCAAAATTTACGAAGGGGCATTTTGAGGCACAAAGTGCCCTTTGCAGAGGGCACCTTGAGAAAGATGAAGACCATTTCAGAAAGCCCAAAGGCCACTTTTGGATGAAAGAAACTGTTATGGAGGGCACCTAGGTAGGAAAAAAGACCATTGTAATTTCCCTGAAGGGTAATTTGAGAAGTCAAGTGCCCTTATAGAGGGCACTAGGAGGAAGTGAAGAATGAAGACAAAAGGCCCGAGGGGCATGTGCCCTTCAGGAAAACAAGCAATCAAAAGAAAGAATTCCTTTAGACATTTTGTCCAAAGGAAAGCATGATAAAAAGCTTGAGGCAAAGAAAAGGCTAAGGCAAAGGAGAAATCGAAGGAAGGAGATAAAACACAGGCAAAGACAAATCAAAAAAGACAAAACAAGGAATAGTTCTAGTTGCTAACAAAGACAAAGGATAAAATCAATGACCACTCAGACCAAGACAGGTGGCATAGACGACTCAGCAAGGAGAATTAATACATTTGGTGAAATATACCTACTGAAAACCAATAATATAGATTAGTTTTTGATCTATAGAGGATAATGTCTTGTGTTTTCATGATTTACCATTAATGTGCATCCAAGTCATGTCTAAGTATTAAGGAGAGCATAGTCGGTCACAACAACTTAGAATGGCCTTGTTAGTTGCTAGGGATGGTCTCTCATGCTTTTGTAGCCCAAGGAAAACAAAAAGGATAGTTTGGATAGCCTATAACATGGCTTCGATAGGCAGTTTGAAGAAAGTGATAGTAGCATGGTCTTTTGGTCTCTGTAAAAGTGTTCAACTCAATATTGGTTTCTATTCCCTGATTTGTCAGCTATCTTGTTTCTAGATCTCTATATATTTGTAACTTCTCATTTTGAGAAGATATCTCTTAGCTTGTATAGGAAGCCATACAAGAATTTACCTTGAATCACAAAGAGAATTTTACCTCCATTTGAGCTTGCACTTTTGTATATGTCTGTGGTTTTATCTTATGTTAGTCATTTTCTTTTCATGCTTTCATAAGTTTATTCTAACATATCTAGTGCATAGTGATTTTCTTGTCTTGCAGGTCACAAGAAGTGTCTAATGTAGTATAGGCAAGTGAATAGGCTACGTAACAGTGTGTCTCAGAACACTTGTTGTGATAGTTTCTTCCTCCTTGTATCTTTATAGGACCCCCTACTAAAATACTAATGCAAGGAAGTTTTTTCTCACCTGAATGAAGTGTATGCTTGTTGTTCATGGTTCAAAGTGTATGCCAAAACTAAGTAGACCAATTGTTTTGGTGCATCACCTCTTAGCTTAGGTCCCATTTTTAGTATTTTCTCTCCCTTTTCATTCCCCCTATTGTTAGCAGTAGGAGATCCAGGGCCTCAGTGTGCATCAAGGGGAGCTATCCCCTAATCTAGAGATTCATCCCTCAGATTTGCCACCCATAACAAGAGGGATGTATTCATTGTCTCACGTGGATGAAGAGAGTTGAGCCTCCCTTTAGAGGGTGTAATCGATCATGTCAACAGTGCACAAAGTGGTGAACCATTACACTCCTAGAATAATTTTAGCCACTCCCATTAAAATAGTAAACATAGTAGAATCTAACAATTATTCTCTCAATAACAATCTTAATACAATTGCATTTTATAGAATAGTTGATAGTACCACCATATATAATCATGACCTAAAATTTTGGAACTGGGTAAATGAAATAGTTCAAATGAGTATCCAACTTATTGTTGATGATGTTGTGTGTACTATTAGAGTCAATCAACACAATCACCTTATGTTTCTGGAGGAAAATCACCACCTTAAGAGTTTGATGAGTTAATACTAGAAAGTGCATGATAGGAAATAGTAGGTTGAGAATATTTAGATTCATCCTCGAGTTCATCCAAACCTGCACTTGAGACTCTTTCATCCCCATTGGTCCCTCTAATGTAAAAAAACTTTTTTTAACATAATGGTGTCATTTTCTCCATTTATAATCACAACCAAATCATAAACCTTTTGCACACTTCTCCTCAATTTACTAAGGAGTCAATTGAGTAGGCTGAGGAAATGATGGTGCTAGGAAAGTGTGTTCACAGACATTAGTGAGAGGCCTACATTTGAGCAACTCTTTTTCCTCTACCATGCATTCCCTTCTGATGTATTTAGATACTAAACTAGGACTAAACATGCAAACCTCCAATCAAATGTTATCCTTGAGGCCACCTAAAAATAGGTCGGTCAGATTTTTCTCATTTATGTCTACCACATGTAAGGAAAGATAATGAAATTGATGAATATAATGCTTTATAGTGATTATTTGGCATGGTTTGGATAGCTAGCTAAAGTAATTTTCTAAGATATTTTTGCAATAATAGAGTTACAGCTCTTCAAAGAATACATCCTAAGAAACCGAGAGACCCTTAGTTTTCTTTTAAGCATACAACCATCGATACCAAATGAATTGCTCGAGTTTTAGATTTAGAGAGGCTATAACCACTATTTTTTAATATGTAAGCTGATGTGGTTCAAATACATTTTTAATTTGCGTGATCCATGTGAGAGGATCATTATCATCAAACTTGTGTAGGTCCACTTTTAGAAATATCAGATTCTAACTAGGATTTACGTTGTGATTGTTTGGAGGAAAAAAACCAAACTAGAGTGATGGAGGGTTATTTTATAATGGATGAGCTAAAAATTTGGCCAATTTCCCAATTATTTATTGTAAGTAATCTTTCACTCCATTCAAGTCCCCTCTCATCCTTGTGATGTCCCCTTTAACTGCATCGAGATCATCTTTTCACACCATGCCATGTAACTCTAACTAATGTTGTTAAACAACCTCCAAAATACATCGATTAAAAGTTTCAAAATCCATGTCATCCTTGTGAGTAGTTTTAGGGGTTTATTGACTATTCTCATGTTCAAGAGTGTTAAGACTAGCCATGCACAAACCCTAGGAGGATTTCAGTTTTGAAAAAAGTGCATCAACAAATGAGACCTTTGTGATCACTTAACTAGGATGAATCTAATGACTACTAATGTGCACAAGGGTGAAAAAATTTAGCCCAAAAAGTGTACTGGTAGAATACACCATTACAATTATCTTGTTGAGATGAATCCAAATACTGCTAATTTACATAAGGTGAAAATTTTTATAGACATTTCTTTTACTATTTTTTTTCAAAAAAGCATTTTGAATAATATTATAGTGATGAAAGAAATAAATTCTTATCGGATCACAAGTTATATTTTTTCAATCCTTCAACTCATAGAAGATGTGTAACACCAGATCCAAAAGAAATGTCACCATAGAAACTTTCCCAAATTGAAGCTATGATACGACTTGTAATGAAATTACTCGTATGTGCACACAATATAATAATATATCACATAATTGACATTAGAGATAATATATCCACACAATAATTGACAATAGAGTAGAATGATTGGTAAATGTTATTGAGCCACTTCAAGGTGGCAACCTCCACAATAATGCAATAAGAGTAGAATTTGCTATATGAAAATAAAAGACTAACCACTACCTTCTATATATATTCTACTTAGCCATGGTTATTCTATAGGTTGACCATACTAAGAACATTAAGAAATATAATAAGATAATGTGAAGGTAAGTAAGCCACAAGTTAGCCACACATATCCCTAGAGAAGAAGAGTATTTCAAGGGAGTCATTTGGACTCTGTAAATTAGTAAAAGAGGGGAAATTGATTTGTATATTAGCTGAATGATGTGAAGAAACAAAAATATAAGAAGAGTATATTAAGACTCTTTTGAATCAATAAGACACAAGTGAGGTGGTAGTGGTAAGGAGCAAGGTAGAGAAAGAGATGGCAGACATGTGAGAAGATGAGCTACAAATAGTAAAGAGTGACATATAAAAGGATCCAACAACATGTTAGATAACAAGTAGACAAAGCCAATAAGGATTTAGGAGTAGGTGGTTGGTTAGTGGTGGGTTTAAGACTGCAAAGGAGAGTAAGATGTAAAAAAAAACATCTTGGTGGAGGTGGTTGGATGAATGTGGGTTTTAGCCCACAAGAGGGTGGAGAGAAAAGAGGCTAAGCCTTTGGTAGAGGATGATAGACTATGGTGGTTGTTCTACCCAACACCCTCCTTTTTCACCAGGAAAGAGGGAACCCATTTTTCCTGAGTTTTTGGCATTGTCCAATTGAGCTTGCTTCTTATATGTTTATGCTAGTTCTTGAACATATTAAGTCTTAGTGTTTATACTTATGAGGATTTAACATTCTAGCATGCCATTATGCATTTTATGGACTAACTTTATTAATGTCTTTTTAGAAAATTTTAAACAATGCATATTTTTGGGACTTAAGTAATTCAGAGAGATTTATTCAAAGATTTTACTTAACGAGCCTTTTGTTCGAGCATTTTGCGTCAGACATTTTGTCTGAAAGGTTTGATTTTTGGGTTTTGTGTTTTGGGTATTTTATCTGATAACTCTTTGGTGTGTGTGTTTCAACATATTTTCATTCAGGGTTATGGTCTTCAAAAATTTTGTTCTGAACAAATTTAGTCTTCACGGTTTTTGTTGTGGACCTTTTATCCAAAACAATTTCCCTGAAATAACTTTTTTTGTCAGACTTTTTATTGTAGCCTTTTTGTCATGAACATTTTATCCGATAGAATGCCATTCAACCTTTTTATTATGAGCTTTTTTGCCATGAACATATTATTTGATGTGAATTAGGTCTTTAGACTTTATGTTGCGGGTCTTTTTTAAAGACTGGTCCCCAATACAAAATCCGAATACCCTATTCCCTAATACAAAATTACTTGTTATACTTGAATAAAAGGATAAAATACTTCTTATCAATTTATTAAAGACCCCTACCAACTTGAACTAAAAAAAATTAAACTATATAAGAAATATAAAGGAAGTGAACATTGGGCATTTAATATCACATAAGTTGGTATTCAATGCAACAAGCCATATACACGATGTGCATCTATTAAAGCCTTCATTGCTATAGAACAAACTTGCACTCAAAGTCTACTACTATCCTACATGATGAAGATCCCTAGCTACTACTTGTGAGGAGACTATGAGTAAAAAAATGATTAAGCAAGAGCTAAATTGATAATACAACACATATAACATGTATATTGAAAGCAACATAGAATGCGTATACATCAATGGCATTTTCATCCATGGCATATTAGAGAGCAAATCCACCATCCCCCTACTCAATCAAAGATTCCATAGAGTTCACTGATATAGGTTTCAATGCTACCATACTTGATAATAGGTACACAAATTATTCATAGTTGTGGGGTATAGTGGATTATGTGGATGCATTTTCATTAGTTAATGATATGTCACTCTTCAATCAGTTGTTTGTCAAAGAATTTTTGGCCCTCAAATGACAAAGACTACATTTTGTTATTGCTAAGCCAGAGGTGATGCCATGCATCGACCTTCTACATGATTTATTTTTTGAAGGTAAGGTAACATAAGATGCTTTCCTTCATCATATGAGTAGTCAAAAAGTCATTGCTTGAATTTTGGGAGCTGAATTCTAAAGATACCTATATTTTTGCATACCCAACACATACTTAGATAAACACACATTACTATAATGAAATGCTAAGAACACAATTGAGAAGGTGTTATCTTCATGGTTGCTCACTAACTAGACTATCACTTTCAAAGGAAGGTAACCAAAGGGGCCTACTTCTATAGATAAATTTAGGATGGGAATATGCATTGGCATGATGCTATTAAACAAACTCTATGATATGACAAGTATTCACCTTGTTAATTTAGATTGGGTGCCATTACTACACATGATGTTGACCCATGATGTTGTATTTGCATTAGGAAAAATAATTAGTTTTTAGTTGAAGGAACAAGTAAGCCATAAGGACAAGTGACCCATGCGTGTGGGCCATTTTTATATGATGTCTTACTTATTAGACACCGTCATGGGAACCTGCTACAAAGTTCTTGATGAACTGTGGAGTCTAACCACTAATTTCATGAAGAACAAAATTTGTGATCACTTTATGTTTATGCATGTATATGTATATACAAAGAACATGGTAATGATTATAGAGGATGTATTTCCTTAGGTTTGGCAAGCCATCCACGATTTGCCTATTACCAAAATTGGAAAAAAACATTATGAAGATACTTGTCAGAAGAGGGAATTATTTCTTATATCTAAAATTCACTATTATAATGATATAGGTAAATAAGGTTGACCCTCTGTGTCTCCCAAAGTACATCCTAGATAATTTGGCAGAGCAAGAAATTACTTTTCAACTATGGTGGAGTATTGAAGAAGACCTGTCTAGACAGAATAAAATTTCATATTTTGGCCACCATATAGTCATTGGAAGAATGGTGTATACCATGAAGAAACATTTTGGAGAAGTGGGTGATAAGAGGAAGAGCTATCACTTCCCGATGCTTCTACATACGGACTAGGATCCCTATGGCTTATCCAAAAGCACATATAGGGATTTAATATCCCTTATAGCCACCATCCTTATTCATATGACTTTTTGTTTCTAAATACAAAATATGATGATGAAGTGTTGGAAAGGGCTAGGATTATGGGATTGAAAGAAGATCATTTGAGGATGATCCAAGATGACCCTTCAATGACTGTGAGGTAATTAGACAACAAGAAGGCCCTTTATAAAGGATGGGAGCATTCAGACTTTTGGAGAGGATAGTCTATGGAGAAAACAAAGGACCAGGTGGATTCCTCATCTCAAGGACTCCCTCTAAGTTGAAGCTAAAAGCTATGAAGAAAGAAATTAGGGTAGCTGAACCTAACCTCATGGAAGCATAGATAGGATATCCCATCAGTTTGGATTCTGATGAGGAGGAACAATCACAAGAAAAACCAGTTGCAATCATAATTCAAGTAACTATTGCTATTCCTTAGGCCTAAATTGCCACATTTTTAGGGGTAAATACAAAAGAGGTAGTTGTGTCAATCCAAAAAGGCTCCCAAATATAGCTAAAGACCCTTCTTATTTATACAAGGAATCCTAGGACTCCCATAGGCAACCCCATAGTTGAATTATCTTAAAGCTTTCCCACTGCACCTCAACACTCAGAAGTGGTAAAGGGAGAGTTTGTTGAAATTGAAGATGTTGGAGATGAAGGGGATCTTGATGAAGACTTAGAGATATAAATAGCTAGCCTTGAGCCTTGAAGCAAACAAGGATAAAGAACTAGTCGTGCAACTTTAACCAAGTACCTAGTTTATTCAAACTAATCCTTTGTCTACTATTCCAATATTTGGTAGTTCTATTCTTTTTGTGTTAAGGACCCCAAAGGTATATGTGGGTGCCTACTTCCACATATATTGACCCATTTGCTACAACCACATTCATTTAGTTTCCCCTTCTCACCCCAAAGGTTGAGAAGGATGTTCCCACCACCATTGATCCATCCATAACCTCCATCCCATCCACTTCCACCATGGCTACCTCTGCTGTCCCTTCTAGTACTACCACCATGAGAGAAATGAAAAAGAATAAGGCATCTAAAAAGGTGTAGATAGCCATGGTCACCCTACAGTTCCACATTCAATCCACTCAAATTCCCCTTCCTATGCCATCCACCACCTCCATAGATGAAATCATTATGGAATATATTAGCATAGGTAAGAAGGCCAAGCCCCAAATTGTCATAGTCTATCCACTCCCTCAGTTTGGTGGAGTGGATTGGTCTAATATCACTTCTCCCTCGTTATCTGACGTCCTTGTCAAAGCACAGAAGAAATAAGCCATAGTTGAGGAAGCTAAGGAAGAGGTTGTAGTCACAACCTCAAAGGAAGTAGATGTGTCATAATTAGAAATTCCTCCCTAGGCTATGGATTGGAGAATAAATGCCTCCCAATTGCCTAGCTTCAAGATTATTGAGCTCCCTTCCATCATCACTCTTTTTGACAAGCTATCTAAAAGCATACCAATGGTGAAGAAGTGGAAGCAAGAGGATGACAAAGGCAGAGAGTTGATTTTTTAGGAGAGACAAGAGGTCTTCTCCCTCACCAAGAGACAAAATAGGCAGCTAGGATAGTCCCCTTATGTTGAGAATTTTATAGATCTAGTTGAAGCACACAAAGAGGCCATGGTGGCCATTCATGAAGGAATAAAAATGGTGAGGCAAGAACTTTAGGCCGAGGTAGAGAAGTTGAGTTAGCAAGCAAAAATTGTACATATTCTAGCAGGCATCGAGGTAGTGGTTTAGGAAACAACCTCTAGATGTTACAATTCCTTAGAAGCATTGGATTTCATGACAGTTGAATTAGCCCCTCATATCAATAAAAATAATGACTTATTCAATTATTTTTGTAATGATGGTAATAAACTAAAAATATTAGTTGCATATATAGGCAATAAGTGTCAGGAAATCAGGGAACAACAAACATGCTCTGACTCCACTGGTTAGGACCTTGCTCCTCAGATAGAGCACAGTATGATTACCAAATATATAAGCAATAGAATATGCGGAAATAACCAGAAACACAAGTAACTAGAATTCACCAATAGCACAGAATATGAGAGACAATACACTATCTTGTATTAACACTAACAGAAAAGAATACATCAAAGAGCCGCCACACTCTTTCACCTTACAGAGATTCGCCACACCTCAAGTGTACAGTAATTCTTCTCACACACACTCTCCTACACAAAAACGGTCCCAACAACCAACTCACACACAGAATTGGTGTTCACCTCACCAACCAGTCAGTAATAACCCTGCCAGTACATCAAGCACTCTATAACACTTCAAGCTGATCTCTCATGAACCTGCAACCTGCAATTCAAAGACCAAGCTTACATGTAGATCACACAATGAGCTTGCAACAACCTGCAACTCATAGATCTTACAACTAGAAGGAACTCTTCCTTTCTATCTCATGCCTTATACAATACATGCCAATGGGTCTATAAATAGATCCTTAACTCAAACAATAACTAAGACTCTTAATTTAGACAATTATCCTCGCAGCCCAAGACTCTGGCTGGTCTTGACATGCAAACTCATAGTTCACTTAACTAACTGTCCGTGAAACGAACACTTCGGGAACACACAGGCGACCGACGTCGGTCCCTGCTGGTCTGGTTCTGCCGACGTCGGTCGACTTCCTGCCGTCGTCGGTTGCCTTCTGCACTGGATTCTGCCGACGTCGGTCATGCTGCCGACGCCGATTCCTGTAGAACTCAGCAACCATTATTCCTCAGTTTGCAAAGGTTGAAGCTTTTAGCTCCACACCCTAACAATCTCCCACTTGGAGATAAACAACTACAACCTGTACCTGTACCTGTACACCGTCTAGTTTGTTTCCTTGGCTTTGTATCCCTCCTCAAGATCACTCTTGAAGACCAACCACCACAAAATCCGTGATGAAAAATATGTCATCCAAATTACCTGCCACATCCGCATCTACAACCATGTAGAAAAAGAACTTGACCCTGCATAGCATGTGCACCTGCTGCTGGTCCCACTGAACTGCCCTTCAGTATTACTCTCCCGGATTGACTCCAAACTTGTGACAACTCCCACTGCTTGGGAAAACTCAGGTTTAGTACATACCATGCACTTAACCTCACTATGTGAATCAAGACACCTGTTCTATGAACTGTCTAACCATCGGTGTGCTAACCGGTTTCACACAATCATCCTGAAACAAAGTCAACAAGACCTCCATGTCTCTAGAACACACTCATGCCAAAGAATCTTGCTGCTCCCAGATTCTCCATGACAAACACCTGAACTAGCTTTACCTTTAGTTCAGAAATACCTGTATATGTAACCCTGCAACAAGCACATCATACAGAAAATAGAATAGTGTAGCTAATACTATCCAACCTGGTAAAGAGAAACACAATGATCAAACCTCCATTGCCCTGCAGCTAATACAAGATCATACACCCTGATCTTCCATCTCACGTATCCATTTCCACTCTTCTTCATCCTCAACATCCATTCGTCTCAGTGCTTACTTCCAGCTGGCAACACTACCCAAAACACCTGTTTGGTTCTCCTCCAAGGAATCACATCCTCATCCATGCCAAGCTCCCACTGTTTCCTGGATCTACCTGTTCTGCTTCTTCAATAACTTCCTGGTCCTATGCCATAAGTGAGCAACAAGTAGTGTAAAGAAGGGAAATGACGAATTTAAGAACTTACTTACACCTTCAGTCCTCCAAATGGGCGCTTGAGACTCCATGACAACTAGCTGTCCACCCAAAATTCGTCTCAGTAACCGATGCCGGTCACATCTCAGTCTACAGCCGACCGATGTCGGTTTCCTGCGACTGCCTCCCTGCCGACGTCGTTTTCTCCTGGCCGACGCCGGTATCTGTCTGCCCCGAGTCACCGACGTCGGGCTGCACATAGCCGACGTCGGTCCCTGTCTGGACGCCGACGCCGGTTTTCCTGCCGACGTCGGTCTCTGTGTTTTTCTTGTGAGACCTGACTTTTTCCCGCGAGCTCTTTTTGGATCAAAACCTTGTCCAAATCATCCTTGCTCTGCTCAGAATTCCTCTGCACCTTATGCTGAACTCTGTCCGTCACTTTCTCCTTGAAAACCAAGGCTTTCCCGTTCTTGTCACTAACATCAGATTCCTCAAGAAACCTTACTTTCTTCTTCTGCATACAGGAACCACAATCCATGCCTTCCAAATCCGAAAGCATATTCTTTGACTCAAGAACCAGCATCTCCTTCTTATCTATGTGACCAAGCCTATCAAGCCACATCTCTGAATCTACAGCTGAAGTAGATAACCTAGAAAGAGAATCAGTAAAACAAGTAGATAGATAAAGCGTACCTACTTTCTTACCTCTAGCTATAACAAGTGTACCCTTGGTAACCTTCCAAGAGTCCGCTGAGAGAGTTACTGTGCAACCCTCTTCACCCAAACTTCTAACAGAAATCAGATTCCTCTTCAGAACTGGGACATGCATGACCTCCTTTAACACCCATGTGTCATCTGTCTGCAATTTCAGCTTCACTTTGCCTTTGCCAACAACCTGACAAGGCTTACCATCCCCTACACAAATTTCTCCAAAGTCTCCCTGGACATACTCATGAAAAAATTCTCTATGTGGAGATGCATGAAAAGAGGCACCAGAATCTAATACCCAAGATTCTACTTTATCCAAAGAACATACCAGAGCATCCTGTGCAACGTAGCCTGCAACATCTGCTTCTTCTCCATGTTCTTTATGATGATCTTCACCCGATCTGCAATCTCTCTTTAAGTGCCCTTGCTTTCCACATTTCCAGCAGGTTATTCTGCCATACCTGGACTTGGATCTCTTGCCTGTCTTCGACCTTGATCTCCCACGCTCTGTCCTCTCTCTTGGCCTTCCTCTTCCTTCAACACTCAAAGCATTTCCGGATAATTCACCTGTGCTTTTTCTGCGTATCTCTTCATTCAAGATCACGCTCACAACATCATCCACTTTTAAGACTTTTGAAGGAGACACAGTATTAGAAACTGCCATTACCAAACCTTCCCAACTTTCAGGTAATGAACACAAGATTAAGAGAGCTCTAAGTTCATCATCAAATACAATATTCACTGAACTTAACTGGTTTACCAAACCATGGAAATCACTAATATGGCTATGAATAGATCCACCTTCCAACATTTGCAAATTAAATAAACGCTTCATAAGAAATACCTTGTTTGAAGCCGAGGGTTTTTCATATAAATTTGCCAAAGATTTCATCAACTCCACCGTTGTCTTACACTGTGATAAGCTGGAAATCACAGATGAATCAAGACTCAATCTAACAGATCCCAGAGCCTTCCGATCAAGAACCTCCCATTCTTCATCTTTCATATCCAAGGGTTTGCTAGCAACCCCACCCAACGGTAAGTACAAATCTTTCTGATACAGATAGTCCTCAATCTGCATCCTCCATAATTGGTAGTTCTTGCCATTGAACTTGTCCATTCGTAGTTGACTGCTTTCTGACATTGCTCAACTCCCACTCAAACAGAAACCCTGTGAGTAACCTGTAATCAAAACACACTACCCAGATCTACACCAATCTGTTAGTATCCCAACCAAAAGCTCTGATACCAATTGTTGGTATCAAGCTCAAGAACCTACAACCAAGGCTCTGATACCACTTGTCAGGAAATCAGGGAACAACAAACATGCTCTGACTCCACTGGTTAGGACCTTGCTCCTCAGATAGAGCACAGTATGATTACCAAATATATAAGCAATAGAATATGCGGAAATAACCAGAAACACAAGTAAGTAGAATTCACCAATAGCACAGAATATGAGAGACAATACACTATCTTGTATTAACACTAACAGAAAAGAATACATCAAAGAGCCGCCACACTCTTTCACCTTACAGAGATTCGCCACACCTCAAGTGTACAGTAATTCTTCTCACACACACTCTCCTACACAAAAACGGTCCCAACAACCAACTCACACACAGAATTGGTGTTCACCTCACCAACCAGTCAGTAATAACCCTGCCGGTACATCAAGCACTCTATAGCACTTCAAGCTGATCTCTCATGAACCTGCAACCTGCAATTCAAAGACCAAGCTTACATGTAGATCACACAATGAGCTTGCAACAACCTGCAACTCATAGATCTTACAACTAGAAGGAACTCTTCCTTTCTATCTCATGCCTTATACAATACATGCCAATGGGTCTATAAATAGATCCTTAACTCAAACAATAACTAAGACTCTTAATTTAGACAATTATCCTCGCAGCCCAAGACTCTGGCTGGTCTTGACATGCAAACTCATAGTTCACTTAACTAACTGTCCGTGAAACGAACACTTCGGGAACACACAGGTGACCGACGTCGGTCCCTGCTGGTCTGGTTCTGCCGACGTCGGTCGACTTCCTACCGTCGTCGGTTGCCTTCTGCACTGGATTCTGCCGACGTCGGTCATGCTGCCGACGCCGGTTCCTGTAGAACTCAGCAACCATTATTCCTCAGTTTGCAAAGGTTGAAGATTTTAGCTCCACACCCTAACAATAAGGCCTACAACCATCTAGACCTTATGACACCACTTAAGGCATTTAATGCCCTTAACTTGGTTGTCATACGAACAGAGGAAGATGTAGAGTAGTTACAGGCAGTTGGGTCTCTAATCCCTAAATATCAATCACATGAGGCCCAAATTATCCAAATTTTAAATGATTTTAAGTTATCTAAGGTGAAGGACCCTACAGGCTAATTGATCAACAAGATTAATTTTGATCAACTCATATAGAAGGTGATGAATAACATCAAGAAAAGCCTACAAGGCCTAACATTGGAAGAGATAGAAGTTGAATTCAATGTTGCCAGGAAGAAGGTCATCGAGGTGAAGATTTTAAGAATAAGTTCTAGATGACTAAAGTTAAACATGAAAAACTCCTCAGTCAAGTTAATAGGATCCATTGACCACTTTTGTTAAATTTGGACATCATATGACAGTAACATGATGCCACAGACAAGTGTTACCAAGAGATTGGAGCGAATAAAAAACAATCTCAAGATGTTATTTATAGTGCCATATCGATGTCTATAGTTTCAACTTTTTCCACCTCAACCATGACACCCACCAAAGTGCATGGAACTATTCAAATAACACAGCCTTGAAAGGCTATATTTTATACATGGATAATTTTCTAACAACATATATATATATATATATATATATATATATATATATATATATATATATATATATATAGTTTTATTATAATTCAAGCCATAATTGTAAATTTGTCTTTGTCTTTTGTACACATGCACACATTACATGATTTTGTAAAGGATAACTTATGACTAATTGACAATTGTAAGTAAAATCTTATACGGTTTTGACCATAGTTAGAATTCATGTTCTAACTATCACATGTAAATGACTTTGCATGAATTTGGAGGATGAGGTAACCCCTTCCCCAAGCCTATTTAAATAATTGTAATCCAAAGACATCGAGGAAAATAATTTTGAATATACAAGAGTAAAACAATTTGGGATTGTCTACTCGTGTGTTTGCATATTTTCTTTCTACCATTTGTGTAATTTGATTAGATTTCTTTTGTTATGTGATTCAATAGCTCTTAGTGTGCAAAAGTTGTGAATAGGTTCATAATTGTCTTGACTAATATATCAATCTTAGATGTGCAACAACTATTGAATGATTGCTAAAATACATTGGTTAGGACAGTTAAGTTAATTGATTCATAATTTTGAGCATGTATGAGTGCTTTCTTTGATATAATTTTATGTGTGTAATAGCTACCTTAGATACCTTACTTAGCATGAGTCATAATCTCATAAGAGTGTGCAACAACTGCCCTAAAAAGAGAAATCTGTGACGGAGGCTCGTGATTTCCTATATCAATATTCCCTTAGACTTCTGGCCATGTCTAGCTATGTGTGTGCAATAGCTGCTAGCAACATGTATACGTTCTAAAGGCAACTTATCCACTTAGGAACCAACCAAAGAAGTGATTTCTTAAAACCACAAAACTTTCTTATATGCCTTACCCTTCCTTCCTTTTTAAGTTTTTTTTTAGAACAACCCACTTTAGATTAACAACCAACCATCCATCCAACTCATATAGATTCTCACTTCCTTTTAAGAGACCACACCTCCATCCACAAAACCTTGTTAACAACGTACATACTTTACCAGTTATTCCATTAATAGGATGTAAAGACTGTATACCTACACCTCATGCCTTGGAGTGGAGTTCATCTCCATTGAGATCTTAAAACATTTGAGGCTACCTCGTTGTTTGTAGTATGCATAAAAACCATATTAACAAATCATTGGTGCTATAAGGAGGGATTGAACCTTCAAAAAAAGAGTTTAGTTTCTACATAAACTTACATTGGAGTCACCCAGGAGAGTGACTAGATCTAATTCCCAGGCTGGCCTTCTAGTCTCACCCTTGCCACATCATAGGAGACCTAGAATTATACCGACTATTCCTAATATACATAGGACTCCTTCCTTAGTAAGGAACACTTTACCTATTAACCCTCCAATGGCTCAATCACCTTGGTTAATTGGATATGCTATTGTCATCCTAAGAAATGTGCATGATTTCCTTAGGAATCCTTAAAGGTATCTACCTTCCTTTTCTCCTTTAGGAGCAAGGACAACATAAGAGCATATTAAGTCTTTAAAGTATATTTAAGGTTGATGAATGTTGTCCATGAAGATGTTACATGCATGCTTTTCTAGTTTATGTTAATGGATGTTGCTCATGACATGTATTTAAATCTTACAAAAAAAATTATCACTTTTTTGGATGCATGTCAATCAACTTTTCTTGCATAATTTGGATAGGTTACCAGTCCCAACATAATTTATCAGCTCTTCACCAGCATGAAGAGAGAGCCTAACGAATCTATATGTGCTTTTAACATGAGATTTCAAAAGATGTATAATTGGTTAAGCCCAAACTATAAGTCAGATGAAGCATTATCATTGTATATGTACAAGAATTCTCTAGATCAAATTACTATAGTATTCTTGAGAAGAGTAGTTCCAACCAACAACTTAGCATAGGCATACAAAGAAGCCATTAACATCAATAGGTAGCTCAACCCTCAGGTCCCTATTGTACTGAACATTCACAATGGCTTTTCAATGTTGAATCCAATTCCACAAGCAAAGAGAATACCTCAACGATCAATCAAAATCAGTTATACGCACTACCTCCCATGACACAAGCAATGCAACCAAACTATGACTTCTTGAGCAATAACATGTAGAGGAATAGTTATCAATATAATCAACAATCAACCCCATCTCCTAATGTTGTTCTACAAGGCATTGACTCCATGAAAGCATAACTTGAGGCTATTAAAAATATGGTTTAAAAGTTGAGCAATGACTTCCTAAGCATACAAAAGAAGATAGGTAATGCTAACACGCCAAATAGAAATCAAAATATGACATTCTAGAGGTACAATAGATGATTCAAAAGGCTTACGAATAATATGGAGTAGCCTGACAAACTTTCAGAGATCAACATAGTAGATACAACTCTACCTAACTAGTGCATAATTCATAATACTTCTCAGTATGGTTAGCTTAATTACATTGAATTTTGTGTAGCATTTGAAATATTGTAAAGGGAGGTGGTAAGACAGGATCAGATGCATAATCCACTTGAATCCCATCTTCATCCTAGCCATTCTACCACTATCATGTTCTTCGAGACTCATGAATTTCCCTTTCCAAGCGAAGATGACAATGTGATAGAGGATAACATAGATGAATTTCATGCTTTCCAACAATTCTAGAAAGGTGGCTACAATCTAAGGAACAAGTATCCCTTTACTACATCTATTACTCCAAATACTACAACAATCCCATCTAATCCTAAAGCTGACAACAATCCACCTCCTTGAAGAAGGAATGATCAACCTAAGATCAAGGAGGAACCAAGTAGAGGAGGATACATCATTAAAGACATGAATAAGATCAAAGCAAATATAACTCTTCATGAGTTAGCTTAGATTTTTGAACAATTGGAGCTGTTGATAAACTCCCTTAATAGGAAGATACCTATGGAGAAAATGAAAGCATCTGTAGATAAAGCAAAAGTTGTTGACACCAATGCCATCTACAAGAGAAAACTAGAAGTTCCACCATTCTTGTTGACTATTAGAGCATTCGATAAGAAAATTCATAACTATTTAGTTGATTATGGTACTTTTGTGACTATTATGCCTACTTCCATATGTTAGAATCTTGGTTTGACTCCAAACCCTTCAAAGAGGACAACAATTTCACAATTGGATAAAATGGTGGTGTTAGTGGTCAGTTAATTAAAGGATGTGCATATTCAAGTGGCATCTAAACCATAGGTTGATATGATCATTGATATCCTTGTGGTGGACATACCTGAAGGTTATGGGTTATTGTTGAGTAGGGATTGGTCCAAGATGCTTAATGGATGGCTATCTATAGACTTTTCTCATATCTGGTTACCATCAAGAGGCATTATGAATCAAATTAGGATCCATAGGGAATCAAGAATGAAATAGAGTACAACATAAAAAATGAATAGGTAAAATATGAATCTCTTAGCCTTGGTATTTTCACTTTCACCACATAAAATAAAGAATGAGAACTACATTTTGAAGGTTCCAATCAGCTATGGACCTTACATTTTGATAGTGCTAGATCTAAACAAGGATCAGGAATATGAATCAAGTTGATTGATCCATAAAGAAAAAAATTATTGTCAGTGTAAAAATTGTAATTACCTTGCACCAATAATAGGGCTGAGTATGAGGCTTTAATTTTGGGATTACAGTGTGCACTAAAGAATAACACGAAGCAGGTTTTGACCAAAATTGACTTTTAGGTCAAATTGGGACCCTTATAGGTAAAAAATTGAGTTTTAAGTGTTTTATGGGGTTTAATTTTTGTTAATAAGGCATATTATAAGTCATTTAATGTTATTCAATGTTATATTAGCCTTGGTCATTAATTTTATTAGCCAACATGTACTTTTGAGTCATTTTAGGGGCCAAAATTAAGCATTTAATGACTTGTATAGATTTATTGGGAAGTATGAAGGTTAATTTTTTTTAATTTCATGTCCCATGTGTCCTTATAGTTCTTAATCAATTGACATAACTGAAAAGTGGTAGGTTTTTCAGTAGAAAAGGTAGTTTTCTTGAGAAAAGAAGAGATTTTGGCACTTGTACAACTCATGGGGAAGTGTGCCACATGGGAAAATATCATGGAAAATACCTTAATCTTAATAAAAATAATATTAGTGCTTTAAATGCTTTAGAAGTGTCAAAAAAGGCTCAAAACTATTTTGTTCCATCTTTGCTTTCCTAGACATATAAAAGTGACATTTCAATTTTTGCTCAGTATAAACACCTAAGGAGGTTTCATGTAAAATTATTTTGGGAGGTTGTATTATACTAATATAAATTAATTTACATATAAATATTTTGAATAATGGTTTAATGTGCTTTATGAATCATCCTTTTTAAGTTGACTGTACTTTTTTGCTAGCTGTTTGATGCACCTTATAGGTTTTGCTCCATTTTGGTCAAATCCATACAAATGAGTTGGTGATGATGACTAAAAATAATGTTTTATACCTTATTATATGTTATCCATACTTGGTTTCATGTTTAAAGATGTTTAAATGAGTCAAGTAGCTCAAAGTTGCAAGAAGATACACCTTTCTAAGTTGCAGGCAGTTTTCACCATTTTTAGGAACTTCATGCTTGTTCATGGATTTAGGGGGTTATGTTAAGTTGATTTAAATGTTACAAATTTATATTTAGCTCACTTCACCTTCAAATTTCATTCTATGGAGCATACTTCATGAGATTGCTTTCACAAGCATCATGTAGCTTGTTTAACCTATCACTGTCACACATAATCAGTCTTGACAAATCACATGTTTGAAACCTATATGGCATGTCCATATAGGTGTGTTTAAGGTTTTTTAAGTATTGTTATATAATTTAGCAGCATGAAGTGGTGATAAAGCTTCCATATGTTGTAAGAAAAGTGGAATTACTGTCATATGCAACATTTTCCAGTTAGGTAGCCATAAAACATGCTTACCTACAGGTGCCTTTATAGGATTCATCATATTGGAAAGAGGTTTTAAAGCTATGAAAAGTATTTGATAATTAAAATATTCCATTGGTAGGTTTTTATAAGATTTTAAGACTCATATGAGGTCATAAAACATGCAGACTACCTAGAACTCATATTTGTTGCCTGTATATGGAATATGTACCTATAGGGGTATTGACAGAGATATAAAATCACCTATTTAAAGAACATGAGATTGGTTTAAAGTAGATTTGATAGCCTATCATGTTATGTATAGCATTAAAATCCTATTTGAGGTGTGAATTGGTGAATGAAAGTTGAAACCATGCTCAAAGATCCAAATAATAGTGTCCAGACCCACTTTCCCAAAAAGTGCAAAACAGAGGCCAATGAGCATTTTGGGAATAACATATGACATGGTCACAAAAGATTCTGAGATATCCTAATGGCTTGGCCTTATAACCTCTAGTATATACATGGAATATGAAAATTTTTTAAGGCAAAGGACTAATGGAAGGTGGTTGTTAGAAGGCCCAAATATGCCTCTTAAACCACTAATTTTAGGCAGTGCACCTACAAAATTTGAAGATGTGAGATGACCTTTATCACCCAAAGTTGTAGGTTAACCTTACCATAATATTAGAGTGGTTTTAAATGGTGGATAGAACTCTCATAACCTAAATTTATTTGAAATAAGTGGTACCTTATGTTCTATGCCCCAAATACACCTACATGTGTCCTTCACCACCAAATAGGCACCTACAGTTGGGAAGATAGGCAGTAACCTAAACTTGATGTATAGTTGGTGTTTTAAGGCATGAAAGGTGAATAAAAGTATGGAATATATGATATATAGACCTCATTATTAATGGAAAGACTTTAAACACTGTGATTTATCTTAGGCAAGGCTAATACTCACCTACATACCTCTAATTCATACAAACATGACCCTACAGGCTGGCTATAGGGTCACCTTGAGGAATAGGCTTGATAACTTTGGAAATAGACTGATTTCCAAGCATGAGAATTTATATTATGTATAATATGGGGTTTATAGCTTCATAATAGGTTGTTTTTATCATATTTAAGTCCTAGAATAGAACAAACACCTACATGATTCGCTGTTAGAGAAGACTAGGCATGAATCACAATCAAATGGCCTTAACCAATCAGATAGGACTATAGGTAAATAGAATTGATTTAAAGCTAATGTGACTGAATTAAAAGATCCAAATAAAGTATATAAAATGGTTATAATCCCAAAACATAGGCTTCACCTACATGGGTAAACTTTGAGTTAAAAAACACAGTCAATAGAGTGACAGTTGGTCCTGACTAGACAATTGTATGGGGAAGTAAAATGAAAGGTTGTAGTAAGGAATATATGATGGGGCACCTCCATAAATACCATGAGAGTATTTATAAGACTTGATTATAGAAATCAAACAATGAAAAGGGTTCTCATGATGCACATACAATCCACTTAGAAAAGGCTCACACACAGTCCTTGCCTGACTAGTTTGTCTTGGTATTTGAGGCCTTTAGAGGGTCAAATGACCTAGTTGAGGGATGATTTTTTAATTTAGAATAGCCTTAAAACTTGGGAAGGCCCCTTAAATATTCATATTTGTCTAGGGAAATAGGGGAGTGCTCTCTATTTTGTCTTAGATAAAGGGCACTCCCCTCATGCATAAAACCTACAATTTTTGGAAGATGGGAAGGAGTAACCAAAAGCTAAGGATACCATTAAAAAATATATATATATATATATAAATATGAGGGACATATAATAAAATATTATAAACCAATAAGAGAGAGAGGAAACTAGACAAGGTGCTAAAAACCCCAAGTTTGCAGTCAAGCTCATAGGGCAGGGTTTGACCTAGAGCCAATTTGATAGACCGATGACATCTCCAAATTTAGTAATGGTTTATAATGGGAAAAATCATGTCTATGGGATCACATTAGATGTTTATAACCTATTTTAATGTAGGGAAGTTATCAAGAAAGTCATTTTAGGCTTTAGGTTGGAGGCAGGCCTATTGAGCATACTTAAGCCTAAAGCCAAATGGATAACCATTTACAATTATAGTATAAAGTAGGCTTCTTATCCTATTGGAGCATGATTATATTGACATCCCAAGTGTGTTAAATATCTCAATATTTATAAGAAGCATGAAGAACTCCATTTTGAGCTTAGAACTACATTAGGCCTGTAAAAGAAGGTGAAAAGAGCTCGATAGGTCAAGTTTTAATGCTCATATCTTTCATGAGGAATTGCATGGATGCCAAAGGAGTTTGGAGGTGTTATAATTAGTCATAAGGATCATTCTCATGTAATTTATTTGAATTTTTAATGTTAGAACTTTATGAATGAACTTTAAGCAATCAAATAGGCCTAAAACCCTTGCAAACCTTTAGTCAAGACCAGTTTGAGAAGATAGAGTTGGAAAGATAATCTAATGGACTATTTTGACCAAGATGATAATTGAAACTTATAGGAGACTACCTCATGTTACTCCCCACCCTCTTGAGATGTATTGAATTTTATCAATGGGGTGCAATGCAAGGTTTTTATTACTCTTTTATACATTGTGTAGGTTCTAGGAGTTCCAAGAAATAAAACCAACTTTGGGGAAAATATTAATAATTATGAAAAATGTCCATGTTCATTTAATTCTTAAAAAAAACTCCTAATTTCATCACCAAGAGCTCTAATTTTAGCTAGTCAAAACTGGCATATTTGACAAGCTAGTGAGAAGGGTAGAAAACTTTAAGTGGGGTGATTTTAAGGTGTATCTGATGCTTCAAAGGACATGGAGAGTCTTGAAACTTGTCATTCACTACCTCCCATGTATTTATATGATAAAATTAAGCCAAATTTGAGGAAAAGTGTGTAAGGTGCATGAAAGAGCAGTTTTTTGGATTGTAGATGATGATGGCTCATTCCTAGATGATTCTAGATGACCAAGCCTACAACCAATGCATGGAGAGGTATTATTGAGACCCTTAACATTATTTAAAATAATCATACCTATCTCTAATTAGTTTTGGGATGTTCAAATAGGGTTAGTTATGAAGGTAATTTTTCTGAACCAATTAAAGGAATTTCATGCCACTTTGCAAGAGTTTAATGACTTGTATGGACACTTGAGCTTCTTAACCTTGTATAGATTATCCCATATCATATTATCATGCAAAATTAACTAGATTTATCATATTTACAAGTGTCCTTGTTGACCCTTGGGCTTCTCTCTCTCTCAAGTTCTATAAGAACTGGACATTTTAGCCATTGTAACTTATGCTCCACCTAAGTATGGTGAAGCCCTGATCATTTGCATACCATTTTATCAATAAGAATACTTATTTTTATCTCTTCATGACTATTCATAAGTGTGTTTTACTTAGATGATGAATCTTACTTAGTGAAGACTATGGATTCCTTAACATATTGTCTCATTCTTTCACCCTATTTACAGTTGGAAAGCTTCTTCTTGTAGGGCATGTGAAGTGTTATAAAAAAAGTCAAGGATTGAATGAGTTAGTCTTTTAATTATTTCCATTCAAGGCCTCTTGTCTATTCTTCCTAGATTTTCACATTCATCCATAACCTCATAATGTAACATTGATGTGAGAAGATGTAGATTAGAGAAGTGTATGTTTAATTTATCCCTTGATTTCATGTGTAACATGATGCTATTTATAATTCATCATATTATTTGGTGTATCAACTCCCTTAGAATAGTTTTCTTTCAATTATCTCTCTCCCTTTCCCCCCCAAAAGTTTAGGTGTAGTTGCAATCCAAAGTGGTACATCAAGGGAGCTAGCCCTATCTAGAGTTTCACCTCATCCTTAGGTTGCCCACAAGCTTAGAGGTGTTTTCATTATGCCACTTAAATGAGGAGAGAATTTTCATCTCCTCAAGGGGTAAAAATCCAAGTGACAATAGTTTTTGGCATGCCTGATGGGACTCTTGGTCCAAGAGGTTGAAAGATTTTTGGTGTTGTCTTTCAATAATTAGCCTTTGGAGGCATCTATTCAAGCATCAATGGCGACTCTGAAGTTATATCAACTGGTCAAGTAACCTAGGTTATCCTTTAAAGATTTTTGGTAAAATTTTATTTTATGTTCTTACCTTTAATGAAGTTTCATGGCTGGCTTTGGTGTGGAATTTTATTTTACACAAGTTGGTGAGACATTTCAAGCTTATGGCATTCCCTATCAACAAGAACAAGTCCTTGTTCAACCTTGTCATGATATTTACCAGCCTAAATATGACCTTCATCATCTCTAATATGATCTTTGTCAGCCCTTTCATAAAGTACATCGGTGTTATAGCCAACCTTCTCAATGTCTTGGTTCTCCTAGTCAACCTAGCCACTTCTCAAGTCAATCTATTTCCACCTTCAAACAAACACTTTTGGGATATGAGAGGTATATGTTAGATATTTGCACACAAAGGGGATTTGGGTAAGATATTCCTAGTCATATTATTCATAAGGTGAGAGATGCATTATAGCTGGTCAAAAAAGAGTGGCCACCTATTGAGAGAGCTAATTGACAAAGGCTCACAAATGAGATGCTAGATGTGAGTGGCCTAGTTTCATCCTTAGATGATAGGCTAAGAATTCATGAAAATAAGCCTCACCAACCCTATCAAGCTTCATTTCCACTTCCATAAGGTTTTTATTAGTCATATTTGACCCTTATTCATGAGCCTAATCAAGCTTATTAAACTCACCTTTCTCCTAATCAGTTAGAAGAGAGAGTTGAAAGGAGAATCCTTGTGTTTAAAGCTAATCTTAATAGGCAAATTAAGTTGGATAAAATGCATATGTAACGGTCCATGTTATAAAAAAATTAAGTGGATTTAAAGTCCTCATTTCCCCCTCATATTGCATCCCCATTTCAAGTAGTGACCCCTAGATATGAAATTCCAAGTTGGAGACAAGGTGGAGAATCTAAGCCTAAGGATGTTCCAACTTCCTTGAACACTTCATATACTCTTCAAATTGCATCACCACCTCAAGAGAAGACTTATAATCCTAATAACCTAAGTTGGATTAAAATAGTGGAATCATTGGGAAAGAAAGAGGATGATAAAAACATTGTTAAGGAGTGTGAATTTGAGAATGAAGTTGATCCTTTGTAAGTCCCTCCCACCCTTCCTCAAGAAGAGACCCCTTGTCTTTCATGTCAACACTATTGAATTAATTATCCTCATGATGATGTCTATGAAATTAAATAGAGAATTTTCTAAGAGAACCTAGCCAAGCAAATTGAAGAGTTGGAGTCAAGGATGAAGTTGTTAAGTCAAGGTGTGATGGAAGGTTTAGACCCAAAAGAAGATCCTATGCCTTAATGCACCCCATAAAAACTCCCTCAATAGAGTTCCCAAGTTGAATTAGATGTGAATGAAGTGATTTTCAAGTGGAAGGAAGATAACCAAGCTATCTTATCCAAAGGTTTGCATCCCCTTCCTCAAGAGCTCCCAAAAGAATCCCCTATTATGCATTCTTAATCTGATTTTGAGCCCTATTTTCCACCTCCACCAATTAGTTCATTTTGTCCTCATCCCATCACCATTTGCCTTGATGGACCTATGATATGGTAACCTAAAAAAGAGCCTTTGGTTGAGGAGAATTAAGAGTTTTTGTTTGAAAAAAGTGCAACTCCTTTGCAACCTCATTGGGCTAGGTCGCTGGATTTCAAGATGCCTAGTCTTGGCATCACCAAAAAGGAGAAGGAGATGGAAGATATTGAAGCCATTGAGAATAAATATTATATTATGCTAGTTGAGACACAATTTGAGAGCCCTCAAGAGGTCCTAAGTGTTATGGAAGAGGTGAGTCCTTGTTTTGAGTCTTCTTGTTTGGTTGATGATGAATAATGCCTTCCTTGTGTTGAAAAGAAAATCTTGGATGAAGTTATTTTGGATTATAAGGAAGAGGATGAAGGATATTATATTATTATTACCCATTATGATGCTGATAAAAAAGAAGATGAGGACTTGTGGCAATAGTTTGAAGTCATTTATAATGAGTTTGAGGCTCTCAAGGGGTCTACTATGTCATTAGAGCTGATTACAAGTGTGGATGAACAACATGAAATTGTAAAACATGTCATATATGGTCAAGAGAAAACTCACCATCAACCTTTGGAGCTCAATAAAAACTTCTATTGGCCTCAATATTTCAAGGAACAAGAGATCATTCCTTTTGAGACCATGCCTACAAAGAAGATGAAAGTTGATCATGAGATCAGGAGTACGCAACAATATGAGGTATGTGTCCAAGGCCAAGAGGAATACATTTACATTGGAGACATATTTTAAGATGGTATACTTGAGAACATAACAAGTGAAGTGCCAAAAAGTAGGTCTGTTTCATCAAGTGTTCAATCCAAGGAGTAAGATGCTTCGCATCATGATCCATCTCATAAAGAAAGAGATGTAATAAACTTTCATTTTGATCCTAGAAAGGGAGGTATGATTGATTTTCAGTTGTATATAGTGTTTTATTCCTATTTTTCTGAAGTGCCTTGAGCACATGTGTGTGTCTTGTTGGTTTATTTGCTTTATTTTGTGTGTGTTCTTTACTTTATGTGGTTGAGGTAGTCAATTAGTTGTCTTGTTTTTATCAAGCTTGTGGTCAATGGTCAAGGTCTTTTTGTTTTGATTTAGAGTTCATATGACTCCTAAGCTTACTGGACTAATAAGGCTACTGGTCTAGTTAGCATAACAAGCATGCTACCCCTATGAGTCACCAATTTGTTGAACAAATTTGATTTTTAGGTCAAATTGGGACCCCTATAGGTAAAAACTTGATTTTTAAGTGTTTTAGGTGGTTTAATTTTTTGTAATAAGGTATATTATAAGTCATTTAATGTTATTAAATGTTATATTACCCTTGGTCATTAATTTTATTAGCCAACATGTCCTTTTGAGTCATTTTAGGGGTCAAAATTGAGCATTTAATAAGTTGTATGGATTTATTAGGAAGTGTGAAGGTTAAAAAATGTGATGTCATGTCCCATGTGTCTTTATAGGTCTTAATAAATTTACATAATTGAAAAGTGAGAGGTTATTTAGTATAAAAGGTAGTTTTTTTAAGAAAGGAAGAGATTTTGGCACTTGTATGGCTCATGGGTAAGTGTGCCACATGTAAAAAGCTCATGAAACATAACTTAATCTTCCTCACACTAATATTAGTGCTTTAAATTCTCTGTAAGTGTAAAAAAACGCTCAAAACCATTCTACCCCATCTTTGCTTTCCTAGACATATAGAAGTGACCTTCAGGTTTTTGCTCAGTACACACATCTGAAGAGGTTTCAAGTCAAATGCTTTTGGGAGGTTGTATTAAACTAAAATAACTTAATTTACATATTAATATTTTGAATAATGGTGGATTTTAATTTATGAAACATCCTTTTTAAGTTGACTATATTTTTCTACTGGTTATTTCATGTACCCTATAGGTTTTGATCCATTTTGGTCAAATTCATACAAAATAGTTGATGATGCTAACTCCAAAGGATGTTATCTACCTTCTCAGATGGTCTCCACACTTGGTTTCATGTTTTAAGATGTTTTGATGAGTTAAGTATCTCTAAATTGCAAGAATATACACCTTTGTGAGTTATAGGCAGTTTTCACCATTTTCAAGAACTTCATGCTTGTTCATGCCTTCAGGGGGTCATGATAAGTTAATTTAAATGTTTTAAAAGTTCTCTTGATGTATCTTCACCTTCCAATTTCATTCTCTAGATCATACTTTATGAGATTGCTTTCGTAAGGATAATGTAGCTTGTTTACCCTATCACTGTCACACAGTCAGTATTGGCAAATCACATGTTTGAAACCTATATGGCATGTGCATATAGGTGTGTTGAAGGTTTTTCATCTACAACATTTTCCAGTTAGGTAGCCATAAAACATTCTTACCTACAGGTGCCTTTATAGGATTCATCATGTTGGAAAGAGGTTTTAAATCTATGCAAAGTCTTTGACAATTTAAAGCATCCATTGGCATGTTTTAAGAAGAGTTTAAGACTCATATGAGGTCATAAAACATGCATACTACCTAGAAATCATACTTATTGCCTATATATGGAATATGTACCTATAGGGGTAGTGGCAGACATATATAATCACCTGTACAGAGAACATGAGATTAGTTGATAGCATATTTGATAACCTAGCATGTTATGTAGAGCATTTCAAGCCTATTTGAGGTGTGAATTGGTGAATGGAAGATGAAACCTTGCTCAAAGATCCAAATTATAGTGTCCAAACCCACTTTCCCAAAAAGTGCAAATAGAGGCCCATGAACATTTTGGGAATAGCATATAACATGGTCATAAAAGCTTCTGAGGCATCCTAATGGCTTGGAGTTGTAGCCTCTAGTATATACATGGACTATGCAAATTTTGGAATGAAAAGGAATAATGGAAGGCAATTTTTAGAAGGCCCAAAGATGCCTCTTGAACCACTAAATTTAGGCAGTATACCTACAAGATTTGAAGATGTGGGATGACCTTTGTCAGCCAAAGTTGAAGGTTGACCTTACCACCATGTTATAGTGGTTTTAAATGGTGAAGGTAACTCTCATGAGTTAAAGGTATTTGAAAAAAGTTTTACCCTATGTTTTATGCCACAAATACACCTACAGGTGTCCTTCACCACCAAATAGGCACGTACAGTTGGGAAGATAGGCAATGACCTAAAATTGATGTATAGGTGGTGTTTTAAGGCATGAAAGGTGAATAAAAGTATGGGATATATGATATATATACCTCATTCTTAATTAAAAGACTTTAAACACTATGATTGATCTCAGGCAAGGCTAATACACACCTACAAGCTTCTAATTCATGCAAACATGACGCTATGGGCTGGCTGTAGGGTCACCTTAAGGAATAAGCTTGATAAATTTGGAAATAGACTCATTTATAATAATGAGAAGTGAGTGTAGGTATAATATGGGGTAGATATCTTTAGGATTGGTTTTTTTTATCATCTTCAAGGCCTAGAACAAAATAACCAACTATAAGATTCACTGTTAGAGAAAACTGGGCAGGAATCATAGTCAAAAGGCCTTGACCAATCATATAGGCCTATAGGTAAATGGACTTGATTTCAAGATAAGGTGAGTGAATTACAGGATCCAAATAAATTAGAAATCATGGTTGCAATCCCAAAAACATAGGCTTCACCTATAAGAGTAAACTTTGAGTGAAAAAACACATTTAGTCAAGTGACACTCAGTCATGACTAGACAATTGTATGGGGAAGTAAAATGGAAGGTTGTAGTAAGGAATAGATGATGGGACACATAAATAAGGACCATGATAGTATTTATAAGCATTTATTATATAATTAAAATAGAGAAAAGGGTTCTCATGATGCACATACATTCCACTTGGAAAAGGCTCATGTTGACCAATTTTGCCCACAGGCAAAATTTCGGTCACCTTCTTCCCCTACTGTTTAATGCCAGTCATCTTCAGGTTGCACAAGTTTAACACAGTTTTCATTCGGCCATAGTTCAAGCCTCAGTTCAATCTTCAAGACCATCGATCTTTGGTTCAGCCCCTTGGTTCATCCATCTTCAAGTTCAAGCATCTCAGTTTAGTAGCGTTGAACCATTTTTGGTTCAACGGCTTGGTTCGATCTCTTGGTTCAAAGCGGATGGTTCAATCGGCAGAAGAAGTTCATCGGTGCTCAAATGGTTGAACTAATTGAATCGTTGAACCATTTTGGTTCAATGGGTTCAGTTCAATGGGCTTGGTTCAATTGGCTAGGTTCAACATGGCAGTTCAAAGCAAGAAATTCATCGGCCTTTGGTTCATTGGCCCATCGACATGTAATGGTTGAACCTTGAACCGTTGAGCCATTTTTGGTTCAATGGGTTTGGTTCAAGGGTATGCCCTTGGCCAAAGGGCAGTCTTCAAGTCAAAATGCCCTTTTGGAGGGCAGGCACTTCAACATTTGCAAAGGAAAATTGGGTAAGGTTCAAATTCATTTAAGGCTCAATTTGGTTTGAAAATAGACTCAGTCCCAAATTCCTTTGGACTTTTTGCCTGAAGGATTCCTTCGAACAAAAGGTCCTAAGGAATTTGGGTGTGCTTCAAGCAAAGCCAAGCTGGGCTTGGAGAATTTCCATGGACTTTTTGTCCATGGGAAATTGTCTGTAGACAAAAGCCCATGGAAAGCACAAAGCAAAATAGACCCAAGGAAATTGACTGCAGACAATTTGTCCGTGGGAGCCCGAGAGGCAGTCTGGAAAAAAAAAGGACCCACCAAAGGACCATGAAGGGTAGGTGCCCTTGCAGGGACTTTTAGCCAAGTCAAAAGGGACTTTTTCAAAGAGACTTTTGCTAAGAAACATACAAGGCAAGAAAGACAAGCCGTAGAAAGACAAAGCCACATGGACCTGATTGACGTAGCGATGGACCCGAGGACGTCTCGAAGGAAGTCAAAATTAGCAAAATAATATATCCATTGGTTTTCAAAGTGGTGACATTTGGGAAGTCATCAAATTCAAGAAGGTGAAATATCTATTGGTGTTCAAAGCATGACGGCCGCAGGGACGTCAAAGTTAACGAAATGAAATGGCCGTTTGTTTTCAAAGTGAAGAGGTGCCAACCATGGGAAAAGGGCATAGAATGCAGTGACCCACCAGAGAATTCACCTCGGAGGGCCTAAGGAGTTAGAAGAGACAAAACTGAGGAAAGACAAAGTGACAACATAAAATGAACAGACAGTCAGTCCAAGTGGCAAGAGGAAGTGCCAATTTGAGAAGTGACTCCAGCAGGTGAAATAGTGGATGCAATTGATCACTAAAAGATGCAAATGACGTGGTTTGTGCATTTAAAAGTGGAAAAATCCCAATCTGTTGGCAAAAAAGAGGGTGCAGCCTATGTTTCACATTAATGCCTGAATGCCAAAGTCTAATTCTATGATTATACAGCATGGTTCAAGCAAGCTTCTTCTAAAAAGATGACATCGGCCATAGTGTTTTCCTCTTCCCAATGAGGGGACGCGATGGGCCAACTGGTCAAAGAAGTGCCAAGTTCCCTTCTCCTTTCTTCTCCTATATATTTCCGAACTTGTCATTTTGTAAAGGGATCTTCCACATTTTGCTAAGGTGTAGCCCTGGCGAAATTTCCGCTTGAATCAATAAACACAATTTTTTACCTCTATTTTGGATAGATATTTTAGAGTATGTGCTGAGTGTTGTTTGTGTCCAGTCATTGTCTCTTGATGCTCTCATAGGTCCAAGACCAACATACCTATTGTCTACAAGGCACCATCTTTGTAGCTAATAGGAGAAGAGCAACATTTGAGAAGTGCAAAATAGAGGAAGTTACTACATAAATGTGCATCTCACAGCACCTTTGGTGAACCTCCTTTTTCTATATTTCCCATTAAGGCCTCCCTGCCAGTTTCTAGCAACCTGGGCCTTCTGCCAAGTGTGAAGTGTATGTATGCATTTGTTTGATTTCAAGAGAGGATGTGTGAAGGTCAAATTATTTTGGTGCATCACATCTTTAGATTAGTTTATTTTCTTGCATCTTTCTCCCTTTTCATCCCCCCTTTTTATATACCTATATATGTATGCATTAACACTTATTGGAACAAACACAATGCATCAAAGGGAGCTAGCCCTTATCTAGAGACTCTCCCCTCTAGCTTCGCCGGTCCCACAGGTGAGAGGGGAGTTTCCATGTTGTGAGGAGAAGGCAAGAGCTTAACCTCCTGCTAAGGGTGCAATTTCCTACGTCAATAGTTCTGGCACGCCCAGTGGGACCAACTGGGATAGGTTTTGTCCAAAGAGTTGAATTTTTTTTGGTGTGTTCTTCAATCGACCAACCTTTGGAGCCTTTTGCATCAAACACCAATGGAAAATTTGAGTTAAATCAATTGGTTAAGCAATTCTGGTAATGTACCATCAAGAAATAACATTCTAGTATGTATAATCCCATCGTTCAGAGCCATGGACCCTATTTTCCTTGGCCAGCATGGCTACAATCCTTACCAGCCTTATGTTGATCCTTATCAGTTTCAATATGGCCAATCCTAGCCCTTTCATGAGTTATATCAGCCTTATGCCCAGTCTTCTCATTACGTCACTACTCCCATTGAACCCAGTCTCTTCGCCAATCAACCCGTTTCTGCCTTCAAGCGAGCACTGCTGGGATACGAAAAATATGTAGTTGATCTTGACACTAGAAGGGGATGTGGCCAAGAAATTCTTGATCATAACATCCATCAAGTGAGGAATGCACTGGATCAGGTTAAGAAAGAATGGGCTCCTATTGAAGGAGCCAATTGGCACAGGCTTACAAATGAGATGCTGGACGTGAGTGGTTTGATTGCATCTTTGGAGGAAAAGCTGAGTATTTATGAGAGGCAGCCTTACAAAGTCTATCAACCTACATACTTGCTGCCCCAAGCATCATATCAGTCATATACAACCCCTATTTATGAGCCAAATCAAGCTTGTCAAAGTCCTTTCCCCAATTATGTTGAGGAGAGTTCCGAAACAACAATCCTTGTGTTTAAGGCTAATCTTGATAGACAGATCAAATTGGCAAACCTTCAGGTGCAGCAATCCATTTTGGCAGTGAGGGAAATGGAATTTAAATCTTCACTACCCTCTCACATTGTGGCCCCATCAACCCCAAAGGAGATGCCCAGTCTGAATTTCTTGAGCTGGAATCAAGTGGTTGAGTCACAAAACAACAAGGGGGTGAAAGACATTGTCCAAGAGTGTGAGGTACAAGATGAGGTTAGTCCTTTTCAAGTTCCCCCCACCCTTCCTCAAGAAGCTCCTTGCATTTCATGGCAACCTTCATGTACTCCCCACCTCTATAATGACTCCCACGAGCTCCAAGAAGTACAAAATGAGGATAATATAGCTAAGTAGATTGAGGAATTAGAGGCTGAGATGAGACTGCTGGGAGAGAGAGAGATGGAGTTTTCAGACCTTGTAGAGGAGCCAACACCAAAAGATACCCCTTCCACCAATCCATAGGTTAATTTCAATATTAATGAAATGTTGGTAAAATGGAGGAACGAAAATCAAGAAATTTTGGCCCAAGGTCTGCCCCATCTTATTCTAGAGAAAACTCCCTCTTGTATGTCGAATCCTTTCTATTAGATGGCACTTGCGCATTCTGACTTATCTAATGCATCAATCGATCCTACCCTCAATCGCATGTGCCTAGCTTTTTAGCACACCTCTTCTCAGATAGCTCTTCCTGTACATGAGCAGACCTTCACAAATCTTCCCCAACCTCCTCAAGTCTTTCAACATGATCTCCCATTTCCAAATTGGAAGAAGGAACACCATGAACCAGCTCAAGAACTTAAAGAGGATAAAGCTACTGCCTGTTCATAGGAGCAAGTTTCCAATCCCAAGATCATGGGCTGGAAGCAAACAGTGGAAGCTTGGGGTGGAAAAGAAGAAGAAGAGAAAGGTTTTGCGCAAAAGCTTGAAGAAGATGGGGCTGCTCCTGCTCCTGATAATGATAATGATTGTGACTTCTAGGAAAGGCTTTTCCAGGAAGATATGGATAGGTGGATTACGAAATTGGAGTCCAGAGCAGGTCTCCTTAGTGAATGTGTGATGGATGTTTCAGACCAAATAATAGATTCCATGTCTGAATACACTTCATCCACACATCTCCAAGAAAGCTATCAGGCCTTGCCTGATATAGATTGTGCTTAATTTTGGACTGCTCAGGGAGACTTCATGAGTATGAATGAGGAGGAAACCACCTTAGGTGACATGGAGGAGCATGGACAACCTCTTGTTCATGTTTTAAATGATTCATTTGAAGCCATTGAGGTAGGCTGCACTGTTCTTCAAGGAGGCTATGAGTTGGATAAGAGAGAAGGCAACATTGGGGTTCTAACAAGCATGCAAAGAGGCTATAGTTTTTCAGATTTACCCCTTCAAGAGGTTAGTGAATCTAAAGATATATTCTTTGAAATCATCAAGGAAGATGGCCATACCATGGAACTTGAGCATGAGGTAGAGGAGAGCAAGCCAGTCAAGGGTGCGTATCAAGGGGCTTATGGTGATGAGCTGATAGCAGCAATCAATTTCTTGATGGGATACACCACCCTGAAGAACCAATAGGAGGCAAGCTTCCAAGAACAAACAGAGTATGTATACGTTGGAAGCATGTTTGAATCTCCACTCGGGTACAAGCCAAATCAGGTGGCAGGCAAGAGGAGCAAGCCCCTAGCTCTCTTTTTCATTCAGCTACTTGCCTGGCACCATAAGTCTTCTTACCAGGAAGGGGATGTTAGAAGTTTTCCCTTTGATCCAGGAGGGAAGCAAATATTCCTAATTAGTTGTATATAGTAGTTTGTTTTCAGTTTCTTTTCTTGCTTTCCCTAAGTGTAGTTGCACAAGTAGCATTTTTAGCCTTGTGTGTTTCCCTTTGCGTGTGGGGTAAAGGCTTCATGTTTGATTCTCAGATCTTTGGGGCTGTTGCTAACTCTTTCATAGCTACATCTGAATTCGTGCCCAATGGACTGCAAGGTAACTGGGTTCTAAGCATGGCAGGCATGCTTCCCCTGTGAGTCACCAATCTGTTGACCAATTTTACCCATAGGCAAAATTTTGGTCACCTTCCTCCATGCTGTTTAATGCCAGTCATCTTCAGGTTGCACAAGTTCAACACAGTTTTCATTTGGCCATAGTTCAAGCCTCAGTTCAATCTTCAAGACCATCGCTCTTTGGTTCAGTCCCTTGGTTCATCCATCTTCAAGTTCAAGCATCTCAGTTCAGCAGTGTTGAACCATCGTACCATTGAACCATTTTTGGTTCAATGGCTTGGTTCAACGAACATGGTTCAATGGCTTGGTTCGATCTCTTGGTTCAAAGCGGATGGTTCAATCGGTAGAGGAAGTTCATCAGTGCTCAAATGGTTGAACCAGTTAAATCATTGAACCATTTTGGTTCAATGGGTTCAGTTCAATGGGTTAGGTTCAACGTGGCGGTTCAAAGCAAGAAATTCATTGGCCTTTGGTTCATTGGCCCATCGGCGTGCAATGGTTGAACCTTGAACCGTTGAACCATTTTTGGTTCAACGGGTTTGGTTCAAGGGTATGCCCTTGGCCAAAGGGGAGTCTTCAAGTCAAAATGCCCTTTCGAAGGGTAGGCACTTCAACATTTGCAAAGGAAAATTGGGTAAGGTTTGAATTCGTTTAAGGTTCAATTTAGTTTGAAAATAGACTCAGTCCCGAATTCCTTCAGACTTTTTGCCTAAAGGAATTCCTTCGGACAAAAGGTCTGAAGGAATTTGGGTGCACTTCAAGCAAAGCCAAGCCGGGCCAGGAGAATTTCCGTAGACTTTTTGTCTATAGGAAATTGTCTGCAAACAAAATCCCGCAGAAAGCACAAAGCAAAATAGACTCGGGGAAATTGACCCAGGGAAATTGTCTGAGGACAATTTGTCTGTGAGATCCTGGGAGACAGTCTGGAAAACAAAGGGACCCGTCGAAGGACCACGAAGGGTAGGTGCCCTTGCGGGGACTTTCAGCCAAGTCAAAAGGGTCTTTTTCAAAGATACTTGTGCTAAGAAACATACAAGGTGAGGAAGACAAGCCGTAAAAAGACAAAGCCACATGGACCTGACTGATGTAGTGATGGACTCGAGGACGTCCCGGAGGATGTCAAAATTAGCAGAATAGTATAGCCATTGGTTTTCAAATTGGTGACATTTGGGAAGCCATCAAATTCAAGAAGGTGAAATATTTGTTGGTGTTTAAAGCATCACGGCCGTAGGGACATCAAAGTTAATGAAATGAAATGGCTGTTTGCTTTCAAAGCGAAGAGGTGCCAACCATGGGAAAAGGGCCTAGAATGTAGCGACCCGCTAGAGAATTTTCCCCCAAGGGCCTAAGGAGTCAGAAGAGACAAAACTGAGGAAAGACAAGGCGACAATCATGGAACGAATAGGTAGTCAATCCAAGTGGCAAGAGGAAGCGCCAATTTGAGAAGTGACTCTAGCAGGTGAAATAGTGGTTGCAATTGATCACTAAAATATGCAAACGGTGTGGTTTGTGTATTTAAAAGGGGACAAATCCCAATCTATCGACAGAAAAGAGGGTGCAACCTATGTTTCACATTAATGCTCAAATGCCAAAGTCCAATTCTATGATTATACAGCATGGTTCTAGCAGGCTTCTTCTAGAAAGATGACATCGGCCACACTGTTTTCCTCTTCCCAATGAGGGGATGCATTGGGCCAACTAGTCAAAGAAGCACCAAGTTCCCTTCTCCTTTCTTCTCCTATATATTTATGAACTTGTCATTTTGTAAAGGGATCTTCCACATTTTGCTAAGGTGTAGCCCTGGCAAAATTTCCACCTGAATCAATAAACACAATTTATTACCTCTATTTTGGATATATATTTTAGAGTATGTGCTGAGTGTTGTTTGTGTCCAGTTATTGTCTCTTGATGCTCTCACAGGTCCAACACCAACGTACCTATTGTCTACAAGGCACCATCTCTGTAGTTGATAGGAGAAGAGCAGTATTTGAGAAGTAAAAAATAGAGGAAGTTACTACATAAGTGTGCATCTCACAGCACCTTTGGTGAACCTCCTTTTTCTGTATTTCCCATTAAGGCCTCCCTACCAGTTTCTAGCAACCTGGTCCTTCTGCCAAGTGTGGAGTGTATGTATGCATTTGTCTAATTTCAAGAGTGGATGTGTGAAGGTTGACTTATTTTGGTGCATCACCTCTTTATAGTAGTTTGTTTTCCTGCATCTTTCTCCCTTTTCATCCCCCCTTTTTATATACCTATATATGTATGCATTAACACTTGCTGGAACAAACACGATGCATCAAAGGGAGCTAGCCCTTATCTAGAGACTCTCCCCTCTAGCTTCACCAGTCCCACAGGTGAGAGGGGAGTTTACATGTTGTGAGGAGAAGGCAGGAGATCAGCCTGCTGCTAAGGGTGCAATTTCCTGTGTCAACAGCTCACACACAGTCCCTGCTTGACTGGTTTGTCTTGGAATTTGAGGCCTTTAGAGGGTGAAATGACCTAGTAGAGGGATAATTTTTTTGTGTATAAGATAAAACTTAGATAGGCCCATAAAATATTCATCTTTGTCTAGGGAAATATGTTAGTGCCCTTTGTTTTATCTCAGATAGAGGGCACTCCCCTCATGCATGTAACCTACAATCTTTAGAAGATTGGTAGAAGGAGTAACCTGAAGATAAGGAGACCCTTAAAAGAGGTATGGAAAGATGATGGAAACCTATTAAAATATTATAAACCAATAATAAAGAGAGGAAACCAAATAGGGTGCAAAAAACCCCAAGGTTATAGTCAAGCCCATTGGGTAGGGTTTGACCTAGAGCCAATTTGATAGACCAATGACATCTCCAACTTTAGTAATGGTTTATAATGGGACAAATAATGTCTATGGGATCAAATTAGATGTGTATAAGCTATTTTAATGCAGGTAAGTTACAATAAATTCATTTTAGGCTTTAGGTTGGAGGCAAGCTTATTGAGCATACTTAAGCCTAAAGCCCAATGGATAACCATTTACATTTATAGCATAAAGTAGGCTTATTGGCCTATTAGAGAATGATTATGTGGCCATAATAAGTGTGTTAAATCTATAACTCTTTATAAGAAACATAAATAACTCCATTTTGAGGTCATAACTACATCAGGCCTATGTAAGAAGGTGAAAAGTGCTCGATAGGTCAAGTTTTAATGCTCATATCTTTCATGAGGCATTGCATGGATGCCAAAGGAGTTTATAGATGTTATAAGGGGTCCTAAGGATAATTTTTGTGGATTTTGTTGGCAGGTTTATTTTCATAACTTTATGAATAAACCTTAAAAGGTCAAAGAGGCCTAAAACCCTTGTAATCCCTCAGTCAAGACTAGTTTGAGAAGATGGTGTTGGAAAGCTATTCTAGTGGACTAGTTTGACCAAGATGATAATTGAACCTTGTAGGAGACTCCATGAAGATACTCCCAAATCTCTTGAGTTGTATGGACTTGTATAGATGAGGTGTAAAATAGGGTTTTTCTTACTATTTTATTAATTATGTAGGTTTTAGGAGTTTCCAAGAGGTGAAAAAAACTTTAGGGAAAATATTAAGACTTGTGCCAGCTACCCATGTTCATTTCATGTCTCAAAAAAACTCCTAAGTGCCTAAATAAGAGCTCTCATTTTAGCCAGTCAAAACTAACATATTGGACAAGCTAGTGAGAAGGGTGGAAAACTTCAAGTGGGGTGATTTTAAGGTGTGCATAACACTTATAATGCCATGGAGGGTCTTGATTTTAATATTATCCCTCCCATAAATTTTCATGAGAAAATAAAGCCAAATTTGAGGACAAGTGTGTAGGGTGCATGAAAGAGGAGTTTTTTGGACTACAGATGATGATGGTTCATTCCCAGATGATTCCATATGACTAGGCATACAACCAATGGATATAGAGGCATGCTTGTGATGATTAAAATTATTTAAAATCATAAGACATATCCCTAATTAGTTTTTGGATGTTAAAATAAGGTTAATCATGAAGAACTAATTAAGGGAATTTCATGCCACTTTGCAAGAATTTGATGACTTATATGGACACTTGGGCTTTCTGAACTTACATAGTTCATCCCATATCATCTTCTAATGCACAAGTAACTAATTTTATTAGCTTTAAAAGTGTATTTGTGACCCTTAGACTTCTCTCTTCTTCTCTCTCTCTCAAGTTCTATAAGAACTAGTCATTTTGGCCATTATAACTTATGCTCCACTTGAGTATGGTGAAGCCCTACTCATTTGTATACCATTTGATCAATAAGACTACTGATTTTACCTATTTATAAATTTTCATAAGTCTATTTTACATATATGATGAATCTTGCTTAGAGAAGACTATGGATTCCTCAACATGTTATCTCATTCTTTCACCCTATTGTTGTTGGAAAGTTTATTCTTGTAGGGTATGTGAAGTGTTCTAGTAAATGTAAAGGATTGAGTGATTTATTATTTTCATTAGTGTCATTTAAGGCCTCTTTTATAGTCCTTCTAGCTTTACACATTCATCCATAACCTCATAATGTAACATTGATGTGAGAAGATGTAGATTAGAGAAGTGTATGTTTAGTTTGTCCCTTGATTTCATGTGTAACATGCTGCTGGTTGGAATTCATCATCTTATTTGGTGTATAACCTCCCTTATAATAGTTTGATTTTAGTTATCTCTCTCCCTTTTCCCCCAAAAAGTGTAGGTGTAATTACAATCCAAAGTGGTACATCAAAGGAGTTATCCCTATCTAGAGATTCACCTCATCCTTAGGCTACCCACAAGCTTAGAGGTGTTTCCATTGTGCCAATTGGATGAGAAGAGCGTTTCCATCTCCTCAAGGGGTGCAAATCCAAGTGACAACAATAGGAATTAATACTAGGTGATTTAGAGCTAGTGATTTACTAGGTCAAAAATAAATATCAATGTACGTTGTCTTATTTGAGGAAGTACAAACATCAAGCATGGGACCTAATTGAAAGCTTTGATGCTTTCAATATAAAGGAAATTATTAGAGAGAAGAATTAAACTATAGATTCACTAGCTACTACCATAGCTTAATTGGAGCCTCTCTAAGAATCTAAGATAAAAATATTTTCTATTGAATTGGTGCCTTTCCCTTTGGTGCCTAATAATGTGGAAAATTTTAAAGTCTTTGATGATGATTAATAGATTATTTAGTTTATTAACAAATTCAAGGGAGTTTGAGTACCAAATTATTGATGATAAAGAATTTGATCATTTCTGCTAAGAAGAATCAGACAAGGAAGGTGTTCTCTAACTTGAGGATAATCACATTCCGATAAGGTTGTTCTATTTAGAATGACCATTTAACATAGATCCTCAAGCTCATCAATTTAGAATGCCTAAGGTTGATGAATCAGACTTTAAAAAGGAAAACCTAGGAGATGAACACAACCTATGCTATGTCAATATTGGTCTAAACTATACCCCAAAATAAAGACATTGAATGAAATATTTAATCACTCAGTATAAAGATGTTATTGCTTGGACTTATGAAGATTTAAAAGTTTATGACCCTCAGGTCATTACCCATATGATTCCTTAGAGTCCAGATCACAAACCATTCATAAAGAGGTAGATACTAGTCAATCCTATCCTAGAGCTACTCATTCAGAGAGAGGTGGAAAAGTTATTAAGTGCAAAGATTGTCTTTCCAATCAGACATTCCACTTAGGTGGTTAATTTGGTCCCAGTAAGAAAGAAGAATGGTGAGATTAGATTATGTGTAGATTTCAGAAACCTAAACAAAGCTTCTAAAAAGGATAATTATCCCTTTCCTTCTTTGGATGAAGTGATACAAATAGTAAGTGGTTTTGAAATGATGTCCTTCTTAAATGGATTTTTAGGATATAATCAAGTATTATTACAATTAGAAGACAAGATGAAGATCACATTTACTAAAAGGTGGGGAACTGATGCTTATAAGAGGATGTTTTGCCTGATAAATATAGGAGCTAGTTTTTAACTTTCCATGGATCATACATTCAAAGGATTAACTATAAAATATATAATCATCTACCTAGATGATCTTACAATGTTTTCAAAAAACAAAAATGACCACATTAGCCACCTTCAATTGATATTTGAGAGATGCGAAAAGTATGGTATTTCACTGACCCTAAAGAAGATCATATTTGGAGTCACTAAAGGAAAGCTTTTGGGGCATATCATCACCGAGGATGGGATCACCATTGATCTAAATAGAGTTCAAGCCATTTCAAAAATTATGTCACCAAATAGAAAGAAGGAGCTTAAATCATTTTTTGGGAAAATTAATTTTGTGAGAAAGTTCATCCCAGGGTTCACAGAGATTGTTAGACCTTTAAACACCATGCTCAAGCAAGATGCCAAAATAGAATGGATAAATGAAGCCAAAAAGTCTTTCCAAGACATTAAATATGCAATATCCTAGGCTCCAATACTAATTAGTCTAGATTTTTCAAAGGATTTCTACTTGTACTCATTCACTTCAGAACATACCATTGCTACTGCTATAACATAGAATAAGGACAAAACTGAATACCCAATTACATTTATGAGCATAAATTTGAAAGATGTGAAACTTAAGCATTTCATGATTGATAAATAGATTTTTTCTCTTGTCAAAGTAGTGAAGAAATTTCGGCATTGCATTTTGAGGAATAAGACCATTGCCATTGTGCTTGATCATACTGCAAATCTCACCTAGCATAAAACTAATTGGGAGAACATCGAGGAAAATAGATGGAAAAACTATAGGAATTCAACATAGAAATTAGACCTAAAAATATTATTCAAGGTCAAGGCACCATTCAACTCATGACTAAGCTTGATACATGTATTACTATTAATTAGGTATGTGAAGCTCGAGTATCTAAAGGAGAATGGTATATTGATATAATATAGTACTTGCTTATAGGTACTTGTTCCCTATAACTTAATAGGGAATGAATGAGAGCTTTGAGACACAAAGCTGCTCATTACATGAACCAAAAGGGATTTATCTATAACATAAACTATGAGGGCATTTATATGAAGTGTGTATCTATAGAGGAAGCTAAAGAAATTCTAGAAGACTTGCAACAGAAAATAGGTAGTGGTCATCCTTCTGGGAATACCACAACCCATAAGATCTTAGGAATGGGCTACTACTTGCCATTTTTTTTTAAGGATGCTCATGCTCACGTAAGAACATGCCAAAAATGTTAATCTTTAACTAAGAGGGAAGTACACACAATAATGCCCTTACATCCAGTTGTTGAAGGAAGGCCATTTGCCTAATAGAGGTTAGACTTCATTGGTGTCATCAACCCAAATTATTTAGCAAGCCATAAGTATATACGTACTAGTACAGACTACTATACTAGATAGACTGAAGCCATAGCCATAAAATATTATAAAGCACAAGATGTGATTCACTTCTTGTAAGAACACATTATAACCAGATTTGGTACCCCCATTTCTTTGGTTTGTGACAATGGACCAACTTTCATATCAGCTGAATTTATTGAGTGGGCACATGACAACCAGATCACTTTTAGGTCATTCTCTAACCATTACCCCTAGAGAAATAGACTAATAGAATCAAAGAAAAAGAACCTAATAGATGTAATTAAAATATTAGCTGGGAACAAGCCTTGGTACTGGCACAATCTATTGAAGTACACTCTTTGGGTAGACCGAATAAGATACAAGCAAGCCCTGAAAGCTTCACCTTATCTACTATGTATGGATGCAAGTTAATTTTCCCAATTACATTAAAGTTACTGACTTATCAGTTAAGGTAGGACTACATAGAACCTAATGATAAAGTTGAGTCTCGTTTGTTGGATATAATAGAAATGGAAGATTCAAGGAATGAAGCCCTGTAGACATTTTATAAGAACCAAGACATAGTCAGGTGATGGTTTGATAAAAGATCAAAGGTTGAAGCATTCAATATTTAAGATCTGGTGCTTCTCTAGGATAAATCCCATGAGAATAATGGACATGATGACAAATTCACCCCACTATGGATTTATAAGGCAATAAACTCACTTATCTAGTCAATAGACAATTCTTGAAGCATTACTTCATGACTATGCCACCTAAAGTTATCACTGACTGATGAAATAATGAGGTAGAGGTAGGATTAAAATAGATTTCCTACTTTCATAGAGTAGATTTCCTGCTTTCATAGAATAGTTTTTTTGCTTTTATAGGTTAGATTTATTTCTCTCTTAGATTAGATTTCAAAGCTTTCTAGATTATTTGCTTTGTTATTTCCTATGACAATTTGAGTGGTGTATGCCCTCCTTTAACCAAGCTAAAATCTAATCCAATTAAGTTTAAATACCTATGGAAAAGAGGAAAAATTAAAAATAAATATAATATGGGACCTGTGAACAAATTGGGTATATTTCTGTGTTTAGAGTTTTTAGGATGAAGGAAGGTGATCACCAATTATTCTAGTTTATGTCATAATTGAATACTTTTACCAAGTATGTAGAAGTTGCTCTCAAAGTAATTCACAAAAATTTATAAAGTTTTCTTATTCACGGGATCTAGCACTTATTACACTAAATAGTTGTTAAAAGTGATAATTCTTGGTATAGATGTGGCTAGTAGGGACGTTCTAGTAATGATTTGTTTTATAACCAAATTAGCTCATTGGGGTTTTATCCCTCCTCTCTCCATAAAAAAAGGCACAATCAAGCAAAATCCAAGAAATATTAAATAAAAGTACAAGGGCTTACATGATGAAATAATATCAATGTGACACACATCATGATGAAGAGGAAGAGAATGAACCTAAGGTATCTCTATCGGGGCTATGGATGCCTGGCTGGTAGTAGAGCAATGCTTGAGCTTTCCTTATTTTTATGAGCTTTAAAGAAAACCATAATGAAACCTAAATATCCATCAAGCCTTTGAAAAATCATCACAACAAGGATTAAATGAATTTCACGTTCAACACACATATATCCAGGGGTAAGAGGGCAAGTATCTCATGTGAATCTGCTTAGGAGTCTCTTTCATATTTTTGATTTTGGTATTTTTTTTTGTGACCTGGTTCATGTTTGATTTGGGGTTGCTAACTAGAGTTCTGGGTTCTTGAATACTCAGGAGTATTCCCCCTGTAAGTCACCATTTGTTGTACCCAACACCCCCTTTTTTCTCTAGGAAAGAGGGGACATATTTTTCTTGAGTTTTTGGCTTTTTCCAATTGAGCCTGCTTCCTATATGTTAATGCTAGTTCTTGAATAGATTAATTCTTAGTGTTTATACTTATGAGGATTCAACATTCTAGCATGGCATTATGCATTTTATGGACTAACTTTATTAATGCCTTTTTGGAAGTTTTTGAACTATTAAAAATTTTGGGACTTAAGAAATTCAGAGAAAATTATTCAAAGATTTTACTTATTGGGCCTTTTGTTTGGGCATTTTGTGTCAGACATTTTGTTCGACAGGTTTGATTTCCATGTTTTGTTTTTTAGGTATTTTGTCTGGTAACTCTTCAGCATGTGTTTTTAGTAAAATTTCATTCAGGCTTATGGTCTTCAAAACTTTTGTTCTAAATGAATTTGGTCTTCAGGTTTTTTGTTGCAGACATTTTGTCCAAAACAATTTCCCTGAAACATCTTATTTTATCAAACTTTTTATTGTATCCTTTTTATTGTAGACATTTAATCTAGTGGAACTTCATTTCACCTTTTTGTTGTGAGTTTTTTGTCATAAACATATTATTTGATGGGAATTAGGTCTTTAGACTTTGTGTTGCGGGTCTTTTTTAAAAATTGTTCCCTAACACAAAACCTGAACACCCTATTACTTATTATAAAATTACTTATTATACTTAGTCGAATAAAAGGCTAAAATACTTCCTATTAATTTACTAAAGACCCCTTCCAACTTGAACTATATAGGAAATATAGAGGAAGTTAACATCAGGAATTTAATATCACACAAGATGGTATTGAATGCGATAAACCTTATACACAATGTGTAATCATTGAAGCCTTCATTTCAATAAAATAAACTTGCACTCAAAGTCTATTGCTATCCTACATGACAAAGAGCCCTAGATACTACCTGTGAAGAGACTATGAGTAAAACAATGATTAAACAAGAGCATAATTGATCATACAACACATATAGCACGTACAAGGAGATTAAAAGCAACATAGAATGCGTATACAACAATGACATCTTCATCCAGGGCATTTTGGGGAGCAAATCGGCCATCCCCCTACTCAATCAAGGATTCCATAGAATTTAATGATATAGTTTTTGACGCTACCCTATTTGATTATATGTACATAAATTATTTATATTTGTAGGATATAGTGGATTTTGTGGATGTATTTTCATTGGATGATGATATGTCACTCTCTAATTGAATGTTTGTTAAAGAATTACTAGCTCTCAAATGATAGAGACTGCATTTTTCCACTGCCAAGCTGGAGGTGATGCCATGTATCGACCAACTGCATGATTTTTTTTTATAGGTAAGGTAACATAAGATGATTTACTTTATCATATGAGAAATCAAACAATCATCACTTGTATTTTGGGAGCTGACTTATAGAGATAACTATCTTTGTGCATACCCAACACATACTTTGACAAGCACACATTACTGTAGTGGAACACCGAGAACACAATTGAGAATGTATTATCTTCATGGTTGCTCCTTGACCAGACTATCACTTTCAAAATAAAGAAACCAAAGGGAACTTCTTCCATAGATAAAATTAAGATGGGAATACACATTGGCATGGTGTTATTGAATATACTATATGATATGCCAAGAATTCACTTTATTAGTTTAGATTGGGTGCCATTGATACACATTATGATAGCCCATGATGTTGCATTCATACTAGGAGAAATAATTAGTTTCTAGTTGAGGGAACAAGTAATCCACAAGAATAAGTCACCCATGCCCATGGGCCATTTTTATATGTTGTCCTATTTATTTGATGTTGTCATGGGAATCAACTACAAAGTTCTTAATGAACTGTGAAGTCCAGCCACTGATTACATTTTAAACATGATTTCTGACCAATTTTAGTTTATGCATGTGTATGCCTATACAAAGAACATGGTAATTATTGTAGAAGATGTATATCGTTAGGTTTGACAAGCCATCTATAGTTTGACTTTGCCCAGAATTGGAGAAAACATTGTGAAGACACTTACCACTAGAGGGGATTATTTTTTGTATCTAAACTTCACTATTATAATGATATGGGGAAACAAGGTTGACCCTCTGTGTCTCCCAAAGTACATTCCATAGAAATTGGTAGAGATAAAAATTACTTTTCAACTATGGTGGAGTATTCAAGAAGACCTATCTAGATAGAATAAAAGTTTGTATTTTGGCCACCATGTGGTCATTGGGAGAAAGATGTACACCATAAGGAAACATTTTGGAGAAGTGGGTGTTAAGAGGTAGAGATATCACTTCCCCATGCTTCTACACAGGGACTGGGATCCCCATGGCTTTATCTAGAAGCACACACGGGGATTTAATATCCCCTATAGCCACCAACCTTATTCATATGAATTTTTGTTTCTAAATGTAAAAGATGATGATGAAGTGTTGGAAAGGGCTAGGATTGTGGGATTCAAAGAATATCATTTGACGACGATCCAAGATGACCCTTCAGTGACTATAAGGGAATTAAACAACAAGAAGGCCCTTTATAAAGGATGGGAACATTTAGACTTTTAGAGAGGATAGTCTATGGATAAATCAAAGGATTAGGTGGGTTCCTAATCTCAAGGACCCCTCTAAAGTTGAAGCTAAAATATATGAAGAAATAACATGGGGTAACTTAACCTAACCTTAGGGGAGCACATGTAAGAGATCCCATCATTTTAGACTCTAATGAGGAGGAGCAAGCACAAGAAAAGCCAACTACAAGCATAATTCAAGTAACTACTACTATTCCCCATCCCAAATCACCACATCTATAAGGGTAGCAATAGAAGAGTTATCTATGTCAATATAGCAAGGCTTCCCCATATAGATAAAGACCCTATTTATTTATACAAGGAATCCTAGGACTCAGACAGGTAGTCCCATAGATGAATTATCCCAAGGCTTGCCTATTACACCTCAACACTTAGAAGTGACAAAGAGTGAGGCTATTGAAATTGAAGATGTTGGAGGTGAAGAGGACTCTAATGAAGACTTAGATCTAGAAATAGATAAGGCCTTGAGCCTTGAAGCAAACAAGGATAAAGAACTAGCCGTGTAAGATCTCTTAGTTACCTAGTCTATTCAGACTACTCCTTTGTCTATTATTCCAATATTTGGTAGTGTTTTATTCCTTTTATGTTAAGGACCCCAAAGGTGGAAGTGACTACTTTCACCTCTATTGACCCATTTGCTACAAACACATTCATTTAGTTCCCCCCTCTCACCCCAAAGGTTGAGAAGGATGTTACCACCACCATTGATCCATCCATCACCTCCATCCCATCCACTTCCACCATGGCTACCTCCTATGTCCCTTCTAATATTGCCATCATTAGAGTAATGAAAAATAATGCATATAGAAAGGTGAAGACAACCATGACCACCCCATAGTTCCACATTCAATGCACTCAGATCGCCCTTCCCATGCCATCCACCACCTCCACAAAAGAAATAATTATGGTAAGTACCAACAGAGGTAGGAAATCCAAGCCCCAAATGGTCATAGTCCATCCACTCCCTCAGTTTGGAGGAGTGGATTGGTCTAAGATCATTTGGCCCTCCTTACCTGGTGTCCTTGTCAAAGCATAGAAGAAACATCCAACATTTGAGGAAGCTGAGGAAGAGGTTGTAGTCACAACATCAGAAATTAGATCTATCATAATTGGACATTCCTCTCTAGTCTATGGATTTAAGAAGCAAGGCCTCCCAATTACCTAGCTTCAAGATTGCTGAGCTCCCTTCCATCACCACTCTATTTGACAAGCCATTTGGAAGTATATAGAGGGTGAAGAAGAGGAATCTAGAGGATGACAAAGGTAGAGAATTGATTTTTGAGGAGGATGATAAATGTAGATAATTGATTTTTGAGGAGAGACAGGAGGTCTTTTCCATCTCCAAGAGACATAATAGGCAGCTAGGACAATCCCCTTATGTTGAGAATTTTGTAGACCTTACTGAAGCACACAAAGAGGCCATGGTATTCATTCATGAAGGAATAAAAATGGTGAGGCAAGAACTTGAGGCTGAGGTAGAGTAGTTGATGGAGAAATAAAAAATTGTAGATATTCCAATAGGCATCAAGGCAGAGGTTTACGTAATAGCCTCTAGATGTTATAATTCCTTATAAGCATTGGATTTCATGAGGGCTGAATTAGATCCTCATATCAATAAAACTAATGAGTTATTTAATTATTTGAGGAATGATGACAATAATTTTAAAATTCTAGTTGCATATATAGGCAATAAGGCTTACATCCATCTAGACCTTATGACACCACTTGAGGCATCTATGCCCTTAACTTGGTTATCATATGAATGGAGGAAGATAGGAATGGTTGTAGGTAGTTGGGGATCTACTCCTTAAATATCAAGCACATGAGGCCTAAATTCTCCAAATTTTGAATGATTTGAAGTTATCTAAGGTGAAGGAGCCTATAGGCAAATTGATCATCAAGATCAATTTTGATAAGCTCATATAGGAGGTGAGGGATAACTTCAAACAAACCCTATACGACTTAACATTGAAAGAGATAGAAGATAAATTGAGTGTTGCTAGGAAAAAGGTCACCGAGATGGAGATTTTTAAGAATAATTTTTAGACTACTAAGGCCAAGCATGCAAAAATCCTTGATCAAGTTAATAAAATCCATCGACCACCTATGTTGAATTTGGACATCACATGACAAAAACATGATGTCACAGACAAGTGTTATCAAGAGATTGAAGCAAAGTAGAAGCAATCTCAAGCTGATATTTCTAGTCCCATGTTGATGTTTACAGTTTCAACTTCTACCACCTCAACTATGACACACACCAAAATGCAAGTAGCTATTCAAATGACACGGCCTTGAAAGGCTAGATTTTGTGCATGGACAATTTTCTAATAATATATATTATATATATATATATATATATATTTGTCTTTTTCTTATAATTTAAGCCATAATTGTAAAGTTGCCTTTGTCTTTTATACACATGCACACGTTGCATAGTTTTATAAAGGCTAACTTATTAGTAATTGACAATTGTAAGTAAACTCTTATATGATTTTGACCACAATTAGAACTCATGTTCTAACTATCACATGTTAATGACTTTGCATGAAATTGGAGGATGAGATGACCCCTTACCCAAGCCTATTTAAATAATTGTAATCCATAGACATTGAGAAGAAGAATTTTGAATATATAAGAGTGAAGCAATTTGGATTACATACTCGTGTGTTTACATATTTTATTTCCACTGTTTGTGTAATTTGATTAAATTTATTTAGTTGTGTTATTTATTAACTCTTAGTGTGTAAAAGTTGTGAATGGGTTAATAATTATCTTGACTAATATATCAGTATTAGATGTGCAACAACTATTGAATGATTGGTAAAATACATTGGTTAGGATATCTAAGTTCATTGATTCATAATTCTAAGTGTGTATGAGTTATTTCTTTGATATAGTTATCTATGTGCAATAACTACCTCAGATACCTCACCAAGTTTGAGTCATAATCTCTTGAGTAAGAGTGTGCAATAACTACCCTAAAAGGAGAAATATTTGACTGAGGCCTGTGAGTTCCTATATCAATATTCCCTTAGACTTTTTTCCATGTCTAAATGTGTGTGTGCAATAGTTGCTAACAACAGACATAGGTTTTGAAGGTAACTTATCCACTTAGGAACCAATCCAAGAAGTGATTTCTTAAGACCAAAAAGCTTTCTTTTTGCCTTACCCTTCCCTCCTTTTTAAGTTTATTTTGAAAACAACCCACTTTAGATTAACAACCATCCATATATCTAACTCATATATATTATCACTTCCTTTTAAGAGACCACACGTCCATCCAAAAAACCTTATTAACAACCTACATACTCTACCAACTATTCCATCAATAGGATGTAAAGACCGTATACCTACAACTCATGTCTTGGAGTGGAGTTCATCTCCATTGAGATCCTAAAACATTAGAGGCTACTTCGTTATATGTGGTATGCATAAAAAACATATCAATAGTGGTTCTAATAACCCCACAAAATAAGGAGAAGTGAACAAAGATAAGAAGAAGAGGACATAATTAAAACCAACAAGAGGGAGCTGGAAATAAAAGAGAAAAAGTGACAAGAAGCTAAAGAACTTATTTTGTTGGAAGGGAACACCATGGCTATTATGCTTCATGGTTAAAAGAGTGGTTCTACCACTTATTCCATACATATGAGCAAGATCTCACATTTTAATAACCTTGAGTATCTGATGCAAGAGCATCTAATGGTTCGTGCAATCTTACATCAATAAAAAATTGAATATTTGTGTGTTGGTATGATTTATTTTATTTGTTTATTGTTCTGTCATGGTTCCATAATGACCAATTCAATTAATGAGGTTTAAAAGAGATTACACATATTTATTTTTAGGTTCATTATTACACCCATATAAGTTTAGAGATTTTTTTGAATGTCCATGTGACATGTATGTTATGACATAAGGTTGATTTGTATGAATGTCCATGTGGTGAAAATGTTATGACCCAAGGTGTTTTTGTAAGGAGATGACATTTCTTCAGATAGGGAAGAGATCATTCAAAGAGATATACATCCAAGCAACCATTGAGGAAAAAATAAGATTTTTTTGTCTAAAATTCAAGAAGAACATGTAATAGATAAAATGCAGACAAAAAATAGTTAGGGTATAGCTGAACATTTTTTGGTAGAATCAATAATAGAATGATAGACATAAGGTTGAGTTGTGGATGGATGGTATGAGGGCATTACTTATCTCTATGGAATGTAATAAGCCCATAGATGCAAGTGTGTATGAGTGAAAGAGTGTGTAAGGCCATGTTTTGCATACTACTTATCTTTGACAAAAATAACTATGAAATTATGACTTATATGTTCTGATTATTGAATTATGTTTTTAAAGTTAGGTCTAGATAATATGTGCAAGGATTTATTAAGGTTTTTCATGGGTTGGGAACCATGAGAAAGACATATTATCAATGTTGTTTGATTGCTTTTTTATGAAAGAATGGTGCTTACATTTATTTATGCAATGTATATTTATGAAATTTGATTATGTCTATGAGATATATTGATTTAAATCATGTTAAATCATAGTTTTTAAGCTTAAAAAATAACAAGTACTTATGTATTAAATAATATGAAATTACCTAGGTGTATGTTGATATTCTATGAATGATTGGATATGATTAATAGATTGAAATTTGTTTTATTAAATTTATAGCTTTGACTATTAAGCTAGAGGAATTTGACGTGTGCATCAAGTGTGTAGGAACAAGAAAATGGTCAATGAAGGAAAAATACTACACCAAGTATGGTTATATCACTAATCAATTTTAAACCTTCTTAAAAACCATGCTAAGTATTCAAATACCTAGTCTGACACCTAGTAGACACAACGTTCGATTAGGTAGCTATCCTTTAAGCCTAGTTGGTGAAACTTATTATCACCTGACCTAATGATCTTATAACCAACAACTAGAATATCTAGTGGTTGATTGGTAGATCTTCTATGAATTGCCTTAGTACTAAGATCAAGTGAGAATAAAGGTATGTAAGTCCTGAAAGCAACCACAAAAGCTTGTAAAGCTATCATGCACCTTAATTGAACATGGAAAAGAATGTCGCTTAATGAGTCATGGGTTGGTAAGAGGCTAGTGCTTGGCTGATTCTCATACATCTATATGCGATCTGAAGGTCAATAGGTGGGATTCCTAATGACTTATGTTTTCTATTATTTATTTGAAATGAAATGTTTGTATTCTTTGTTTGTTCTTCTTGCCTTCAGGTGAATAAGACCACTTGGTTTATTCTACCTATTTTATTGTTTGTTCGTGGTTGTGCATTGGCCACCATGTATTGCTTACCTATTTGAGATCCTTGAAGATATTGTTCCTCCCTAGTTTTAATGAAATGATTATGGTTCTTTGTTTGTTCTCTTGCTTAAAGGAAAATAAGACCACTTGGTTTTATTTTCCTATCTCATTATCTTTCCATGGTTGTGCATGAGTTTCCATGTAGTTCTTTGCTCGATTGAGAGCCTTGGAGAGGTTGTGTTCCTCCTCACTTGACTTGGATGTTTCAACTTCTTAATTTAAATGTATTAATGTTGTTGTGACATAGTGTAATGGTTGTCTCTGAGCAACATATTCATGGTGGAAGAATGTCAAGCCCTCTTATGTTGGGCATGGTAGTAGAATGCTTGACCCTCTTATGAATGCCATGATGGAAGTAATTAAGCCCTCTTGTGATGAGACACAATAGTAGACTACTTAGACCTCCCATGCATATTGTATAAAATCAATAGAGTGAGTTATCCTCTTTATACTCCAATAGACAATGGGACCTTTTTATGGTATGAAAGCTTGCCTACTAATTTCATCTTTTAATTACTTAGCTTCACTTGAAAATTCATTTGAATGCTTATTTGAATGATATTTTGGACTACGAGTCTCCTCGGGTATGAACTGAGAATAGGACTGTAGGTGGTGCATGGTCTCTCCCCTGTGTCCAAATACCCTTACTTAGATATCCACCCTACCTTTACCAAGTGATATAAACATGATCAGAGCTGAGAGTCTCAAGCTAAGGGGTGTTTAGAGCAACAAATTAATGATGAAATTTTTTTGGGTTGTGAGCTTTCCTCCTTATGGCTAACAGATGCTTGGGAATGGATGAGGAACAATGTTTAAGAATAACTGGTCCTCTGTTATTTAACCAGGCCTAAAGACGTGCCCCTTGCTATGTAAATAATTGGATAAAATATGATGTATTATCATGCTTTTGTAGATGACCTGCTTGTAATAAACTTACAAAAAAAAGAGTTTGGATAATATTCCAACTATGGATTAAAATATATATTTTCCATTTACTAAAAATTTATTGTTAAACTGAGTTGTATATGTTATGAATACTTGGATTATAGGACCTTTGGAAGGATCTAATATGTATAAAATATTATTTAGCCTTTTAGGCTCTTTTAGTTAAGTTGACAGATTGATTTCCTTGTTTAAACCTTTGTCTTGAGTGGCTTATTTATAAGCATTATGTCTTCCTTTGTAATTAGAAGGTGTTGTGATTAAATGGATCAAGATTTTGAAAATATGAGTTGAACTCAAATAAATAGTTGTGATTTTGTTATTGTTAATACCAATATAGCTGGACTATTTAAATCTTAATGGTTATGTTATTTGGTCTAAAAATTATGCCTTGTGAAAATTCCCTTTGGTCTTAATAGTTGAGTAATCTATCTACTATAAACCGTCCTTATAACAAGACCATTTAATAATTGAAGAATAATTTTAATAGAAGCTTAGCTTTAATGTTATAATTCTATCAAGGAATGAAGCATTTAGGTCTAACTGATGTCTCCCTTGCTAAGGCTTAATGATTTAATAAAGTCCTGTAGACCTACCCTTTGATGTTGAGTTTCTACTTATTAAGTAAATCTCTTGTTATTCTCTTAGCGTTAATGGAGTGAATTGTGCCTTGGGCCTTACTAGTCGAATCATTCAACTGAGCCTTTAAAACAATCTAGGTTATGAGTAGATCCCTTTTAATTTTTGATAATTTTGTGAAAAGTTGAGTCTCTTAGATTATCTGCATATTTGACTAAACCAATGAGAACATTGGTTTAGCATTGAATGAGTATTTTCCCTAGGCACCTTCTTATTTGATTGCTTATGCGATGATGGTTTTGATTAGTAGAATATCTTATGAGGAAAGAAGTCTCTATCCTAATTAAGTAGTTGATAATAACCTACACAAACATTTCCTTCACCTTAGCTGGTTGTTAACTCTCTGAGTCATCTTTGAGTCTTATTCTGACTCGAGCCTTAGTGAATTTATGATTTTGATCACATCATTTTTTTACTTCATTTTGGCCATAGCCATTTGGCATGTTTCCTTGTGTAAAATTTTGACTTAGCCTAGTGGTTCTCTTTCAAAGAAGTGAAGACCCTATCCAAACCCTCTAGTTGGCAACATTTAACGTATACATTTAGTTAATTTCTTTAACCTTTAGCTTTTATTTGAGTTACCTTGTACAATGTTTTGACTTAGCCAAATTTTGCTTGGGCTTCTCTTCATGGATTTTCACCATAGTTGAGTAATTATTTTGGCCCTTTTCTTTTAAAATTTATCATAGCCATTTGGGAAAGTTTCCTTGTGAAACATTTTCCATAGCTACTCGCTAAGTTCCCTACACAAATTTACTTGCACAACATTTATCTTAACCATTTTTTGGGTTCCCTTATGTAGTGTCTTACCTTATAGGTTTTTTAGTTGGAAAATTCTGCAACTTTTTACCTTAGGAAATTTATCTCTTTAGCATTTTATTTTGTTTTTACCTTATTTAATTTTGTGACTTTTGACAGATGGTTCAAAAGAAGTCATGTGTTTCCATCCTACAACCCATGAGTGACATGAATGTGCTATGACATACGATCGATGTTGGGATAGCGAGCGAGTGGGATGTTACCACATGTCATCATCCTAGCAATCAAGAATCCCAAAGGGGATTGTATAAAGTGTGAAGCCTCTAGAGTAGTGGGTGAATAGGATGTTGCCAAATGGCATCATATTGATGACCCACACTCCTAGAGATGATCGTATAGGAAACATACCTCTAGGCTAGTGGGTAAGTGGGATGTTACCATGTGGCATCATCTTGATGATATATGATCTTGGAGTTGATCATATAATAAGATTACCTATAGGATGATGGGTTATTAAGATATTTCCATGTGAAATCATCTTGATGGTCTAAAATCTTGTTGAAGTCCATGCTGAGGGTAAAACCTTTGGGCTAATGGGCTAGTGAGATGTTGTCACATGACAACATATTAATGGGCCACAGTCCTGGGGTTGTAGGTGCAATGTGAAATCATATTAGGCTATTTTAGTATTTTTTATGATTTTTTAATGTGATCTAATTAGCTATTAAAAATAAAGAATAAGCAAGGTTTTTAAGATTACCTAGAAATATGGTTAGTTGGTTGCGCACCGTAGACCAAGATTTGTGGAAACACCTCTTTGGCCAGGGAGGAATGACCTAAAAATCACACTAACTCACAAAAAATGGATTAATAAAAAGATGAGTGATCTACTTGGTTACAAACTAGTCTCGAGAAGCAACATGCTTTATTAGATGGATGTCAACCCACTATTTTCAGTCAAGAAGGATAATAAAGATAAAAATATAAAGATTACAAGATATAAATTATGTAAAAGATACTTTGACAAAGATTAGATAAATTATGGATTATCAAAGATAATAAAATATAGGTTTTGATAAGTTTTTAAGACTGAAAATGTTATGAAAATAGATTATAAGAAGGTTTTTGAAAGTTTAGCAGGGATTGATGACGATCCTTTAAGATTGATGTCGATCCTTTAAGATCTATGTCGATTCAAATGGATCGACATTGATTTAGATGGATCAACATTGATTCTATGTAAAATGCTAAACTTTAAAAACAAACTATAATAATGACTTGTATTATTAATAAAATAATTAAAACTGAATATAAAATAGTGATAGATAGATGCAAAAGATTGTAGATTTGAAATATGAATGAATTGAAGTGCAATAATTACCTTGAAAATAATCTTGGCATGAGGTTGATATTGTGCATTCTTTTGTCTATATTTGGGAAGCAATTCATCAGCAAGGGGTCTAACAATCACCTATGAGTCTCCTAGAGAAATTTTGTCAGCGTTTTAGGGTCCAAAATTATAGTCATGAGCCATGGAGGCTCATTATGTATATATAGATCGTCGTCAATCTAGGAGAATCAACATTGATCATGGAGGATTGATGTTGATCATGGAGGATCGATCTCAATTAGCCTAATTTGGTTAAAATTTGGATTGGGCTATTTCGAAATGCATGCTAAACTATGTGAATGTAACACTAAGTTGTTTTCACAGGTAAGCTGTTGGAAGGGTTGTTGGAAGGTTGGATAGGTTTTGATTTTATTTATTTTTAGGAATTTTTGGTTATTTAAAAGATTTTGGGTGGTTAGGGATGGTAAATAGTAATTAATATAATTAATTACCATGGGTAAATAGGGGGTATATACATGTAATAAACATTTAAGTATAAGTTGACATTTAACTATGGACATTTAGTTTCTTATACTTTAAGTTATATTTTATGTATATACTTTATTGGTGTTTGAGAGTGGTTTTGGACCTCTAGGAGTTAATTTGAAAAATATAGATTTTTAATGGTTTCTACCACATTTTAGACTTAGCTTATTTTAAGATTTTAGGATTTTAGAGTCAACTTATTTTAGGGTTTTAGACTATGGTGCAGATTTCTTGCATCTACATTTAATTATTAAAGTGATAGCCTAAAAGATGGTAGAATAGGGCAAGGGTGCTAAATTTTGGCATCTACATAGACCAATAGGTAAGTGATAGGATGCCATGTGGCAAGAAAGGTCCCCAAAAGCATGAAGAAAGATAACATGACCTTGGAGCCACCAAAGTTACCATGTGGATGCTGATTGCATCAACTTCAAATTAAGTTTAAATTAATAGATATCTAAACATCTTTTGTACAACTATCATTGGGCATAAGCTCATGGAGAATTCTGAGTGATGGTTGAGCAAATTAGGACTATGGCCTTTGTATTTATGGCATGCTATGATTAGGTCTATTAGCAATGGCAAGATTCTCCTTGTAATGTTTAATGTTTGGAATAGATTCAATTTTTTATTCATGTTCACCTACGTTTTATGGGTTTATTTTTGTGTCACATCTATTATTTTTAAGAGAAAAATGGGCATGATATTTTGGTATCAGATCAAGGTTTATAACATTAGGAGCTCTAGGTATTTTAAATTTCTATTGACTTTCTACTTTTTGCATGTGATATCATGTCTCCCTATTGGTATGTAGAATCAGAGGACATCCAAAACATCATGATGATAATTTATTTGGTGAGCATAAGCCTCTTATTCAGTCAAGATTGAATGAAATTGGACCCTAACTCATTTTAGCTATGTAATAGATATGAGACATTTTGTAGGAGAGATTGCTAGTGATTTGTTATTTTTAGGTATAATAGATTGCTATTCCTATTTAATAAACAAGTCTAAGGAGGATAAATCAATAAATAATATTATTAATTAAAGCTACTAATTTGTGAAATTGAATTACAATTAGATCTTTTATAAAAATAGTAGTGAGAGAGAGAAAATTAAATTTAGCTTATTTTGGACTGTTTTGATTGAGACAAGGTGTGGAAATTTGCATGCAAGACTGGGACACTATCACAAACAAGATCCTAGACTTCATTATTTGATTGGACAAGAGTGTTGGAACTGGACCCCCTAGGCTTCAGTGTTATAGTCCTTCTTTGATGCTATTATTTTGAGGACTTAAGTTTTTTGCATTTTATTCACCTACTTAGTGTGAGCTAATGTACCAATTTTTAGGTCCTCACTATCAATAGAGCTCCCTATAAAGTTGATTCTTCACGTACTTGTATCTTCTATGCAATTGAAAGAAACTTTGGTAAATGGTGAAAATTGGTTAGTGTGTATAAGATGCAATGGATGTGTTTCACACCCTATGTGTGGGCATGATGCCTACATACCAATACTCCAAAGAGGGATCAAGCCATATGTAGTTTTCTCTTTAAGAGTGCTTGGTGTAATAGTGAATGAAATGTAAGAAATACTAAAACTGGGTATGCTTGAGATGACTAGGGACTGGTTTAAGGACTTGAATTGGATTGAAAGTGTATAGGCTAGCTATATGTAGAGAATATGGAATATTTCTTGAGTGGTCTTACCTATATTATTGCTTGCTTGAATGATATTTTCCAACCCTTTCCAAATTATCTTTACATGGGATTATATATGTATCTACTAGTCACGGGTTAGATGAAATCAGACTAGGCTGACATAATGAACTAGAGGAATCAGGGAAAAATGGTAATCTAGGCTTGAATTGTGATTGGACTGAAGAGCTAAAAAGGGGACGCCCTAGGGTCCAACACTATAGTCCAATTTTGGCATATTATCTTGAGCAGATGAGACTTAGGGGGATGGATTAGTCATGAAGAGAGGGTCTTGGCTTAGTTGGGGTCAAGTTTAGAAGGCCATAGATGATTGAGAATTAGTGAAACAAGCTTGAGAGGGTTTAGAGAGCAAAAAATATGGACATAAGGGTTGGGTATCTTTAGCCATCCTGAAGTTACCAATTTTTGCATTTTATATGACTACATTTGCCCCCGCTTTATTTTAGTGATACAACAAAGTGAAATACTAGGATAAAGGAAAATAAAAAGTGTACCTAAAATTACCTGCAAAGATGAAGCCCATGAAGTTTGTGTGATGTTGAGTAATGCTGAGAATTACATAGAGAGCACATTATGCAAGTGTGAATATGTGAAAGTAAAATAAAGAGTAGATCAGTTCTTATTATATGCAATATAAAACAAGAATGTACAAAGCTGGGTAAGAGAGAGGAAGACAAAGAAATGAATACACCTCACCAAGTATGTGAACCAATACAAAACCTATTATGATATTGAGTAAGGCTGAGTAATGTTAGATGTGTAGGATGATGCTGTACCAAAAGTTATATCATGAATGGAGATGAGTGCTTAATTTCCCAAAAAGTGGTTGAAGAATGCAAAGGCTAGCCCTTTGACTCTATCATCACCCACTAAATGAAGCTAGATGATCATGCATGTGCTAATCACTGTTTAGACTGTGTGTCTAATCCCTCTGAATAAGTGGCTCAAGAATACAAAGGTTGGTCTTTTGGCTCCATTATTGCCCTGTGATGTGAAGCTAAGAACTGATATCGATATGTATGAATGTGTATGTCAAATGAGATGTCTTCTAAAGCCCCTGAATGTTTTATAAATCTTACAATGTGGTGTGGTCAGCCGAATGTGTGCTAAAAACTAGGCCAATGTTGGCCAACTCATAAAGCATGGAGATTAGGATTGTATGAAAGCTACTCCAAAACTAAAAATTTAGTTTATGTGGAAGCCACTTGAGAACTTTGGTAGTTGGGAATGCAGAGGTTAGGCTTGTATGAAATCCACTTCAAAATTATGCCAACCACCTTCAAATAGAATAAGGAATGTAACTGGTGAGAACACCTAGGTAATGCTAAAAATTGAAAGAAAAGAAGCAAAAGTGCTATGCAATCTACCCCCAATCATTATTGTCTGAAACATGGATTCTGATCTAGAAGTTATACCAACTAACATATCTGAAACTAGAAGTGAGAACCAATCATGCCATGCATGATGCCCCCTATATCTATATTCTCTAAGAAAATTATACTAAAAATTGCTGATCTGAACTGGTCTGATTGTGCAAAACTATAGCTAAACCTACCTTTCTACCTGATTCAAGAAAACTTAGTGTTTTTATTGTTTAGATAGGAGCACCAAAAATGGATACCCTAGTGTCTGGCACTATAGGTTAGCCTTGGTGTTGTTGTCTTGGGCTAAAATTGATCATTGTTCTAGAATCTTGTTTGTCTGCTTGGTCCATTCTGAGTGGTTTGATGATTGGTTATTGTTTTGATTATTCCAAAACTATATTTTTGGAATGATAGGAGCTCTGATCTCTGTAGCAAAACCTTTGTTTGTTTCCCTCTCTTTTGAGGTTAGGAATAGGTACACTACAATGACTACCCTTAGAAGAAGAAGTCCTACAAGTATGTTAATCAAGAAATATACATGATATAGCAATGATAATCAACAAAATCTCTCAAGATATAATATGGTTTGATTTGAGAGATTTTTAGATCAATAGGGGCATGCCTAGATAGATGTAACAATGCAATAACATGTGCAATATTCTTGAATTGAATTAAAAATATAAATTTTAGTTCTTAGTTGGAGGGATGGAGCATGATGTCCATTATGACATCCAAGAGAATAGGAAAATGCATGATATGGATCATGGCATTTCAATAATTGAGAAGTAATCGAGCAATAAACACATAAATCTGGAAGCAAGAAGAATACAAGGGTGGCCAAGGGGCCATACAAATAAGAGACATGGACACATGCCACTCAATCTAGAAAGCAAGCATACAAGGGATGTTCAAATGCCACATACACATATAAGTGGAGCAAGGAAAGTTGGCACAGGGCCATAGACATATAAAATATTACAAGAAAAGGACATTTTTCAAATGTCTTAAGGCACACACATGAATAGAAGCAAAGGACATTGACAAATGTCCTAAAGCACATACAAGAGACAAGCAAGAACTGGAAATGCAATCCAACAAACTATGCTAAGCAAGAAGAGAAAGCATGCAATAAATGGAAAGAGAAAATCATATCTAACTAATCAAATCAAGAGTGAAATTATGAAAGACATGTTTAGTACAAGACTAGGTATATGCTAAGACATACACAAGTTGTAAATACTAGTGAAAAGTTGATATAGTAATTTGTGTAACTTAGTAAGTAATATACATCAACATGATAACTTAGAGTGTGTAGTATAGGAATGACATAACCTAATTGGTGCAGTCATGTAAAAGATGCCCTCAGTGGGTATGTATATTGATGCGTGTCTCGAATTTAGAAAGATGCCCCCTTAATGGGTAGAGTGAAGCAATCAAGTAGCTGGGTGTCACTGCACACACTTAAATAAGATCAAGTGAAGCATGGTAATGTAGATAAATTGACATACAATAGCATGAAACAAAAAATTTAAGTCCTAGCATGGGAATAATAGTGAAAATCATGGATGATGCATACAATCAAAATGTTTTTAGTGTTTTGACATTTTTGAATGTTTTTGGATTTTAAAATGTTATATTGTTTTTGTATTTTGGAATATTTAAACTATGTACAATCAAGTAGAATAAACTATATATAGGAATTATTAAGGCAAAATGATACTAATTGATGAGTCTCATTTGAGACTCCCTATCACGGTGTCCTATATCAAGAAGTGGAATCATGTGTGATCATGAATTATAATGGAAATGCTAGGGCTATGGCTCTAAAAGCTGTATATGTTGTAGATGCTCTAAAATCTCTAAAGTAGAAACTAAATATGGGGTCCCTCTATAACTCTAACAAGTGGATGCTACTTTAGGGCTCTTAGAGACCCATTTGGAAGTAGGAAAATCTCTTTGAACATGTGTTTTATGTGTAGATGTATGAGATCTCAATAAAATTGCTTTAGGTGTGAATACTATAGCTGGAAGCTGTCTAGAATTTTGAAGCTATGGAGGTGAATGAACCCTTTGTATTGGTGATGGATGCCTCAATTGTGTCTAAATCTAATGTGGACTAGGAAATGAAACTAGAGGAGAAGTTGAAATTGGTGGAAAAACTAAAACTGGTGGCAAAACTAAAACTAGTGACTACAAACTGGTAGATGGCTCTAAAGTGGGGAGTAGTAACTCTTATGGAACTCCATAGACTATATCAACTTGACTAGTGTGAGTTAATTTTATGCATTTATGAACTCTAGAAGGTACTGCTTTGAGTTTTTGAATCCATGGTCAACCAAGCAACATATCAAAAACTCCTGCACTAGGAACTATAATGAATGGAGTGGCCCCATGTGTAGGACCAACCTGTAGTGGAAGTACTATATCATCTAATGAACTTTATATATGCCCACTAAAACCACTAAAAATTGTGTTTGTTGAAGTGATGTCTTACTCTGATTAACCCAGATATTGTAGTAGTGTCAAGGTGCACATGTTAAGACTAGAACCATTGTCAATAATCACATCGTCAATAGGCTGATTATGAATGTGAGTTTTGATAAAGAGTGCATGATAATATGAATCATCCTCAATGATCTCTTACTCTGTTAAGGATATAGAAGGTCTAGATAAAACTCTATAATTTTATACATCGTTCATGTTTCTCAAAGGATATAACTCAACTGAAGGTTCCCTATATGTATTTGGTGGTAGATGTGCATGATGAACCCCTGATGTGTCTCCTGTGTCTTATTTTGAATGTTTTAGAAATGGATCTGAGAAGATTTTCAATGTTTTATCTTGTGTTTTCTTTGTCGGTGGTTGCTCAACTGAAGTGCCAAGATCAATGACGTTTGAATCTATTAGGTCTTGTATCTTATGCTTTAAAATGATGCATCTATTTATTGTATGGCCTGGTACCTTGTGGTAGTCCCAAAATTCTTGTTGATCATATCCATTTGGAAGAGGCTATATTGGTTCAAATTCTAAAATAGGAGGGAGAGGTATGATTTTACAATTCAAAAGCTATTGTAAAACCCTGACTAGAGAGACTTGAAGATGTGCTGACAAAACTATTCACTAAGGAGGCTCTAAAGCTACATTAACTGTAGGTTGATTTTGCTCTTTAGTATTATTGAATTTGACCTTATATGGGACTTTGTTGTTACTCTTATTAGTTGTGTTTGATGTATTAGTGTAGTTTAGTTTGCCCATTGAAATAAGTTTGACTTCTCTTTCCTTTGATGTGTGACACAATTCAGTGAAAGAAGAGAATGTTTTGGACATGATTGATTCATGAAGTTCTGGTAGAAGACTTTGTTTAAAAAGGTCTTATAACTCCTGGTCTACGATGGGGATAGTCATGTTAGCCAAGATGGTCTTATACTGAAGAACATAGTTTGTGAGATGCTCATTTGGTCATTGTTTCTATTGAGCAATTTGAGCATATGAAATTTTATCACCAATGTTGATACTGAAGTGTGCTAGGAACATCTCAGCTAAAGGATTAAATGCATTGACTGACCGATTCAATACACTATAGAACCATTGTAAAGCATAATCCTTTAGGCTTCATGGAAATAACATGGTAAGTAGCCAGTCATTTGGTACATAGTCCAAGCATGCTACATGAAATGCTCTCAAGTGTGTCTTTGGATCACCCTTTCCATCATAAAGAGAAAGCTTGGGTTGAAAAAAACCTTATGGCAAGGGTGTAGAAGGAATGTGACATGCCAATGGTGTATGCAGTAAAGCAAAAGAATCCAAATCCTGTGTAGGTATAAAGGCACCTTGCTCAAGATGTTGTACCTTGGATTGAAGAGATCTTATCTCTTACACAAGGTCTATCACATCAAGAGACAAAGATGTGCTAGCTGTAGCTGGTGGCACCAAAGAAGGTTGGGCTACTATAGGGGGTTGTTGAGACATAGTTACCCCCATAGTATCATTTGCAACTGGTGGCTTTGTGGTTTGAGAAGATTGACCATTGTTTACTTCTTATTGTTCCTCTTATAGAATTCTAAGCATGTCATCTTGAATATACAAATGTTTGGTTAAGAGTTCTTGAAGTTCTCTTTTATCAATTTCATCAAAAGCAGTATATTAGGCCATTGTTAAAGTAGGAAAACAATTTGAAATGCGTTTGAATGTTTTGCAATAAGATTTAATAGGTAATGTCCTAAAAAGGGAAAGTACTGAATATAAGAAACCCAAGATCCTAAAAATAGTGAATTGGAATTTGTGCAAAAAGGATACTGAGCTGCCAAACATGTAAGGTGGTACCTCAAGAAGCAAAATATGAGCTAGTATATGCAACTAGGGTTTTTTCAAAAATATTTTTGTAAAATACTATGAATTTTTGAGATTGAAATTGAATTTTTGAGTTAAGTATTCCAGAAAAAAATCAAAAATTTATGAGAAAGTGCTTGATTTAAGGTGACCTAATAGATGCAACTAAGGCTTTGAGAAAAATAAATATTTGAAAAATTACTATAAATTTTTGAAATTTGAAGTGATTTTCTGATTTTAATATGCAACTAAAAATTTAGAAAATGATTGGAAAAATTTTGGAAAATTTTTGGGAGATAGTTGATGCAACTAGGGTTGTAAATAAATATATTTTAAAATTTACTACAAAATTTTAAAATTTGAGATAAATTTCTAATTTATATGTGCAAGTAAAAAATTAAGAAATTATTAGATTAATTCTAGAAAATTATTGGGACCTAGTGTATGCAACTAGGGTTTGAAATAAATTTATTTTAAAATTTACTACAAAATTTTAAAATTTGAGAGGAGTTTTTGATTTATATGTGCAAGCAAAAAATAAAGAAATTATTGGATTAATGCTAGGACCTAGTGTATGCAACTAGGGTTTGAAATAAATTTATTATAAAATTTTAAAATTTGAAAGGAATTTTTGATTTATATGTGCAAGTAAAAAAATAAAAAATTATTGGATTAATGCTAGAAAATTATATGGACCTAGTGTATGCAACTAGGGTTTGAAATAAATTTATTTTAAAATTTACTACAAAATTTTAAAATTTAAAAGGAATTTATGATTTTAATATTCAAGAGAAAATTCAAAAATCAATGGGAAAAATTAACTATAAATTGACCCTAGGGTTTCTAGGGTTTTTATTCAAAATTCAAAGTAATTTGGGTTCACCAAATGATTTGTTATTTTTGTTAATAATGGAGTTTTATTCCTATTTAATAAAAAGTTTGAGTAGGAGAAATCAATAAATAATATTCCTAATTAAAGCTACCAATTTGTGAAATTGAATTGTAATTAGATCTTTTCTAAAAATAGCAGTGAGAGAAAGAAAATCAAACTTAGCTTATTTTGGATTATTTTGACTGAGACAGGGTCTAGAAATTTGTGTGCAAGACTAAGACACTATTGCAAATAGGATCCTAGACTTTGTTTTTTAATTAGATATGAGCATCATAATTAGACACCATGGGCTCTGGTGTTATAGTCCTTCTCCAGTGCTGTTGGCCTAAGGATTTAAGTTTTTTAGGTTTTTTTCACCTGCTTAGTGTGAGCTTGTGTACCAATTTTTAGGTCCTTGCTATCAACAGATTTCCATGTATAGCTGATTCTTCATGTACTTATATCTGTTATGCAATTGAAAGAAACTCTGGCAAATGGGGAAAAGGGGCTAGTGTGTGTAAGATGCACTAAATGTGCTTCACACCTCAAGTGTGGGCATGCTACCTACATACCCATATTATAAAGAGGGATCAATCCATATGTAGTTCTCCTTTTAAGAGTGTTTGGTGAAATAGTGAACGAAATGTTAAAACTAGGTATGTTGAGATCACTAGGGACTAGTGTAAGGACTTGAATTGGCTTGAAAGTGTATATGCTAGCTATATGCAAAGAATAGTGAAGATTACTTGAGTGGTCTTATTTTAATTCTTGCATGCTTGAATGATATTTTCCAACCCTTTCCAAATGATCTTTAAATGGGCTTATATATGGATCTATTGGTCATGGGTTAGATGAAACCGGACTAGGCTGACATAATGAACAAGAGGAATCAAGGATAAATAGTAATCTGGGCTCAAATTGTGATTGTATAAGAGTGCTAAAAAGGGGGCACCTTAGGGTCTAGTGCTATAGTTCAACTTTTGTGCTATTTCATGAGAAGATGAGACCTAGGGGGATGGATTGGTCATAAAAAGAGGGTCCTAGCTCAACTAGGGTCAAGTCTGAAAGGCCATGGATGATTTAGAATCAATGAAAACAAACTTGAGAGGGTTTAAAGAGTATGCAAGAGGCACCTAAGGGTCGGGTATCTTTAGCCATGTTGAAGTTACCAATTTTTACATTTTATATGACTACAACCAACAATACCACTAGAGGTAGAGAGTCACTCTCCACAACATTCCCAGGATAAATAAAAATTAGTTGAAAAAGAGAGGTTCAAGAGTCCTCCCCATCAACATTCTAAGGGTGATATAAATGAATTGCATCACCATGATGAGCGATTGGAGAGATGAAACATAAACCATCCTCCTAGACCTATGCCTAGAGATGTAATGAAAGATTTGATTAGGCTACACCCTCTTACTTTTGATGGTACACAAGAAGGATTTGCTGTAGAAGCTTGGTTGGAAAGCATGATAGGACATTTTACCTTATATGATTATGAATCCAACATAAAGGCCTGTTTAGGCACTCACCTTCTTAGAGATGCATATAAGATGTCATGACAAGAAGAAGATTAGAAGATCTACTTGACACCAACTTCCCTCACTTAGAAATTATTTGAAGAGAATTTCAGAACATGCTACCCATCCCCTCATTATGTTCATAAGAAGGTGGATGAATTTCATGACCTTTGACAGGGGAGTGGTACTATTGTTCAATATGAGTGCTTTTTTTAGACTTAATTAGATATGTGTAAGGTTAAACATATTAGACAATCCAAGTGAACAAGTTTATTAGAGGCCTGAATATGGAGTTAGTTAGCATAGTGCACATTATAGCTCCCATAGCCTTAGAAACAACCATTGAAAAGGCCTACTTGGCTAAAGAGTCTCATGGAAAGAATTAGGATGCTTGAGAAAAATTTCATGGAAAATTTCAATTGCAACATGGCTCAAGGTCATAAGGTGCACAACTTGCACCTAGGGGAGGTTAGAAAGTAACTCAATCCAACTTTGGGCCCCCTCAATAATAATAATTTGAAGGTAACCATTTTGGTCGTAGTCAGATTAAGAACTAGTTGGATAAATACCACTAGAGGTAAGGTAATGATAGACTATAGGAACACCAATAGACTAAGATTGCACAAACTCAATTATTTGAGCAGGTAAGATCATCAAGGTCAAATTCTTCCCTTAGACCTATAATAGTTGGAGCCCCTTCAAGATGAGACTAATAGAAAGGTATTTGTTTCATGTGTGGATCTCCTAATCATTTTGCATGAGATTATCCTCTTGGACTATCAACTGTTAGTAGGCAAAGGCCCCTGTGTTGGATCAAACAATGGGCAATGTGGGTCAAGGACATAAAATTTATGTAATAATGGATGATCACCAAGCTAAGAATCAAGTAACTATCATAGAAACCATAGGTAAGATAAGAGGAATTTCAATTTCAATTTTGTTTGATTCAAGAATGTTAGACTCCTTTATTTCTCCTTCTATCATGGATTATTGTGGGCTGGTGGCTATTAGGCAGTTGGAAATCTAGATAGTTGAGTTAGCCTTTGGGGTCAAGATGTCCATTAGTTCCCTTGTGAATAGTTGCATATTAGACCTTGGTGCCTTCTCTACTATAGTGGACTTACACATTATTCCCAAGGGCACCTATGATGTTGTCTTAGGTATGGATTATCTTTCGACTCATAAAGCCAAGTTATATTATAATGAAAAGTTTATCAAAGGTGTAGATGACCTTAGGATGCCAATGGTAATATTTAGAGTCAAGAGACCTATTTTCCTTCTCATGATCACTATGATGAAACTCAAGAAGAGAGGAAGGAAAGGTTGTCAATTATTTTCTATCATAGTAAGTGATAGGTCAAATGAGTTAGAAAAGGCCTCTCTGCATGACCATCTTATTTTGTGGGAATTTCTTGATGTGTTTCTAGATGGATTGATGGATATGCCTCATTCATAAGAGATTCATTTTTAGATTGAATTAATGCCTTGGATTGAGCCCATCATAAAAGAACCATATATAATGATGACCCTGAAGTTGTGTGAACTCAAGTTATAGCTTGAGAAACTCTTAGAGAAAGGATTGATCCATCCTAGTGTGTCCTCATGGGAAACACTAGTCATCTTTGTGAAGATGAAGGATGGAATCCTTCTGTTGTGCATTGATTCAATTAAATAAGGTAATGATTAAGAATCATTATACCTTACCTATAATTGATTATTTATTTGATCAAATGCGAGGAGCTAAAGTGTTATGCAAGATTAATTTGAAAAATGGATACCATTAGTTGCATATAATAGAGCCTAATATTCATAAGATTGTATTTCAAATGTATTATGGGCATTATGAATTTACAATTATAACATTTAGGGTTGATTCATGATCCAGTAGTATTCATGAGTTTGATGAATAAAGTGTTTTACTTCTTTTTGGATCGATTCATGTTGGTATTTCTTGATGACATTCTAATCTATTTGTAAAATGAAGAGGGGCATAAGGAAAATATGAGGTAGGTCCTATAGGTTTTATGAGAAAATTGATTATTTGGAAACTTGGAGAAGTATGCATTTATGCAGTCTAAGGTGAAATATCTCAAGCACATCATTTTAGGAAAATAAATCTCTTTGGATATTGCTAAGATTCATTCCATTATGTAATGGCTAACACCATCTAACATTGTATAAGTTCACAACTTCATGGGATTGGTAGGATATTGTAGACACTTTATTGAGAAATTCTCTTACATTGTGAATCCCATCACTTCACTTCAAAAAAAAGGGAAGATGTTTGTTTGGACAACAAGGTGTGAAGAAGCTTTTAAACTACTCAAAGAGTGACTCAGTTATGCACCAATTTTGGTTGTGACTAATCCTATTAGAGAATTTATTGTTTGCACTGATGCATCATAGGAAGGATTATGAGTTATACTCATGTAAGAAGATGGAGTTATTACATATGAATATCATAAAATCAAGGATTATGAGATGAGATACCCCACACATGATATGAAATTTGTAGCCATCATTTATGCTTGCTTAAGATGGTGACACTTCTTGCTTGGTCATCATTATTTATAAAGACAGATCATTTAAGTTTGTAACATATATTTAATTAGCCTAACCTCAATGTGCATCAAAGGCATTGGATGGAATTTTTGTGTGAATATGATTATGAAATTTTGTATATCAAAGGAAAGGAAAACATAGTTTTTGATGCCTTAAGAAGGAGGTGCCATAAGTTGACAACAATGAGTTTGTGAACCAACTTGAGAAGTCAGATTTTGAAGTAAGATAACTATTGGATTTTGGTATGAGACCGAAAGGTAAATTTTAAGGCTATTCTCTTGAGTTGGATGGTTTGTTGCATAATAAAGGGTGTATCTATGTTCCCTTAATTGGTGGATTACATGAGCTAATTCTATATGAGTCTCATAGAGCTCCTTACTAAGCATACCCTATAATTAAGAAAATGCATGCTAAGTTGAGGCAATTATATCATTGGTCCAGTTTGAGGTGTGATATTTCAATATTTGTAGCTCATTTTTAGGAGTGCTAGAGGGTAAAAGTTTAGAATCAACATTCAACATGATTTTTATATCCTTATAAGAGTCTAGAATGGAAGTGAGATGCCAAATCTATGGATTTCATTATAGGTTTCCCTACTTCATCATATTATCATGATGAAATCATGGTCATAGTGGATAATTTGATCAAAAGAGCTCACTTTTCTTTCATAAATACCACTTACAATGCCAATTCATTATCAAAGGTCTTTCTGGATGACATTATTAGATTGCACAATTTTAGATCAAGATTTAGTATATAATTTTCAATTTTAGACTTCTTTATAGAAAACATTAGGCACTCGACTCAATTTTAGTACTTCTCACCATCCTAAGATTGATGGATAGACTGATAGATTCAATCAGGGCTTGAAATACATGTTGCACATGTATGTTATAGACTAACAATCCCATTGGGAAGACTATTTATATTTTATTGAATTTGCTTACAATAATAGCTATCCTAGTTTAGTTAAGATGGCACCTTTCTAGGCTTTGTATGGTCAAGCCTATAGAACCCCATTGAGTGGGGACTAAATTGAGGATATAGTCATGATTGACCCTGCCATATTTGAAGACATGAAGTGATAAGTGATTAAGATACGATAACGCATAGAGACTATTAGGGATTGGCAAAAGAAGTATGCTGATGCAAAAAGAATTGATTGAAATTTTGATGTTGGTGATAATTTTTTCTTGAGGGTGAGACCCAATAAGAGGTCCATCCATTATGGAAAAGGGTCAAAATTAGTACCTCATTTTATTGGACCATTTGAGGTCTTGGAGACCGTTGGCCCAATAACTTATAGACTGGCCTTACCACCTACCTTTCTCGTGTTCATAATGTATTTCATGTCTCTATTTTGCATTAATATGTTGCTAACATTACTCATGTATTGGATTAGATGGCCTTGTAGGTTGAAACTGACAGGGATATGACTTTGGAGACCCTTAGGATTTTAGCATAGAGAACACTAGCACTTTGAGGCAGAAACCTAGATTAGGTTAAGGTCCAATGGGATAAATATGATGAATTAGTAACAACTTTGGAATATGTTGCACCTTTGAGGGTTCAATATCCTTGCCTATTTTAGTGAATTCTAGGTAGAAGTATGCATAAGAAGAAGGGGATGTAAGACCCCATTTTACATAGTGCTTATCTTTGACCAAGATAAGTATGAAATTATGAATTACATGTTTTGATTAATTAATTATGTTGTTAAGTCACATCTAGTTGAGATATGAAAAGATTGATTAAGTCCTTTCATTTGTTGGGAATTATTTTAACCTTTTTGGGTGTTACTAGTGTAAATCGTATGTAGTTAAAGGGCTGAGTATGTTACTAATCTAGGATGAAAACTAAAAATTATTGATTTAATTGAACTTTTCCAAATAGAAAGTGAGAGGAGAAATAAAACTTATCTAGAGATAAATAGATTTTTATGTAGATCAAAGAACTGGAAAAGACTAAATAGAGATGTAGGAACCTTTTATTTTTTGATTATTTGTTAAAATCTAGCTTAGGACAGTCGTTCCCATATTAGGATAGTAACACCATGTGGTGCTAGTGTCTAATTATGATGCTAATGTTCTTCTTGTAGAGACTATCTAAAACTTTTAAGGAAGTTATGAGAGGTCCTAGAGGTCTTGTAGGTGGTTCTATATAATTTGAGGGCTCGCTTATGTCACTATTTTTGTTAAATATCCTTTGAAACCCTATTGAATACCTACACACATGAAATAATAAATGGAAAAAGGAAAGGAAAAATTGGGTTGTGGGATATTGCAATTGCACGGAGCAAAAACCATGTTGTTCTAATCACTGCCTACATTAACCCTAATATTAGGGATCTCAGATCGCATGTAGTTCTCCCTTAGGGAATATGTACCATCCACTTACATGGTATGCTAGAATGATTTTTTCTTAGGCCCTTCTTTGATCAAGCATGTAATGTCTAGGTGTGATGATTGAGTAGTATGTAGAGTATTAAGTTGTACTATTGATTATTTTATGTAAATATGTGCCAAAATATTAAGTGTTAGGTGTAAAATGCATTATGAGGCTCTTTATATATAAGGAAATTTGTTTTGAATATAAGACCTTATTTGTTGGTTATCAAGTCTCAAAAGAGGGGTAAATAATATAAGAGAAGGCTCATAGAGGGGTTAGGGCTCAAATAAGGGAGAAAAGGCCTATCGAACACTAGATCCATGTGACACTATTGTCTTGAAAGTGGTGCTAGTGTCTCAAGGCTGAAAATAGAGCTAAAATTAGGAAAGATGGTGTAGTGGTGCCTGTGATTGGTAAAATGTGACTTGTGACTATTGGGAGTATCATAGACAAGGAAAATAAGAAAAAAAAAAAGATCAAAAGACTCAAAATTACCAGGTGAATAAGGATTATAATCATCACTAAGACCATGTGAAAGAGCAACAAAAGAATTAGTACTTGTGGTTACTTGACCAAATTAGGGTATTTACATTTGGCCCACTTTTATTCTAGTAATGCAATGAAATGAAAGTTCTAGAGTAAAAGAAAAAGAGGGATGCATACCTATACTTACCTGTGTGAATGTAACCTAGATTTGGACCTCTTCTTGGCCAGAGAAGTGCATAAGAATTGGAGTGTAATATGTGAAGAGGAAACACATGGTGTAGATGCCCCCTATATAAAATCTATGTAAATTGAATGTGTGGAGAAACAAGGCTCACTTTCCCCCACTCTAATGTTTGGATTAAATCTGAGTATGTGAACTGGGTTTGGTGGAATGCTATGGACCAACCATTATAAATGGTCCTTTAATCGAAACTAGTGAAACCCTGGTGATGATACTGGTGCACCTTGATAATCTGAAAATAGGGATTAATTAAAGATGCGTGCTCTGTATCATGCCTCCTAATCCTAATATAAGATCAATGTAGTTATGTATCTAAATATCTAAGTATTCATATATACCTAAGTTAAAACTATATATCTATGTATCTATATTTATGTAGACTATATGTATGAATACTTGTGTGAACTTGTGTGTCTGTATATCTGAGAACCCATGAATTTGAATATTTATATAGACCTGTGTATCTGTATGTTTGAGAACCTATGAATCTAAATATTTGTGTGAACTTGTGTATCTACATGTTTGAGAACCTGTGAATATGAATATATGTGAATCTAAATATCTATGTAAACTTGTGTATCTATATGTCTGAGAATCTATGGATCTAAATATCTATATAAACTTGTGTATTTGCATGTCTGAGAACCTATGCATCTGAATATCAATGTAAATATATGTATCTGTATGTCTGAGAACCTATGAATCTAAATATATGTATTTGCATGTCTAAAAACCTGTGAATCTAAATATCTATGTAAACCCTTTGTATTTGTATGTTTGTGTAGACTGATTATCTAAAAACCTACGTAAACTTGTATGTCTATATATTTGAAAACCTATGTAAACATATGTGTTTATATATCTAAAAATCTATGTAGACCTATGTGTCTATATCTGTATGAAACTTTGTATGTCTGAGGCAATCTATGTATATTTTCCCCCTTTGGTGGTAGAGTGGAGACATTGGTGAGGGTGTTTAACCAAAAGGGGTAATGATCGATTGTATTGGTGTTAATTAGTAGGTGTAATGTTGTTTTAAGTTTGAATAGTGTATTTATTGTGAAAGAGTTGATAATTGAATGTGTAATTAGATAGATGCTTTGTCTATTATGATTTTAACTATAGTGATATTGTTTTTGTCATTTTGTAGATTTGAAAGTAACTAGGAGATTGGTTTAACTAATATGGGAAGTTACACATTGATGTCAAGTCCCATGTACAAAAAATGGTTTATAAATTGGAGCTATAGTTCTCAAAATATGATGATGGTGAGGGATTTGTATTAGTTGGTAAAATTAGTGTGCAAGGTTAACCTTAAAAAGGTGGCATTGGGTAAGTATGACTTAAATAGGTCATTTGATTAATTTGGCAATTTATTTGGAGCATTTGAGTTAAAACAATTGTGTCTAAATGAGAGAAATATGCCAAGGAGATGAGAAGCTAGCTTGACTAACTATGAGGAGGTTGGGGCAAAAATTTAGGCTTGGGAGGAGGTTAATCTAGTAAGAAACACAAATTATTTCATATTTTTGTTATTTATGTTGCCTTTTCAATTATTTTACTTAAAATGATATGATTTAGGGCATGTTTTGTAAAAAATGGTGCTAGTGCCCAATTTTGGGCACTATTGTCCAGG